>OX377206.1:4054001-4243686 GCA_947396885.1 Heligmosomoides polygyrus polygyrus | reverse complement strand
ATATACCTTCTGTCTTGCGACAGTTTGCTGTTGCTTGCAAAATGTTAGCGGACAATTTGAAAATTTACGCCAACAGCTCGACAAGCGGTTCAATCAGTCTATCTCCAGAAAGCCATTGATGCTCTCTCCCTTTGGTCAAGTACCTGAGGTTTACCCATTGTAGCTAACAAAACTAAGGTCTTGCACTTAGATACTAGCAACACCCCACCAGGTATCTCTTGAACAACCAGGAGCTAGCAGCCGTCAACAAAGTTGCTAACATAGGGCACACCTATAGTGGTAAACTTGACTTTTCCGAATAATTCAGTCATATCAGGAATAAGGCCACTCTTCAACTTCTCAATCTGTTTAGATGACTCCATTCCAGAAACCGTGGGGTTATCCTCAAAGCCTATAAAACCTACATAAGACCTATTCTGGAATGCGGTACCACCATTCTTAACCCCACAAAGAAATCGATCATTAATGTTTTCGAAGGAGCCCAAAATAGCTTCACTAGGAAGCTCATGATCACAGTTACTGGTATGGACCATTTTGATCTACCTCGTAGTGCAGAGAGGGACAGAACAAAAATTTTCGGTTAAGACCTCCAGCAATGCTTTCTTTGTCCTGCAGAACTCAAACACGAGAAGTGCCACGCGAATTTTAGTGCTCTCTGGAGTCAAGATTGCAATGCGGGCAAATTTAGGCAAGCGAGTAAGGAGCACTGAAAGTTGTCTACTGTCAACAACAATTAATTATCGTAAAATCGCCAAAAGAATTCTCGCCGATGCCCCCGTTGATCAGTCTTTCTTGAGATGCGAGATGCATTGTACCCCTGAGATTATGTGATATCACATACGTAGTCTGGTTGTGAATTTGCTCTTTACAACTGTATGCGGTGGCCAGCCGATGGGCAAGCCGGTATTTTGTATTATATCTCCCAGCCGCGTCTATCACTAAATAACGGTCCCAGTGCACAGCATACAAATCAGGGGTGTGCCTTAAATCTTATCGGTAAATTTTTCACGGCTATTTTAAACAAAAACTTTCTGCGTTAAATTCAGTAAAAGTCTACGATGCTCGTCCTAGTGTGGTGATAGTAAGGCTCTTGTCTGTTTAGTAACATATGAGCCCGAGCTTCCCGTCGGAGCGAAGGCTCACACCTCTTGCCGCCGCCCTGGAGCACTGGATGCCGTTTAGGTGAGTTTGTCGAATATCGTACATGACCTATGACTGGCGGTATAAGTGATTGTATGCTCGAATGAATAACGTATATTTTTGCAGTTTTGTAGTGCAGAACGGCACGGGAACTTCATTTTTGCTAGCTTTGGCTCGTGGTTATTTTTATCGGAGCTCCTCTAGGTGCCGCGTTTCCTATTCGGGGTAGAGTTACCTATGCTCCAGCTTGCATCCGTCTTTGTGAGTTTTCTTGATCACTTTCAATCGATTACTCCATCGAGTAGTTAAAATGCTGCAGGGTTACTCAACGACATCCCACTGCCTCGTTCCACTGCCCACGTCTATCTCCCACATATCGCATGACCACATCTACTTTTTTGTGCTGGTCAGAATCTTCTGCATTTCTGCCGCTATTAGAATGGTACGTTACATATAATTTTGGTATGCCTTCTTTGTTGCCTTTTTATGCATCTTCATAACGCTGTTGCTAACGTATGATCTAAGCAGTCTTGCCAAAGATACTTTCTCAGTAGGACTCAACTGTATCTATAGAACTTGAATGAGGCGTGGAGACTAGCACGATCCTGACGCCCCGTGAAGCTCCCTCAAATCCCAAGTAGTCAGCTGGACTGCAAGTATGCCACAACGCTGGGAAACCGAACCCCCCCCCCCCACCTCCATCGCATCAATTAACTCCACTACTCACTGCACCATGATCCACTTGCCGGGAGGGCCATCGCTGGCGCACAAGAGATCGATCGAATGTCAACGTGGACGCCGACGTGCGATTTCTAAGCTAGGAGGGCGCAGACAGCTTTCTATCACATTCTCCGCGCTCCATCGCTAACCGGTATACGGTGACCATTCGGGGTGCATTCGTCAGAATCGTTTTACAGGCGTGGAGACTGCTTGTCGCATTACTCTGGCCGTTTTTTATGCAGTGGTTCCTGCTTTCATCCCAAAATGTTCTAGCTCTGGGCTGATGTATTGCTGTAGACAGTTCACGTTCACTTTGTTCCTTAAGTGAACGGTCCTACTTCTCCATAAGAATACGTATCTTGCTGCTTGAGGTGTCTGTCATAAGTTGAGACGCTCACCTGACATTGGGATTGCACTGGTTTCCTTTTACACGATAAATGAAGGATAAGTGTTTGTCTTAACCCTTTTATGAGATGCCCCACGCATTCTACTTATATGGGATGTCGGAGGGGCAGTTCGAGTGCGTATTCGGCTAACATAACGAATTGCGATGGTCGACTTATAAATTTTCGTTTCGTTGGTATACCTTTACCGATCCCGAGTGGATGGAGGGACTGGTTGACCGGGGCATAGGAAAAACGATTTGTAACCCCTGCTGGGCCTTCACGATCTAAATACGCATCATTCTAGTTGCCTCTGGTGCCGATAAATATAAGTAGGATGTATGAAGTACCGTTAAAGATCAGACTGTCGTTGAGCTGTCGTTGAGGCAGGGTCAACTAGAGAAGGGTTTCGACCTCACATGGAACATCAAGTTGAGACCAGGATCTTTAGAGAGCTCGGAGTACTGATTACGAGTATGGGTGTCAAAGTTGCAAAATGTAATTCCCGAGCGAGTTATGTCCTGCAGAAATCGGGTGGCCACAGGCTGGCCGTGCGACCCAGCTGGCGCGACAGTGGTGAATCATCGGGGCTCCGTAAGAAAGACCCTCCAGCTACGGCGGTGGCGCAGGGGTAGTGTACTTACTCGTTAGATGCGACGTCCTTGGTTCGGTTCCCATCGCTGCAGGGCTTTTTGCAAATCATAATTTATCTTCGATATGACCTTTTATTCAGAAGTATGACACGTGTCTAATTAAATAACCGGGAGAATTACCATGCACACTTGTAAAAATGCTAGAAGTCAAAAAAATTACTATGGTGTCATTTTTGTTTACTATTTCCCACAAATAGAATCCAAATCATGTACTGAACAACTATCGGCGTCTATAACAACCTTGGCATTCGTAGAACAAAGCAAAAAATGTGTGCAGCAAAAAAGGTATGATGGGAAAAACAAAATGTATGATGGGAAAAACAAAATGTCGTTGATCTACTGCACTTTGATTGGTGCGGAAGCATCTATCAACGCTCTCTACACCGATATTACATTATTGCATTAAAACTGGAGCAGTTTTTTGCCTTTAAGCATTTTTACAAACGTGTATGATAGTATTTCCGGCCATCTAATCAGACACATGTCATAATTCAGAATAAAAGGTCATTTCGAAGATAAATTATGATTTGCAAAAGAACCGGCAGCAACGGGAACGCAACCAACCAGTCGCACCTGACGAGCAGGATCACTACTCCTGCTCCACCGCCTCAGCTGGCAGGCTCCCCTTACGGAGCCCTGATGACTCACCACTCTCGCGCCAGCTGTGTCGCACGGCCAGCCTGTGATGAGACCACCCGATTTCGGCAGGCCATAGCTCGCTCAGGACTTTCATTTTGCAGTTTTGACACTCATATTCCTAATCAGCATTCCGAGCTCTTTCTAATGATCTTGGTCTCAATTTGAAGTGCTATGGGAGCTCGATACCCTTCCCTAGTAAGCATCTAAACTGGAAAAGGCTCAGTGTTAAGTGGGGAGAGGTGGACGTTGTGTCCGGACTCACAGAAGTGTGGATGGATTTCCCTTCACAAGATGTGTTATGCTATGTTGCTACAGTTTTTCGATGCGATTCTTCTACACTTGAAGAGTGCAATTTAAGGGTCTCTTCGTGTGCATGCACGCCATCGCGCCGTGTGTTGTTCTGGCTGGTACTGCAATTGCTCTTCATACATTTCTCATATTTTATCTACATTTCGGCTTCCATGTTATGGTTGAAGGTGGGTTGTTTCACAGGTTGTTAATTTCTAAAGTTTGCTCTCAATTCCAAACATTTCGCAAGTGAAGAAATCCATGGAGTGAGACAGTCTAATGACTGTTCTACTAAAGAACTATGTTGTCTTCGAACATAGTCTGTGATATATGCTACAGTTAGGTAATTCGGGCAAGGTACGCAGCTGTTCGCACGAAATCGAGCATAGGAAATGTCCGAGCGCGCGCTCTGTTAGTATGATCTCTGCATGAACATCGAGATGTCATTATTGTTCACCAGTTTAACATTTATTTGTTTCTCGTTTAAGGTTGCAGTTCGTGATTCATGTTGTTGCAGAGCAAGTGAAGCCCGAGCTGTTGCGAGGCAAGCGATGGAAAGGCGGCCAACGATTCCGAAAGTAAGCAACGTGGTTGCTATCTCGGCAATTGGCTCCTCCCTCATCTTGACGGCTGGAGTTCTCTCTGGCTTGTCAGGATCTTCCTAGTTCTTGCTCGACCATCGTTTCGGGGGTAATTCTTGAGTCATTTAGGTGTCGGTGTTGATTGTGGCGAACGCGACTACACTCCGAATAATTGGCCGAATCGGTTTCTCCGAAGCATTCGTTCTGAATTCAACGGTAAGCTGGAGAGATTATCCTTTTTGCTTTTCGAAGTACCCTGGTGCTCCAACGCCGTTGCCTCCGCGAGCTTGACAACGAGTTCCTTCTGTTGTATCCTGCTCGTCGAAAGGCGCTTAAAACCCCCAGAAATTTCTTCTGTTTCCATCGATGGCGTCGCATCCTCACATTTCAGATGCATCTATACATGGTTTCGCTGATGAGGCTCGATCTGGGTTTCGACGCCTTGCCGTCGTCTATATACCATTTCACCATCTCCTCGAGATATCCAGACGCGACATTACTTTGAAGCATCTCTTCTGCACCAGCTCTGTCGGATTCGATCCAACTGAAACGATACTGTGGAGGTGCGCTGGATGCTTCACTGATTTGATTGTTTTCGTGCGAAGCTTGGGTTGCTAGTGTCTTGACCAATTTCCTTTGTTTTACTGATGTTACGTGTTTTATCTGCTAGAAAATGATCCATCCTCAGTGAAAATGTAGTAAGGGGGTCCTCTTTTACAAGGTTTTCACCGAACGCGGTCATTTTCAAGTTCCCCCACATGACTAGGAACTATTAACCTGAGTCTATCTGGGCAACTTACATGTTGTTCGCGATCTATTCTGTTTCTTTATGTTGGTAGATCGTTCTACGGCGGCAACCATCAACTAGGATTGCACTGAAAGCTGCTTTTAGCTAGGTCTAACAGAGAATTTCTGTTAAGTAGACGAACGAGCCAACGATGTTTTTGAATAAACGAGTAGAGCTGAAGCCCAAGCTCTTCAACGCTGCAGCATCTAATTGGAGCTTGATCGGTGTAAATGGCAGCAGTTTGTTATTCATCATGAGTTCTCCAGGATTTATTCAACAATTTTAGAACTATCAGAATAGATACTTTAAACCACAACATGATATTGGAACAGAAATTTCTTAGGTACGTGTCGGTTTCGGTGATGTTCTTCCGTGGATTGAAGCGAACACTGAAGGTAGGTCGTTTTCTGCACAAGTTGCTTTTTTTTAGGCCTGTCGTGATCGGAGGGGGCATATAATGATTTACGCCTCCATTCCCTCCTTTGAGTTTCTACGAGATATTCAGCTGCTGTCCAATGACGCGAAGATTTTGATTGAGATTTAGTTGGAGTTTAGGCTTTACTGATTTGGTTATTTTCGTGCGAAAGTTATTCAATGGGTGTAAACTGGAAGAAGACCGGCGTCATTCCTTAAGTGGAAGAAATGACATCCTTTATAGCTTTCGTTGTTATTGGCCCCCTGCCTGAATTTATAGTTGCGTGCAAACAGGACTGCGGGGTTTCTTGGAAGTTAATGATGGACGTTCCACAAAAACTGTGAGGAAACGGGTGTCATTCAGTTCTTATTTCACTTTTCCTACGGCACAATATGGTTGTGGGGTGGGGAGTCACGTTCAGGACGAAGTTTGTGACACAGTGGGGTGTATTGCAGAACCAAACTAGTACATAAATTTAAAATACCAAAACTATCCATGTATTCGGGATTGAAGAGGTGTTTTTCGCCCACTTTTCTTCGGAGGGGTCGTCATGTTTTCAGCGGATTTTCGCCTTTGCAGGAAGGCACGTGGATGTCAGATTACATCAGTTTCATCCTTAGGCATGAATTTCTGGAAGATTTCTTTTCTTCTGTCTATGTTCTGTGTTGGAAGGAAGACTCGCCGATACACTTAGAACCGGAAGAAAACCGTCCGAGTTGTCAGGTGCGCAACGCCCGCTGCCGCGCGATTCAAACCTGGTTTTTATTAGCCATAGGCGCCCTTACTACAGTCTATACATTGGAACCAGGGATGAGGGACATTAACGACGCTCTACGGGATTTTCTGCCCATCAGAAGCCCCTCCCCACCCCCCCCCCCCCCCCCCCTGATCCCATTTGGAATTCAAAATATTGAATGATGTCCTGTTCGGCTAGTTTGAAGCCTCGACAGGCTCGACTGTATTACATTGCTGAACAATATGCCTACATAAGGAACAAATGAATGAAAAAATCATATACTGAATAGAATATACATTGAACCCGGACATTCATCTTCCATCACCACTTCGTATTCCTCAACGACTGGCCATGGTCAGTGTTCCATGAACTCGTGGACTGAGAATCCTTGCCCTCCAGAATAGGTATATACGGGTATCTATTCTAGTAGAGGCATCGCTTGAAAGGCATGTCCCAGATAGCTGAGAAATCACAAACCACTGTTTTCTCATTGGCTAGTGAATAGACAGTGTGAAGAGCCCCCCTCCCAAGTGGTATGCGCCTCATATGCCGCTTAGGGCCTGTTCATGCTCAGCAGCAGGGGCGACAAAGCATACCTATCGATTTTTCCTAGGCCACGGCTCGGCACTGATCGATACGTATTCTTCGCTCTGTCGCTCCCGCCTCTGCTGTTACGAGGTATGGACAGACCCTAACTTGCACAGCTACCTCCAGCTAGTTTTAGAAGTCATCTGCTCCAACTAATTATCCTAATTGTTAGGTAAAAGCTATCTGGCTCCCTGTTAGGTTCCAAAAACACGATAATTGTTATAATTGGAGTTCTTCTAACCTTCATATAGACTTCGAGTCCCGTAGTTTTGGAAGTAGCCAACAATTGTTATTGATCATCGTCACACTAGTTAATCCTGAGCTCTTGGACCCAAAGTTTAATTCTCATCCGATCAAACCGGAGATTTTTGTGAAGTACAGTAACGAACTAGGGCTTTCACGTCAACTTCTCCCGCCAGTTTCGCAAGAATTTGGCGCGCTAGAATTCAAAATTTTGTAAGATGTCTTGTTCGGGTAATTTGAAGATCGCCATAGTTGCAGCCCATGGATGTTCCTTCCACGCCTTCAACGTTTGCTAAACGAATAGCTTATCGTGGCCGACATGTCGACAATGTCTCGTTTGTTAGTTGAGGAAGCTTATAATGCTTGAAAGAATACTAATAAAGGAGAATAGGTTTTTATAAGAAGGGCAATGCATTGCTGTCAAAACATCCATCGGTCAACATAATTTACTTGTATAAAAAGACTGGAAGGAGCAAAAGAAATATGAACTGAACTAAGAAGGGAAGTTCACAACTTTCCTCAAAGGTTCTCAACGAGACCTATATGATGTTGTAGGTCATGAGACGAGGAGTGTACAGGTGTTTCTTGTTTCTGCTACGGTCCACTGGGTCGTCCGAAAATGGCAAAAAAACTGTCGCAAGGCAACCCCATGTGACTGCCGGGATGCTGCCCACAGCAGTGCCGAGTTGACCGAGTGGGAGTGTTGAGGACTCGTGTGCACGAGGTCGGAGGTTCGAATCCAGACCTATGCAAATTGCTGCAGTGGTTTTGCATCCTCTGCTACTATCATGAAATCATATGTTTTTTTTTTCAACTTCAATTGTGTCTGTGATCAGATCTCGGTTGAAGAGACCCATTGCGAACGCTCGACATTTGCCTGCTTCTATAGAATCGCTTCAATACCTCTCGAAGGATGGGTCTCGAAGGAGCCCCTGCCACCTTCCAGAGAATCAAGGTTTTATCTACATAGACGACTTATGCAACAAGTTCAGAAATTCAAGAGGAAAATTTGCGGCAGGTAGACGACGTCCCAAGCAAAACCGGAAGTAAAGGCATGAAACTGAATGCAGGCGAGAGTTGATCTCGGGATAGACACCCACGCTCATTAAACTCTCGACGCTGTCTTCGCGAAGTATGAACAGACTGTGCACCAAGCCACTGCTGCGCGTACGCAGTCGCTGTCAGTTTTCGATTTCTGGCAGATCAGTTCGACTTCCACTGAATTGAGTACCGGGTAGTCTCCATATCTTGCCCTGATTGCTTCAAAACCCGCTGAAGTCCTAGTATTTCGATCGTGTTCTCTTTTCAGTGCTCATGGCGTAGCAAAATGTATGTGCTCAACGAGCTATGAGCTGATGTGCGATGGTAGGACGTGCAGAAAGCCGTCAGCATACCTCGTGCTGGTTCAGAACAACGTCTCCGATATTTCCAGAGCGTCCCTAGAGAAGTGCGCCCAGGGTTTCTCCTTCATCCCGTATATTCTGATTTTCGTGCTTCAGGCCTGTCAACTTTTACTCTCTCGATATTCTAAATGTCACGGAATCACCAACAACAGTTGACATCGACCAGGTTGGTATCAAGTTAGTCAGCTCTATTACGAGCAATGCATAGTTTTTATACGAAACAATAGGAGTTGTGCTGAGATCGATTAGAGAGCGCCGAAAATCAATATCGTTGGCTTTGGTGTTGCAGCGCTAATCGGAGTATAAACCATTTTAAGCTTTTCGTTTTCAGAGAGGGAGCTACATTGTTTACGGCTATTCCTCAGCGAAGTACGGCTACATCAGAAGAGTCTCTTTCACCGTTGTGTTTTCTGAGACAATCATCAGTGACTCAAGCTTGATAGGAATGCACTCTCTGTGAACTGGATCTCGAGGAACATATACTGGTAAGAAACGTCGCCACCTCTACAGTTTCTGTGAACAAATCTAGCCGTTCTAGTCCTCTTGTACAGGTCGAACCCAGTGCGAGGGCGCATCAAGCTGTGCGATCATACGGGAAAGTACCGAAGAACCATAGCGTCGCACTCGATTCGACCGACTTTGCTGGTTGTCCACCCGCCGGTCGGTACTGTCTTCTATGTCAGCCAAAATGCCAACGTGACTATTCGGGTATGGTTTGACGGTTACAGCTTGTAATCAACGCCTAAGCGGAGTCTTCTTCAGCGCATACCGCTCAGTGGCGACGCCCTTGGCGATATCGACACTCCGGGAGACCTTACGTCGGTTCACTCTCTTGCCACAGATTTCCGGAAAGAGCTGCTCTAATGGACTGAGACCAGCGATTATACGAACAGCATGCATTTTTGCGTCGAAGCTTGATGGTGAGGTTCGAGGGAGCTACACGGGAAGACTGAGGCATTATCGCGTAGTTGAACGCCACGCGGGCTAAGAACGCAGCAGGAGCAGCGCGGTTTTAACAAACGCGCTGTCGTACTCACTCCTTTTACTAAAATTGCAAAAACAGCATGAAGTCCCTTCTCTTTCCCACCCCGGCGCGGAACCGAAGCGGAAGTAAGAAGTAGTACGAATACAATACTAACAGGGAACGTCTGTGAACTTACCTCAGTGATTCTCTAACATCTCGATTCCCCGGCATTAATCTAACAAGGAGCATGACGGTGGAGTTCGTATCTGCTGCGGATCCAAAAACGACAGAAAAGTTGTCTCCTAGTAAACCCGTTCCGACTAGTAGAGGACTAGAGAGGAATGGGGGATAGTTGAGTTAACCTGTGTGCTAAAGAAATTTGGCCCACATTTCGATTAAAACTGAGAAGCTTAGACGGATTCAGTGCGGCAAACCACTAGATGTGTGGAGGAAGATACGTACCTCGACCTCCGGTACATGCGTTACAAGGTGGCAAATTTTTGCCATTTTCGGACCCTCAGTGCCCGCAGCAAAAACGAACTTCACCCCTGTGCTCTATGTTAGATGGCCTACAGGACCATATAGGTCTTGTTGAGAATCGTTGGGCTAAGGGCCTGTTCATACTTCGCAACGGCAGCGACGGGAGCGATTGCTCGATCAGGTAACAAAACCTTCAGCAGACTCTGATTTCCAGGTGGTTGGCAAAGATGAGGGAAAGAGTGTATCGATGCCGTTTAGCTTGTACGTGTCGATTTTTACTGGGCGATCACTCGACGAGAATCGGTACGCATGATTTGTCCGGCCGAGCAATCCTTCATGACGCTCCAGTCGCGAAGTATGAACAGCCTTAAGTTCACGGACTTCCTTTGTAAGAAAAGCTATTACCCCGTTCGCCAAACAGAATGGCGCTGCACCTCTAGTCACAGTAACCTGACAACTGAAATGGCTTTAGTCTAACGTCTGCAGCGCGTTCATTATTACAGCGCCTCGCCTGCGTCTCTATCCCGTGCGGTTGTCAGCTGGCGCGACGGTGCCTCGGTATTCCCGTGAAGCACCGACCTGAAACCCCTCAATGGCCCCAGTACCTGTCTATCATTGTCGCGTTTCAGGGCTGCCTCCATTGTCGCGTTTCAGGGCTGCCTCGCCAACTCATCTATGGCGGAACGGGTCACAGTCCAAATCTTCTCTTTCATTTCAATCACAGACTGTATTACCCCGATTGACAAGCACTATACTGTTGGATTCCATAACGACAGAGAACTAGTAACTCTTCATGAGAATGTTCCAAACGTGACGGTTCTGTTGATCCACCACGTCCGGGCAACAAGCGGTCTCTCGTTTTTTGCTTAAAAGTTTATGTCGAGATACACCACAGTGCTCTTATAGGTATTTTTGAGAACGGTCTTCACTTTCAGATTCAATTCCATGGACCTACGAGCTGCCAGACTCTCCTCAGTTGTGCCTGGTGGTGTCTCGTAGCGAACGTCATTGCGTTTGCTCAGACCACTTCACCTTCGACACGCACTCGCTTCTTTGCAAAGGTAAGGTCTTCTAGAACGTTTTTGAGATCTACACTTTTGAAGCGGTTCACGTCGAACCAACTTAGAAATAGAAGCATTAAACGAACGAAAATAGTGGATGGAAGGCACTCGTTTTTTACATGGTGTGCTACAACGTGAAAAATGCAGCTGCATCACAGAATTTTTAGCTTTACAAGGAAAGGTTTCCAACTCATGGTGAGCATTTGCGATGCAATTCTGTCAGGATGTAGGGCCGTGTGAGCAGAATCCAAAATTACAGTTAGTTTTTCATGAACGCTTATTTAAAGACCTGAAAAAGAGGAGTAAAAGCGTCTGAAAAAAAAATAAAAAATCATGAACCCTTATGGCACTCCACAATATGTGCCTCGGCGGCGCAGTCGGTAAGAGTGCCGCCTCATAGGTGCACACCGGGTGCTTTTGAGCCTTCACATGTGCTAGTTTTTCAACATACTGCTGCATAGCGGTAGAGACCCAGCTACCAATTTAATGTTGCCCTCCCATGTAGGACATTAAATGGGGCCATCAGCATATTATACTTCTTTCCGACTCATCTTTAATCATTTTTTAGCAGATTTCTGTCTTTCATGGTTGATATTGATAGCCGCCCTAGCGTAGCGCCGCGCCACCCGGCGACCGAAATATGGATCCCATTACAATCGATATCGATCATTCACGATGTCTAATCGCTGCTGATCGATCTCATCGTGAGCGCTGTGCTACTTCGCGATTGCAGTACCAAGTACGGTTTAAGAAGCTGATCAATCTGTTCATGTACTATGCTCATAGAATTCTCCACTTTTCAGTCGCCGACACAGAATCTGATCTACATGTGCGGAAGCAACAGACGACATGAGCAAATTGCAGATACAGATGGAGTACATACCTACGTGATGTTCAAAATGTATTCAGTTATGGTTCAATAAACCTCTTGATGGGCTTCTCAGCTATTTCCTTATTTGAAGCGCTTATGTGTGCCGAAGTACTTCAAGAATTGATGCGTGCGGAATTCATCAACTGTTTCCCGAACGTACTACTATTCAACACTGTGGCGTAACTTGAATTCACTTCAGAAGGAATAGGAGCCCAATATGGCTTCTTTAAAGTGAAGGCGCACTATATATGTAGCATAAGCGGGTTCTTTCGGAATCTCTTTTGTTCTGGAATCAATGCCTATTTAGTGCCCCTGCCTTAAGAACTGTCTCGAGCACGCTTCATCAGCTTAACAATTCTCCAACTTCATCATTCTCAAAGGTCGGTCCCTTAGTCGTAAGCATTTTGTTATTTTCTAGCAATATTTAACAAAGCTATTATATGGTTGCACCCCTGCTTCGATAGTTAAAGAAATGATGAGCCGTTCGGGCTAGGTATTCTAACCCATATGGATGGCTACTTGAAGGGGATTCAAGCTATCCTAGTGGAGGGGGGGGGGGGGGGGAGTGAGCACCGCTAGGGTCCCCAAATGAATGCAAACAGGGTGGCTTTTTTCCGGTTAGGAAACTGTAAAACAATGACTTCTCATAGGATAGCGTAAAGTGGTGTCTTTGAGTAAATACTTCACCTTCAATCATGTCGCCACTATCGAACAGACCGAGTTAGTTGCACCCTCCCCACTAGGATAGAGGTAGGGGTTCACTTACCACCGTTGTCGACCATTTTGTCCTTTTTCCTTACTCGTATGATCTACAACTGGTTATTCTTATCACTTAAAAACTTATTATAACTGGGGTATCCACTATAACATAGTATCATGACATGAAAGAAGACGTCAAAACTATGGGCGTAATGAAAAATATCTCTAACAAGCGTGATAGATGTGAAAATTTAGGGAAAGATTAGTGAGAAGTAAGTCCCTGATCAACTCCAGTTAACCTAAAATCACGGGTTCTTCTGAAATTCACAGGTTTTCTTGCAATTTTCATTAGAATTCTCCCCAAAACATGAAAAATGACCGCATTGACCTTCCAAAGTTTCTGCACTGCTCCATTCAGTTTAAATTTTGATGCAAGTCTAGAGCGGAGGGTTCATCCTGTATGTTCTTCATAACTGGTAGCCTTACCCTAGCCTCGCCACGCCTACAAAGATGACCTTCTTCAGTGATAATGCGCACGCAACCGTGCTCATCAGGTTCGTTTTAAGAGGCTTTGTACGAATTCTGATGACGCTATAAAGGAAGACCAAAGCGGACCACCCCCCCCCCCCCCCCCCCTTCCACACCGCTCTAGCCCTCCGCCTAAAATTGTATGGTAAGCACTGCCTGGTTATGTGGGTGCCACAATGTGTGCGATTCTCTGTCAAATCAGTGTCATCGAGCAATTTTACTACCCAGCGTGGTCAGCGGTATGAAATGATTTTGATTTGTTATGATTTATGTGGCCCATCTATGTATAACTCCTGTCCCGAAGTCACCCCCTCCTGCAGTTCCTTTCCTTGCTTGGTGTAGGAGAGCATGAGAACGCAACCAAAAATTTAATTTATGCGCAAGGGCCCGCCTCCCCATAAGTACCGCCTTTGCTCTTCAGTGACCTGGTTTAGTATCCGAATGAAAGGGTACTACAACTGTTCAGAGGCAGGAAACCTCATAGGCAAATATTCCCCAAAATTCGAAGCCGGCTCAAGAATTCCCTATTTGAGACCACAAGGGTACCCCATGTGCTTCCACCAGAAGCCCTTGAAAAGCGTTTCAAGCAGAAATTTTATAGCAGAGTGTTCAAGCTGATCTAATTTTGAACAAGCAGTGTGGTTATGGTCACATAGCAGTCACAGCAGTCTGAACCTATTTATTTCTTGCTCTCAGCGCAAGCCTCGTAACACAGAATATAAATTGTCGTTTAAATTTTGTTATTTGTAGGAACTTAAGCTTTTAAGATTGTCCTCATTCAACGCCTTAGCATTTTTACGCGGTACTTTCCGGGAAGATACGTGAAGAACAGACTCCGGGATTGGTCGCCGTCGAGAATCGGGCGTAATCCCCAGAGAAAGAAAGAGAGATGGATTCTAGGACTGTACATATTTAGCGGATATCCTGCAACGTTAGTCTACTCCAACGTTAAATGAAATATCTTCCTGCACCAGGTGTTGAATGAATTCCAGTCAATAGCGGAGGTATGTGTAACGTTTTGCCCTAACCATCCCGTCTTTCGAGATAGCCTGATGATGCCTCTCGAACAAATTCAGAGTAGGAGGTGATCTGGTACAGGAGAATGGATGCTACAGTCACTCTTCGGCTCCCCCATCCCGACTAGGATTGGTTCTGAAGTAGTCTTATGGTTAGATCCATCCTAGTGAGGGGAGGGGACGGGGATGCACCGCTAGAAAGACGAAGCAACTGTAAAAAATGTGGCCTCTCGCCGCTGGGAAATTGCAAAGAAATGTGCTCTTGTGGGTGTGGGTCGGTTTACAGTGATGTCTTTGTGAACTGGTTTCCTTTCAATTTTGTCACCGCTCTAACAGAGTGTGGAGTACCCTTGAATGCGCTAAAGAGGTAACGTCTTCACCTCAGGAGTCACCTAACGCCTAACTGCGAGTTGAGACAGTCCCACCAAATCTGTCTTTCAGAATCTCAGAATTTTACTGTTTCACATGGGAAGTCGAACACGTTGGCAAGCTGAACGTACCTGCTTAGAAACTCAGGAGAGACTCTTCCACGTTCTGCTCCACCGTTGAATGTTGAATGGTATGTTTTCCTTCACCAGTTCACATTTTTTCTGATTCTATTCCATTACTGATATCGTTGCGCTAAAAACAGGCTTATTTCATGCGAGCCTGTTATGTGCACTACCACTCGAAGCCTATGTTGCTGCTTTTTATGGGGAACTCTGATTTATGGACCTATCCTAATCGGAAGTGTGCATAGGCTGTCTTGCTTAACCATCTCCTCCTCGGAATTTCTTCGAAAGCTTCTTTAGTTTCTCCGTGACGTTGAGGGATCTCACAAGGAGAGCCTGCAAAGTAGCGGCGAGCTTAGTTTTTTTTTTCGGAATATTCTTCAGCGGTCGAAAAAAGGCGTGTGAAAAAGTGAGCGCGAAGTTCATCACGTCCTGTCGCCCCACCGGATATGGTCGGTTGGCGTAATGGTTGTATTGTAGCTTCACAGGAGCTTCACAGGTCGTGGGTTTGATTCCCCTTTGTGCTGGTCTTTTTGCATTTTGCGACTTATCGTCAGTGGACCCTTTATCCCCATTTCCAATACATTTCTGAATAAAAACATGGCAACAAATGTCGTTTATGTTCATCGAACTCTTTGAAAGTAGAAAGGTGAGAATTTTTGACTTCCAGGTTAAGCAAGTCAAAAACTGTTGCCAGATTCGTGATCAGAATCCCAAATAACCCCCACTCACAAAGCTAGGGCGAAATTGGTGCATCGGACCTCATCACCGTCACTTAACCTGTCATGAGAAAGCGGGAAAGAAATCCAGAAACCGATGTCAAATTCATGATCAGTGCTCTAATTGACACCCGTAGCCGATGTGTGAATAACTTTTTTCGACCTAGCTAGTATGGTGCATGGCCTCTTTTGATTTTCGAGCAGTCAAGCTGTTTCAAGATGAGAAAGTGTTGTAGACAGCAAATTCTATTCTACTTTTCCATGGATGGAGTCAAAAACATAGTAACCAACCGGTAAGAATAGCTGATGATGTACCAACCTTCTTCAACAATGATGGAGAATTGCAAAGAAGCATGAAAGCGAAATACACTGTTCACAAACTGAACATCTACGCCTCTATCTACCACCCGTTCAAAAAAAGGACGTAGTAGCACCGATATTTTACTCTCTGTGTAGCCCTCCACCGCTTAACGTATTCAATTGGCTTCCACTTCGAATGACTTCACACCTCAATGACCGCCCTTGTTTGATCATGAAGACTGAGGTGAAAAGCGCGCTCTAGGCCCAGGCTCGAGTGAGGGTGGTGAGGTCAGAAACATCAATATCGCCCAAACCTTGTGCGTGGGGATTATTTGGTGTGTCACGAACCTGGCATCAGTTTTTTACTTGCATAACTTGGAAGCCAAAAATTCTCACCTTTAAACTTTCAAAGAGCTCGATGAACGTGAACGACATTTGTTGCCGTGTTTTTGTTCAAAAATGTATTGGAAATGGAGAGAAAGGGTCCCAGCGACGATAAATCGCAAAAAGCAAAAACACCAGTACAAGGAATCGAACCCACGGCCATGCTCCTGTGAAGCTACAACACTACCACTACGCCGACCGACCACATAGCCTGGGTGGCAGCAGGGCGTTATGAACTTCGCGCTCACGCGTCCACACGCTTTTTTTTCCACTACAGAAGAGCATTCCGAAAAAAGTAACCATGGTTTTGTACTCTCCACAGACCTCACATCCTGTAAAAATTGCATCGCAAAAGCTCATCGCCAGTTTGGAGGCTCGCCTTGTCAGACAAGTTCAACGAAGGTGGTACTGCTGCATAGTGGTAAAGATACAGCTACCAATTCAACGTTTCCTTCCATGTGGGACAGTCAATGTGGTCACCAGTATCTTACACTTCTTTCCGACTCATCTTCAATCATTTTGAGCAGATTTCTGTCTCTTATGGTTCCGTCAGCCCTATGTCATTCCATTTGGCTTCTCTCAAGCTAGTTCAGGGTCGGTGTTGACACAGACAGCTGTAAGGACAAGAACTTCTTCGAACGCTTAGCCGTTATTACTGTTACCTCCAGCTCATTTTTATCGCCACTCTCCTCTAAATCCTATGGATATAAATGAGGGTAAATTTCGGCGGTAGTCCTTTTCCTTAAAGATGCGCCACGCAATGGGATACCGTGGAGGTGATTCGAGTGCGTATTGATCGTATTTAAAGATACAAAACGGGAGCGACAGCGGTCGTGCGCGGCGGCGCCTGGCGCGTTGCCAGCTCTGTCGAACTGCCGCAATTTTCGCATTGGATCACGTCAGCATGCTTCCTACTGGCATCTGGATTGTAGGAACGAATGAAAGGCAGGCGATCGACTTTAAAACAGACCAAGCCGCTAGTGATACGACTTAGCGTCACACATCAAGGAAATTAAACTTTGTTCGTGTCCATTTACCCGCTTCACTTCTGAAGGAACGTTGGACTCGAGGTATTATCGTGAAACTTATGTCCAAGATATACAGTGAATGGCCTAGAGTGGCATGCTATTAAGGCTAGTTAAGTATGTTTAACAGAACATTCAATTAAGTAAGATATGGGATCAATGCTGGATACTGAATTTAACTTCACGCCTATTATCTATATATTATATATTGTCGAATTTTGTAGTTATTAGTGATTTATGAAGCTACCTGTTACCCTCGCTCGCCCCAGAGCTCACATTTAAGGTTCATTCTTCGTAGAGAAGCGCCTTCGATTCGTTGAACTCCATCGATCCTTGGTATCGTGGTCAAGCCCCCGTCCCCCTTAATAAACATGTGCCCGTGCGTTCATGTTCATCCATAAAAACATGCCGGATTCTTGCATCCTTGACGAAGAGATGGATTAGTTTCTCCCGGACTCCATAATCCACTGCAGATCTCCTACTTCAGATTTCAGTAGAAGGGACAAAAGGTCGATGGGTATACCTTGCAATCCAGCTCAATGTGGGGAATCGAAAGTCAAATGGCCTTCCTCTAGTGTTGTAACATAGTAATTTCGGCGGGCTCATAATGGAGCGGGCTAGTGCCCGCTCCATTATGAGACCATGGTCGTGGAACACTCAAATAAACACGGTTTCTGTGCTCTCCTCCGCTGACGCACCAGCCTGCTCCATTATGAGCCTATGGTCGTGGAACACCCGAGGTGTGCCTGATCTAACTTACCCGTTTTAAGCCACCTTTCCAGTGTATAGCAGGCGCCAGCCCGCTTAGTACCGTAATTTCTTAAGTTTCATAACCTCAAATCCGGTTACGTTCCCTTCCTCTCCTCCTTTCCGCCTCGCTCAAAGTCTTTCCTTCTTGGACAAGCACATGAAACGCACGAGAGTTCAGCGAAGCAGTACAGGTACCGCCACTGGCCTTTTCCTTTCTGGAATCTGCCTCTCCGATGAATCAGCATGCTCGGGGGCGAGCTGCCCCGTAATCGGCTGGCAACGCGCCAGGCGCCGCCGCGCGCGACCGCTGTCGCTCCCGCTTTGTATCTTTAAATACGATCGTGCGTATTTGGCCTATACAGTGAATTGCGATGGCAAGCACGTTGACAAGTTAGTGTGTTATCCTTTCCAGACGAGTCCAGTACCAATTCACCACCCCGTAGTGATGGAAGGTTTGATTTGATTGGCCTGGGCGGGAAATTCAAAACATGAACCCTGAGGGGAAGTTCACGTGACAACTGGCGCCACTTCCCCCCACCCCAACTGCGCTACAACGCACCCATGGGTAAAATATCGATAACAACCGTCTGATGAGTGTCTTTAATACTGATTCAGGGAATATACCCCTACCTAGGGGGATTAGAATTAACTAGTTGAAAAGAATCCATTGATTCAATAATGACCTACAATTTCAAGTGTAGTTCCTCAATTGCTACCCTTTTTTCCTCGACGTCCAAAAAGCGTAGGACATTTTTTACTTCAACCGCCGCGCTGGCTGATGGCAGTTAGGCGGGATTTATACATCGCTCGCTTGGCGGCCAGGGATGGGCGGAATTTCTGTTTTCTGTTTTCTGTTTTCTGATTTTCTGGCCATTTTGGGCAAATTTTTTCTGTTTTCTGTTTTCTGGGAAAATGGCCAAAAATTGGCCAGAAAACAGAAAATAGAGTCGCGAACAAAATTTTATCACAGAAATCCAATGAAAAAAATTCAAAAGTATCATAGAATAGTGAGCTTCATTCCAAAATAGTGTTTCTAGAGTATCTTAAATGGCAAGCATGTAGCGTTTTTGGATGTGCTCATGTAGCAATTGCGCCATATACTCATGAACTATCCCACATGTTTGCTTGGTTGATTGTGTAAGTGCTGCTGGCAAGGAGTTTCTTCATAGGACATTTTTCGACTTTCATAATTTGGTTTTGTATTCTTTTCCATATTAACAGTAGTTTGGACCATCTACGATCACTAAAAATCTTATCCTCATGTTGCCTGCTGTCATAGCCTCTTCTATCACTTATCCTTATATGGCATAGTATCTGTTAGTGCTCTTCCTTGAAATACCTCAATTCTTCTGGTGCAGTAGATGCCTACATTATCGCTTCTCAAAAGTGTTGAATCCTATCAATCCGGAAAGCTCAGGTGCTGTAGGCTTTTTATCGGCTCTCTTTGACTTATAGGCAATGTCCCCTCATACCGAAATATTCTTCTAAAAAATACTATACCAAGGCTTATTTAACTTTTTGGTATAATATTATACCCTGTTTCTGTTCACTACTCTTATCTGATTTTATCTCTACGCTTTATCTCCTCCGCAGGTCTCCTTAGTAGGCTATCGCCTGGGGTGCGTATTAGTTTAAAGAGGTTCTTGAAATAGAGAACCCGCCCCGGTATGGCTATGCCAGTCGCGTGCCTATTAAGTCGTAGCACTCAAAGTGGAGCGACCATTCAAGCTATATAATATAAGTCAAGAGGGATCTGTTCTTAATTATATTTTTAAGTCTTATTCATTTTTTACTACCATCGATCAGCTGCTTGTTTTGCTTTCTGGGTGATCTTTCGGTTTATATAAATAGAGCTGCAGTGTGGATCCGTCTTTCTTTCCTGCATTTAGTGGGGTTGAATTATTACCTTGAGAGTAATATCCTTCCCAGCTTTCTAAAATAGTGAGGTATTTCAGGATCAGCATTATTTACAGAGCAGCCAAATCACCTCCGTTTTCTACACTTGTTGTGTCTTGATTTATTTTATCCTTGCTCTTTTTATTGCGTTCTGACATATTGATGTTGGTTCTCCTTTCATTGTCCCTAACACTTTTCCTTTGTGGCGCACCCACGTGTGCATGAAATAAATAAATAAATAAATAAATAAATATTAAAACTATAAAACTAGTATTTTGAGGGGTACTAAATTATGTATTAACTGACCACTTGTCTTACAAGGGAGGTCAATGAGCTTCCCGTGGCAATTTTAAAAGTGACCTATATAGGGTTGTAGAGCGTTGTCTGAGAAGCACCGCAGTGGTTTCCAAATTTCCTGCGGACATCTGGGTAGGTCAAAAATTGCAAAAAACCATTTCACTTCAATATGGGCCGATAAAGCAGAACTGACGCCTGAAACTGCCATGCTGTGGTTAGAATCTAACCTGCAAAAGGTTTGGGGCTGGAACAATAGCGGAATTACAGCGATTTCACAATTTGCTTGTTAACCGTACAGTGACCGAAATGGAACATTGAGGTGCGCCGCTCACCACCAACGGCGTAGCGATCGGATGGCGGAGTGGCTGTGGGGGGCGGGCTTGCGGGAAAAGCGTCGGGGTTCGAATACGGAGGTGCTGCTCCTGAATTGCTGGTCTTGCTCCATCAATTTTTGTCGATATAAAGTGTATCTTAACGGCGGTAGTGTACCATACTGACATTATAACTTTATTTTAACCTCGATATAAACACAAAAATAAACACCCAAAGCAACAGCGTTCATAATACCTAATTCGATTGGGCATTGAGGAGGAGCAGGTGACTTTTCTTTGCCTACAAAATAGATAACTTCAGAACTCCACAGACCGAGGAAAAAATATTTTTTATTTATTATTATTTATTATTTATATTCTTATTTTAATTAATTAATTAACTATATTTATGTTTGATTTTTTTCGACCCCTTGATGTTCGTGATGTTAGCTTGACTTGAACGAAGCGCAGGATGTAGACTGGTCGCCGGACGATGACGATGATGTGATTAGTATTGCGCCTTCCTGTAGTAGTGAGGAGGTTGCTGTATGTGACGGATGTGAAATCACTAGCAATATGGTTGGTTGAGGATGAAGAAGACAGATTGGTACTAGTATACTTTCTCTCCAAAAGTCGAAGAGGGGTCGAAAAAAATCAAACATAAATATATTAGGTTGGCAACTAATTTCGTGGACTCTCAAGAATCTTCAACAAAAGTATTTATTAACAAATAACTAATGACAACCTTTAATTAAAATAAGATCCCTCTGAACACAGAAGTGCTTCCCATATATCAGGTAGCTGGTCTATCCCACGGCCATAGAATTATTGTGCTTTTAATGCCAAGAATCTTTGGAGGTGCATTTTGACCCGGTCCACATTATTAAATCGTCTTCCAATCAAGAAGTACCGCACCGAACTAAAAATGTGGTAGTCACTTGGCGCAAAGTCTGGGCTGTAAGGTGGATGAGTTTGACGCTCCCAGTCAAGGTCTTCTATTTTTTTGAGGCGTCCGGTTCGCTACGTTCCCTTCGTTAGGTGGTGTTAAGAAGGTATTACCTTCTGGGAGCTCGTCAAGAACGGTTCCATCATTAATGCTGTAATCTACTCTTCTCAACCTGGCCGCGCACAGGCTGAACTCCGCTGGAATCGGTTCAGACAGATTTTCATGAGCGGAATGATCTATCAGCAAGATAACGCCAGATCACACGTCACGAATCGGGAGGTTCAAAAAATCGAAGACCTTAGCTGGGAGCGTCTAACTCACCCACCTTACAGCACAGGCTGTGCAACAAGTGACTAGCACCTTTGTAGCACGCTGCAGCACTTCTTGGCTGGAATACGATTTATTAATGTGGACCATGTCAAAATGCACCTCCAAGGATTTTTGGCTTCAAAAGCACAAGAATTCTACAGCTGTGGGGTGGGCTAGGTAGCTGATAAATGGGAAGCAGTCCCGCGTTCCAACAGATCTTACTTTGGTTGAAAACTGTTATTTGTTATTTGTTTATGAACACTTTTGTTGAAGGCGCTTGAGAGTCCACGAAATTAGTTGCCAACCTAATAGTTAATTAATTAATTAAAATAAGAATATAAATAATAAATAATAATAAATAAAAAATAATAATTTTTCCTCGATCTTTGGAGTTCTGAAGTTATCTATTTTGTAGGCAAAGAAAAGTCACCTGCTCCTCCTCAATGCCCAATCGAATTAGGTATTATGAACACTGTTGCTTTGGGTGTTTATTTTTGTGTTTATATCGAGGTTAAAATAAAGTTATAATGTCAGTATGGTACACTACCGCGGTTAAGATACACTTTATATCGACAAAAATTGATGGAGCATGACCAACAATTCAGGAGCAGCACCTCCGGATTCGAACCCCCGACGCTTTTCCCGCAAGCCCGCCCCCCACAGTCACTCGGCCATCCGGCCGCTACCCTATTGGTGGTGAGCGGCGCACCTCAATGCTCCATTTCGGTCACTGTACGGCTAGCAAGCAAATTGTGAAATCGCTGTAATTCCGCTATTGTTCCAGCCCCAAACCTTTTACAGGTTAGATTCTAACCACAGCATGGCAGTTCCAGGCGTCAGTTCTGCTTTATCGGCCCATATTGAAGTGAAATGGCTTTTTGCAATTTTTGACCTACCCAGATGTCCGCAGGAAATTTGGAAACCACTGCGGTGCTTCTCAGACAACGCTCTACAACCCTATATAGGTCACTTTTAAAATTGCCACGGGAAGTTCATTGACCTCCCTTGTTAGAGTTACTGTGGGTAGGGTTATTCTCCACCCCCGGTTTAAAAATTGAACATTGTTGGCCGGTCATCTTCAATATCGCTTTCTACAGAGCCTTTGTCGAAGCTGCTTTTCTAGCTCTGAAGATTGCTCAGCTTTTGGTGTCAAAAATTAGTAAGAGACAGAAAGTTTTTTTAGTTACCTTTGATTTCGCTGGTGATAGGGTAGTGATGCAGGAAATTTCTCATTTACCACGTATATCATCTGTCGTCCCATTGATGTTCAAGCGGCCACAATCAGCGTCTCCATACGTCCGTGCCGCGTGCCAGGGTGCTCCAATGGATCCTTTTCGCTCGAGGGACACGAAGAGCGTCATTGTTTAGGGCTTTGGCGAAGAAGCCCGACCAACGCGTTGGTGGGCAGTTCCTGCTGTTCTCTTGACATCCCGCGGAATCCAGTCGGTGACGTCCACTCGGTGTCTGCGAAGCGCATTACGTGACCCACCTAATTTTCGACGACTTGGCTCATGCGACAGCGTCTCTAATCTTCGAACATCGGCGAAGCTCGGAACTCCGGAGGCCTTCTCTCATTTGCGTGAGTCGTGTCACTGAGCATCGTCCTTTCGATTCCACGCTGCGCGACGCTGATCGCGTGTTCATCCTGCTTTCGTATGGCCCAGTTCTCTGAGGAATATGTTAGGGCAGGAAGAATGGTGAAGTCGAAAAGGTGCGTACGAGCCGGACGTTCTTCGTCTTCTCTACGACTCTTTCGACGCTCTTAAAAACTCCGCAAGCCGCTCGTTTCCTCCTGCTCATCTCTGGCGCTAGGTCGTTGGCCATGTTGACTTCGCGACCCAGATACACGTATCTGGAGCATTCGAAGATGTTCGTTCGTTGAGTGAGGATGACGCATCAGAAACTCGTCCGTTCCTCATGAACATCGCCTTCGTAAGATTCAGCTGCAGTCCAACGTTCCCACATACACGGTCGAAGTCAACAGGCATCTGCTCCGCCTGGCTAGCGCTCGGTGTTATGAGCACGATGTCATCAGCAAACCGAAGATGGTCAGTTGCCGGCCGTCGACCTTCACTCCATGTCTTCCCATTCTAGTTCGCGCATGGCGTTTTCGAGCTGAAGAGCTTCGAAGATATGGTGTTCCACTCCCGAACCTCTCTCTTCACGTCGATGACGACGTCGTTGTAGAATGGTGAGATCTTGGTCGCGAATCCACTGTACAGCTCTCGAAGGACTCTGCTGTACAGAATAGGAACGCCCTGAGCGAGCAGGGCTTACCAGGATACTATCTCAACGGTAGGTCGGAACGGCGCAAATGTTGTATATGGTCAGAACCGCCTCTCTCTGGGAAGTAACAAACTGCAGGTATCTCGACCCCAATACAACTCTGCGCAGAGTTAGGGGCGACGGAAGTCGCGGGTTGGCGCCCTGTTGATTCACGTGCTCCACAGCTGACGGGCGCGCGCGGGATGAGGGCTCGTATCGCGGCTAAGCGCAGTGCACAGATGGCGTAGTAGGGAAGAGCTCGGGCTCGTAAACGCGGGGTCGGGGGTTTGGATCCCGCAGACTGCGTTCGTTTTGCACTTTTGCAAAATTCATGTTTATCATATAGGTAATCCACCTAGTGGTATTATAGTGTGTTACAGAGCATGTTTACATATAACAATGCTTCCAACTACAGATTAGCTAAAATGTTCACTTCTGTGTGTCACTTATTTTAAGCCTATTTTGTGTGAAGCTATAGTTATGTAACGATAGATATTTTGTGGCACTAGTTAAAAGTTCCGACACCATCGTAAAAAAATTTTTCGCTGAAACTTTGTCTAGGGGGGGGGGGGTTATTTGGGGTGCTGATCACGAATCTGACATCCGTTTTTCACGATGCGGTCGGAGGCCACCCATACCGTTAACCAGGGTGGTCCAGGCAGGGTCACCGATTTCGCTGAAACTTTGTCTAGGGGGGTTATTTGAGGTGCTAATCACGAATCTGACATCCATTTTTCACGATTCGGCTGAATAATATAGATACAGGATGGCACAGGATTACATTCTTAAAGTTTCTGCCGATGACGGCAGGTAGAGACAGAATCGTGAAAAACGAGTGTCAGATTCGTGATCAGCACCCTAAATAACCCCCTAGACGAAGTTTCAGCGAAATCGGTGACCCTGCCTGGACCACCCTTGTTAACGGTGTGGGTGGCCTCCGACCAAATCGTGAAAAACGGATGTCAGATTCGTGATCAACACCCCAAATAACCAAACATGCTGTAAACATGCTCTAAAACACACTATAATACCCCTAGGTGGATTACCTATATGATAAACATGGATTTTGCAAAAGTGCAAAACGAACGCAGTCTGCGGGATCCAAACCCCGACCCCGCGTTTACGAGCCCGAGCTCTTCCCTACTACGCCACCTGTGCACTGGGCTTGGCCGCGATACGAGCCCTCATCCCGCGCGCGCCCGTCAGCTGTGGAGCACGTGAATCAACAGGGCGCACCCCCGCGACTTCCGTCGCCCCTAACTCTGCGCAGAGTTGTATTGGGGTCGAGATACCTGCAGTTTGTTACTACCCAGAGAGAGGCGGTTCTGCCCATATGCAACATTTGCGCCGTTCCGACCTACCGTTGAGATAGTATCCTGGTTAGACGACTGCTTCAGTTTCGACAGAGTCGAACTCCTTCTTCAGGTCGATGAAGGTAAGCCAAAGCGGCAGCTTGTACTCTCGCGACACTTCGATGAGCTTCGTAAAGGTGTGTATGTGGTCGATCGTGCTGAATCCTCTCCGAAATCCTGCTTGCTCGCATGGCTGTCCTTCGTCCAGCGTTCTACTAATCCTATTCAGGATCACTCCAGTGAACAGCTTGTAGACTACGGACAGCAGGCAGATCGAGCGATAGCTGCTAATGTCGTGCACTCCTGTACAGCAGGGTGTTCTGCTGGCCTTTCACTGAGATGTTATATGATATGTAGACCTGAGGAGAAATAATAATAATGTGATGGAGAGGGTACATGCTCGGTCTTTATTATATGGTGTCTTCGCTTTCAAGAAAGCACCTTCACCCAAGATCTGCTATGCTGACAGCCCTTCAGTCGCAATCTCGTGTTGTTCTGTGAAATATCAAGCCAATACACAACATTTTTAGTCGGCTAAGTAGTAACTAGGTGCTGTAAACTGCATTGGTAAGTTGGCCTGAAAACTTTCAGCTACGCGGAAACTAGGCCACTTACAATGAAAGGTATTCTCGATGAACAAGACGAATTAGGAAAATAGATTTTGGCGCAGTCAGTATTACTCAAAGAACCTCTGCACAGCTTTAGAGTATGTTGCAAGAGTGTGTCTACAAACTCAAGCAATTGTGTTGAAACATGCAAACAGTGATTACTGAGCCTTTATCGTGTTCGGTACTCTAAAAGGCCAGTTTCTTACTAGTGGGACCGTTCTCTAACTGAGGCGTTAGCGGTGAAACGGAGCTGATGAATAATGTAGTATACTTCAAGTGTCGAGATTCCTAGGATTTATCAGTCAAGATTTACAACATTCTGATTGCAGTACACTGAAGTTTAATAGAAATTTTTATAAACGCTTGCAAATTAAAACGCTGGTCTACGACTACATTTCTGGTCATACAAAAGCATTTGTTACTGAAAATATGGATCTTTAGGTAAAATAATTAGGTCGTGTGATAATTTTGAAATTTTCTGTTTTCTGTTTTCCGTTTTCTGATTTTCTGGCATTTTTGGCTTTTCTGTTTTCTGATTTCTGTTTTCTGACGAAGGCGATTTTCTGTTTTCTGTTTTCTGGGAAAATTTTCAAAATTTCCGCCCATCCCTGTTGGCGGCTATGAAAGCTACCGCCATGGACGATCGATAATGACAGCTTTCGTAGCGCCGCGCGGCCGGCGACTGAAGTATGTATCCCGCCTTTTACTGTCGATATCGATCGTTCACGATGTCTAATCGCTGCTGATCGCTCTCATCATGGACGCTGCGCTTCGTCGCCACTGCAGTATCAAGTCTGGTTTAAAGAGCTGCTTACTCTGTTCACGTACTGCTACTGATAGAAGTTATTTTCCACTTTTCAGTCACCGACAATTCTGATCTACCTGTGTGGGAGGAGCAGATGACACGCGTAAATCGGAATAGATATTCACATGGAGTACATACTTGCCTAACGTTCAAGATGTGTCTAGTTACGGTTCAATAAACCTCTTGATGTTGTTCACGGCTATTTGCTTATTTGAAGCACTTTGAATGTGCCGAAGTACTTTAAGAATTGATGCGTATGGAATTTACCAACTTTTTCCTGAACGTATTGCGCTGTGAAGTAACTTGAAGGAGGTCCAGGAAGAATGAAAGCCCAGTATGCCTTCTTTGAGGTAAAGCGCAGTATATAGTGGAGGCGGGTTTTTCCAAAATCTCTTTTATTTAAGAATCAATGACTAATTAGTGTTGTTGGGCTTGTTCTAAAAACCGCTTCGAGGACGCTTCATCGGATCAACAATTCTCCAACCTCAACATTCTCAAAGGTGAGTTTCTTAGTCCTATGCAGTTCTGCTATTTTCTACCAATATTTAACTAAGCTGTATTTGCACTCCTATTTCTGAAGTTAAACAAGTCATGAGCCGTTGGGGCTGGGTATTTTAACCTATATGGGTGGCTACTTGAAGGGGAGAAGCCTATCCTAGTGTGAGCGGGGGGGGGGGGGGGGAGGGAGAGTTGACAGGAAATTGTAAAACAGTGCCTTCTCATAGGATAGCGTAGTGTGTCGTCCTTGAGTAAATACTTTACCTTCAATCCTGTCCCTACCATCGAACAGACCGAGTTAGATAAACCCTCCCGACTAGGACAGATTGAGAGGTTCACTTACTAGCGTTGCCGGTTCTTCTGCTTACTCGTATGATCTACAAATGGCTATTCTTATAACTTAAACGCTTGTTACAATTGGTGTACCCACTATAATATAGTAACGATTATTCGGGAATAACATGAAAGAAGACGTTAACGTGGACCATGGGCGTAATGAAAAATGATGAAAAGAAGTAACGAATATCGCTAACAAGCGCAATAGATGTGAAAACTGAGTGACAGATTAGTGAAAAGTAGGTCTCTCATCACCTCTAACCAGCCAAAAATCACGGGTTGTTCTGAAATTCACAAATTTTCCTGCAAACTCACCTGGGATCTTCCCCAAAATGTGAAAAGTCATCGCACTGACCTTCCAATATTTCTGTACCGCTCCTTTTCAAGTAAAATTTTGATGGAAGTCTTGAGAGGGAGCTTCACCCTGTATGTTCTCCACAATTAGTAGTTTTACCATAGTCTCGACAGGGCTAGGTATCCTTCTTAAGTTAAAATCTACACACAGTCGTGTTTAACCGTTTTGCTTTAAGAGTTTTAGTAAGAATTATGTTGACGTTATACACGTTAAAGGAGCAGGAAAGTGGTTTCCCTCCCGCTGTGCACTTGTGCATGAAATTGGATAGTAGTAGGTAGTGCCTATGGTTCCTTAATGTTGCAAATGTCTCAGAAATTATTGCCATCCGAAGGTTTTGCTGATTAACGTAATCGGTGGTATGAAATGATTTTCTAGATACTACTGTACTGCCGACGAATATGATGTACCCTGCATTTAGTCACCGCACCGTAGATCATTGCCATACCTCAGTAAACTTCTGTTTTTTCTTAATCATACTCTTATTGGAATGTCATTATGTTTCGAGCATTTTTTGTTTTGTAGAGTGCAGTCTAGAACGCACTAATCAAGGCTTTGTGGAAAATTCACAAATCTTCCCCAATTTTCGCATAGAAGTTAACCCAAAAACATTGAAAGAGGCAGGCTCTATCCGCCCAGCGTTTCTGTATCGCCTCTCTCTGACTTGAAATCGTATATTAGAGAGTGTGTAGACGATGAAAAGGACCGTATTGTTGTCGTAAAATTAAGGCGTAGATAAGGGCTCACGGTCTGGACTAGGTCTGACAAATTCTTAGAAATTGCATGCAGTAGTAATCCAACTAACATCTTCTCTGGATGTCAATTCGAATTACGAACTGGCTCCAACAAGCTTCTTAGGCATAGACGTTATCAAGAGAATTACTTCAACTGGTATCATCGACCTCTTTTCCTTCTGCGGTTGTTGGTTTTCGGTCACATTCACATTCTTCTAGATTTCCCTCAACTTTTGGACATACAGACACAAGGGAACGAGACTATGTACATTTAGGTCTCAGTGCGATTTCGAGGGGCAGGGGAATCAATAAACCAATGACTAAGAAGTTTGGTCTGAAATTTCAATGCCTGTTGAAAAATTGGACTAGGATCCTAAGCATGCTAAAATATGTCATTCAACCGTACCTTTAAGTTGACTAGACTTGTTGTCTCAGGGCATCTAAGAATGAACTCAAGAATATTGTTGTTACCAAAAGCATGGAAATTCTGTGCTCATTAAAAACCGATTGCACTAATCAGCCAAAAATTTTGCGCACGTTACATTTCGTAACAAATGGTCACCAACCTTACAGTTTTGCACTGCATCACTCATATAACTATCTGCATTGGATTAGCCCCTCTAGACTTACAATTACATTTACAGAACTGTGTGGACATCGGGACCAGGGATGAGCGGATTAACCGTTATCCGTTATCCGTTATCCGCTTTCCGGGGGTTTTGGCCTATCCGTTTTGTTGTTCGTTATCCGGCGATTTTGGGCCGGATAACGAACAACAAATTAGCTGAATCTTAGCTTTAGACGTGGTGGTGGGCTATGTACAGGATCCTTCACGATCGTAAGAGTGGTCGTCAGAAACAACATAAGTATTCAAATCTAGAAGGGTTAATTGAAGTTTCCTCACTTGGAAACTGGCTACATAGTTTTGAAGATATCTAACTTCCAGCCTTCCAGAAGGCGCGCTAAGCCTGTACCATACTTATGTGAGCCTACTTAGCACAGCATTGTTCTTTCATCTCAAGTCATGTGCAGATAAAGAAGGCATACAAACTGCTACTAGCCATCGTCAAATGTCGAGAGCCGCATCCTGGGAAGAATTTTATACCGCCGATCTTTCCATCGTATCATTTGTTCTTACACGTTCTTCACGTTCTTAATGGTACCTTTTGGGTGCGGGAACTTTTACTCACTTTCGGCCGCGACGCCGCCGTCCGCGGCAAGCCCGCGATGGCTCGACGAAAACGCTTACGGCTTGTTAACTTCGTGCGCGTGGGTCCTGCAACAATTATCGACGGCTGGCAAATTGCCAATCGTCGTCCCGCTCTTGCTGATTGTCTACAGTTAAACATGTTGCAGTATATACATACAAGAATCGGACCAAATTGGACACACTTCTAAAGAGGTCTAACGCTTTTGAAATCAAAACGGGCTTCTTGAACGTTTCATGGAGGCTCTACAAAAAGGTTAAAATAATTTCATTCAAGTAATGAACCTCTTGAAAAATATGAACCCCTTCGAATTTTCAGAATGACTTCTTTAATATTTAATTTGCCTACGCAGTAAGTGAAGACATTGTTTGAAATTTTTAAAATTCTAATTTTTTGAGGAAATATAGTGCTTTAAAGCTTGTTTTAAAGAGTGGAAAGGTGGCTATTTCTGTACCATATAAAGAGACTACGCCATGCCGCAGTCTAAGACGTTGCGATGTTTGGTTGCTTGACTCATTCGGCCATGTCAACTAAACAATTCCCAAGAAAATTATACCAAAATTTCCTTAAGCAAAAAAATATCCTGCTCTCCATAGAGATCCCCTAGTTTGAGCGAAGGTCGGTCGCTTTGATTTGGAGAACGTTCACTTTGATTTGAAAAGCATCACGCTTGTATAGAATAATTCCAATTCGACGTGAAAAGTGTCAAATTTGACGTGCTAAAATGGTATAAATAAGGTTTCTACTAATGGTCTTAGGCTATCAGATGTACTGTTATCACTAACCTCCTTCCAATAGTGAAGACCTTATGTTAGGCAACCCACTTGATCTAGTTCTGATATCCCTTAGCCATTTGGTGATTCTCTCTTGACCTTTTGACTGTAAGCGCGATCTCACGATCGTGCGGGTGATGTGGTATATAAGCGGACCGGTATTAGCAGAGGGGTTCGGATCGCTCATTGTGTTTTATTCTGCGTGTTTCGTTATTGTGCTTTAGATAAAGTTTATTTATTCACTTCGAGTCGACCTAGGAAAACCAGCTGGTCTGAATCCAGGAATACTTGAAGCTTTGGATAAATCTTCCGCGATTCTGGCACGCCGGTGCCATTGATTATCGCGAGAGTGGGACTAAACCACTTATTTGGGGGCCGAACCACAGCTGGCTGGAAGGTGAGGTCGAAGTGAAAGGAGGATAGGTTTAGCCTGAAGCCCACGTGTGTGGTTGAGATTCAGGCCAATCAAACTACTTAATTGGGACCGGTTGAGCCTGAAACCCACGTGTGTGGTTGAGATTCAGGCCAATCAAACTACTTAATTGGGACCGGTTGAGCCTGAAACTCACGGGTGTGGTCGATATTCAGGCCAAAGCACGACTTATTTGAGACCTGAAGCGCCTGAAGCCCACGTGTGTGGTTGACATTCAGGTCAGTTGAGCGACTTATTTGAGGCCAAACCGCAGCTGGTCCCGAGCTCAGGCCTAGGTGGAGCAACCCTAAGGAAACAAAGTAGAGGGCCCGTGGACGAGTCGAAGAGCCTGGAGGCCGTGTGTGGCCGATATCCGGGCCAGCGAAGCTACCAGTCTCCCACATCAAGCATCGTGGTGAACTGGGTGAACGGAGGACGGCTGAGCAATACGTGAAGGAGGCAATCGATTGAGCCGATCGTTTTGGCTGTTGTCCAGAGGCAAGAGCGCGGGTCCCAGGACGGGTGCAAGGAACGCGCGAAACGAAAAAGAAGGCCCAAGATTTGTCGAGTATCGATCAGTCTCGGTTAAGTGGATTTTTTTGAACTTGCCATCCAACTTAGCGATCCACTCATAGTCGTCTCAGTGTTTCTGTTGCTCCGTGATTCTTGTGGTACGTACTCGTGCGTCGTGTGGTCGTGACTCGTGCACAGTCTCACCGAACGTTGATCGTAATTTCACTTACAGAACTGGCGAGATGGACTGTCGCGCTCAGGAAGAGCTCTCGTCTGCGCCGTCATATTCGCAGTCACACGACGAAATGGATTTGGAGGAGACCCGAACAGACCCTGGGGTGAGTTTCACTAAAGAGTTTGAAAAGTGCGCGCAGAGAATAACAGCGCAGATTAGTACGATAGCTATTACATGTGACACTGAGCTGGCTAAAACGATGCGCACAGACGACCCGAGAAGGGATACCGTGGCGAGCGCGGTTAACGAGCAGAGCGCGTTGGTGAAAGAAATCGTAAAAAGCTCGCTGCCTGAATTATGCGAACTATGCGGATCAAGGGTGCAGGACGACATAGGCGAGCTACTGGAGGCTGCGCAAATTGGGGAAGCGAGCCAGCTTAGGCGTTACATGGACGCTTTTGAGGAGATGAGCGCCACGCTTAGGAGAGTTAGCACCCAGCTTGAATGTCCGGAGGACATGGTAAACGCAAGGCTAGAGGAAATCTTAAGCGCGTTGCGTTTTCAAAGAGGAAAGTGTGAAAGATTGCAGGAGCAATTACAAAGTGAGAGATTTCAGGTGGAAGCCCTGAGACAAGAGGTGGAGAAGCTGCAGCGCGCACCAAAGGATGACCATGAAGCCGCAAAGACCGGTATGTCACATAGTGCAGGAGAAAGAGATTGTCAGTCGAGACGAAATGTTTCATTTCAGGAATCGCCGGCCTCGACTTGGAAGCCATCGACCCAAAGATCCTGCTCGAATATGCAGACCGGAGAATACGCGAACAATCCCGAAGCACAACGCTGGTCGGACATCGGTGAGAACACTGATAAATTTTCAATGAGCGACTATATTCGAACGTTGGCATTACCAGATGTCCAACCATTTTCGGGTAAACCGAACGAATGTTTCAAAAGCTTTTTGCGGTCATTTGAAATTAAGTATCCAAGGAATCAATGGAAAGATTCAAGCCGCTTACAGCTGTTTCAAAGCTTTCTTCGTAGATCCGCCCTTACTGTATTTGAAACGCTGCCTAGGGAAGTGCGCGAAGGGAGGTTTGATGAAGTGGTAGAAGCCATGAAAAAACGCATGTGTGTTGATTCAAATAGCGAAAGAGTAAAGGCACTAGCAGATCTCCGTAAGCTAGCACTTAGGGATGGCCAGTCAGTAGGCGAGTTTTGCCTAGTATTGGAAAGGTTATTCAATAAGGCGTACCCTGATGTGCCCCGAGAGGTAACAGCGCTCCAAAAAGCTGAGATTTTATGCAGACAGCTTTCTAATTGGAACGGTAGTTACTGCTTGACGGAGGCCTTGGAAACCAGCGCAGCGGAAGAGGCTTACGAAAAGGTAAAAGAGGTGGCGCTGCGTCTGGAAAGAAGTATCAAAATTGCGGAGGACTGTAGAAACGCAGAAAGGCGGACCTCGATGTCTAGGTACTTGGGCAGATGGTCAAAAACGAATAAGCCTAAGTTCCCCATGAGTGAGGATAGGACCTCTGTGGAAAGTGCCGGCAGGGAACTGCACAATAACCCCGATAGAAGTCAGCAGGAGGTCCGATTAAAAACAGAGAATGGAAACACCCAATTGACCAAAGGCAGCAAAGGAAAGGAGCCACGTTCGTGTTTCAAGTGTGGCAAACCAGGTCACTTTGCAAGGGAATGTAATGGCAATGTAAGTCCATCGCGCGAGGCAAGCATGGAGGATCGGCGGCGATCTCCGGGAGCATATGCTTCGCTGGTGGAAAAGTGGACTTGCACATTGAAAACGATACGGGAAGAGAGTGAAGACAATTTTTTCGGTGAGAGACCGCTTGTCAACATCTCGATTGTGGGCTTAGACGCAACAGCTCTCTTGGATACTGGATCACAAACGACGATAATCCCTGTGCGACTCTTAAAAAGGGCTATAGACGCAGGCGAAAACTTGGACAATTACATTCAACGGATACCGTGCCCCAAAGTACGGATTCGCGACGCGTCAGGAAATGAGATGTCGTTCCTGGATACCGTCAGAGTAGCCGTAAAACTAAATGGAGAGCAGCAGTACGTAGCGGCATATGTTGGTAAAGGTGCAGACGAAACCGTTATTCTGGGAACCAATGCGCTACAAGCGTTTAATTTAAGGTTGGAAAAGGACGTAAAAGAAGCTGCCGTCAAATCAAACTCTGTGAGTAATAATGGAGATGAACCAGAAGCGAGGGTGAAACGGCGAGTGTTCATTCCTTCTGGTGGAATCCAAATGCTTACCGTCACATGCGCAGCTTCACTAAAAGATCCTGTTCTGTGTTCAGCAAACCCAGCCGTCCCAGATGGGGTTTGTAGGGCATCAGATGAGAACGAGGTAGACATTCCCGTACTCAACAACACCAAGCAAGGTATGGTGTTTAAGGAGGGTGACGTAATCGGTCAATGGAGAAATGAGGAATGGATAAAACCCAAGCACATCGAACCAGACAGTGATATGTTGGATCTGGTACAACCGAAGAAATGGGACACGGTCACCGAAAGACTTAAAAGGTTGAAGGAAATGGTTCAAAGGAATGGGCCCCTAGCAGAGGAAGCGGTAGCGATAATAGAATCCTACAGCGATGTCTTTGCAGTGACGGATGCCGAATTGACTCAAACAGACTTGGTGGTCCAGGAAATAGACACAGGCGACCACAGACCCATAAAACAAAAAACAAGACCAATCCCGATTGGAGCGAGGAAAGAGTTTAAAGGAATTATCAAGGACCTGGTACAGAGAGGAATTGTAGAGGAAAGCTCATCAGAGTGGGTTTCGCCAGTCGTCCTGGTGAAGAAGAAGGACGGAACCCTAAGGCTTTGCATAGACTACAGGGAGTTAAATAAAGTAACCCGTCAGGACTCTTATCCTCTCCCGACTATTGACGCCGTCTTGCAAAGCCTAAGCGGGAAGAAAGTTTTTTCGACGATGGATCTCGCATCCGGGTATTGGCAAATTAGGCTAACGGAAGACGCAAAGCGGAAAAGTGCCTTCACAACAAGCGAAGGACTATTCCAGTTCACTGTACTACCTTTCGGACTTTGAACGAGCCCTGCAGTCTTCCAACGCCTAATGGACACAGTGATAAAAGGATTGGATGTGGAAGATGGTGAAGTATCCGTCTACATCGACGATATTCTGATCGCAACAGAAACGTTAGAGCGCCACTACCAAGTAATGAAGTTGGTATTCGAAGCGCTTCGAAGGGCCAACCTTCGCCTGAAACCGCAAAAATGTGAGTTCCTGAAGGAGAGCGTATCCTTTTTGGGACATCGAATACACAGAGACGGCGTAGGTGCGGACCCAGATAAGATACAGAGGATCGTGGATTATCCTGCTCCAAAAAGTGTGGCCGACTTGCGGACATTCCTAGGAATGGCATCATACTATAGGAAATTCATTGCGGGATTCTCCAAAATGGCCAAATGCCTCTATCGCTTGACCAGTCCTAACAATAACTGGCAATGGGGTGACGAAGAAAGGAAGAGCTTTGAAGCCCTGAAGAAAGCCATGACAGCTGCTCCGGTGCTGGCGCAACCCAACGTGGCAGCGGCCGAGGATGGGACCAAGCCTTTCATTATCTATACGGATGCTTCCAAGGAAGGGCTCGGCGCCGTGTTGTGTCAAGAAGGCAATGATAAACTTCTGCATCCCATCTTCTTTGCTTCAAAGGGTCTAACAAAGGCAGAGAAAAACTACCACATAACGGATTTGGAAGCACTAGCGGTAGTGTTCGCGTTGAAGAAATTTCACTTCTTCATCTATGGATTGAACGTAGTCATAAGAACCGACCACCAACCGCTGACCTGCCTGTTCAACAGGACAAACATATCGGCTAGAGTACTTCGATGGGCACTAGAAGTCCAAAAGTATCGTTTAAAGATTGAGTACGTCGCTGGAAAAGCTAACTCCGTCGCGGACGCTCTGTCCCGTAGTGCTGTAGAGCTACCATACGAGGACTTGCCAACGGAACACAAAGAAGATTTGATAATTTGTGAGGTAGCTGTGGAGGATCGCGAATGGTTGCGAGAACTGCAGCAGGACGACGATTATAAGCAGCTCATAAGTGATTCGAAAGCCCATTTGGATCACAAGGAAGTAAAACTGCCAAGGTGTGCGCGGAAATTCAGAGTTGCAGACTTCTTCATTGACAACGGTGATCTGAAAATGATGCTGGAAAATAATTCTGTAAGAGTAGTACCAAAATCGAAGAGGAGACAGCTGTTCGACGAAGCGCATAGTGGTGCGATGGCAGGACACTTAAATGGGCGCAAGTTGTACAGGCAGTTAAAGAAGACAGTGTTTTGGGAAGGAATGGAGGCCGATATTGCGAAGTGGTCCAAGGAATGCTACAGATGCTTCTTAGCAAGAGCCCATGAAATGCATACCCCACCCTTAAGGCCGTTCACAACCAGCGCTCCATATGAACTAATTGGGATAGATCTGGTGGAGTACGGACAGACAGAAAGGGGAAACAGATATGCGCTAGTTGTTATAGACCACTTCTCGAAATTCGTCGGTGCGTATCCGATTCCCGACAAAAGCGCACGTACTGTTGCCCGCACCTTATTCGAACGATGGATATGTGACGGGTGTAGGTGGCCTAAATGCATACATTCTGACCAAGGCCCTGAATTCATAAATTCCGTTCTATCCAGTATATGTGAGATTACGGGTATAGCGCAGTCGGTAACGAAGGGCTATAACCCCAGAGAGAACGGTATGACAGAAAGAGTAATAGGGACAATAAGTAGAATGCTCCGTAAGAAGACTATAATACCAGCAGACTGGGATCTGCTTCTCCCTATGGTGGTATTTGCCTATAACGCGGCACCACACGACGCTACGGGGGAGAGCCCATTTTATTTGCTACACGCTATGGATCCCAACTATCCCTCTAACGTGATACCTAGCGACAAGTTGTCGTTCAATCATGTTGCTACTGACGACTACAAGCATGAGTTGCTAGCTGGTATTCGCCTAGCACAGGATTGTGCGCGCGAGTTGAATGAGGGCTACAAGCACAAAATGAAAGAAATCTATGATGCGCGACATAAAGTAGATCCGCAGAAACTACCTAAAATAGGAGACAGAGTGTTTCTTAAACTGCCTAGAGAAAAAGCCAGCAGGAAGTTTCCAAAGCTTTGTGAACCGTGGGCAGGACCCTATAGGGTCATCGAAGCAAGCCAAAACTCCGCTCTTATTTCCCATATAAACGAAAAGGAGGAGCCAATAAGAGTCCCGATGGACACGTTAATTACTGTTCCGCCTGAAATTTCTAGTGAACCGATAATAACAAAAACAAAAAGAGTTAAGCGGCGTCAAGCATTCGTTAATAGTATCTTTTTCAGCGCGACTCCGACCGGTGAGGACACAGGAGCTCTCGGTCTATTTTTCCGCTGTCCGGGACGCCTGCATAGTAAAAACGGAGCCACGTACGACTTTTCCTGCTCGATTCGAGAGAAGTTGTTCCAAGATGTCGTGCCGTCCGCAGGAGAAACGATGGGAAACCTTCGCTTCGATACAATTTTCAGTCTAGCTCGTCTGATTTCAATTTTCGAAAGCGAGCGTGATGTTGATCGCAAACGGTTTCTGATGACTGACCCTTCATATACTCTGGTTACGGTGTCGGGCGTGCAAAAGGCGTTTTCGTTTTTCAAGCATTGCTGTGACCATGTATTTCGGGCCCTCACCTTGCATGATGGTTCTCTTCTCAGTCTCTCTCATGACAGCGGCACCGGTGTCCCTATTAACCAGCTGAACGAGCTCAACAATGAAGGCGTCCGATTCGCGGAGCAGAACTCAGGGAAAGACGTTTGCGCCATCGAAAAGCAGCAGCAGAAAATTCTACTCCTCCCGCCAGATGGATTCCGTGAAATCAACACAGTGTTCAAGAAGCAGAACATGGTGGAGCGCCAAGTGTACTGGAAGCTGAGTGACGTCAGTGAGCTTCTGACCGGATCCGATGCGCACGTATGTGTGATTTGTGGACCTACGTCGGACGTCGCATCGCGAAAAAGGAATGGTGTAGAGTCGCGTCAGCTCTCGCATCAGCTGCTCGGAATGGAACGAAAATTATCGCCGTGGCACCTCCTCGTGGAGAAGCAGCATACTTCCAGAATCGGATGGATATGAACCAAGCAGTGGATCTCGCTAGGAAATCAGTGGCACTCATGGCTCACAATATTGTTAGTCTCATACCGATGGTGGAAACCACTTCTGAGCCGTCCCATGGGCCTTCGGCGCACCCAAGGGAATCAAGTGCGGAACCATACTCGAAAAAGACGATGAGTGAGTACCTGCAAATGCTGATCGAATACGTGAAAGCAGAAGTTGCTCTACCGCCGCTGCTCGAGTCTTCGTCTCGTGGAGACAGAGTGCGCAAGTATTTCAAAGCCAGAAAGGAAGCGAGAGTGAACCGTGGCGGAGTGAAGAAAACCTATTCCAACTCATTCAGGAACTTCCCAGGAAACATACGCAGTTGGACGATGGCACTGCCCTACAACCTTCGAGGACGTGGTGGATACTATCGTGGGCGCGGACGACGCTACTGACTATGATCTCGACTCCAGCGGCAGGGACGCCGCTTCACCCCAGGGGGAGATGTTAGGCAACCCACTTGATCTAGTTCTGATATCCCTTAGCCATTTGGTGATTCTCTCTTGACCTTTTGACTGTAAGCGCGATCTCACGATCGTGCGGGTGATGTGGTATATAAGCGGACCGGTATTAGCAGAGGGGTTCGGATCGCTCATTGTGTTTTATTCTGCGTGTTTCGTTATTGTGCTTTAGATAAAGTTTATTTATTCACTTCGAGTCGACCTAGGAAAACCAGCTGGTCTGAATCCAGGAATACTTGAAGCTTTGGATAAATCTTCCGCGATTCTGGCACGCCGGTGCCATTGATTATCGCGAGAGTGGGACTAAACCACTTATTCCTTATCACAATAGTAGTCCCAATAGCAGTCAGGTGTTAGTGTTAGTTAGCTTGTTGTTAGTCGACAGCAAAAATTGGCAGTAACCAGTTCCTGTTCACGAATCCATGCAGCAAGAAGCCCACTGATGGAATTGCGTAAATCTTGTGCGCACAGCCAGTGAATGGCTGGCGACGTCGCACACGCGGCATGCGCGCGCGGCGGCCAGCGCGGCCAAAAGTGAGTAAAGGTTCCGTCCCCCGTACCTTTTTAGCCACATGCTGTCGTGAATTATCAAAAAATACTGCAGTACAGCAATGAATACTACCAAAAGAAATAGGATTAATCCAAATACATAGAGTAAGCAACTTCTCCATTAAAAATTTTAGAGGAGCAATAAACTGCTAAACAAACTTATAATCGTGGGTGCTGAAGACATGTAGATTTTTTGTTTTCTTGTGTTTTTCGTGAAACTTATTTGCAACATAGGTAACACCTCCGCTTTGAGGCTAAGTCGAATATTGTTCCTCATATCCAGAAGGTTTGGATGTTATAACTCTTTGAGTGTTTGTTTGCTGTACACAATTGCTTGCCGCTACTACCCAAAAGTTAGCATTTTATCCATCCCTGATAATTCCACGTTGAACTATCTTGGATCTTGGGATGCTATCGAGCAGCAACAACAATAACGGTTCATAGCATGCGTAGGACAAGATCGTTATGTGAAGTTTGTTTCACTGGATGTCTCCTGCCTTCTCATTTCCAGACATCGGAAGAATTGCTCTTCCAAGGACTATTATATTTTTTAACTGCTCTATTTGAAAAAAGAGTTAAGCGCAGAGTAAGGCTGATAAATAAGACAATCCAACCTATCCTTTGGAAACAGGTGAAAAGCGGGTATGTCGCTGTCTGTGCGTTTGTCAACGTACGGATAGGCAGAGAACCCCATAGAGCGTCGTTAGTGTGGCGACTGCAAAACGTATAAAACTAAAAAAAAACTAAAACTAAAACGTCTAGAAATGACTTATAAATTAAAAGCGCTTCAAGCTCTGATCTGTTGTTGAAATTGGTGTAATTTAAAACGAGTTTTGAATTTTGTTGTTTGTTCGTTATCCGTTTTTCCGTTATCCGGCGATTTTCGGGCAAAATTATCCGTTATCCGTTATCCGGTTTTCAAAATTTCATTATCCGCTCATCCCTGATCGGGACCCCATAAATCTCAACAGATCAGTGGAAATGCAAAAGCACTGCAAATCACAAGAACCGAACCTCCATGAAGCAACGTCACTACCCACTGCGACCCGATCCCCTTGCCCTGACGGCCATTGCTGGTATACAAGTGAGCTCTCCCTACCGTCGCCGCCTTGACTCCATAGTAAATCCGGGGTCTCCCTACCGTTTGGTTTACCGACTTGGCAAAAAAACACATTTCTACACTAATTGAGGGGAGCAGATGCTTCCTATATGACGCGCTCTCCTCGCTCAGACATAGGTTTCAGACCCTTCCTCTGTGAGAGGACAATGTCTTGCAATTCTCCACCTTTCGAACGCTATCCATCATGTTTCATCCGCCTTTGCAGCGATATCCCCTGGACATGGCCAAGGCATGTACTTGTCCTAACTTCGCTTAAGCTTAGAATTCGGTGTTGTGACCTTCATCAGTATCCGACAAAGCGAACTCATATTTGACTTTACGAACAGAGGGCCTGACGTCTTCTTCAAAAGAAGCATATACACCAATTCTGTCGCAACCTACATGCATCTTTTGAACATTTTGAGAGTTAATTGGTCGAAGCAATAGTTGCGAATCATAGGTGCATTTCCTGGATCTTCTTTTATTCTGCCTAGAGTAGAGCAAGTCTCACCACGCTGACTGCTGGAATTCTAAGAAGATGGCGTGTCCTTTAATGTACCTCTATCACGACCGTCGTGCTGGTTTTTGTCCATCACTACATAACAAGGGTTCTCAATGATACTATGATCAAATCGCATGGAAAGCACACACGGCATACTTATCCACTACAGGCTTCTAGTGGAAGCTTGATCGGTAGTGCACTCGAAACCACTTCTTCATTACTAAATTCAAACGCTTTCAGTGTAATCTATGTACCGTAACCAACACGTGGAACGTGGACGGAGAGACTACATAGGAGCCGAATGAACTTAAGGTGACCTTTCATATTCACTACTGTGTTATTTATTTAGGTCGTCATAAGAGATTGTCTCAATGTTGGACGAAATGATGACAGAGTAGAGCTGTGAATGTCCCCGACTTCTTAACAATCTTGGCTCAACAGCTTCACGGCATCCTACACTATAGCCAAACGACATGCCAAGATTCAACGACAGTCGTATCGAGAATGTGTAGCTGAATGACATGCCGAGCGAGATATATGGAACGAATACCAATATATACCATTTCCACGTCAAGTTGGACATGCTTCTGAAATTAAAGGAATGTCTTCCAAATCATAACGAGCTTCTTACCGGTTACAAACTTAGAATCTCAAGTTGGGTTAGAATAAGTTTCTGTTCGAGGGAATTTTAGTTTAACTTTCTCTGAGGTTTTTATATTCACCTGCCCTAGTGTCCAGTTTGACGTTACAATGGTTTATATCGAGAGTCGAAGCTCAGTGTACCTGATTTGTCATCACTTCTCTCCCACAACGACTGCTCATGACCAATATTCCATGAATTTGCCACAAATGAAACCAATAGAATTCCACAGCGAAGACTTTTCGTTAAGAAAAGACATATGTAGGCGACTATGCTGTGAAGGGAAGGGGAGGGGGAGCATCACTAAAAAAGCACGTTCAAAATAGCCACCTCATGTTAACATTGTCCTCTCAAAGGCTAGCAAATAGACACAGCGAAGTCCCCCCCCCCAAGTGGGATATACCCACTTTGTCATTTACTTGCCTACAGCTGCTTCCAGCTAGTTTGTGAAATCACCTGCTGTAACTAATTAACATAGTTGCTCAATTGAAGCCGTCTGGTTGTCTGTCAAGTACCTGGATCATGAGAAAACCCACAAAGCGGAGTCATGTAGTCAGAGTCCCGTGGTTTTCAAAGTAGTCGACAAATGTCATTGTTCATCATCACACAAGGTTTGTCCTGGCCTTTATCACCCGAAATCTAATTCTATGCCGGACCAGCCAAGGATTTTTGTGAAGTACAGTAACGAGCAAGGGCAATCACGTCAACTTCTCCCGCCAGTTTCGCCAGAATCCAAATTTCGCGCGCTGCAATTCAAAATATTGCATGATGTCCTGTTCGGCTACTTTGAAGCCTCGACACGATTGTATTACATTACTAAACAACGTGTCTGTATATAAGAAACAAACGAATGGAAGAAATATTATATATATATATATATATATATATATATATATATATATATATATATATATATATATCCGGTACTAAGAGGCTCGTGCCCGCAGTACACCGGCAAGGTATCTTAAAGCGGGTAAGTTAGATCAGCCACACCTCGGAGTTCCCCCCCCCCCCCTTGCCTAGTTCTGTGCTCTCCTCCGCTGACGCGGACGAGGGCTCAAAAACTGGGTTTATTTGATTGTTCCTCGACCATGATCTCATAATGGAGCGGGGACCAGCCCGTTTAGTACCATATATCGAACCCCGAAATTCATTTTTCTTCGTATCCCTCAACGGGGTGCGTGGAGCGCAGTCGGAGGAGGCTTGTTCAAGTTCACGGACTTCCTTAGTAAGAAGAGCTATTACCTGTTCGCCTAACAGAGTGGCGCTACAGCTCTACTTACAGAAGCCTGACAACTGAAATGACTTTAGCCTAACGTCTGCAGCGCGTTCGTTACTACAGCGCCTCGCCTGCGTCTCTATCCCGTGCGGTTGTCAGCTGGCGCGACGGTGCCTCGGTATTCCCGTGAAGCACCGACCTGAAATCTCTCAGTGGCCACATTACCTGTCTAACCTTGTCATGTTTCAGTGCTGTCTCGCCAACTAATCTGTTGCGGAACGGATCACAGTCCAAATCTTCTCTTTCATTTCAATCACAGACTGTATTACTCCGCTTAAAAGCACAATACTGTTGGATTCCATAACGACAGAGGTGTAGTAACTATTCATGAGAATGTTCTGTTGATCCACCACGGCCGGGCAACAAGTGGTTATTCTCGTTTTTGTTCAAAATTTTATGTGGAGATGCACCACAGTGCTCGTATAAATATTTTTGAGAACGGTCTTCACCTTCAGATTCAAATCCGTGCACCTACGAGCTGTCTGACTGTCCTCAGTTGTGCTTACCGGCATCTCGTGGCGAACGTCATTGCGTTTGCTCCGACAACTTTACCTTCAAACCGCACTCGCTTTTTTGCGAAGGTAAGGTCTTCTAGAAAGTTTTAAGGTCTACACTTTTGGAGACTTCACGTTGAACCAAATTATAAGCAGAAATGTTAAACTGGAAGGCACTTGTTTTTTGCATGGTGTGCTACAACATCCTACTATATATAAGCGAGAACAGTCGTTTGTCTGTGTGTGAATGAGTGCGTGTGTGTGTTCGCTTGCACAGAAGTGCTGAAGGAGTGTGTTGGGGAAGTATGGGGAAGGCGGGGGGGGGGGGGTTGTAGTTGTCACCAGTTGTCAACTGTTGAAGTTGTCGACAGGCGTCCATGTTCAGACGACATGTCACCGATGTCGCGCAAAGGAGGTGCGGATTGGGAAGAGATGTCCCCCACCTCCTTCAACATGCGTCCGGGTTTAGAAGAGGTGTCAGCGAGGTGGGTCAACAGGTGTCTGGGTTCAGAAGACGTGTCACCGATGTCTCACCAAGGACGTTCGGGTTGAGGAGATGTGTCACCGATGTCGCGCGAGGGTTACCGTGTTACCAGTGAAAGTGGGACCAGTAATGGGGGATCGGTGAAGGATGGGGTTCCAGTAAGAGGACCGCTAAAGGGTTGACACCAATAAAGGAGGGGCCAGTGAAGGTGGGACCAGCAATGGGGACCGGTGAAGGGGGGAGGAGTGGTCCAGTAAAAGGTGGACCGGTGAAGGAGAGGGAGGGGTGCAGTGAAGGGGGAACGGTAGAATGTTCACCAGTGAAGAGGTAACCAGGTGAAGGGGGGACCGGTGCGGAACGGACCAGTAACGGGGACCGGTGAGTTGGGGGACGGGTCCAGTGAAGGGGGGACCGATAGAAGGTTGACGGTTGACCAGTGAAGGAGGGAACCAGGCGAAGGGAGACCGGTGAGGAAGGTACCAGTAATGGGGATCGATGAATGGGAGTGGGGGAGGGATCCAGTGAAAGTGGACAGGAAAAGGGTTGATGAATAAAAGGGGACCAGTGAGGGTGGACCAGTAATGGGATCGGTGAAGGATAGGATGAACAGCGAAGAGGGGACCAGTAAAGGGAGGTCCAGTGAAGGTGGGAGCAGCAGTAGGGACAGACGAAGGGGAAGGGGGGGGGGACCAGTGAAGGGCGAACCGGAAAAGCGCTGACAATAAAGGGGAACCAGTGATAAGGGACCAGTTAAGGGATGTCCAGTGAAGGTGATGGACCTGTTTTGCCCTATTCCGCTATACCATTCTATATGGCAAAACCAGTTTTTTACTGTTATGAATGAGAGAAGGTCTAAAGAGGAGAAGAAGACGTTCGGGGTGTTCTATTCTCCGGGTTTGGGGCGAAGCCCCAACCAGACGTTTGGCGGCCAGCAGGCCGTTGAAGGTCTGGTAAGAAATACAGCTGTATCACAGAATTCCTAGCCTTATAGTAGCCCTGGATCAGAAACGCGGACAAACCTATGTACAAATCAGGTAAAAACTTACAGCAATAGATTCTACCCACAGTGGAATTAAGCTACATGCATATGTGCCTCCTACTGGCTTAAAGCTACTTCCAGCCAGTTCTGGCAGTTATCTACCACAGCAGATCACTTCTCTGGGGTCATTTAATTGGTTGGCGCAAGAGTTTTGATCGTAACTAAGTATTCTTCCAATGGCTTCACTTTTTTGTATACCGGCCGCTCCAGGCCTAAGCAGAGCGTGAAACTTTCTAGATAGGAAGTAGTTAAAACTCGTCTAAATGCAACCAAAAACATTTAATTTAAGCACAGGACCCGCTAAGTACCGTCTTTGCTGTTCAGTGACCTGGTTTAGTAGCGGAGTGAAGGGGGTACTACCTTACATTGTGTTCAGAGGCAGAAGAACTCATAGGCAATTACTCCCCAAAATTAGAAGCTGACCCAAAAATTCCCTATATGAGACCACAGGGAACCCCATGGGCTTCCACCAGAAGCCCTCGAAAAGTGTTCCTAGCAGAAATTTTGAAGCGGAGTTTTCAAGCTGACCTTATTTTGAACGTGAGGTGTGTTTTTAAGATCTCATAGCAGCCACAGCTGTCAGGACCTATTCATTCCTTGTTCTCAGTGTAAGCCTCGTAATGCTGACTTTGAGTTTGAACCATTTCCAGATATCTCAAGAAGCGCAAGCTAAATGTAGGCGTCTCTCCTTCATCCGTTGTGTCTGTAACATTACAAGTTCATCCTCGGTGGTATCTCACTAGCAGACCAAAACAGAATGTCGCGTCTCATCCAACGCTTTAGTATTTTGTTTCTTACGCGGTACTTTCCGGGAAGATATGTCAAGAATAGACTTCGGGATTGGTCGACGTCGAGAATCGGGCGTAATCCCCAGAGAAAGAGAGATAGATGGATTGTACATATTTCATGAAAATATTCTTCAACGTTATTCTATGTTAAAAGGCAAATGAAATATCTTCCTACGCCAGATGTTGGATCAATTCCAGTCGGTAGGGGGGGGTATATGTAGTGTTTTGCCCTACCATCCACTCTTCTGAGATGGCTTGATGACCCTTCTCGAACAAATTCAGAGTAGGAGGCGATCAGGTGCAGAAAAATGGATTCTACAGCCATTCTTCGGTTCCCACATTCCGACTGGGATTGATTCCAGAAATAGTCTGAGATCCATCCTAACGGGGAGGGGATGCACCGCTAAAAAAGCGAAACAACTGTAAAAAGTGTGGCTTCTCGCCGCTGGGATGTTGCAAAGATTGGTCCTCTTGTAGGCGTAGGTCACTTTACAGCAATACCTTTATGAACTGGTTTGCCTTGTCACCGTTGTAATGAAGGTCAGTGAGGACTACCCCTCCCCCCTCATTAGGATAGATGCACTAGTAAGGCGTCTTCCAGGCGTGAGTACGGTAAAGAGGCAACTACTTCACCTCAGGAGCCACGTAGCACAAAATTGAGAGTTGCGACGGTTCCCCAAATATGCCTTTCACTATGTTTGTTCATTTTTTGATATTTTTAGTGTTTGAAGTGGCCAATCATTGGACGTACCTGCTAAGAAGAACAACGGGTCCAGTCTACAGCATACAAATTAGGGTTGTTCTTTAAATCTTATCGGTAAATTTTTCACGACTATTTTTCATGGAAAATGTTTGCGTTAAATTCAGTAAAAGCTCTATGATGCTCGTCCTAGTGAGGTGATAGTAAGGCTCTTGTCTGTTTAGTAACATATGAGCCCGAGCTTCCCGACGGAGCGAAGGCTCATACCTCCAGCCGCCGCCCTGGAGCACTGGACGCCGTTAAGGTGAGTTTGTCGTATATCGTACATGACCTATGACTGGCGCGCCAACCCGTTCTTACCTCCCAATTCGGGCCACATTCGCGACTAGAGCCGACAATGTGGGGTTGAAAATGCCTTGCAACACTTTGAATGATATTCGCAGCTGGAAAACAATTACAACGAGCATTGTTGGCAGAACTGTAATGATAAGAATAGGTTGTATGAGCACTGATATAATCATTGAAAGGTGAACACATCTGAGTAATTTTCCGGCATTGGTGTCATGAATATTCTCAAAACTTAGCTTTTTTTTTCTTCAAAATTTTCGCCAATATTCGGTACATATTTCGCGCACTATTCCCCTTTTAGTACTACTTGGATGGGTTGACCGGAAGTGGACAAGGATATTTTTATTGCTCGGCTTGCGGTACCACCTCGTCCTGAAAACTTCTCCCGAGAGGCCAACCTGCACGTTCAGAAATGGAAGCCAATTTTCTGTAGGCTCTTCTCTCGTGAGCTTTATATGCTCAGACTGCTCATTCAAGAAAGCGAAACATGTGTCCATCTCGGATTGAGTGGAACACCAGTGGAACACACAACGGTGAGGCCGTACAAGTTCAACCTTGCTTGGTGTTCGGCAATAATTTCCGAGACGGCCTGTACAGCGCTTTCTCTGGAAACGTTTGTGTATTGTGAGGTTACATCAAACGATTCCATGACATACCCATCTTCCGCCCTGGTTGCGTTGAGCACTTGGAGGAAAGCGTTAGTGTTGGGTAGGTGGGAGGCAATAAATTTGAACAGTTGTGCCAGGAGAAGGTTTAGAAGCCACGATATACGATCTGTAGGGCCAGCAACATTGCTTATAATGGGCCGAACCTTGAACGACGAAGGGTCGACAGCGGCAGCTCCTCCGGGAGGTAGCTTGTGTGTCTTAATGAGCACGTATAATACGGGGCACACAGGTGGCTCACACCTGAGTCGTGTGATTACCCCCTTAGGAAGGTTTGCCGACTTGGCAATTTCTGTCTATTTTCTGTTAAGGCGGCGGTACTGTTTCCCAAACTCCTCACGAGAGGATGAGGCATAAATGGTGTTATCTTGAAGATGGAGCCTTGTTATGGCCCTATCTAGCTCTTGAGGCAACACCACGAATTCCCCACCTTTGTCACTAACAGTGACCCTTATGGCACCAGACTTTGCCAATTCCCTTATCTCCCTCAAACCGTTCTTTCTGCCGCTGTCAGAATGGAAGCCCTATAGAGGTAAGACTGCCCAGCACTACGACGCAGCACCGTAAGCAAAGAGGTGGCAAAAATGCGGAATTTGGTATCTACCGCTGAATTAGGCTCCAGTGGTCCAACATACGTGGCAGGAAAGGGAGGGGGCGGTATTGCCGTGTTATTCCTATGGTATGGTCCCGCGGAAGTGTCCGCGGAACGGGATTATTCGAGCCGGGACCCAGCGCGCGCCCAACAGCCGCAGACCGCAACACCCATTTTCCGCGGACTGTCGGCGGCGGTCGGTGGACGGGCTGGTATACTTCCCGTCCGCCGACCGACAACCTGCCGCTGTGCAACGCACCGCGGGAGGTTGTCGGTCGGCTGCTCTCCAACAGCTGATTTTGCTCTAGTTTTTTGACTCCGAAAATTTTCACTGTTTTAAGTTTTTCCTGCGTTTTTTCACTGTGTTTTCTTATCTTGACAGATTTTAGGCGTCCACTGCTGCCATTCTACGTAATCTTTTTCAATTTTCTCATTCTCTTGCATTATTTGTCGCTCGAGAGATTCTGAAATCGCGTATTTCGAATTATTTCTTTCATATTTCCTTCCAACAACCGAAAAACAAAGTGAGTTCTTCATACATTTTAAAATGGATTGTTTACAATGTGTTTGCGATCAATTATTCATATTATTTATACTGATTTCCATGTCTACAACTTATGCACCAACCTAATATTTCATAAGGAATTGGCAGAAATGGTGTTTAAACTGGTTGTGTTTCCGTATTATGTGATTGATTGTGTAACGTTTTACCATCTATGCCACTCTCTTCGAATCTTTGCTTTTGTTGTGTGGCTACTGCACAAATAAGTTCAAAATGAAACAAATTATAAATGCGATATCCCATGTGCTCACCACGAGGTCAATCTCATGGGAATACAGTAAACTGCACGCCTTCTTTTCCTTCTGATAGCAAATAAATGACGGAAGCTCGCAAGGCTTATCTCGCCTAGGCCAACTTCTGTTCCCATACCTCCAGCAGTCGTCGGAATAACGTCTTCTTTAGAACAGTAAAAATGTGCATTCTTCGTATTGCTGTTGGGCTTCACGTTCCTGCTTGAATGTTTTGCGATTAGCGACATACATTTCAGCTTGCGACTTTTAGACTATTGCGCCTGAGCTAATGCTATATCTTATTTCAGCTACTGCTGCTCATGGCTTCGGTCTTTTGCCTTACAACAAAAAACGGAGACTGCATGCTGGGTGTGTTCCCACCTCGGAGGACTTCACTGTAGATAGGTTAGTGTTGGGTTGCCAGAATATAGCTTGACAAGGTAAGCGCAAATGTGTTCATCAAAAATAGCGTCCATTTGGGCCAGACAGAATTGGTAGGTAAGACAGTATTCCGAAAGGTGTAGGTGAACAGAACAGATGATTTATTAAGCCAGAAGTGTCACAAAAACAGTTCTGCACAAAGGTTTATAGGAAAGGTTGCCTTTTTGATTATTCTCAAAAGTGATATCTTCGAAGACTTGTATAAAGTGGGAGGTGCTCTTTTCTCATAGCGATTTAGTGATTTATTTTCTGAAAAGCTGCTATATATTTTGAACAAAATACTGTCTACTCCTACAAAAAAACTATTGTAGTTACCTTCCCAATTATCATTTCTGTTTAAGAAAACTTTATAACTTGTAGCTGAATGTTTTGCCGAATAATTGAGAATTGGTGCAGGAAGTTCATTCCAGGTTTAACAGAACAACTGGTAAATTGCTTACCAGCTTTGTTCGCTTTTTTTTCTTTTAACTTTCCAACTCCACTTAGTTGTTCGCGCTTAATTCGGTTTACATTTAGTCTCCGAAGAGCTCCAAATGGTTGCGGAAATTTACCTCCCCGCCAAGTTCTTACAGTGCTCTTAGAAGAAAACGGTAAGAAGAACGCAGTCGTGGTTTCCTTTTCCGGAGAGGTAGGTGGCGTCTGAGATTATTTTCTGTTGACGCTTCTTCTAGACTGCAGCCTTGGAGCCGAGAACAGCTCTTCCAACGTTGTGATTCCTCCGACAGATGGTGTTTCATACGGAACAGATAACTGTGAGAATACGTGAGTGATAACCCCTGTTCGATTATTCCCAGGCCTCAACAATTCGAGCTTATTCTTATTGTTCACTCCATTGCATGGGCGATACTATCAAAGCTACTCCATGCCAGCCTACGGAAGGTACGATTGAGCAATTTTCGCAGGATTTGCGTTCTGGAAGGGTGTGAGCGGGTTGTAGAAATGTTTAGTTGCGATCAAAACTCTTCCCGAAGGAGTCGAATTCAAATTCCGACTGGACCGCTTTCGCCTTCTCTTGAACATAGCAATTTAGTTCGCCACATCATTCGCGAACATCTAAATAACATCTTTTCTGGGCAGAACCTTAAGTTTAATTGAACCGTGTTGATATAAGCACCGAGCCCATTTCCGTATCACGTATGAAAGCTAATAGCTCAACGCAAGGGTGGTATGGACATAAAATTGAACCAACTCACCAAGCAATGCAGGTAGTGGTAAGTCAGAAACATCGTAGCCCAGAAAACAAGGGAGGAGGACTTATGTTCCACTTCGTACGAGATTTCGTCTTTGCTTTCTATCGACTTATATTGAAGTCACACTGTCTGGCTAAAAAAAAGGGAAAGCAAGGACCTTTCTAAATGTATTCTGGACCTATGTTTTCGTCGATTTTTCTTTTGAAGTATCTATTTTCGCTCCATTTCCTTTCGGATGTTCTTTCCTAACGGGTCCAGTCTACAGCATACAAATCAGGGTTGTTCTTTAAATCTAATCGGTTAATTTTTCACGACTATTTTTCATGGAAAATGTTTGCGTTAAATTCAGTAAAAGTTCTACGATGCTCGTCCTAGTGAGGTGATAGTAAGGCTCTTGTCTGTTTAGTAACATATGAGCCCGAGCTCCCCGACGAAGCGAAGGCTCACACCTCCTGCGGCCGCCCTGGAGCACTGGATGCCGTTTAGGTGAGTTTGTCGTATATCGTACATGACCTATGTCTGGCGTGCCAACCCGTTCTTACCTCCCAATTCGGGCCACATTCGCGACTAGAGCCGAAAATGTGGGGTTGAAAATGCCTTGCAACACTTTGGATGATATTCGCGGCTGGAAAACAATTACAACGAGCTTTGTTGGCAGAACTGTAATGATTAGAATAGGTTATATGATCACTGATATAATTATTGAAAGGTGAACACATCTGAGTAAATTTTCCGGAATTGGTGTAATAAACATTCTCAAAACTTAGTTTCCTGTTTTTTTTTTCTTCAAAATTTCCGCCAATCTACGGTCATCATCTACCTGCCTATCATAAAACCAAATGTTCAGCGTAAGAGCGGCCAATTAGTTTATATTAGTCGACCGTTCACAGCCCGACGGCAGTAATATTCCTCCGATAGTCATTCGCGGCAGTAATACTCCTCCCATAGTCATTCTCCCTTACCCCCCCCCCACTCCCCACAGTGGACGATATTGGGAAAAGTACGGGTTCCTACTTCCGCCCGCCACCGCCCCCGTTAGCGTGCTGGGTTGCTGAGTCCGCCTTGGACGAGGTGCAACGCATGATCAGAGAACAACATGCGCCGTGGAGCAGACTTTCTGGTGTAGGGTAATAATTGACGACTTTGTTCGTTTTTTTGCTTATTTTTCTCTTTGATTTCTAGTTTACATATGCTTTGGGCTCTGAGTGACTCCTGCTGGAGGGGGGGGGGTCGCCTTATAACACAAAGGCATAACGGAGGCAACAGAGATCGAGTTAGCCTTGTGCTAATTAGGACTGTACTCAACTAACGAACCATAAAACAAGCAAAAGAAAGCACATAGGAAAAGCTGAAAAGAGAACATGACCTGAGCGGAAGCTACAAATGGACTGCGGGCTGTCGTACATTAAAGAAATGTAAAAAGAGAAACTTGGTATGTTGCTCCAATTATCATTTCGTCTTTGTAATCTCAAAGGGGCATGTGCTGGGACCCAAAACTTTCAGAAAAGAAGAATACAGAACAAAAAAAAACATAAAAAGGAATCAGGTCCAGTCTTCTTCTACACGAATCTGCTGCACAGTAGCAACGCTCATCTCGCCTCATCTCGTAGCAAAACCTCGTTCGTGGCGGGTGAGCCTACGTTAAACGAACGCGTCGCTCCGCCTTCTACAGTGATGGGAGACATCTAACGTAATGCACCCGAAAAATACTGGTTCCCCTTATTCCCCTCTAGTGGTCCTCCTTTGCTGATCGCCTCTTCACTGGTCCCCCTTCTACTGCTCCCCCTACACGGAATCCCTACGCAAGTTGGACGTCTCCAGCACGTCCTCTGAATCCCTGGGCACGTTGGACGACGTCTTCGGCACGTATTCTGAATCCCACGCAAGTCGGACGACTCTTCAGCACGTATTCTTAATCACTACGCACGCTGAATTATATGAAAGAAAATACTGGTCCCCTTATCCACCCACCCCTCTCGTGCTCTGCCTTTGCTGATCCACTCTTCATTGGTCCCTCTCCTGATCCCGCTTACTCGGGATCCCTACGCACGTTGGATGGCGTCTTCAGCACGTATCCTAATTCCTTACACTCCTTGTTGCACGACGCCTGCAGCACGTTTTTGGATCCTGACGCACGTTGAAAGACGTCTAGAGCACGTCTTCTGAATCGCTACGCTTCGTACTTGGTCCCCATTCATAGCCTTACGCATTGCGTGCTGAATATATCGATAAACTTGACGATCCGCCGCCAAAGATATAGTTCGTCAGCAATCGCCTGTGGTTAAGCTCAAATAAAGCCCGGTTAGCCGCCGCACTGTTATAGGCATCTCTTGGCTTCAGTCCCCTTCCCCGTGACGGACACGTGACATTAGCCGATTATATATATATATATATATATATATATATATAGTAAGATTTCAGCAAAAATTTAAGATCACAAGGTGTATTTAATGGAATCGCTTCCGGATCTTTCAGAAAACGTCCTTCATTTCAGAGATTTGCAAGACTCCAGATCCGAGCACCCCGACTCGCACTTCATTGCCAACTGTTGCCGGTGAGTAGAAGTTATTGCTGCGACTAGACAAGGGTAGTCTTCCTCGGCTGAAGACCGCTTATTGTAAACATCGTATCGCCCACAGCATCCTTCGAATCAGATAATGGAGAAAACCCATGACTGTGTACGAGTTCTCGTTTTCGTCCAGATCAGGCAATCAATACGGGACCGTCTGCAGCTCACACGGGGAGTATGTGACGTCGCAGAGGGTCCGGTTGATTCGCACTTAGGCGGACGCTCTGAGTCATCGCCCCGTCCAATGGCGCGCGGCCGATGACTCATACTGTCTGAGGTCTTCTAGCAATATACCGCAGGTACAGCTAAATCCGTGGTGAGAAAGCGTTCTTTTTGTTGCTTTATGTTCCGAAGAGGAGTACGCATGGCCTCTAAGCACTTGTGTACAGTACCCTTTCACCCTTGTTGTATTCTGTTCTCGACTCTAGGCTATAGCTATCAGGATTTAGTAGAATTAGAGTAGAATCATGATCCATCTGTCATGATTTAGGAAACAAAAAATGCTCAGTATAATGAAGAACGAGGAGCTCCCTATTTGTACACATGCAGTAGTTAGGCAGTCCTGAAAGCTACACAAAAGGTCCTATAGGAACTAGTGTCTTGCAGATCAATAAAATCCAAATCATTAAAATCAATAATCTTTTTTAATTCAAGGAAAACAAGTGGTTGTTTAAACAAAAAACAACAAACAACAACAAACAACAACAAAACAACAAACAACCAGTGTTTTGCTGATTAACAAAACCTTCACTACTACATAAAGGACGACAAGTGGCGCTCCCTCGTTTTAAGAACTTTAACCACATTTGCTCACGAATTCACTGATTTCTTGGCCTTCCATATGGGACCAGCTGTAGTTAAAACTTTATGACTCATTTTCTGGTTGGCAACACATGGAGATTGGATCTTCCCAAAGTGAAGGGAAACAATAAGAAAGCAAGAATCTGTTTTGGCACCTCAGGAAACAAATTCACTGTGGACTAGATAAGGCTATTAGTAGCCTGGGTGCTCTAGGGGTCGTATGGCCCACACCACCCGTCAGGCCACCAGTCAATGCAGTTCCTGCTGCAGTGATGCAGGTAAGCATGACTCGCGACTGTATACGATTTCGTCGTGCGTTCGAAATCATCCAGATCAGGCAATCACTACGGGACCGTCTGCAGTTCACAAGGGAAGTATGCGAGGTCGTAGAGGCCTTGCCTTATCCGGACAAGTTAGCATGCGCGTCCATAATTGTTGATGCCGCTGCGAGTTTTACTTTACACGATGCGACCGACCGTCCCTGGCAGTTCTATGGCCAAAGGATTTGGAGGAACCCCCCCCCCCCATTATTACTGATTATAGCAAACATTCAAGAGCTCAACATGAATTTGACGCAGTTGAGGAAGAAACCAGAAACTCCATCCTGTAACCTTCTTTCGCTTCACTAGGAACGAGGAGAAGTGGGTAGTCTAGGGTGTGGCGCTAGAAGGACCACATCCCAGACTTCCTTCCATGTTCTGTTAAGAACTTACTAATGAAAGAGAGATGCGAATAGAATAATTTAAGAACGTTCTAAGAACTGTGACGTCAATGTTTGTTTCGCGTTCAAAGTTCGTGGAATGTTAGAGGGTCAACATTTGACCATAGTCTAATGTAAAGGTCCCCACACACTTTTGCCGCAACGCTGCGTGCCTATCCAGCTCGCCGCCAGCGGCGGGAGACTGTGTGCGCGCACAGCACTCGCGCTCCAACCTTTCGCGGCGAGGATCATAATGGGGATGAATGCGTACTTTAAACTCGATGCAGATCAGCTAATTATTTTTCGGCGTCAACGAAGTACTTTTGCTATTCTTTCAACAAAGAACTTGCGATTCTCCCCTTGCGCGGTCCGTTTCATTTCCTCTCTGTCAGCAAATGATGGTGTTGAGGCCTGTTCATACCTCGCAACAGCAGCGACAAGAGCAACGAGAGCGCAGCGCGCGCGAAAGAATGAGCAAGCGACTGATGCGGAGCGACAAGAGCGACTGGAGCGACAGCGCCGCCGCTCGAGAATGAACACCTTTCGGCGGCGCGCGCTCGGTTTTGATCGGTATGTATGTTTCACACGGGCCACGAGTTGCTCTTGTAGCGAAGTATGAACAGGCCCTTATAACACCACGTATGAACAGCATGTGAATTGTCGGAGATAATTTTCTGCCTTTTTTCTAGGGTAAGATTTTTAATTTGAATGATTTCACAACTATTTAGATTAGGATTCGCCTCCTGCGGTCTTTTATCCCACGACGACCTTTTTAAATGGTGACGTCTCCTGATCTCTATGGTCCAACTATTGTTGTGCTTACGATGGCTACATTACCTTTGTTGAATATGAGGACTAGTGGGTGAGTTAGCTAGCACCTATTTGTCTTTAAGGTTTATTAGATTGTTGTGTAGTAAGCGCTTTTCCGTTTTGACTGTAAATGCTAGGCATAAGTTACTGTATGCTCAACTGAATAACGTATATTATTGCAGTTTTGTGGTGCAGAACAGCACGGGAACTTCATTTTTTGCTAGCTTCGGCTCGTGGTTATTTTTATCGGACTCCTCTAGGTGCCGCGTTTCCTATTCGGGGCAGAGATACCTATGCTCCAGCTTGCATCCGCCTTGTGAGTTTTCTTGATCACTTTCAATCGATTACTCCATCGAGTAGTTTAAATGCTGCAGGGTTACTCAACGACATCCCACTTCCTCGTCCCACTGCTCACGTCTATCTCCCACTATCGCATGACCACATCTACTTTTTTGTGCTGGTCAGAATCTTCTGCATTTCTGCCGCTATTAGAATGGTACGTTACATATAATTTTGGTATGCCTTCTTTGTTGCCTTTTTATGCATCTTCATAACGCTGTTGCTAATGTATTATCTAAGCAGTCTTGCCAAAGATACAAGACGATATTTTCTCAGTAGGAGTCTCTATAGAACTTGAATGATGCGCGAAGACTAGCCCGATCCTGATGAACACACCTCCGAATGGTTACCATACCAAATAGGCGCGCGTTGACGATGGAGCGCAAAGTCCTTCATTCCTAGCATTACACATGCTAACCTCTCGTCGACCAGGGAATGCGGATCTGGGTTTTGCGCTCGAAGAGCGCTATGGAAGGGAAGGGACTTTGAGGTGTGTGCCAAGCATACTCCACGTGTGAGACCTGCTTTCGTCGCTAGGGGAGCACGCGGCAGGGTTCTGCGCTCTTCGAGCAGCGAAACACATAGGCTGGAGAAAGGCGCAAAAATGCCTCAAAGTTCCGTGCACGTCGAAGCTTCTCAAATCCCAAGTAGTCAGCTGGACTGCAAGTATGCCACAAAGCTGGGAAACCGAACCCCCCCCCCCCCCACCTCCATCGCATCAAGCGACTCCACTACTCACTGATCCACTTGCCGGGAGGGCCATCGCTGGCGCACAAGAGATCGATCGAATGTCAACGTGGACGCTGACGCGCGATTTCTAAGCCAGGAGGGCGCAGACAGCTTCCTATCTCGGTTTCCGCACTCCATCGCTAAACGGTATACGGTAACCGTTCGGAGGTGAATTCATCGGCGGAGTGGCGTTCTACCCCCGTCCTTTAAACAGAGGCGTGGCAAATGTCTGCGTCTCCACTACCTCGTAATGCAGCCGCCTGACTCTCAAGCAAGCCCAGGGGTTATGGGGTGGGCGGGCCGGGGGGACGACGGGGTAGAACGCTCGTCCTCCGAATTCATCAGAATCGTTCTACAGGCGTGGAGACTGCTGGTCGCATTACTCTGGCCGTTTTTTTCTGCAGTGGTTCCTGCTTTCATCCAAAAATGTTCTAGCTGTGGGCTGATGTAGTGCAGTAGACAGTTCACGTTCACTTTCTTTCTTTAGTGAACGGTCCTACTTCCCCATAAAAATACGTATTTTGCTGCGTGAGGTGTCTGTCATAAGTTGAGACGCTCACCTGACATTGGGATTGTACTGGTTTCCTTTTACACGATAAATAAAGGATAAGTGTTTGCCTTAATCCTTTTATGAGATGCCCCACGCATTCTACTTATATGGGATGTCGGGGAGGCAGTTCGAGTGCGTATTTGGCGAACATAATGAATTGCGATGGTCGACCTATAAATTTTCGTTTCGTTGACCGATCCCGAGTGGATGGAGGTACTGGTTGACCGGGGCATGGGAAGAACTATTTGTAACCCCTGCTGGGCCTTCACGATCTAAGTACGTATTATTACGTATTCTAGTTGCCTCTGGTGCCAATAAATATAAGTAGGATGTATGAAGCACCGTAAAAGAGCAGACTGTCGTTGAAATGTCGTTGAGGCAGGGTCAACTAATAGAGAAGGGTTTCGACCTCACATGGAACATCAAGTTGAGACCAGGATCTTTAGAGAGCTCGGAGTGCTGATTACGAGTATGGGTGTCAAAGTTGCAAGTTATTCCCGAGCGAGCAGGCCTGCAGAAATCGGGTGGCCTCACCGCAGGCTGGCTGTGCGACCCAGCTGGCGCGACAGTGGTGAATCATCGGGGCTCCGTAAGAAAGGCCCTCCAGCTGCGACGGTGGCGCAGGGGTAGTGCACTTGCTCGCTAGGTGTGACGTCGTTGGTTTGGTTCCCATCGCTGCAGGGTTTTTTGCAAATCATAATTTATCTTCGATATGACCTTTAATTCAGAATTATGACACGTGTCTAATTAAATAACCGGGAGAATTACCGTACACATTTGTAAAAATGTACTACTATCGTGTCATTTTTATTTACTATTTTGCACAAATAGAGTCCAAATCATATATTGAACAACAAGAAGTGTTTCTAACAACCTTGGCATTCGTGTAACAAAGCAAAAAAATGTGTGAAACAAAAGGTAAGTAGAATGTATGATGGGAAAAACAAAACGTCGTTGATCTACTGCACTTTGATTGGTGCGGAAGCATCTCTCAACACACTCTACATCGATATTATTGCATTAAAACTGGAGCAGTTTTTTGCCTTTAAGCATTTTTACAAACGTGTATGATAGTATTTCCGGCCAATTAATCAGACACATGTCATAATTCAGAATAACAAGTCATTTCGAAGATAAATTATGATTTGCAAAAGAGCCGGCAGCAACGGGAACGCAACCAACCGGTCGCACCTGACGAGCAGGATCACTACCCCTGCTCCACCGCCTCAGCTGGCAGGCTCCTCTTACGGAGCGCTGATGACTCACCACTCTCGCGCCAGCTGTGTCGCACGGCCAGCCTGTGGTGAGGCCACCCGATTTCGGCAGGCCATAACTCGCTCAGGAATTTCATTTTGCAATTTTTACACTCATATTCGTAATCAGCATTCCGAGCTCTTTCTGATGATCTTGGTCTCAACTTGAAGTGCCATGGGAGCTCGATACCCTTCCCTAGTAAGCATCCAAACTGGAAAAGGCTCAGTGTTGAGTGGGGAGAGGTGGGCGTTGTGTCCGGACTCACAGAAGTGTAGATGGATTCCCCTTCACAAGATATGTTATGCTATGTTGCTACAGCTCTTCGATGCGATTCTTCTACACTTCAAGAGTGCAATTTAAGGGTCTCTTTGTGTGCATGCATGCCATCGCGCCCTGTGTAGTTCTGGTTAGTACTGCAATTGCTTTTCATAGAGTTCTCATATTATATCTACATTTCGGCTTCCATGTCATGGTTGAAGGTGGGTTGTTTCATAGGTTGTTAATTTCTAAAGTTTTCTCTCAATTCGAAACATTTGGCAAGTGAAGAAAGCCATGGAGTGAGACAGTCTAATGACTGTTCTACTAAAGAACTGTGTTGTCTTCCAACACAGTCTGTGATGTACGCTACAGTTAGGTAATTCGCGGAAAGTACGTAGCTGTTCGCACGTAATCGAGCATAGGAAATGTCCGAGCGCGCGCTCTGTTAGTATGACCTCTGCATGAACATCGAAATGTTATTGACTTCACCAGTTTAATATTTATTTGTTTCTCGTTTAAGGTTGCAGTTCGTGATTCATGTTGTTGCAGAGCATGTGAAGCTCGAACTGTTGCGAGGCAAGCGATGGAAAGGCGGCCAATGATTCCGAAGGTAAGCAACGTGGTTGCTATCTCGGCAATAGGCTCCTCCCTCATCTTGACGGCTGGAGTTCTCTCTGGCCTGTCAGGATCTTCCTAGTTCTTGCTCGATCATCGTTTCGGGGATAATTCTTGAGTCATTTAGGTGTCGGTGCTGATTGTGGCGAACGCGACTACACTCCGAATAATTGGCCGAATCGGCTTCTCCGAAGCACTCGTTCTGAATTCAACGGTAAGCTGGAGAGATTATCCTTTTTGCTTTTCGAAGTACCCTGGTGCTCCAACGCCGTTGCTTCCGCGAGCTTGACGACGAGTTTCTTCTGTTGTATCCTGCTCGTTAAAAGGCGCTTAAAAGCCCCAGATATTTCTTCTCTTTCCGTCGATGGCGTCGCGTCCTCACATTTCAGATGCATCTAGAGATGGTTTCGCTGATGAGGTTCGATCTGAGTTTCGACGCATTGCTGTCGTCTATATACCATTTCATCATCTCCTCGAGATATCCAGATGCGGCATTACTTCCAAGCATCTCTTCTGCACCAGCTCTGTCGGATTCGATCCAACTGAGACGATACTGTGGAGGTGCGCTGGATGCTTTACTGATTTGATGGTTTTCGTGCCAAGGTTTGGTTGCTGGTTGCTAGTGTCTTGACCAATTTCCTTTGTTTTACTGATGTTACGTGTTTTATCTGCTAGAAAATGATCCATCCTCAGTGAAAATGTAGTAAGGGGGTCCTCTTTTACAAGGTTTTCACCGAACGCGGTCATTTTCAAGTTCCCCCACATGACTAGGAACTATTAACCTGAGTCTATCTGGGCAACTTACATGTTGTTCGCGATCTAATCTGTTTCGTTATATTGGTAGATCGTTCTACAGCGGCCACCACCAACTAGGATTGCACTGAAAGCTGCTTTTAGCTAGGTCTAACAGAGAATTTCTGTTAAGTAGACGAACGAGCCAACGATGTTTTTGAATATACGAGTAGAGCTGAAGCCCAAGCTGTTCAACGCTGCAGCATCTAATTGGGCTTGAAAGGTGTAAATGGCAGCAGTTTGTTATTCATCATGAGTTCTCCAGGATTTATTCAACAATTTAAGAACTATCAGAACAGATACTTTAAACCCCAACATGATATTGGAACAGAAATTTCTTAGGTACGTGTCGGTGTCGGTGATGTTCTTCCGTGGATTGAAGCGAACACTGAAGGTAGGTCGTTTTCTGCACAAGTTGCTTTTTTTAGGCCTGTCGTGATCGGAGGGGGCATATAATGACTTACGTCTCCATTCTCTTCTTTGAGTTTCTACCAGATATTCAGCTGCTGTCCCATAACGCGAGGATTTTGATTGAAATTTAGTAAAAATTTAGGCTTTACTGATTTGGTTATTTTCGTGCGAAAGTTACTCAGTGGGTGTAAACTGGAAGAAAACCGGTGTCATTCCCTAAGTGGAAGAAATGACATCCTTTATAGCTTTCGTTGTTATTGGCCCCCTGCCTGAATTTATAGTTTCGTTCAAACAGGACTGCGGGGTTTCTTGGACGTTAATGATGGATGTTCCATAAAAACTGTGAGGAAACGGGTGTCATTCAGTTCTTATTGCGACTTTTCCTCCGGCACAATATGGTTGTGGGGTGGGGAGTCACGTTCAGGACGAAGTTTGTGACACAGTGGGGTGTACTGCAGAACCAAACTAGTGCATAAATTTGAAATACCAAAACGATCCTTGTATTCGGGATTGAAGAGGTGTTTTTCGCCCACTTTTCTTTGGAGGGGGTCGTCATGTTTTCAGCGAATTTTCGCCTTTGCAGGAAGGCACGTGGATTTCAGATTACATCAGTTTCATCCTTAGGCATGAATTTCTGAAAGATTTCTTTTCTTCTGTTTATGTTCTGTGTTGGAAGGAAGACTCGCCGATACACTTACAACCGAAACAAACCGTACGAGTTGGCCGGTGCGCAGCGCCCGCAGCCGCGCGATTCAAACCTGGTTTTTATTAGCCATAGGCGCCCCTCTACAGTCTATACATTGGAGCCAGGAATGAGGGACATTAACGACGCTCTACGGGATTTTCTGCCCATCAGAATCCCCTCCCCTCCCATCAGAAGGAAGAGGCAAACGCCTGGTCCAGTAACGGTTTCCCTGAATTTCACTCTGAAACCAACCACGATTGCTAGGCAACCCATTTGATCTAGTTCTGATATCCCTTAGCCATTTGGTGATTCTCTCTTGACCTTTTGACTGTAAGCGCGATCTCACGATCGTGCGGGTGATGTGGTATATAAGCGGACCGGTATTAGCAGAGGGGTTCGGATCGCTCATTGTGTTTTATTCTGCGTATTTCGTTATTGTGCTTTAGATAAAGTTTATTTATTCACTTCGAGTCGACCTAGGAAAACCAGCTGGTCTGAATCCAGGAATACTTGAAGCTTTCGATAAATCTTCCGCGATTCTGGCACGCCGGTGCCATTGATTATCGCGAGAGTGGGACTAAACCACTTATTCGATGGACAATTCAGACGGGGTTTTTTTCCGGTTGCAAGTTTATAAACACTTGAAGGAAGAGAAAGAAAGGGACAAAAAGGGATAATTGTAAAGGATGTCTCTGTTGCTACAGATATTTGACGTTTCAGCACAGCAGCGGATCTTCGTACCGTCGAACCAATCGGTCCTTCCGTGGGAGCTCGCCAAGCACGCCGTATCTGAGGGCACCATGCCGTCATCATGTACACCTCAATCAAGCTCACCCTGAAGTAAGCTTGCTCAGGGCGTGCACCATCATCTAACCCAACGGCCCTCCTTAGGGCCACATATGCCTCATACGAATCTCACATGAAGCGAGCATCAGCTCGTACGTCTGGAATCGAAACAAATGTTTCTTGATCAGATTTGTTCCTACCCTCGGCCCTTTGAATTTGTTCTCTCAGATTGAAATGGTGCTTGGTGGGATAATTTTACACGTTGCAGCACCCCGGAGTGATGGAAAGTTTGATTTGATTGGCCTGGGCGGGAAAACTGGACCAACAACCTTGGATCGAACTGCGCGTGAGAGTCGGCGCCCCCTCCTCCCCACCTGCGCTACAACGCGCCCATGGGTAAAACATCGATACAAATCAGCCTTAATGCATTCCAAGTACTGCCGTTTAACAAGCGTCTTTAATAATGGTGCAATGAATATGTCCTTACACAGGGGATTAAAAATATGTAATTGACAAGAATTCTTTGGTTCAAACAATAAACTACCATTTCAAGTGTAGTTCTTGAGTTCCTACTCTTTTTCCACGACGCCCAAAACGCGTAGGACATTCTCATTCTTCAGCCGCCATGCTGCACGAGAGCAATTAGGAAGGATTTATACATCGTTCGCTTGGCGGCTATGAACGCTACCGCCGATCGATATTGACAGTTTTCGTAGGGCCGCGTCGCGTGCGACAAAGATGGATCCCGTCGTTTACTGTCGATACCGATCAATCACGCTGTCTAGTCACTATTGATCGGTCTCATCATGAATGCTGTGCTGCATCGTGTTCGCAATATCAAGGCTGACTTTAGCCGCTGATTAATCTGTTTACGTACTAGCACTGAAAGAAGTTATGTCTCACTTTTCAGTCGACGACACTGGTTCTGATCTATCTATATGGAAAGGGCGGACGGCATACGCAAATGGGAGTAAATATATAGATGGAGTATGTTAGAACGTGCTATACTTAATGCTCAGGATGTATTTAGTTATTGCTCAATAAACCTCTTGATGTCTTTCTTGGCTATTTCCTTATTTGAGGCACTTTGAATGTGCCGAAGTACTTCAAGAATTGATGCGTACGGAATTTATCAACTGTTTCCCGATCGTTCTACTATTCAACACCGTGAAGTGAGTTAAAGTGACTTCAGGAAGAATCGATTCTAATATGCATTCTTTGCGTTGAAGGTGCAGTACGTACATAGTGTAGGCAGTAGACATTGGGTCCGATACCGATTCGGATAATTCGAATCCGTCATTTTTTTTTCAAGTTCGGTCGAAAGGGCTATGCCAATAATGACAGTTCTAGAAGCTGCGCATTTTGGAAATGATTCGGATAAGAATACCTTTAACGAAAAGGGTTTGCGGATGATCTAACCAGGTAAGTGAAGTGGTTCACCTTGGATCTCACATCGGATACGCCATTAGATTTCTGATCAAAATCAGCTTTCTAAAGTGTCCGAAAATTCAAACTGTTGAAAGTCATACCTATCTGAATCGCCCTAAGATATGGGCTTTTCAAAAATCCCATTGTAAGCAGAGTATATTTAGTCCGGGTTAGAAGAAAACGACGGATCCGAATTATCCGTGTCGGCGTCGGATCCAATGTCTTGTAGGCAGGTCCTTTCTTCTGAAATCTCTTTTATTCAGGAACCAATGCCTATTTAGTGGCGCTGGTCTCGAGGACGCTTCATCAGCTCAACAATTCCCACCCTCATCATTCTCAAAGGTGAGTCCCTTGTTCGTCTGCAGTTGTGCTATTTTTCACCAATATTTAACAATGCTATGTCTGCATCCCTGTTTTTAAAAATCAAAGAAGTCGAGTGACGTTGTGGCTGGATATTCTAAACTAAATGAATGATTACTTGAAGGGGATTCGGACCAATACTATTGGGAGGAGGGGGTGACCACAGCTAGAGCACCTAAATGAACTCAATCAGGGTGGCATCTTCCGGATAGGAAATTGCAAAACAATGTCTTCTCAAAGGTTGGTGTAGTGTGCTGTCTTTGAGGAAATGTTTTACCTCCAATCTTGTCGCCACTATCGAACAAACCGAGTTAATTGCACCACAGTCATAGAGTCAATACATTTTGTTCTCGGATTTTTTGGAGAAATCTAGATTCTCAGGAAGATAGTGGGTATGGATCATTGAATCCACACAACTACTCAACATTTTAGGAATCCAGCACTAGTAAAAACAAGAAGGGACCCATCCTAATCGAACGGAGAGGGGGCACATAGTTATCTCCGACTCTAAATCCCTGCTTGACGTTCTACGACAGCTTCAGTTGCCGTCCCATTATTCGAGGGGTTTTATTTAATTCGGAGGTGTGATTGTGTGACATGGGATAACGTACGCAATTAACACTTTACGATTGCCCCCTCCCAACTAGGACAGATACCAACGAAGCTCTCAACGTCCAGAAAAGGCGTGTGTGAGCGTTTATTCTAGTAGGGAGGGGTGGGGGGGGGGGGGACGGGAGGCGGGAAAGAGGCGTCGCTAGGAAGCGGAAAGCTACACCACCCTGCTCCCAACTAGGACAGCACTCATGTGCCATTTAGTCGCCTACAGTTACTTCAAGCTAGTTTTTGCACCCATCTGCTCCCAGTCCTTAACATAAATGGTCACTGAAGCCGTCTGGTTGTCTGTAAAGTACCTGGGTTGTGATAGTAGGCATAAAAAGGAGCCCCTTAAGCCTTCACAAAGACTACAGAAAAGCTAGATTCTCGTGGTTTTCGAATCAGCCAACAAATGTTGTCGTTCACCATCGCATTAGGTTATCATTGAGTTTCTCACCCAAACTCAGATTCTAAGCCGGATTTTCCTTCCATGACTTCAAGGTTTTCTATACAAATATCTTATTGTGGCCGACACCCCGACAACGACGTGTTTATTAGCATTCTCGCAGACCATAAGAAAGACTAAACATTGTTGTGGAAACATCGTCCACAATAAGTTATTTGTATATTAAATCTGAAACGCACAGAAGAAATGTCAACTGAATGAAAGGTAATTTCGCGCGTAAACTAAACAGAAGCCTAAACTTTTCAAAATGTTTAACTCTTAATTCAATTTTAGACCGCGTAAATGATGGGAACTGGACACATCAGTTTGATTATCAGTATTGTTTCCAGTCTCTTTAATGATGCTGTTATTGTTGCTAAGTATTGTTGCTATCCTAGCGGGGGGGGGGGGGGGGGGGGTCGCTTCGTTACGTTCAGGCACGGCGGTAAAAACAAAAGTGGGCTGTGATACTACGGTAACATACTAAACAAGCCTCTGAGAGGAAGCTGCCTTGCAATTTTCCTCCCTTCGAACGCTATCCATCATGTTTCATCCGACTTTCCAGCGATATCCCCCCAGGATATGTCCAAAGCATTGTATTTGCCCTAAGCTCGTTTAAGCTTACAATTCGATGTTGCGACCTTCATCAGTATCTGACAAAGTCGAACTGATTTATTTATGTATACGTGGAAACCCACGCAAAAAAAACAACACAATACGAAAAAAATCAGAACACTGAAAACATCAAGAACAGAACCAGTGGTTAGTGAAACAATGTAATCAAAGAAAACGAAGTACTAGGAGACTTCTTGCAGATACCTGTCAATAATCGTTTTATATTGCCTCAAGGAGTTTGGAAGCACAAATTTCTTTGTTAATTTCAGGAATTCAGTGCCTGCTCTGTTTGTGAAGAAAGTAGATCTAATATTACTATGAGCTCTAGGAATTTGGATTTTCCATGGGCCACCTCTGGTGTTCGAATGAGATATTGAATAGAAGTCATTTACAGAAAGACCCACAGTAGCATTTATCATCTTATAAATTGTGACCAAATCATATCTTTTCCTGCGACAGGCGAGAGAGCGCAAATTAAAGAGTTTATTCCTTTCAGATGCCAAGGGGATGCTGTTGTAGTCATATCCATGTACTCTTATCCAGAGCTTTCTTGTAAAACTGTTTTGCACCGCTTCCAATCTGGCGATTTCTCGCTTGGTATTAGGACTAAACACAGTAGTACCATACTCTAGCATAGGCCTCACATAGGTCTTGTATGCGCGTAGTAAGTGTACTACTGAGTTCGTTCTTAGGGATTTAAATATACTATGTACAACTCTTTCAGCTCTCTTTGCCGTATATTCGCAATGCTCTCTGAAGGAAAGCTTATTGTCCAAAATGAAACCTAAGTCACGCAATGAAACAGTGCTATTGAGTTGTACTCCACCAAGACTATAAGTATTTCTGTTGGATTGCTGTCCCAGATGGAGAACTTTGGTTTTTTCCCTTGATAACGGAAGGTCCCACATTGTTGACCAATCCGCAACTGCGTTAATTGCAGTTTGGAGAGCAACGTGGTCGTTCTCCTCAACAATGTTCCTGTATATTTTTATGTCATCAGCAAACATTTTGCAAGTGACACCGTATTCATCAATCAGAGAGGGAATTTCGGCAGTATAGATAATAAAAAGGACTGGTGAGAGTACGCCTCCTTGAGGGACTCCACTAGTAACTGGAAGGGACTCGGAAAATGACTCATTGACCTTAACCTGAAAAGATCTTCCAGTTATAAAGTTTTTTATCCAATTAGTTATCCTTGGATGAACACCGATTTTCGTCAGTTGGAATATCAGCTTATTTGATGGAACCTTGTCAAAAGCTTTCATAAAGTCAAAGTAAATAACGTCTACATCGATCCGTTCATCAAGAGCTCTCGTCCAGTCATTTAACGCAGACAGCATTAATGTTTCAGTAGACCTTCCTGCGCGAAACCCGTGCTGATTGGTTGGAATTAGGGAATTTGATTCAATATGGGTTACGAGAGCAGATTTGAGTTTCTTTTCGAATATTCTGGCAAAAACGGAAGTGATGCTTATGGGGCGATAATTGGCAACAAGATTGTGAGGTGCTTTCTTGGGGATCGGAGTAACAAAAGCGTGTTTCCAACGAGCAGGGACTTCTCCTAACATATAACTCGCGTTAAATATGTGCTCCAATGGGTACGATATCGCTATGGCAATTTTTTGTATAAAATAAGGTGGCACTTCATCCGGAGTAACGGTAAAGGTTGCAGGTAAGGAAGACAATGCCTCGTAGATTTCTTCCTTGTAAAACCATATCGAACTTTCCATACTGTGAACAGGGCTCGCGGTATCTAAAGCATCATTATTTGGAAGGGACACCGAGAAGGATTTTTGAAAGTGTTTGGCGAGCATGGAAGCCTTAGACATATCAGATACTGCTGATAGACCTGCAGCATCCTTCAGGGGTGGGATTCGTTCGGGTCGCTTTAGCACAGAATTTAATAAGGTGTAAAGAGATGCTTTATTGGGCCTTTCAAGAATTTTTCTTTCAACATATTTGTGATACCTATTCAGAAGCCGATCAAACCTATCGCTCAAAGCTTTGAAACGGCTAAAGTTGTTCTCACTTGGATGAGTTTGATAATCTGTCCACCTTTTTTGTCTTTGTTCAAAAATCCTGACCAAGTTTGGCGGCAGCTTACCATAATTGAAAGGTAGCCTTTCCAAGGGCACGAACTCTTGAATGCAACTGTGCAATATAGATAGGAAGAACTCATATTTGTCGTTAACGGAACGGTATTCCTCAAGGAGCATTCTCCAATCCAGTGACAGTAGAAACTGACAGATATGAGAATAGTTAGCCTTATGAAATGACCTTCTCAGGCGAAATGCAGGCCTGTTTGTGAGACACTCAATGGTAAAGAAAATACTTGAGTGATCACTGGATCCAATTGATGGAAGAATGTCAACGTTTTTAACCAGGCGTGCCTCACTGCTAAGAATGAGGTCTAACACACTGTCGTTCCGAGTTGGTTTTGAAACATTTTGGTGGAGCTTGCATGATATGCACATCTCCCAAAACGTTTCGAGGCCATACTGACACCGGAAGGAGAACTCCTAGACCATTCAATGTCTGGCAGATTGAAATCGCCCATAATCACACACTGTGATTTGGAAGAGCAGAGATCGCTTATTGTCTTGATCAATTGGAGTGTGTGGTTGATAGGAGCGCTAGGTGCCCTATAAATAGCTATTATCCTTAAAGATGCCTGGGGTAGCTTCAAATCACAAGAAAGTAGTTCAAAGCCATCAGCGATTGATTCACTCCAAATGGTCTCAAAAACAATTGGAAGCCTAATAAGGATAAGAACTCCACCACCTCTTTTACTTGTCCTATCACATCTCACATAAGAATATTTGCTGCACAAATCACCAAGAATTGGACCAGCGTCAGTGAATTCATTTAACCATGTCTCTGTCAGAATAACTAAGTCACAATTTAAGTTTATTAAAGTAAAACGAAGTGGCAAAATATTCTTCTGGATTGATCGCACATTGCAATAAAGGCATTTAAGATTATTGACAGGTGTCCGGGGAGGTTTTATGAGTTTACCGAAGACACATTGAGTTGAGTCCTTTGGGAGTCAACAGCTGACACGTTGTGAGAGACACGGCGCGCTAACCAAGCTTCTCGATTGCGCTCTCTCTCCTCCTTCGTAAGTGAGGGCCGTATATATACGCCCTTGGAGGAAAAAGAACGCAATCGCGGAGCCCTCCTAAGGATCAGAGATTTATAGAACGTGTTAGGTAGCAGAACCTTTACAAGACGGGGACGATCAGCTTGAGGTTTGCCAAGTCTATACGTTATTTGGGGGATACATTCATTCTCGAGATGGTTGAGAATGCTCTTAACAAAGTCGAGATCATGCAGAGCCCTTTCAGTAGACTTTGGGTCCTTTGATTCTGGAATACCAGAAATAACCACTGATCGTTGCCTTTCTTTCTCCTCGACTAGGGACACCACATTAGCCGTGGCTTCAGGAAACGATCGAGATGATTCACTTTTTCCTGCTTCAGCCAACGCGCTTTTTAGGGCCATATTTTCCTCTCGCAAGCAAGAGATCTGCTCCTGCAACTCTTGGTTTTTCGCAAGAACCGAGCAGAGCTGCTTCTGGACGCTGAACATATGGCTTATAAGCGTCTTTAAAAACAACGGTGTCTTCTTATCTGCGTGCAATTGTTCCAATGCTGCTGCGACTTCGTTTGAACCGAGTCCCGCCTCGCTTTCGTCACCGGTCTTCTGCACAATAGTCCTTGAGGGCGCCATCGTGGGAGGTCAGCGAGCGAGAAAACAACGATCGATTAGCAGCAAATCGACTAGAACTGGCACCAGACACGTCGACCAGATTTACCTTTCGTGGTGGCTTTGTTGAAATTGGAGTTTAATCTGAACCCGCCACAAGGTTCTAAGCTGTCCGATCAACCAAAGAACCAACGGATGTGAAGGTAGACTCTGTCTTGACAGCGAATACAGGACACGGAAGAGAGCGGTGAACAGACGGACCGCGCGACAGGCTTGACAGACAGATATGCACTGATATTATTTACTGATATTTGACTTTACGAACGGAAGGCCAGATATCTTCTTCGAAATAGGATATACACCAATCGTGGCACAAGCTACATGCATCTTTTGAACATCGTAAGGATTAATTGGTCGAAGCAGTAGCTGTGAGTTATAGGTGCATTTCTTGGATCTCCTTTTATTCACACTTGAGTAGAACAAGTCTTGCCATGCTATCTGCTAACATCCCAAGAAGATGGTGTGTTCTTGAAGGTACGTACTTCTGTCTCGACCGTCATGCTCATTTTTGTCCATCACTACACAAACAGGGCTCTCAATGAGGGAGCGCCTAACAGGCGGATGAACTAAAGGTGACCTTTTATATTCACCACTGTGTTATTTATTTATGTCGTCATAAGAGTTTGTGGTGCAATCCCAATCGGGGAGGGGCAGTCCATTTCAACTTCTGAAGAACTGCAACATGCATCACAACATATAAATATATGCTTACATTATCAATTGCTCTCCTTCCAATACCAAAATCAGTTTTCTAAATTGCTTTCCTAGTCGGGGGGAGGGAGTAATGAAGACACAGTAAATTGAACAGAAACCTGGGACAATTAGAATACTACAAAACTACGAAAACACGTTAAAGCAACGTTATTACCTTAATCAATTAGTGGTTTGCGATTTCCTTCCAAGAGTTTTGGATCACAACCGTGCTGCCGCGCACAGTGCACCCCCCCCCTCCCTAGTAATCCCATAATAAAGCGTTTTTTATGTTTCAGCGTAACGCTCGGACATTTCCAAGGGAAGGGATCAGGTAAATTAAGGCATTCGTATGTTGCATTGCATCTTGTACATATTGATGCGTAGCTACCAACAATTCATAATGAACTGCCCCCCCCCCCCCCCAAGTGGGATTGCACCGAGTTTGTCTTAAAGGAACGCGTTAGTGTCCTGTAGTGTTGCACGACATGATGACAGAGGGAACAGAGCTGTGAACGTCCCCGACTTCCTAACAATCTTGGTCCATCCTGACCGTATCGAGAATGTGTAGCTGAATGACATGCCGAGCGAGATATATGGAACGAATACCAATATATACCATTTCCTCGTCAAGTTGGACATGCTTCTGAAATTAAGGGAATGTCTTCCAAATCATAACGAGCTTCTTACCGGTTACAAACTTAGACTCTCAAGTTGGGTTAGAATAAGTTTCTGTTCGAGGAAATTTTAGTATAACTTTCTCTGAAGTTTTTAAATTCACCTGCCCGAGTGTCCAGTATAAAACCTATGGAGTTCCAGAGAGATTTGCCGTTAGGAAGAGGGATATGTAGGCGACTATGCTGTGAAGGGAAGGGGACGGGGAGCACAACAAGAAAGGCACGTTCAAAATAGCGAGCTGAGCGAGCAGAAAACTACAAAGGATTGCTTCTCATAGACTAGCGAGTAGATACAGCGAAATCTTCCCCCCCCCCCCAACTAGGATATGTCCACTTTGTCATTTACTTGGCCACAGCTACTTCCAGCTAGTTTGTTCAGTCATCTGCTCCAACTAATTAACATAGTTGTTCAATTGAAGCCGTCTGGTTGTCTGTCAAGTACCTGCATCATAAGAGTAGCCATAAAGCAGGGTCTTCTTTTATGCCTCCATATAGACGGTATCCCATGGTATTCAAAACAGCCTACAAATTTCATTGTTCATCATCACACTAGTTTGCTCTAGCCTCTATCACCCGAAACCTTATTCTGCGCCGGACCAACCGAGGACATTTGTGAAGCACAGTAATGAGCAAGAATTGTCACGTGGTGCGATTGATTCGCACTTAGGCCTATGTTATACTTCGGCGACGCGTCGCCGACGCTGCGACACGTCAGCGACGGCCCGTCACCGACGTCGGCCGACGCTGACGTCACCAGCGACGTCGCCGACGTCGCCACAGACGCCGCCGACGTCGCCACAGACGCGTGGCTGAGATGCCATTCGGAAGACCGAACGCGTTGGGCTTATTTTCTTACTCCACCTAAATGAACGAGGAAGTAAAGCCAACCCCTCTAAAGCGAGCAAGGTATTAAGTCTGGGAATAGACCGCTACAAGAACGGCGGCTGGACATGTGACTGTGCCTGCAATAGTCCATACATTGCCCTTGTGAGTTACGAAATCGGGCGGAGTAATGTTGCACGGCCAGTGTTGCGAAACACAACCCACTCTTCTCGAGAATCACTGCAATACGCCAGGCTGCATCTCATACCTGGAAAATGGAACGTTTTCAAGAAACCATGACAATGAGTGAGGGTGTCTTGCTCTCTGACATGGTTAGAGAGAATTGTGTGTGCGGAGGAGAGCTATCTGATCAGTGAGGAGGGCGCGCTCTGCTTCCCTTTTGACATACATGTGGGACACCTTCATCCGCATTTCTGCGGCAGGTGGGACGGAGTACGTCTGCTAGGGGCCATTCTCTCCACTGGTTAGGACTATTTAATGTGCTCCCTCCAAAGGAGAGATTACCAAAAAAAAATTCTCACCCCAATCGCAGATAGGATGTGAGGTAAGAGAAGATAAAGGTTCAAAGATTTAAATATGTGAATCCATATTTCAGGACTGGGTAGTTGAGCCAGTCGCTGTCGGAGAACCACCAGCACAACCTTGTGCAAAGCGCTTGCCTCAGAGGACCAGTTGGGAATGCAACGGAATGATGAATGCTGACATTTAGTAGCTTTTTTTAGTAGGAACACTTTTTTTTCAACATGATCGTTCACAGAAGTAGTACAAGCTAGTTTGCTCCGAAGCAGGCCAAGTCTCGGTCCACCTTTGGGCAAAACGTGAGCCACCTGTGACCCACAAACCGTTCACGCTCTGGTATCAAGTTCACAGGGCGAACAGTCCTGCGAACGCCATCTGACTAAATGGACATGAAGAGTAAAAAAGGCACCATTTGTGCCCGCAAGATGGGCGTTTTTGCACTTTCGATTTCGTAATTCGAGGTCCGCCGAGGATGTTGACAGTGCCGGGAACGAAGAACCCACCCACAAACAAAATACTCCCTCTGAGCGCATTTTTTCCCAGCCTTGAATGAGGCCGGCGACGGCCCGTCGCCGTGCACAGCGCGGCGACCGACCCACGGACGACGTCGCCACCGACGTCGCCGCCGACGTCGCCGCCGACGTCTGTGGCGACGTCGGTGGCGACGTCGCCACCGACGTCGGCGGCGGAAGTATAACACCCCCCTGCGGAGCTCTCGGCGACGTCGTCGGCGACGCTGTGTTGGGCGGGCTGCCACGCAGTGCGTAGCTGCCCGCAAAGCACAGCGTCGCCGACGTCGGCCGACGCGTCGCCGAAGTATAACATTGGCCTTAGGCCTATGTTATACTTCGGCGACGCGTCGCCGACGCTGCGACACGTCAGCGACGGCCCGTCACCGACGTAGGCCGACGCTGACGTCACCAGCGACGTCGCCGACGTCGCCACAGACGCGTGGTCGACGTCGCCACAGACGCCGCCGACGTCGCCACAGACGCGTGGTCGACGTCGGCGACGTCGTCAACAGATTCTGTGGCGGCGTCGGGGACGTCGTTGACAGGAGAGCATCGGAGCGCATTTTTAGCATCGGAGCGTCTACCGCCCTACCTTGACCACTACCCCACTACCAGGGATGCTACGACTCCAGGGCCAGATTCATCAGCCGCTTACCGGCCGGTAACGGTGAAAAGTACCGCCAAACCTGATGCTGATGAATCTCATATCACGGGGGTTTGGCGGTATTTTTCAAAAAGGAGCAGAAATCTGGGCGGAAATAGGGTCGGGGGGAGAGTCACCTTATAAAAAGTGTTACCAACACCAAGAAAAGGAGACAAGGCACACTGCTAGTAAAGAAAACAAACAAATAATGCTGTAGCTGTGATCTGTACTCTCCTCCGATGAGGCGAAGGAGAGCACAGATTTAGGCAGGGGAAGGGACTCCAGGGTGCGGCTCGAGTGACTCGCCCGTGTTATAATTGCCTACGTCCTGGAGTTCCCTCCCCTGTCGAATTAGGAAGCACATGAGACTCGGATCTATAATCGAAACGAAGAGGTAAGACTGCATTTACATTCACTGTATGTAGCTTACTCGCCACGCCGGCCCGCCGCGCCATGCAGCGATGACCCCTCGGACCCTATTTGCGCCGAAAACTGTTGGCAGGTAAACTGTTGATGAATCTGACGTTTATGATGTTTATGTCCGCCATGAGCAGGGCTACGCCCCCTGGCATAGCTGCTATAATTTGCCTATAGCAGGCTATCTGACCCACGATACCCTGAAGTCACTGCCCGCGATATGCCGCGGGGTATACGCCATTGGCCAATAGCCTTTTCCGCCGCCCAGTAGCTGCAGTTATGCTGATTAACCTCTCCATTCAGCTTTAATGTTGCTTCATCAGTCCCCAGAATCCGTTTCGGAAAATAGGTCTTATGCCCACATTTAAATTCTGTAATCACTAAACTCGCATGCTACGTGTCTTTCACGTCGTTGTCAAGTTCTAAACATCAAAAAAGCAGATAAAAACAGACGTGTGCATGGCGCAATCTATACGTTCATACGTCAAAAAATTCCTATTTGCTTAAGATTTTATATGAGCATTTAACTTCTTCAGTACCTTTTTGTGACCAAAGTTATCACCTTTCTAACAGTGCATTCATTTCTTGAGACACCCAGTATTACTAGAATTAGGCAGTATAAAAAAAACACTCACTTCCGTCTATCAGGTAGAGATACGTATATTTTTATGCATTTTTTCTGTTGAAACTCTGTTATCTGCCTCAATTTCGTTGTTTGTTAAAGAACACACCAAAGTAACTTTTTACATATTTCTCTGCAAGCCTTAAAGAAAACATTTTTCGTTGGAATAGAACTGCTACATATTAAAAACCACAAGAATTCTGTGAAGTCCTCATGTGACTAACTTTAAATGGACATGAAGAGTAAAAAAGGCACCATTTGTGCCCGCAAGATGGGCGTTTTTGCACTTTCGATTTCGTAATTCGAGGTCCGCCGAGGATGTTGACAGTGCCGGGAACGAAGAACCCACCCACAAACAAAATACTCCCTCTGAGCGCATTTTTTCCCAGCCTTGAATGAGGCCGGCGACGGCCCGTCGCCGTGCACAGCGCGGCGACCGACCCACGGACGACGTCGCCACCGACGTCGGCGGCGGAAGTATAACACCCCCCTGCGGAGCTCTCGGCGACGCTGTGTTGGGCGGGCTGCCACGCAGTGCGTAGCTGCCCGCAAAGCACAGCGTCGCCGACGTCGGCCGACGCGTCGCCGAAGTATAACATTGGCCTTAGGCGGACGCTCTGAGTCATCGCGCTGACCAATGGCGCGCTGGGCGCCTTGAAGAGAACCATAGGTAGTCACATATTTGGCAGACAACACATTCGGTCTCGGGTGCAATAGGACTCGCAATCAGGCTCATCTTTATCTGACCCCCAATGCATCTGTACTCTGAGGTACGGATTTTTCCTCAGCATTTTTACATTTCCTTCCACTTCGGGAAGATCCAACTTCTAAGCGTACCAGCCAAAAAGCGAATCGTAGTTTTAGTTCGACCCTTATGGAAAGGCCAAAAATTCAATGAAGTCGTGAGCGTAGGTGGTTAAACTTTTGAAAACGAGGGCGCACCTCTCGACGTTGAAGGATTGTGACAAATTTTGTTGATCTCCAAGACTCTGGCTCCCTCTAGGACCTTCTCTGTAGCCTTCAAGTCTATCTAACTACTGTCTATGTTCCAATAAGGGAGCTTCTCCTTTTTCATTATACTAAGGATTTTTGTTTCATAAACCATTGCAAAGCGATCATGATGCCATTCTACTTGTACTAAATCCTGGTAGCTATAGCGTACAGTCGAGAACAGAACAAAAATGAGTGAAGGACCCGGCAGGACTGTTTACAGGCGCTTAGGGGCCATGCATACTCTTCTACGAAACATAAAACAGATGGAAAACTCTTTCTCACCACGATTTTTGAGAAATGCTGTTGTGTTCCGCTAGGTGAGACGGCGAGCACTTTGAGTCATCGCCTCACCCTGTCCACACGTCAGTGGCTGGGGCGATGGCTCAGAGCGTCCGCCTAAGTGCGAATTAATCAGACCATTGTCACGTCAACTTCTCCCGCCAGTTTTGCAACGATTCAAATTTCGCGCGCTAGAATCCAAAATTTTGCATGATGTCCTGTTCAGCTAATTTGAAGCCTCGGCATGATTGTATTACATTGCTGAACGACATGCCTGACGTGCATTTTCCGTCATCACTTCATATTCCTCAACGACTAGCCATGGTCAGTGTTCCGTGAACTCGTGGACTGAGAATCCTTGCCCTTCAGAATGGCTATGTGTGGGCGTATATCCTAGTGGGGGCATCGCTTGAAAAGCATGTACAATCCCTAACGTAGCTGGGAGATCACAAACCACTATTCTCACATCGGCTAGTGACAAGACAGAGCGAAGACCTCCTCCCCCAAGTAGGATGGGCCTCATATGCCGCTTACTTGGCTACAGCTACCACCAGCTAGTTTTAGAAGTCATCTACCCCAGCTGTTTATCCTAATTGATCTGTTAAAGCTGTCTGGCTCCCTGTTAAGTTTCAAAATGAGGATAACAGTCATAATTGGAGTCTTTTTAGCCTTCATATATACTTAGAGTCCCGTAGTTTTGGAAGAAGCCAAGAATTGTTATTGATCATCGTCACACTAATTAATTCTGGGCTCTTTAACCCGAAGTCTGATTCCCATCCGATCAAACCGAAGATTTTTGTGATGTGCAATAGCGAACTTAGGCTATCACGTCAACTTGTCCCGCCAGTTTCGAAAGAATCCAAATTTCGCGCGCTAGGGCTCAAAATTTTGTTTGATGTCCTGTTCGGCTAGTTTGAAGCCTCGACATAATTGTACGTCATGGATGTTTCTCTCACGCTTTCAAGGTTTGCTAAACGAATAGCTTATCATGGCCAACTTCTCTACAACGCCTTGTTTATCAGCACTCTTTCAACCCTCAAGAAGGACAATACATTGCTGTCAAAACATCCATCGGTGACAATAACTTATTTGTGTAAAAAGAATGAAAGACGAAATAATATGAACTGAATAAGGAGTGAAGTCCATAACTTTCCTCAAAGGTTCTCAACGAGAATTATATAATGTTGTAGTAGGGCATGAAACGAGGAGCACAGAGGTGTTTCTTTTTTTGCTACGGTCCACTGGGTGGTTCGAAAATGAGAATCTTTTGGGGAAGTTCATGGGCTTCCTTGGTAAGATTACTCGATTTTAATTTTGTTCTTGAGCGGGCAACGCAGAGATGGTGAATAGTCTGATGATCGAACACTGAGATCGTTGCAGTGAGCATAGTCATGAAGGAATCATTGTGAATTCCTATCTCATGTGTTACCATATGAAAACAAAGCCCAAAACACTGAGATTAAAATCGTCCTAGTGGTCGCCTTCAAATCTTCTTCCTCCCATAAGCTGCTTCCAGCCAGTTCTGGCAGTTATCTTCCACGGCAGATTAACCCAATTGTTCGGCTGAAGCCGTCTGGCGACGTTTCTCAATATTATAACGAGGGCTAGCTAGGGTCATGGACTTGGACATGGTAGCGCAGCCGGTGGAGGCCCCGACTCTCGAATGCATCTCGAATTTTCTGCCCAAATGAACCAGACATCACATCCCCGGTGTCATTGAACTGGTACAGGAGTTGTCCGAGAAGGCACCGACTGATCCAGGACTCATCACCACAAGTCACTGTATAGACCAAATACGTAACCAGATTGCCTCAACGAAACCCCGTAGAAATGACTACGTGGCGCATACCGCGAACCGAATGTCTAATGCGTACACTTTATCCTTTCATCGTTACTTTATCTGGAAGCTACTCTTAGCCCCGTCTAGCAGAGAATTTTTGTTAAGTAGAAGAGCCAACGATATTTTTGAGTTAACGATGGAGCTGAAGCCTAAACTTTCAACGTTGCAGCATCTAACTGGAGCCTCAACCGTGTAAATGGCAGCAGTTTGTTATTCACCGCGAGCTCTAGAGTATTTATTCAACAATTTAACAACTATCAGAATATATACTTCAAGCTGGTCTTCGATCCGAGAGCCGGAGGAGAGAGAGAAGGTGAAGATTAGTTTACACCGTACAATATGATAATGGAACAGAAATTCTTCAGGTATGTGTCGGTGTCAGTGAGGTTTTCCGTGGATTAAAGCGAACATCGAAGGTATGTCGTTTTTTTTCCAATTTGCTTTTCTGAGATCTATCCTAATCGGAGGGGATATATAGTGATTTACGTCTCCATTCCCTTCTTTGAGTTTCTATGAGAGATTCAGCTCTTGTCCCATGATTCAAGGATTTTCTTCAAAATTTAGTGTATGTTTATGGTTGTGATGGGTTCACAATTGGCACTTTATGGTTGCCCCCTTCCGACTAGGAAGATAGCTCCAATTCTGATATCTTCCGCAGAGGTTGTTAGAGGGATGTTCATCAAACCTCTCGCGCCAGGCGGGAGTTCCGCGCATTCAAATAGCGCTGGTGGTGCAAGATGTGGCATTGCTGCAGGAAGACAGAGGGTGCGGATTCGCGTCTGCTTGGAGAAAGAATTTTGATCGAAACTAAACATCCATCTAGCAGTTTCTGTCTTCAACACCAGTCGCTGCAGACTTAAGCATGACGTAAAACCTGGACACGGTTGCGCAATACTAAAAAGCTGCGGGCAATACCCCACATAATCCAAATTGGTTGTGGTTATCGTGATTTTCTCGCGATCATAGGACGATTCGTGGATATTGCAAAAGAATTTAGCTTCGAGCGTTATCAGACTGTTGTGCTAGGCAAACAAAAAACTCATTATAAAAGACAGTCATCTGGAAAGCCCCCACTGTGCTTATCTCATTGTACTTTTCATTCATTTTCTATGTTAACTTCTCCTATGATGTGTTCAAGGTGCTCTCATCATATAGTACATATATGTGACGTATTTATACTATGGGTTTAATTACCCAGGTTTGAGGTAAGAAGTCAACAACGCCTCGTGAATGTGTTGTGTGCCAAAGAAACGGACCTGACTGAAGCATCGAAACTTGCTTAATGATCTAGTGAAGCGGGTCCATATGAGTACAAACGACATCAGAAATGCGACATCAGGTATATGTACCACACCTGTGTCGAAACTCCCCCGTCCTGTAGTTTCTTCCCTTGCTCAGTATAGGAGAGCATAAAACCGAAACCAAGACATTTATATTAAACGCACCTACCCGCTTCCAACAAGTACTCTCTTTGCTGTTCAGCAACCAGACTTAGAAGCGGAATGAAGGAAGAACTGCAAGTTTATAGAAGCAGGGAACCCTAAAGGCTAATACTCCCCAAGGTTAGAGTAGCAGACGCAACAATTCCCTATTTGAGATCACAAGGATACCCTATGGGCTTTCACTAGAAGCTTTCGAAAAGCTATTGTAGCAGAAATTTTGAAGCGGAGTGCTTAAGATGATCTAATTTTGAGCATGTAGTGTGTTTAAGACCTCATAATAGGCACAGCAGTCAGGACCTATTCATTCCTTGTTCTCAGTGTAAGCCTCGTAATGCTGTATTTGAGTTTAAACCACTTCCAGACCTCTCAAGAAGCGCAAGCTAAATGTAGGCGTCTCTACTTCATCCGTCGTGTCTGTAACATTACAAGTTCGTCCTCGGTCATATCTAACTGTCAGACCAAAAACAGAATTTCGCGTCTTATCCAACGCCCAAATATTTCGCTTTTTTATGAGTACTTTCCGTGAAGAGATGTCAAGAATACACTCCAGGATTGGTCGACGTCGACAATCGGGCGTAATCCCCAGAACGAGAGAGATAGATGGATTGTATATATTTCTTGAATATTCTTCAACGTTATTCTATGTTAAAAGGCAAATGAAATATCTTCCTACGCCAGGTGTTGGATCAATTTCAGTCGTAAAGGGAGCGGGGGCAGACATAACTCCAACGCCGCGCGAACCCCCCTGGCGTGGCGCACAGTGCGCGACGAAATTGCACGAGTTGTTGCGATCCGATGCTTCCGACGGCTAGAAACGCTTCCTACAGGGGCATGCGTGCCGCCTTTGCCTTATTTCATCGTTTCTTGGAGATGTTATATGAATGTGGTTTCAATAGGACGATCAGCGACAGTTTATACAGGAATCCTGGTCATGTGGATGATTTCTAGCGTCAGTATTTGCCATCCACAACTTCTTCGGTCAATTTTGACCCGTGATTATGGTTATATTAAGGAGAATGGTCACTATCACCCATTCACGGGTGATAGTGAGTTCCTTGCTAGAAATGTGGTCTGGGAGCTGAAAGACAGAACATTTCGTGCTCCGCGGCTAACCATGCGTCACCGAGCGCACGTCCGCGTTTCAGCGCCGCGACGTCGCACGCGGCTAGCGCGCGACGTCGCGTTGGAGTTAGGTCCTGGAGCCTAAAGGGAGTATATGTAGTGTTTTGCCCTATCATCCACTCTTCTGAGATGGCTTGATGACGCTTCTCGAACAAATTCAGAGTAGGAAGTGATCTGGTACAGAAGAACGGATGCTACAGCTGTTGCTCGGTTCCCCCATTCCGACTGGGATTGATTCCAGAAATAGTATGAGGTCCATTCTGGCGGAGAGGGGATGCGCCGCAAAAAAAGCGAAACAACTGAAAAAGTGTGCCTTCTTGCCGCTGGGAAGTTGCAAAGAATGGTCTTCTTGTAGGCGTAGCTCAGTTTACAGCGATGCCTTTATGAACTAGTTTGCGTTCAATTTTATCACCGTTGTAATGAAGGTCAGTGAGGAATACCGCTCCCCCTCACTAGGGTAGGCGCACTAGTAAGGTGCCTTCCAGGCGTCGATACGGTAAAAAGGCAACTACTTCACCTCAGGAGCCACCTGGCGCCGAATTGAAAGTTCAGACTGTTTCCAAATATGCCTTTCATAATGATTGTTCATTTTTTAATATTTGTAGTGTTTCAGATGGCAAATTATTGAACGTACCTGCTAAGAAGCTCAGGAGAGACTCTTCGACGTTCTACTGCACCGTCGAACGGTATGTTGTTCTTTACAAGTTGAAATTGCTTCCGATTCTGATCCTATACTGATGTCGTTGCGCTGAAAATAGGCCACTACTTGAACTCGAAACCTCGGCTTTTTCCCTGGTCCTGGTCTATGAGCCTACCCTAATCGGAAATGGGTATAGGCTGTCCTGCTTAATCATCTACTCCTCGGAATTTCTTCGAAAACTGCTTTAGTTTCCGCGTGACGTTGAGAGATCTCGGTCAAGTTCAAAGAAGGTGGTACTGCTGCATAGCGGTAGAGACCCAACCACCAGTTTGATGTAGCCCTCCCATTTAGGACAGTCAATGTGGTGATCAGTATCTTATAAGCACATCCTTCCGGCTAATTTTCAATCACTTTTGGGCTGATTTCTGTCTTTTATGACGGATATTGATAGCCTTCGCCGCGCCGTGCCGCCCGGCGACTGAAGCATGGATCCCGCCTTTTACTGCCGATATTGACCATTCACGCTGCCTAATCACTTTTGATTGCTCTCATCATGATTGCTGCGCTGCGTCGCGATTTCTGTACCAAGTATGATTTAAGAAGTTGATTGCTGTTCACATACTAGTACTCATTGAAGTCATTTTCCACTTTTCAGTCGCCGACACAGATTCTGATCTACGTATGCGGGAGAAGCAGAAGACATGCGTAAATTGGAGTAGATATTCACGTGGTGTACATACCTACGTAATGATCAAGATGTATTTAGTTATGGTTCAATGAAGTTGTTGATGTGTTTCTCGGATATTTCCTTATTTGACGCACTTTGAATGTGCCGAAGTACTTCAAGAATTGATGCGTGTGGAATTTATCAACTGTTTCCCAAACGTATTGCTATTCAACACTGTGACGTAACTTGAATTGACTTGAGGAGGAATCGAAACCCACTATGGCTTCTTTAATGCGAAAGAGCAGTATATATGAAGCATAAGCGGGTTCTTTCGGAATCCCCTTTTTTCTGGAACCAGTGCGTATTTAGTGCCCCTGCTTTAAGAACCGTCTTAAACACGTTGGTTTTGGGTCACAGACACTTCTTTCTAGATTTCCCCTCAAGTCGTGGACATAAAGACACTCGGCAGCAAGTCGGCATATGGGTATCAGTGCGAGTTCGAGGGGGAGGAGAATCAGTAAATTATCGATAAGAAATTCCGGTGTGAAACTTCAATGCCTGTTGAAAAATGGGCTAGGATACCAATCATGCTTGAATAGTCATTCATACGTACATTCAAGTTAACTAGAAATGTTGGATCAGAGCATCTAAGAATGAACGTAAACCTGTTGTCGCTAACGAAATCATGGAAATTTTCTGCTCATTAAAAAACGGATTGCCGTATTTTTCCTAAGCCCTAGATTGGAAACGCGGATAAACCTATGGTGTATTGCTCAGCCGAAAACCTTTGCGCACTGTGCATTTCGCAACAAATGACCACTAACATTACAGTTTTGAGTGCAAGTCTAGAGAAGGCGTGGGGGGAGGAGGAAAGAGAGGTGGGCCCACAGTAGTGCCGAGTTGGCCGAGTGGGAATGTTGAGGACTCGTGAGCACGAGGTCGGTGGTTCGGATCCAGAACTATGCAAATTGCTTTAGTGGTTTTGCATCTTCTGCGAGCCCGGGAAATATCCAGGCAGATGAGCAACATGAGCAACCGCTCATGCATATCGTTAGCTGGCAAAGGGTTCTCTAGGGAGGTCACTTCATTTCATGGTTCATTGGCTTTCACTGGAAGACAAAGACGAGGACATAAAAGATGTGTCCGCACCAATTAACATGCTACTCCATTTTCAGCATAGCTTAACGAAGCCCCCATAGAAAAAATTTCCATTTTCCGCAAGGTGTCGGTGCGCAAATGGAAACAAGCGCAAGGCGCGCTCTAGCTTGACTTATTGACACGAAACTTCAACCTTGCAGGTCACTTTCGTGGTCTGCCAATTTGCTTCTATGACAAGCATCTATTGAACGCTAACGTGACTACTGTCCGACCTCACATTAAATGTTCAGATGGACACTAAAGATACCGAAGGATCCGTTGCAGTTTTCGAAGACGGCCGTCTACTGCGTAGAAGCGGACGTAGTTCAGGAGGTACGACATATTTCAAGGACAACTTCAATATGAAAAAGAACGAATTAGTTTCCTTGTAACTGATTGTCTTCAAAAACCAGAATAGTAATGCAACTATTCTAACCAGGAGACTATTCAAAAAGGACAAATTTACGGAAACTCAAATGCTTGAGGCTTCTAACGACTGGACAATTTTGCCTGACGTTATGTTGGGTGTAGATATCGTATATTGCGATTTTGCCAAGACGTTTGACTGTGTGTCGCACACCAAACTACTCCACCAGTTGGGAACGTCAGGCGTTCATGCATGCATTGTAGTGTGGATAGGTGAACACTTAAAAGACAGAAGGTCTCAGGTGGTTGTAAATGGCTCGTACTTTCCGTACTTTTCCTCATAGTGTTCTTTCCCCGGTTCTACTCAACTTATATGCTCGTAATATAGTTTCTGTCTTGAGGCCGTTGGGTGCTGCTTGCAAAATGTGTGCGGACGATTTGAAAATTTACTCAAACAGAGGTGCCACGCGAAGGTTAGTGCTCCCTGGAGTCAAGATTGCAGTGCGGGCAAATTTGAGGAAGCGAGTAAGGAGCATTGAGAGTTGTCTACTGCCAACAACAATTAATGATCGTAAAACCGATAAAAGAATTCTCGCCGATACCGGCGTTGATTAGTCTTTCTTAAGATGCGAGATCCATTGTACTCCTGAGATTATGTGATATCACATAATCTCGTAGTCTGGTTGTGAATTTGCTCTTTACAACTGTATGCGGTGGCTAGTCGACGGGCAAGCCGGTATTTTCGAATTTTATCCCCAGGCGCGTCTACCACTAAACAACGGGTGCAGTCTACAGCATACAAATCAGGGTTGTTCTTTAAATCTTATCGGTAAATTTTTTCACGACTATTTTTCATGGAAAATGTTTGCGTTAAATTCAGTAAAAGCTCTATGATGCTCGTCCTAGTGAGGTGATAGTAAGGCTCTTGTCTGTTTAGTAACATATGAGCCCGAGCTTCCCGACGGAGCGAAGGCTCATACCTCCAGCCGCCGCCCTGGAGCACTGGACGCCGTTAAGGTGAGTTTGTCGTATATCGTAGATGACCTATGACTGGCGCGCCAACCCGTTCTTACCTCCCAATTCGGGCCACATTCGCGACTAGAGCCGACAATGTGGGGTTGAAAATGCCTTGCAACACTTTGAATGATATTCGCAGCTGGAAAACAATTACAACGAGCTTTGTTGGCAGCACTGTAATGATTAGAATAGGTTGTATGATCACTGATATAATCATTGAAAGGTGAACACATCTGAGTAAATTTTCCGGCATTGGTGTTATAAACATTCTCAAAACTTAGTTTCCTGTTTTTTTTTCAAAATTTCCGCCAATCTACGGTCATCATCTACCTGCCTATCATAAAACCAAACGTCCAGCGTAATAGCGGCCAATTAGTTTGTATTAGTTCACGGCCCGACGGCAGTAATACTCCTCCGATAGTTATTCTCGGCAGTAATACTCCTCCCATAGTCATTCTCCCTTACCCCCCCCCCCCACTCCCCACAGTGGACGATATTGGGAAAAGTACGGGTTCCTACTTCCGCCCGCCACCGCCCCCGATAGCGTGCTGGGTTGCTGAGCCCGCCTTGGACGAGGTGCAACGCATGATCAGAGAACAACTGCGTCGTGGAGCAGACTTTCTGGCGTAGGGTAATAATTGACGACATTGTTCGTTTTTTGCTTATTTTTCTCTTTGATTTCTAGTTTTCATATGCTTTGGGCTCTGAGTGACTCCTGCTGGAGGGGGGGGGGGGTCGCCTTATAACACAAAGGCATAACGGAGGCAACAGAGATCGAGTTAGCCTTGTGCTAATTAGGACTGTACTCAACTAACGAACCATAAAACAAGCAAAAGAAAACACATAGGAAAAGTTGAAAAGAGAACATGACCTGAGCGGAAGCTACGAATGGACTGCGGGCTGTCGTACACTAAAGAAATGTAAAAAGAGAAACTTGGTATGTTGCTACAATTATCATTTCGTCTTTGTAATCTCAAAGGGGCATGTTCTGGGACCCAAAACTTGCAGAAAAGAAGAATACAGAACAAAAAAAGGAATCAGGTCCAGTCTTCTTCTACACGAATCTGCTGCACAGTAGCAACGCTCATCTCGCCTCATATCGTAGCAAAACCTCGTTCGTGGCGGGTGAGCCTACGTTAATCGAACGCGTCGCTCCGCCTTCTACAGTGATGGGAGACACCTAACGTAATGCACTCGAAAAATACTGGTTCCCCTTATTCCCCTCTAGTGGTCCTCTTTTGCTGATCGCCTCTTCACTGATCCCCCTTCTACTGCTCCCCTACACGGAATCCCTACGCAAATTGGACGTCTCCAGCACGTCCTCTGAATCCCTGGGCACGTTGGACGACGTCTTCGGCACGTATTCTGAATCCAACGCAAGTCGGACGACTCTTCAGCACGTGTTCTTAATCACTACGCACGCTGAATTATATGAAAGAAAATACTGGTCCCCTTATCCACCCACCCCTCTCGTGATCTGCCTTTGCTGATCCACTTTTCGCTGGTCCCTCTCCTGATCAAGCTTACTCGGGATCCCTACGCACGTTGGATGGCGTTTTCAGCACGTGTCCTAATTCCCTACAGACGTTGTACGACGTCTTCAGCACGTTTTGGATCCTGACGCATGTTGAAAGACGTCTAGAGCACGTCTTCTGTATCGCTACGCTTCGTACTTGGTCTCCATTCATAGCCTGATGCATTGCGCGCTGAATATATCGGTAAACTGGACGATCCGCCGCCAAGGATATAGTCCGCCAGCAATCGCCCGTGGTTAAGCTTAAATAAAGCCCGGCTGGCATACGCCGCACTGTCATAGGCATCTCTTGGCTTCAGTCCCCCTCCCCGTGACGGACAGGTGTATATATATATATATATATATATATATATATATATACATATATATATCACCTGTCACCTGTCGTCCCGTTGATCATCGAATTGCTCGAGCGGGTGCCAGCAGCGTCTCCATTCGTCCCTGTCGCGTGCCAGAGTGGTCCAATGGATCCTTCTCGCTCGAGGGACACGAAGAGCGTCATATCTGTCGTTATATATATATATATATATAGACGTTATTGCTGCGACTAGAAAAGGGTAGTGTTCCTCGGCTAAAGACTGTTTATTTTAGGACTCGAATCGCCTACACCACCAGTCAGTCCACCGGTCAATGCAGTTTCTGCTGCAGTGGAATTTCAGGTAAGCAAAACTCGCGGCTGTGTACGACTTCGTCGTGTGTACGAAATCATCCGGATCAGGCAATCGCTATGGGACCGCATGCAGCTCACAAGGGAAGTATGCGAGGTCGTAGAGGCCTTGCCTTATCCGGACAAGTTAGCATGCGCGTGACTCGTCCATAATTGTTGATGCCACTGCGAGTTTTACTTTACACAAAGCGTCCGACCGAGCGCGGCCGTTCTATGGCCGAAGAATTTAGCGGAATCCCCCATTATTATTGAAGAGTGCAACACGAATTTGACGGAATCGCTTTTCGATCTTTTAAAAAGCGTTCATTTATGAGATTTGCAAGATGCCAGTTCAATGCACCTTTATTCGCGCCGGCTCTTATAGTATGAACAAAAAGAAAGTGTTTTTAAATCCTATTGGCAGCCACTCCTAGCGACAGTCGATGATCCAGATGTCCACACAGAGATTATCTGGCGAGCATACGGAGAGCTTTGCCTTTTAGGACGAAATGTTAAAAAAATCGAGCGGTTGTAGGAGACAGTAATTACTCAAAACACGGAAATTCGGCGCCTGAAACGAGGTGCAGCTTCGTTGTCAGAAATCTGTCTCAGATTAGATGGTACATTGTTCAGTTACATTATCTTAGCGAACCAGATGTTCGAAATGAACACTAATGGGGCGAAGGACTGCCGCGAGGGACTCGTAGGGATAAGCAGCGAATCAGAACTTCAACAGGCCATATACCAGCCCCACCCTCCGGCTGGCACTTGTTGCACTGTAGTTGGCCATGTATTAGAATTAAGGAATGAGTATCCATAGAGTCGGTGCGCATAGGAAAACAGAAGCATGACCACTCTAGCTTGACTTACTGACACGAAACTTCAACCTTTGGCAGATCACTTTCGTGGTCTGCCAATTTGCTTCGATGACAAGCATCTATTGAACGCTAACATGACTACTATCCGACCTCACATTAAATGTTCAGTGTCATACCCGTGATATACCTTCTGTCTTGCGACAGTTTGCTGTTGCTTGCAAAATGTTAGCGGACAATTTGAAAATTTACGCCAACAGCTCGACAAGCGGTTCAATCAGTCTATCTCCGGAAAGCCATTGATGCTCTCTCCCTTTGGTCAAGTACCTGAGGTTTACCCATTGTAGCTAACAAAACTAAGGTCTTGCACTTAGGTACTAGCAACACCCCACCAGGTATCTCTTGAACAACCAGGAGCTAGCAGCCGTCAACAAAGTTGCTAACATAGGGCACACCTACGATGGTAAACTTGACTTCTCCCAATACTTCAGTCATATCAGGAATAAGGCTACTCTTCAACTTCTCAATCTGTTTAGATGCCTTCATTCCAGGAACCCTGGAGTTATCCTCAAAGCCTATAAACCCTACATGAGACCTATTCTGGAATGCGGTACCACCATTCTTAACCCCACAAAGAAATCGATCATTAATCTTTTCGAAAGAGCCCAAAATAGCTTCACTAGGAAGCTCATGATCACAGTTACTGGTATGGACCATTTTGATCTACCTCGTAGTGCAGAGAGGGACAGAACAAAAATTTTCGGTTAAGACCTCCAGCAATGCTTTCTTTGTCCTGCAGAACTCAAACACGAGAAGTGCCACGCGAATTTTAGTGCTCTCTGGAGTCAAGATTGCAATGCGGGCAAATTTAGGCAAGCGAGTAAGGAGCACTGAAAGTTGTCTACTGTCAACAACAATTGATTATCGTAAAATCGCCAAAAGAATTCTCGCCGATGCCCCCATTGATCAGTCTTTCTTGAGATGCGAGATGCATTGTAGCCCTGAGATTATGTGATATCACATACGTAGTCTGGTTGTGAATTTGCTCTTTACAACTGTATGCGGTGACCAGCCGATGGGCAAGCCGGTATTTTGTATTATATTTCCCAGCCGCGTCTATCACTAAATAACGGTCCCAGTGTGCAGCATACAAATCAGGGGTGTGCCTTAAATCTTATCGGTAAATTTTTCACGTCTATTTTAAACGAAAACTTTCTGCGTTAAATTCAGTAAAAGCTCTACGATGCCCTTCCTAGTGAGGTGATAGTAAGGCTCTTGTCTGTTTAGTAACATATGAGCCTGAGCTTCCCGTCGGAGCGAAGGCTCACACCTCTTGCCGCCGCCCTGGAGCACTGGATGCCGTTTAGGTGAGTTTGTCGAATATCGTACATGACCTATGACTGGCGGTATAACTGATTGTATGCTCAACTGAATAACGTATATTATTGCAGTTTTGTGGTGCAGAACGGCACGGGAACTTCATTTTTTGCTAGCTTTGGCTCGTGGTTATTTTTATCGGAGCTCCTCTAGGTGCCGCGTTTCCTATTCGGGGCAGAGATACCTATGCTCCAGCTTGCATTCGTCTTTGTGAGTTTTCTTGATCACTTTCAATCGATTACTCCATCGAGTAGTTTAAATGCTGCAGGGTTACTCAACGACGTCCCGCTGCCTCGTCCCACTGCTCACGTCTATCTCCCTCTATCGCATGACCACATCTACTTTTTTGTGCTGGTCGGAATTTTCTGCATTTCTGCCGCTATTAGAATGGTACGTTACATATAATTTTGGTATGCCTTCTCTGTTGCCTTTTAATGCATCTTCATAACGCTGTTGCTAATGTATGATCTAAGCAGTCTTGTCAAAGATACAAGACGATATTTTCTTAGTAGGACTCAACTGTATCTATAGAACTTGAATGAGGCGTGGATACTAGCACGATCCTGATGAACACACCTCCGAATGGTTACCGTATCATATAGGGCCTGTTCATACTTCGCGACAAGAGCGACTCGTCGCCCGTGGAAAACATGCATATCGATTAAAACCGAGCGCGCGCCGCCGAAAAGTGTTCATACTCGAGCGCCGGCGCCGTCGCTCCAGTCGCTCTTGTCGCTCTTGTCGCTCTTGTCGCCTGTCCATACTTCGCGCCGGCGCCGGGAGCGACTGGAGCGACTGGGGCGACGAATGGAGTGTGGTGTACGTAATTACACCGCACTAGTGCTGGAAGGGAACGATTCCTGTTCTACCGCTCTTCATACAAAGGTAAGGAGTGCTTTTATGTTTCTTTTGAGTGCCAGGGCGCAAATAGGGTCGGGGGGGGGGGGGTTAGTCTCCATGGCCGGCCGCGACGAGTAGCTACATACAGCGCATGTAAGTGCAGTTTTATCTCCTTGTTTCTCGATTACATATCCGTGTTTTATCTGCTTCCGAATTGGGCAAGGGAGAGAACTCTAGGATGTAGGCAATTTTAACGTGAGTGGAGGAGAGCACAGAACAGAGCTATAGCATTGTTTCCACCTTTTCTTTAATATCAGTGTGTTTTGCCTGCCTGTTTTTGTTTTTAGGATGGTGACCCCCCCCCCCACCGACCCTATTCGCGCCAGTGCCAGATTGACGATGTAGGTAACATGACCGTTTGCTGCTGTCTCTTTCAGTTTCCGATATTTTAGGAGCTCACTAAGCTGCTTAGCGCTTTGGCGCCACAAGTATGGTGCAATTACGTACACCACACTACGCCCGACGCCCCAGTCGCTCTTGTCGCTCTTGTCGCTCTTGTCCCCTGTTCATACTTCCGCGCGCTGCGCTCTTGTCGCTGTTGTCGCGAAGTATGAACAGGCCCATAGGCGCGCGTTGACGATGGAGCGCGAAATCCTTCATTCCTAGCATTACATACGCGAACCTCTCGTCGACCAGGGAATGCGGATCTGGGTTCTGCGCTCGAAGAGCGCTATGGAAGGAAAGGGACTTTAGGGTGTGTGCCATGCAAGCTCCACGTGTGAGAACTGCTTTCGTCGCTCAGGGGAGCCCGCGGCAGGGTTCTGCGCTCTTCGAGCAGCGAAACGCATAGACTGGAAAAAGATGCAAAAATGCCTCAAAGTTCTGTGCACGTCGAACCTCCTCAAATCCCAAGTAGTCAGCTGGAATGCAAGTATGCCACAACGCTGGGAAACGGAACCCCCCCCCCCAACCTCCATCGCATCAAGCGACCCCACTACCCACTACATCATGACCCACTTGGCGGGAGGGCCGTCGCTGGCGCACAAGAGATCGATCGAATGTCAACGTGGACGCCGACGCGCGATTTCTAAGCCAGGAGGGCGCAGACAGCTTTCTATCACAGTCTCCGCGCTCCACCGCTAACCGGTATACGGTAACCATTCCGGGGTGCATTCGTCAGAATCGTTTTACAGGCGTGGAGACTGCTGGTCGGATTACTCTGGCCGTTTTTCATGCAGTGGTTCCTCCTTTCATCCCAAAATGTTCTAGCTATGGGCTGATGTAGTGCAGTAGACAGTTCAAGTTCACTTCCTTTCTTTAGTGAACGGTCCTACTTCCCCACAAGAATACGTATTTTGCTGCTTGAGGTGTCTGTCATAAGTTGAGACGCTCATCTAACATTGGGATTGTACTGGTTTCCTTTTACACGATAAGTAAAGGATAAGTGTTTGTCTTAACCCTTTTATGAGATACCCCACGCATTCTACTTATATGGGATGTCGGGGAGGCAGTTCGAGTGCGTATTTGGCGAACATAATGAATTGCGATGGTCGACTTGTAAATTTTCGTTTCGTTGCTATACCTTTACCGATCCCGAATGGATGGAGGGACTGGTTGACCGGGGCATGGGAAGAACTATTTGTAACTCCTGCCGGGCCTTCACGTTCTATATACGCATTATTCTAGTTGCCTCTGGTGCCAATAAATATAAGTAGGATGTATGGAGTACCGTAAAAGAGCAGACTGTCGTTGAGCTGTCGTTGAGGCAGGATCAACTAACTAGGGAAGGGTTCCGACCTCCTATGGAACTTCAAGTTGAGACCATGATCATTAGAAAGAGCTCGAAATGCTGATAACGAGTATGGGTGTCAAAGTTGCAAAATATAATTCCCGAGCGAGTTATGGCCTGCAGAAATCGGGTGGCCTCACCACAGCTGTGCGACCCAGCTAGCGCGACAGTGGTGAATCATCGGGGCTCCGTAAGAAAGGCCCTCCAGCTGCGACGGTGGCGCAGGGGTAGTGCACTTGCTCGCTAGGTGTGACGTCGTTGGTTTGGTTCCCATCGCTGCAGGGTTTTTTGCAAATCATAATTTATCTTCGATATGACCTTTAATTCAGAATTATGACACGTGTCTAATTAAATAACCGGGAGAATTACCGTACACATTTGTAAAAATGTACTACTATCGTGTCATTTTTATTTACTATTTTGCACAAATAGAGTCCAAATCATATATTGAACAACTATAGGCGTCTCTAACAACCTTGGCATTCGTGTAACAAAGCAAAAAAATGTGTGAAGCAAAAGCGTAAGTGGAATGTATGATGGAAAAACAAAATGTCGTTGATCTACTGCATTTTGATTAATGCGGAAGCATCTCTCAACACACTCTACATCGATATTATTGCATTAAAACTGGAGCAGTTTTTTGCCTTTAAGCATTTTTACAAACGTGTATGATAGTATTTCCGGCCATTTGATCAGACACATGTCATAGTTCAGATTAAGAAGTCATTTCGAAAATAAATTATGACTTGCAAAAGAATCGGTAGCAACGGGAACGCAACCAATCAGTCGCACCTGACGAGCAGGATCACTATCCCTGCTCCACCGCCTCAGCTGGCAGGCTCCTCCTACGGAGCCCTGATGACTCACCACTCTTGCGCCAGCTGTGTCGCACAGCCAGCCTGTGGTGAGGCCACCCGATTTCGGCAGGCCATAACTCGCTCAGGAATTTCATTTTGCAATTTCGACAGTCATATTCGTAATCAGCATTCCGAGCTCTTTCTAATGATCTTGGTATCAACTTGAAGCGCCATGGGAGCTCGATACCCTTCCCTAGTAAGCATCCAAACTGGAAAAGGCTCAGTGTTGAGTGGGGAGAGGTGGGCGTTGTGTCCGGACTCACAGAAGTGTAGTCCGGACACAAGGTGTGTTATGCTATGTTGCTACAGTTCTACGATGCGGTTCTTCTACACTTCAAGAGTGCAATTTAAGGGTCTCTTAATGTAAATGCAGGCGCGTATACCATCGCGCCGTTTAGTTCTGACTAGTACTGCAATTGCTCTTCATACATTTCTCATACTTTATCTTCATTTCGGCTCTCATGTTATGGTTGAAGGTGGGTTGTTTCACAGGTTGTTAATTTCTAAAGTTTTCTCTCAATTCGAAACATTTGGCAAGTGAAGAAAGCCATGGAGTGAGACAGCCTAATGACTGTTCTACTAAAGAACTATGTTGTCTTCCAACACAGTCTGTGATATACGCTACAGTTAGGTAATTCGGGCAAGGTACGCAGCTGTTCGCACGAAATCGAGCATAGGAAATGTCCGAGCGCGCGCTATGTTAGTATGATCTCTGCATGAACATCGAAATGTCGTTATTGACTTCACCAGTTTAATACTTATTTGTTTCTCGTTCAAGTATGTAGTTCATGATTCATGTTGTTGCAGAGAATGTGAAGCTCGAGCTGTTGCGAGGCAAGCGATGGAAAGGCGGCCAACGATTCCGAAAGTAAGCAACGTGGTTGGTACCTCGACAACTGCCTCCTCCCTCATCTTGACGGCTGGAGTTCTCTCTGGCTTGTCAGGATCTTCCTAGTTCTTGCTCGATCATCGTTTCGGAGATAATTCTTGAGTCATGTAGGTGCCGGTGCTGATTGTGGCGAACGCGACTACGCTCCGAATAATTCGGCCGAATCGGTTTCTCCGAAGCACTCGTTCTGAATTCAACGGTAAGCTGGAGAGATTATCCTTTTTGCTTTTCGAAGTACCCTGGTGCTCCAACGCCGTTGCTTCCGCGAGCTTGACAACGAGTTCTTTCTGTTGTATCCTGCTCGCTAAAAGGTGCTTAAAAGCCCTAGATATTTCTTCTCCTTTCCATCGATGGCGTCGCATCCTTACATTTCAGATGCATCTATGCATGGTTTCGCTGATGAGGTTCGATCTGGGTTTCGACGCATTACTGTCGTCTATATACCATTTCACCATCTCCCCGAGATATCCAGAGGCGGCATTACTTTGAAGCATCTCTTCTGCACCAGCTCTGTCGGATTCGATCCAACTGAGACGACACTGTGCAGGTGCGCTGGATGCTTCACTGATTTGATTGTTTTCGTGCGAAGGTTTGGTTTCTGGTTGCTAGTGTCTTGACCAATTTCCTTTGTTTTACTGATGTTACCTGCTTTATCTGCTAGAAAATGATCCATCCTCAGTGAAAATGTAGTAAGGGATGTGGGGGGGGGGGGGTCCTCTCTTACAAGATTTTCACCGGAAATGGTCATTTTTGAGTTCCCCCTCATGATTAGGAACTCCTAAACTGAGTCTATCTGGGCAACCTATATGCTCTCGCGATCTATTCTGTTTCGTTATGTTGGTAGATCGTTCTACAGCGGCCACCACCAACTAGGATTGCACTGAAAGCTGCTTTTAGCTAGGTCTAACAGAGAATTTCTGTTAAGTAGACGAACGAGCCAACGATGTTTTTGAATAAACGAGTAGAGCTGAAGCCCAAGCTCTTCAACGCTGCAGCATCTAATTGGAGCTTGATCGGTGTAAATGGCAGCAGTTTGTTATTCGTCATGAGTTCTCCAGGATTTATTCAACAATTTAAGAACTATCAGAATAGATACTTTAAACCCCAACATGATATTGGAACAGAAATTTCTTAGGTACGTGTCGGTGTCGGTGATGTTCTTCCGTGGATTGAAGCGAACACTGAAGGTAGGTCGTTTTCTGCACAAATTGCTTTTTTTAGGCCTGTCGTGATCGGAGGGGGCATATAATGATTTACGTCTCCATTCCCTCCTTTGAGCTTATACGAGATTCCGCTGCTGTCCCATGACGCGAAGATTTTGATTGAAATTTAGTAAAAATTTAGGCTTCACTGATTTGGTTATTTTCGTGCGAAAGTTATTCAATGGGTGTAAACTGAAAGAAGACCGGTGTGCCCCCAAGTGGAAGCAATGACATCCTTTATAGCTTTCGTTGTTATTGGCCCCTGCCTGAATTTATAGTTCCGTGCAAACAGGACTGCGGGGTTTCTTGGACGTTAATGATGGACGTTCCATAAAAACTATGAGGAAACGGGTGTCATTCAGTTCTTACTGCGACTTTTCCTCCGGCGCAATATGGTTGTGGGGTGGGGAGTCACGTTTAGGACGAAGTTTGTGACAGTGGGGTGTATTGCAGAACCAAACTAGTGCATAAATTTAAAATACCAAAACTATCCATGTATTCGGGATTGAAGAGGTGTTTTTCGCCCACTTTTCTTCGGAGGGGTCGTCATGTTTTCATCGGATTTTCGCCTTGGCAGTAAGGCACGTGGATGTCAGATTACATCAGTTTCATCCTTAGGCATGAATTTCTGGAAGATTTCTTTTCTTCTGTTTATGTTCTATGTTGGAAGGAAGACTCGCCGATACACTTACAACCGAAAAAAAAAACCGTCCGAGTTGCCCGGTGCGCAACGCCCGCAGCCGCGCGATTCAAACCTGGTTTTTATTAGCCATAGGTGCCCTTACTACAGTCTGTAAGTTGGAGCCAGGGATGAGGGACATTAACGACGCTCTACGGGATTTTCTGCCATCAGAAGCCCCTCCCCATCCCCCCCCCCCCCCCCCGATCCCATTTGCGCCGGACAAGCACGCAAATATCACTAGCTGCAGCGACTGATTAGCAGAGGAAGAGGCAAACGCGTGGTCCAGTAACGGTTTCCCTGAATTTCACTCTGAAACCACGATGGACAACTCAGACGGGTTTTTTCCGGCTGCAAGTTTATAAACACTGGAAGGAAGAGAAAGAAAAAGCCAAAAAGGGATAATTGTAAAGGATGTCTCTGTTGCTACAGAAATTTGACGTTTCAGCACAGCAGCGGATCTTCGTACCGTCGAACCAATCGGTCCTTCCGTGGGAGCTCGCCAAGCACGCCGTATCTGGGGGCACCATGCCGTCATCATGTACACCTCAATCAAGCTCACCCTGAAGTAAGCTTGCTCAGGGCGTGCACCATCATGTAACCCAACGGCCCTCCTTAGGGCCACATATGCCTCATACGAATCTCACATGAAGCGAGCATCCGCTCGTACGTCTGGAATCGAAACAAATGTTTCTTGATCAGATTTGCTCCTACCCTCGGCCCTTTGAATTTGTTCTCTCAGATTGAAATGGTACTTGGTGGGATAATTTTACACGTTGCAGCACCCCGGAGTGATGGAAAGTTTGATTTGATTGGCCTGGGCGGGAAAACTGGACCAACAACCTTGGATCGAAGTGCGCGTGAGAGTCGGCGCCCCCTCCTCCCCGCCTGCGCTACAACGCGCCCATGGGTAAAACATCGATACAAATCAGCCTTAATGCATTCCAAGTACTGCCGTTTAACAAGCGTCTTTAATAATGGTGCAATGAATATGTCCTTATACAGCGGATTAAAAATATGTAATTGACTGGAGTTCTTTGGTTCAAACGATAAACTACAATTTCATGTGTAGTTCTTGAGTTCCTACGCTTTTTCCACGACGCCCAAATGCGCAGGACATTCTCATTCTTCAGCCGCCATGCTGCACGAGAGCAATTAGGAAGGATTTATACATCGTTCGCTTGGCGGCTATGAACGCTACCGCCGATCGATATTGACAGTTTTCGTAGGGCCGTGTCGCGGGCGACAAGGATGGATCCCGTCGTTTACTGTCGATACCGATCAATCACGCTGTCTAGTCACTATTGATCGGTCTCATCATGAATGCTGTGCTGCATCGTGTTCGCAATATCAAGGCTGACTTTAGCCGCTGATTAATCTGTTTACGTACTAGTACTGAAAGAAGTTATGTCTCACTTTTCAGTCGACGACACTGGTTCTGATCTATCTATATGGGAAGGGCGGACGGCATACGCAAATGGGAGTAAATATATAGATGGAGTATGTTAGAACGTGCTATATTTAATGCTCAGGATGTATTTATGTAGTTATTGTTAAATAAACCTCTTGATGTCTTTGTTGGCTATTTCCTTATTTGAGGCACTTCGAATGTGCCGAAGTACTTCAAGAATTGATGCGTACGGAATTTATCAACTGTTTCCCGAACGTCCTACTATTCAACACCGTGAAGTGAGTTAAAGTGACTTCAGGAAGAATCGATTCTAATATGCATTCTTTGCGTTGAAGGTGCAGTACGTACATAGTGTAGGCAGTAGACATTGGGTCCGATACCGATTCGGATAATTCTAATCCGTCATTTTTTTCAAGCCCGGTCGAAAGGGCTATGCCAATAATGACAGTTCTAGAAGCTGCGCATTTTGAGAGTGATTCGTATAAGAATACCTTTAACGAAAAGGGTTTGCGGATGATCTAACCAGGTAAGTGAAGTGGTTCACCTTGGATCTCACATCGGATACGCCATTAGATTTCTGATCAAAATCAGCTTTCTAAAGTGTCCGAAAATTCAAACTGTTGAAAGTCATACTTATCTGAATCGCCCTAAGATACGGGCTTTTCAAAAATCCCATTGTAACCACAGTATATTTAGTCCGGGTTAGAAGAAAACGACGGATCCGAATTATCCGTGTCGGCGTCGGATCCAATGTCTTGTAGGCAGGTCCTTTCTTCTGAAATCTCTTTTATTCAGGAACCAATGCCTATTTAGTGGCGCTGGTCTCGAGGACGCTTCATCAGCTCAACAATTCCCACCCTCATCATTCTCAAAGGTGAGTCCCTTGTTCGTCTGCAGTCGTGCTATTTTCCACCAATATTTAACAATGCTATGTTTGCATCCCTGTTTTAAAGATCAAAGATGTCGAGTGCCGTCGTGGCTGGGTATTCTAACCTACATTGATGGTTACTTGAAGGGGATTCGGACCAATACTATTGGGAGGAGGGGGTGACCACAGCTAGAGCACCTAAATGAACTCAATCAGGGTGGCATCTTCCGGCTGGGAAATTGCAAAACAGTGTCTTCTCAAAGGTTGGTGTAGTGTGCTGTCTTTGAGGGAATGTTTTACCTCCAATCTTGTCGCCACAATCGAACAAACCAAGTTAATTGCACCACAGTCATAGAGTCAATACATTTTGTTCTCGGACTTTTTGGAGAAATCTCGATTCTCGGGAAGATAGCGGGAATGGATCTTCCGCACCACCCTTGCCCAGTTTTGGTATGGCCTAAAGGCCTATCTGTTGTATATAAAAATTAAAAGAAAATGAGGACGGAAGTGAGGACGAATCCGATAAAAGAAACCTTCTAGACACTCATCTGAATACAGTAGCGGATTCCACCCCTAATTCAAGTGATTTCTGTGTCACTGGAACAGCTATCGATTTGTAAAGAAGTATAGCCTTAAGTCTAGCTATAGGTGAGGTGGAAAACTGATCACATTTTTATCTGGCGCTACCCCGAACAGTTTATTACCTACGATGTATTCTTAATAAGCTGTCGAAAGCAATTCTTAACGGCTTCATTTTCGCTGAGTTCGTCAACTTTGTCTTCTTCGGAGGTTCCAAAGGTCAGAAATATTCAGAAAGCTAGTCGGCCGAGCTTCACTGCGTCCTGAAACGTAATTTTCGGCGCTATGGTAGTTGGGGGAGCGGCTTATATTAGGGGGGGGGGGCAAAAGTAATGAGACAAATTGAAAAAAATCTTTATCTCTTTATAACTCAATTACAACTCAACGATGCTGAGGAATGTATTTGCCATTAAGGGCAATGACCTTGCTGCCATCGCTCAGTCAACTTCCTGATCCCATTCTTACAGAACTGCTTGAGCCTGGTGTTGATCAACTGCTCGATATGGTTGTCAAGAACGCCTTGGGTTTTTGTGTCCCTTCCGACCAGGAAGTCCCGTAGGCCCAAGAAGTGGTGGTAGTCGCATGGAGAGATGTCCGGCGAATACGGTGGTTGAGGCATGTGAACGTAGCCCAGCTGGCCAAGCTTATCCGTGGTTAGTTCTTCCCGATGGGGTGCGGCGTTGTCGAAGAGAACCTTCTTGAAGCGCTGCGAATGAATAACAGCGAGTCGCCGGCCCATCTCTTCCATTTCGTTCACCATGGCCTTGGAGTTCATCGTAGTGCTCTTGGGAAACAGCTTCCGGTAAACCGATCCATGGGCGCAGACCCAAAAGCTCCAAAGGTGCTTCTCGCCGTGAACATCTTGCCGAACGAAGGTTGGTAACAGGTTACCAAGGCTCACCCAGACTTGCTGCTTGGCAGGGTTAAGGTAGAATACGTGCTTCTCATCTTGCGTGACTATTGAGCCCAGGCTGCTCGGGGTTGGGAATTGGGCGAGATTTGCGCGAAACAGGTCGACTCGTCAGACCGGGGTTTCGGCACGAGACAGACTGGGGTTTTGGCATGCTTCTGGAAAGGGCGTAAGTGGTAACTTCTCAGGTGGTCTTCAGTAAGTAGCATACAAACATACAAATACGACAAGCACGAAACCAGACTCCAGCCACGAGATATGTGGACACGGCACGGGGTGTCTCATTACTTTTGCCCCCCCCCCCCCCCTAATAAAAAGGGTCAGCAACACGGAAATAAGAAACCAAACATGCTGATAATAAAGAAAACAAACAAACAATGCTATAGCTATGTTCAGTGCGGAATTTGACAGGGGAATCCTATCCAATGCAGACGAAATAAAATTCAGATTTGCAGTGAGATTCCAGTATATTCGCTGTGTATTCGTAACCGTGCGCCACCGCATATCATGACCATCCCCCCATCTACTACAGCTCCTAATTTTCTAGGGAAACAGAGACCGGATCAGTAACGGAGGTTGCAAGAAGACGTGTGACCCTGCAGGTGGTTGCCGTGGAAGACCACCGACAACCCGTAGCTGTACGTAATCCGGGCACATGAACTTCGTCTTGGGCCGCTAGCAGTGATCCTACGCTACAGATTAATAAGGATTCCTAGTTATAGGTAATAAGTTGGGTAAGTTCTCCACGGCAACTACTCCTGAGGCCAACTGTCTCACTGCAACCTTCTTTACTGGCCCTTTCTCTGTTTTAAGCAGAACGTCGCTCTATTGGATGAAGTGATGCTTGGGCGAGTAGCTTTAGGAATGTTTCTGCCTTCTCCAGACTCCGAAGAAGGTAAAGTTGCCGAAACGTCAGGCGAAAGGCGTCAACAATCTTGGTTAACTGCTGGTCAAGTACGCCTCATGTTTGAACCACATTATGGCAAGATCTATGAGAAGTTGAACCTGAGCGTTAATTACCTGTCATTGAATCCACACAACTACTCAACATTTTAGGAATCCAGCACTAGTAAAAACAAGAAGGGACCCATCCTAATCGAACGGAGAGGGGGCACATAGTTATCTCCGACCCTAATTCCCTGCTTGACGTTCTACGGCAGCTTCAGTTGCCGTCCCATTATTCGAGGGGTTTTATTTAATTCGGAGGTGTGATTGTGTGACATGGGATAACAGACGCAATTAACACTTTACGATTGCCCCCTCCCAACTAGGACAGATACCAACGAAGTTCTCATCGTCCAAAAAAGGAGTGTGTGGGCGTTTATTCTAGTAGGGGGGGGGGGCGGGAGGCGGGAAACAGGCGTCGCTAGTAAGCGGAAAGCTACACCCCTGCTCCCAACTAGGACAGCACTCATGTGCCATTTAGTCGCCTACAGTTACTTCAAGCTAGTTTTTGCACCCATCTGCTCCCAGTCCTTAACCTAAATGGTCACTGAAGCCGTCTGGTTGTCTGTAAAGTACCTGGGTTGTGATAGTAGGCATAAAAAGGAGCCCCTTAAGCCTTCACAAAGACTACAGAAAAGGTGGATTCCCGTGGATTTCGAATCAGCCAACAAATGTTGTCGTTCACCATCGCATTAGGTTATCATAGGGTTTCTCACCCAAACTCAAATTCTAAGCCGGATTTTCCTTCCATGCCTTCAAGGTTTGCTATACAAATATCTTGTTGTGGCCGACATCTCGACAACGACATGTTTATTAGCATTCTCGCAGACCTTAGGAAAGACTAAACATTGTTGTGGAAACATTGGCCACAATAAGTTATTTGTATATTAAATCTGAAACGCAAAGAAGAAATGTCAACTGAATGAAAGGTAACTTCGCGTGTAAATTAAAAGGAAGCCTAAACGTTTCAAAATGTTCAACTCTTAATTCAATTATAGACCGCGTAAATGATGGGAACTGGACACATCAGTTTGATTATCAGTATTGTTTCCAATCTCTTTAATGATGCTGTTGAGAAGTATTGTTGCTATCCTAGCGCGGGGGGGGGGGGGGGGAGCCGCTTCGTTACGTTCAGGCACGGCGGTAAAAACAAAAGTGAGCTGTGATACTACGGTAACATACTAAACAAGCCTCTGAGAGGAAGCTGTCTTGCAATTTTCCTCCCTTCGAACGCTATCCATCATGTTTTATCCGACTTTCCAGCGATATCCCCCAGGACATGCCCAAAGCATTTAATTTGCCCCAAGTTCGTTTAAGCTTACAACTCGATGTTGCGACCTTCATCAGTATCTGACAAAATCGAACTCATATTCGACTTTACGAACGGAAGGCCAGACATCTTCTTCGAAATAGGGTATACACCAATCGTGGCACAAGCTACATGCATCTTTTGAACATCGTAAGGATTAATTGGTCGAAGCAGTAGCTGTGAGTTATAGGTGCATTTCTTGGATCTCCTTTTATTCACACTTGAGTAGAACAAGTCTTACCATGCTATCTGCTGACATTCCAACAAGATGGTGTGTTCTTGAAGGTACGTACTTCTGTCTCGACCGTCATGCTCATTTTTGTCCATCACTACACAAACAGGGCTCTCAATGAGGGAGCGCCTCACAGGCAAATGAACTAAAGGTGACCTTTTGTACATACTACTGTGTTATTTATTTATGTCGTCATAAGAGTTTGTGGTGCAATCCCAATCGGGGAGGGGCAGTCCATTTCAACTTCTAAAGAACTGCAACATGCATCACAACATATAAATATATGCTTACATAATCAATTGCTTTCCTTCCAATACCAAAATCAGTTTGCTAAATTGCTTTCCTAGTCGGGGGGAGGGAGTAATGAAAACACAGCAAATTGAACAGAAACCTGGGACAATTACGATACTACAAAGCCACGAAAACACGTTAAAGCAACGTTATTACCTTAATCAATTAGTGGTTTGCGATTTCCTTCCAAGAGTTTTGGATCACAACCGTGCTGCCGCGCACAGTGCCCCACCCCCCCCTCCCCTGCACATTGCATAGTAATCCCATAATGAAGTCTTCTAATGTTTCAGCGTAAAGGCCGCCACAGACTTCTGCGGCGCCGCCGAGCGGCGCCGGAGGCGAGCTCTGCGTCTCTGCCCTATGGTTAAGCATAGGGCAGCGGCGCCGCAGAAGTCTGTGGCGGCCTTAACGCTCGGACATTTCCAAGGGAGGGGATTAGGTAAATTAAGGCATTTTTATGTTGTATTGCATGTTGTAGGTATTGATGCGTAGATACCACTAACAATTCATAATGGGCTGCCCCCCCTCCGATTGGGATTGCACCGAGTTTGTCATGAAGGAACGCGTTAGTATCCTGTAATGTTGCACGACATGATGACAGAGGGAACAGAGCTGTGAACGTCCCCGACTTTTTAAGAATCCTGGCCCATCCTGATCGTATCAAGAATGTGTAGCTGAATGACGTGCCGAGCGAGATATATGGAACGAATACCAATATATACCATTTCCACGTCAAGTTGGACACGCTTCTGAAATTAAGGGAATGTCTTCCAAATCATAACGAGCTTCTTACCGGTTACAAACTTAGACTCTCAAGTTGGGTTAGAATAAGTTTCTGTTCGAGGAAATTTTAGTATAACTTTCTCTGAAGTTTTTAAATTCACCTGCCCGAGTGTCCAATATAAAACCTATGGAGTTCCAGAGAGATTTGCCGTTAGGAAGAGGGATATGTAGGCGACTATGCTGTGAAGGGAAGGGGACGGGGAGCACAACAAGAAAGGCACGTTCAAAATAGCGAGCTGAGCGAGCAGAAAACTACAAAGGATTGCTTCTCATAGACTAGCGAATAGATACAGCGAAATCTCCCCCCCCCCCCCCCAACTAGGATATATCCACTTTGTCATTTACTTGCTTACAGTTACTTCCAGCTAGTTTGTGCAGTCATCTGCTCCAACTAATTAACATAGTTGTTCAATTGAAGCCGTCTGGTTGTCTGTCAAGTACCTGGATAATGAGAGTAGCCATAAAGCGGGGTCTTCTTTTATGCCTCCATATAGACGGAATCCCATGGTATTCAAAACAGCCTACAAATTTCATTGTTCATCATCACACTAGTTTGCTCTGGCCTCTATCACCCGAAACCTTATTCTGCGCCGGACCAACCGAGGACATTTGTGAAGCACAGTAACGAACTAGAATTATCACGTCAACTCCTCCCGCCAGTTTCGCAACGATTCAAATTTCGCGCGCTAGAATTCAAAATTTTGCATGATGTCCTGTTCAGCTAATTTGAAGCCTCGACATGATTGTATTACATTGCTGAACGACATGCCTATATGTAAGGAACAAATGAATGGAAGAAATGCCAATATATATATTGAACCCGGACGTCATCACTTCGCATTCCTCAACGACTGGCCATGGTCAGTGTTCCGTGAACTCGTGGACTGAGAATCCTTGCCCTTCAGAATGGCTATGTATGGGCGTCCATCCTAATGGGGGCATCGCTTGAAAAGCATTAACAATCCCCAACGTGGCTGGGAGATCACAAACCACTATTCTCACATGGGCTAATGAATACATAGAGCGAAGACCACTCCCCCCCCCCCCACCCAAGTAGGATGGGCTTCATATGCCGCTTACTAGGCTACAGCTACCTCCAGCTAGTTTTAGATGTCATCTACGCCAACTGTTTATCCTGATTAATCAGTTAAAGCTGTCTGGCTCCCTGTTAAGTTTCAAAATGAGGATAACAGTCATAATTGGAGTCTTTTTAGCCTTCATATATACTTAGAGTCCCGTAGTTTTGGAAGAAGCCAAGAATTGTTATTGATCATCGTCACACTAATTAATTCTGGGCTCTTTAACCCGAAGTCTGATTCCCATCCGATCAAACCGAAGATTTTTGTGATGTGCAATAGCGAACTTAGGCTATCACGTCAACTTGTCCCGCCAGTTTCGAAAGAATCCAAATTTCGCGCGCTAGGGCTCAAAATTTTGTTTGATGTCCTGTTCGGCTAGTTTGAAGCCTCGACATAATTGTACGTCATGGATGTTTCTCTCACGCTTTCAAGGTTTGCTAAACGAATAGCTTATCATGGCCAACTTCTCTACAACGCCTTGTTTATCAGCACTCTTTCAACCCTCAAGAAGGACAATACATTGCTGTCAAAACCTCCATCGGTGACAATAACTTATTTGTGTAAAAAGAATGAAAGACGAAATAATATGAACTGAATAAGGAGTGAAGTCCATAACTTTCCTCAAAGGTTCTCAACGAGAATTATATAATGTTGTAGTAGGGCATGAAACGAGGAGCACAGAGGTGTTTCTTTTTTTGCTACGGTCCACTGGGTGGTTCGAAAATGAGAATCTTTTGGGGAAGTTCATGGGCTTCCTTGGTAAGATTACTCGATTTTAATTTTGTTCTTGAGCGGGCAACGCAGAGATGGTGAATAGTCTGATGATCGAACACTGAGATCGTTGCAGTGAGCATAGTCATGAAGGAATCATTGTGAATTCCTATCTCATGTGTTACCATATGAAAACAAAGCCCAAAACACTGAGATTAAAATCGTCCTAGTGGTCGCCTTCAAATCTTCTTCCTCCCATAAGCTGCTTCCAGCCAGTTCTGGCAGTTATCTTCCACGGCAGATTAACCCAATTGTTCGGCTGAAGCCGTCTGGCGACGTTTCTCAATATTATAACGAGGGCTAGCTAGGGTCATGGACTTGGACATGGTAGCGCAGCCGGTGGAGGCCCCGACTCTCGAATGCATCTCGAATTTTCTGCCCAAATGAACCAGACATCACATCCCCGGTGTCATTGAACTGGTACAGGAGTTGTCCGAGAAGGCACCGACTGATCCAGGACTCATCACCACAAGTCACTGTATAGACCAAATACGTAACCAGATTGCCTCAACGAAACCCCGTAGAAATGACTACGTGGCGCATACCGCGAAACGAATGTCTAATGCGTACACTTTATCCTTTCATCGTTACTTTATCTGGAAGCTACTCTTAGCTCCGTCTAACAGAGGATTTTTGTTAAGTAGAAGAACGAGCCAACGATATTTTTGTTATTCATCGCGAGTTCTCCAGGATTTACTCAACAATTTAACAACTATCAGAGTATATACTTCATGTTGGTCCTCGATCTGAGAGCCGGAGGAGCGAGAGAAGGTGAAGATTAGTTTACACCGTACAATATGATAATGGAACAGAAATTCTTCAGGTATGTGTCGGTGTCAGTGAGGTTTTCCGTGGATTAAAGCGAACATCGAAGGTATGTCGTTTTTTTCCAAGTTGCTTTTCTGAGATCTATCCTAATCGGAGGGGATATATAGTGATTTACGTCTCCATTCCCTTCTTTGAGTTTCTATGAGAGATTCAGCTCTTGTCCCATGATTCAAGGATTTTCTTCAAAATTTAGCGTATGTTTATGGTTGTGATGGGTTCACAATTGGCACTTTATGGTTGCCCCCTCCCGACTAGGAAGATAGCTCCAATTCTGATATCTTCCGCAGAGGTTGCTAGAAGGATGTTCATCAAACCTCTCGCGCCAGGCGGGAGTTCCGCGCGTTCAAATAGCGCTGGTGGTGCAAGATGTGGCATTGCTGCAGGAAGACAGAGGGTGCGGGTTCGCGTCTGCTTGGAGAAAGAATTTTGATCGAAACTAAACATCCATCTAGCAGTTTCTGTCTTCAACACCAGTTGCTGCAGACTTAAGCATGACGTAAAACCTGGACACGGTTGCGCAGTACTAAAAAGCTGCGGGCAATACCCCACATAATCCAAATTGGTTGTGGTTATCGTGATTTTCTCGCGATCATAGGACGATTCGTGGATATTGCAAAAGAAGCGTTATCAGACTGTTGTGCTAGGCAAACAAAAAACTCATTATAAAAGACAGTCATCTGGAAAGCCCCCACTGTGCTTATCTCATTGTACTTTTCATTTATTTTCTATGTTAACTTCTCCTATGATGTGCTCAAGGTGCTCTCATCATATAGTACATATATGTGACGTATTTATACTGTGGGTTTAATTACCCAGGTTTGAGGTAAGAAGTCAACAACGGCTCGTGAATGGGTTGTGTGCCAAAGGCTAATACTCCCCAAGGTTAGAGTAGCAGACGCAAGAATTCCCTATTTGAGATCACAAGGATACCCTATGGGCATTCACTAGAAGCTTTCGAAAAGCTATTCTAGCAGAAATTTTGAAGCGGAGTGCTTAAGATGATCTAATTTTGAGCACGTAGTGTGTTAAAGACCTCATAACAGCCACAGCAGTCAGGACCTATTCATTCCTTGTTCTCAGTGTAAGCCTCGTAATGCTGTATTTGAGTTTAAACCACTTCCAGACCTCTCAAGAAGCGCAAGCTAAATGTAGGCGTCTCTACTTCATCCGTTGTGTCTGTAACATTACAAGTTCGTCCTCGGTCATATCTAACTGTCAGACCAAAAGCAGAATTTCGCGCCTCATTCAACGCCTAAATATTTCGCTTTTTTATGTGTACTTTCCGTGAAGACATGTCAAGAATACACTCCAGGATTGGTCGACGTCGACAATCGGGCGTAATCCCCAGAACAAGAGAGATAGATGGATTGTACATATTTCTTGAATATTCTTCAACGTTATTCTATGTTAAAAGGCAAATGAAATATCTTCCTACGCCAGGTGTTGGATCAATTTCAGTCGTAAAGGGAGCGGGGGCAGACATAACTCCAACGCCGCGCGAACCCCCCTGGCGTGGCGCACAGTGCGCGACGAAATTGCACGAGTTGTCGCGGTCCGATGCTTCCGACGGCTAGAAACGCTTCCTACAGGGACATGCGGCACGCCTTTGCCTTATTTCATCGTTTCTTGGAGATGTTATATGAATGTGGTTTCAATAGGACGATCAGCGACAGTTTATACAGGAATCCTGGTCATATGGATGATTTCTAGCGTCAGTATTTGCCATCCACAACTTCTTCGGTCAATTTTTACCCGTGATTATGGTTATATTAAGGAAAAAGGTCACTATCACCCATTCTCGGGTGATAGTGAGTTCCTTGCTAGAAATGTGGTGTGGTGACCTTGATTTAGACACAATGCCGAATTTATTTGGGAATCCGGTAGTCGCTACCCCGTGATCACCAGTACCATCCACGCCCTCCGACCACTCACGGCACATGCCGTTCCGCCCTCGCTGAGGAGGCTATAAAACAGCAGGCCAGGAAAACGCCTGGCGGTCTCCTCCCCCATAGGCGAGCTCGAGCGTCCCTTTCCCCTCTCCCTATCCTCTTCACCGTAGATCATCCTCTGTGTATCCTGCCCCGTACTTAGAATTGTAATTGTTTAAGAGGAGCCCTGTCCTACTCCTAATGAATATTCCTCTCGCATGATCCATACTCTATGCCCACCTTTGTATATTCAGTATCTTACCACATGTCCCGAATATTTTGTATGTCTGTGTATGAAGATGAACTCATATAAAAGAAGTGTGGTGCTTGTTATCTCCGCTACGGGATCGTGCCTTCTGGCACTCCTTTAGCACGCTAATAAACCGAACAGCTGGTTTGTTACAGTGGTCTGGGAGCTGAAACACTGAGAACATTTCGTGCTCCGCGGCTAACCACGCGTCACCGAGCGCACGTCCGCGTTTCAGCGCCGCGGCGTCGCACGCGGCTAGCGCGCGACGTCGCGTTGGAGTTAGGTCCTGGAGCCTAAAGGGAGTATATGTAGTGTTTTGCCCTATCATCCACTCTTCTTAGATGGCTTGATGACGCTTCTCGAACAAATTCAGAGTAGGAGGTGATCTGGTACAGAAGAGCGGATGCAACAGCTGTTCTTCGGTTCCCCCATTCCGACTGGGATTGATTCCAGAAATAGTATGAGGTCCATTCTGGCGGAGAGGGGATGCGCCGCAAAAAAAGCGAAACAACTGAAAAAGTGTGGCTTCTTGCCGCTGGGAAGTTGCAAAGAATGGTCCTCTTGTAGGCGTAGGTCAGTTTACAGCGATGCCTTTACGAACTAGTTTGCGTTCAATTTTATCACCGTTGTAATGAAGGTCAGTGAGGAATACCGCTCCCCCTCACTAGGGTAGACGCACTAGTAAGGTGCCTTCCAAGCGTCGATACGGTAAAAAGGCAACTAGTTCACCTCAGGAGCCACGTGGCGCCGAATTGAAAGTTCAGACTGTTTCCGAATATGCCTTTCATAATGTTTGTTCATTTTTTAGTATTTGTAGTGTTTCAGATGGCAAATTATTGAACGTGCCTGCTAAAAAGCTCAGGAGAAACTCTTCGACGCTCTACTCCACCGTCAATCGGTATGTTGTTCTTTACAAGTTGAAATTGCTTCCGATTCTGATCCTTTTCTGGTGTCGTTGCGCTGAAAATAGACCACTACTTGAACTCGAAACCTCGGCTTTTTCCCTGGTCCTGGTCTATGAGCCTATCCTAATCGGAAGTGGGTATAGGCTGTCCTGCTTAATCATCTACTCGGAATTTCTTCGAAAACTGCTTTAGTTTCCGCGTGACGATGAGAGCTCTCGGACAAGTTCAAAGAAGGTGGTACTGCTGCATAGCGGTAGAGACCCAACTACCAGTTTGATGTAGCCCTCCCATGTAGGACAGTCAATGTGGTGATCACCATCCTATAAGTACTTCCTTCCGGATCATTTTCAATCACTTCTGAGCTGATTTCTGTCTTTTATGACGGTTATTGATAGCCTTCGCAGCGCAGCGTCGCCCGGCGACTGAAGCATGGATCTCGCCTTTTACTGCCGATGTCGATCATTCACGCTGCCTAATCACTTTTGATCGCTCTCATCATGATTGCTACGCCGCGTCGCGATTGCAGTACCAAGTATGGTTTAAGAAGTTGATTAATCTGTTTACGTACTAGTACTTATAGAAGTCATTTTCCACTTTTCAGTCGCCGACACAGATTCTGATCTACCTATGCGGAGGAAGCAGATGACATGCGTAAATTGGAGTAGATATTTGCATGGAGTACATACTTACGTAATGTTCAAGATGTATTTAGTTATGGTTCAATGAAGTCGTTGATGTGTTTCTCGGATATTTCCTTATTTGACGCACTTTGAATGTGCCGAAGTACTTCAAGAATTGATGCGTGTGAAATTTATCAACTGTTTCCCGAACGTGTTGGTATTCAACACTGTGACGGAACTTGAATTGACTTGAGGAGGAATCGAAACCCACTATGGCTTCTTTAATGCGAAAGAGCAGTATATATGAAGCATAAGCGGGTTCTTTCGGAATCCCCTTTTTTCTGGAACCAGTGCGTATTTAGTGCCCCTGCTTTAAGAACCGTCTTAAACACGTTGGTTTTGGGTCACAGACACTTCTTTCTAGATTTCCCCTCAAGTCGTGGACATAAAGACACTCGGCAGCAAGTCGGCATATGGGTATCAGTGCGAGTTCGAGGGGGAGGAGAATCAGTAAATTATCGATAAGAAATTCCGGTGTGAAACTTCAATGCCTGTTGAAAAATGGGCTAGGATACCAATCATGCTTGAATAGTCATTCATACGTACATTCAAGTTAACTAGAAATGTTGGATCAGAGCATCTAAGAATGAACGTAAACCTGTTGTCGCTAACGAAATCATGGAAATTTTCTGCTCATTAAAAAACGGATTGCCGTATTTTTCCTAAGCCCTAGATTGGAAACGCGGATAAACCTATGGTGTATTGCTCAGCCGAAAACCTTTGCGCACTGTGCATTTCGCAACAAATGACCACTAACATTACAGTTTTGAGTGCAAGTCTAGAGAAGGCGTGGGGGGAGGAGGAAAGAGAGGTGGGCCCACAGTAGTGCCGAGTTGGCCGAGTGGGAATGTTGAGGACTCGTGAGCACGAGGTCGGTGGTTCGGATCCAGAACTATGCAAATTGCTTTAGTGGTTTTGCATCTTCTGCGAGCCCGGGAAATATCCAGGCAGATGAGCAACATGAGCAACCGCTCATGCATATCGTTAGCTGGCAAAGGGTTCTCTAGGGAGGTCACTTCATTTCATGGTTCATTGGCTTTCACTGGAAGACAAAGACGAGGACATAAAAGATGTGTCCGCACCAATTAACATGCTACTCCATTTTCAGCATAGCTTAACGAAGCCCCCATAGAAAAAATTTCCATTTTCCGCAAGGTGTCGGTGCGCAAATGGAAACAAGCGCAAGGCGCGCTCTAGCTTGACTTATTGACACGAAACTTCAACCTTGCAGGTCACTTTCGTGGTCTGCCAATTTGCTTCTATGACAAGCATCTATTGAACGCTAACGTGACTACTGTCCGACCTCACATTAAATGTTCAGATGGACACTAAAGATACCGAAGGATCCGTTGCAGTTTTCGAAGACGGCCGTCTACTGCGTAGAAGCGGACGTAGTTCAGGAGGTACGACATATTTCAAGGACAACTTCAATATGAAAAAGAACGAATTAGTTTCCTTGTAACTGATTGTCTTCAAAAACCAGAATAGTAATGCAACTATTCTAACCAGGAGACTATTCAAAAAGGACAAATTTACGGAAACTCAAATGCTTGAGGCTTCTAACGACTGGACAATTTTGCCTGACGTTATGTTGGGTGTAGATATCGTATATTGCGATTTTGCCAAGACGTTTGACTGTGTGTCGCACACCAAACTACTCCACCAGTTGGGAACGTCAGGCGTTCATGCATGCATTGTAGTGTGGATAGGTGAACACTTAAAAGACAGAAGGTCTCAGGTGGTTGTAAATGGCTCGTACTTTCCGTACTTTTCCTCATAGTGTTCTTTCCCCGGTTCTACTCAACTTATATGCTCGTAATATAGTTTCTGTCTTGAGGCCGTTGGGTGCTGCTTGCAAAATGTGTGCGGACGATTTGAAAATTTACTCAAACAGAGGTGCCACGCGAAGGTTAGTGCTCCCTGGAGTCAAGATTGCAGTGCGGGCAAATTTGAGGAAGCGAGTAAGGAGCATTGAGAGTTGTCTACTGCCAACAACAATTAATGATCGTAAAACCGATAAAAGAATTCTCGCCGATACCGGCGTTGATTAGTCTTTCTTAAGATGCGAGATCCATTGTACTCCTGAGATTATGTGATATCACATAATCTCGTAGTCTGGTTGTGAATTTGCTCTTTACAACTGTATGCGGTGGCTAGTCGACGGGCAAGCCGGTATTTTCGAATTTTATCCCCAGGCGCGTCTACCACTAAACAACGGGTGCAGTCTACAGCATACAAATCAGGGTTGTTCTTTAAATCTTATCGGTAAATTTTTTCACGACTATTTTTCATGGAAAATGTTTGCGTTAAATTCAGTAAAAGCTCTATGATGCTCGTCCTAGTGAGGTGATAGTAAGGCTCTTGTCTGTTTAGTAACATATGAGCCCGAGCTTCCCGACGGAGCGAAGGCTCATACCTCCAGCCGCCGCCCTGGAGCACTGGACGCCGTTAAGGTGAGTTTGTCGTATATCGTAGATGACCTATGACTGGCGCGCCAACCCGTTCTTACCTCCCAATTCGGGCCACATTCGCGACTAGAGCCGACAATGTGGGGTTGAAAATGCCTTGCAACACTTTGAATGATATTCGCAGCTGGAAAACAATTACAACGAGCTTTGTTGGCAGCACTGTAATGATTAGAATAGGTTGTATGATCACTGATATAATCATTGAAAGGTGAACACATCTGAGTAAATTTTCCGGCATTGGTGTTATAAACATTCTCAAAACTTAGTTTCCTGTTTTTTTTTCAAAATTTCCGCCAATCTACGGTCATCATCTACCTGCCTATCATAAAACCAAACGTCCAGCGTAATAGCGGCCAATTAGTTTGTATTAGTTCACGGCCCGACGGCAGTAATACTCCTCCGATAGTTATTCTCGGCAGTAATACTCCTCCCATAGTCATTCTCCCTTACCCCCCCCCCCCACTCCCCACAGTGGACGATATTGGGAAAAGTACGGGTTCCTACTTCCGCCCGCCACCGCCCCCGATAGCGTGCTGGGTTGCTGAGCCCGCCTTGGACGAGGTGCAACGCATGATCAGAGAACAACTGCGTCGTGGAGCAGACTTTCTGGCGTAGGGTAATAATTGACGACATTGTTCGTTTTTTGCTTATTTTTCTCTTTGATTTCTAGTTTTCATATGCTTTGGGCTCTGAGTGACTCCTGCTGGAGGGGGGGGGGGGTCGCCTTATAACACAAAGGCATAACGGAGGCAACAGAGATCGAGTTAGCCTTGTGCTAATTAGGACTGTACTCAACTAACGAACCATAAAACAAGCAAAAGAAAACACATAGGAAAAGTTGAAAAGAGAACATGACCTGAGCGGAAGCTACGAATGGACTGCGGGCTGTCGTACACTAAAGAAATGTAAAAAGAGAAACTTGGTATGTTGCTACAATTATCATTTCGTCTTTGTAATCTCAAAGGGGCATGTTCTGGGACCCAAAACTTGCAGAAAAGAAGAATACAGAACAAAAAAAGGAATCAGGTCCAGTCTTCTTCTACACGAATCTGCTGCACAGTAGCAACGCTCATCTCGCCTCATATCGTAGCAAAACCTCGTTCGTGGCGGGTGAGCCTACGTTAATCGAACGCGTCGCTCCGCCTTCTACAGTGATGGGAGACACCTAACGTAATGCACTCGAAAAATACTGGTTCCCCTTATTCCCCTCTAGTGGTCCTCTTTTGCTGATCGCCTCTTCACTGATCCCCCTTCTACTGCTCCCCTACACGGAATCCCTACGCAAATTGGACGTCTCCAGCACGTCCTCTGAATCCCTGGGCACGTTGGACGACGTCTTCGGCACGTATTCTGAATCCAACGCAAGTCGGACGACTCTTCAGCACGTGTTCTTAATCACTACGCACGCTGAATTATATGAAAGAAAATACTGGTCCCCTTATCCACCCACCCCTCTCGTGATCTGCCTTTGCTGATCCACTTTTCGCTGGTCCCTCTCCTGATCAAGCTTACTCGGGATCCCTACGCACGTTGGATGGCGTTTTCAGCACGTGTCCTAATTCCCTACAGACGTTGTACGACGTCTTCAGCACGTTTTGGATCCTGACGCATGTTGAAAGACGTCTAGAGCACGTCTTCTGTATCGCTACGCTTCGTACTTGGTCTCCATTCATAGCCTGATGCATTGCGCGCTGAATATATCGGTAAACTGGACGATCCGCCGCCAAGGATATAGTCCGCCAGCAATCGCCCGTGGTTAAGCTTAAATAAAGCCCGGCTGGCATACGCCGCACTGTCATAGGCATCTCTTGGCTTCAGTCCCCCTCCCCGTGACGGACAGGTGTTATATATATATATATATATATATATATATATATATACATATATATATCACCTGTCACCTGTCGTCCCGTTGATCATCGAATTGCTCGAGCGGGTGCCAGCAGCGTCTCCATTCGTCCCTGTCGCGTGCCAGAGTGGTCCAATGGATCCTTCTCGCTCGAGGGACACGAAGAGCGTCATATCTGTCGTTATATATATATATATATATAGACGTTATTGCTGCGACTAGAAAAGGGTAGTGTTCCTCGGCTAAAGACTGTTTATTTTAGGACTCGAATCGCCTACACCACCAGTCAGTCCACCGGTCAATGCAGTTTCTGCTGCAGTGGAATTTCAGGTAAGCAAAACTCGCGGCTGTGTACGACTTCGTCGTGTGTACGAAATCATCCGGATCAGGCAATCGCTATGGGACCGCATGCAGCTCACAAGGGAAGTATGCGAGGTCGTAGAGGCCTTGCCTTATCCGGACAAGTTAGCATGCGCGTGACTCGTCCATAATTGTTGATGCCACTGCGAGTTTTACTTTACACAAAGCGTCCGACCGAGCGCGGCCGTTCTATGGCCGAAGAATTTAGCGGAATCCCCCATTATTATTGAAGAGTGCAACACGAATTTGACGGAATCGCTTTTCGATCTTTTAAAAAGCGTTCATTTATGAGATTTGCAAGATGCCAGTTCAATGCACCTTTATTCGCGCCGGCTCTTATAGTATGAACAAAAAGAAAGTGTTTTTAAATCCTATTGGCAGCCACTCCTAGCGACAGTCGATGATCCAGATGTCCACACAGAGATTATCTGGCGAGCATACGGAGAGCTTTGCCTTTTAGGACGAAATGTTAAAAAAATCGAGCGGTTGTAGGAGACAGTAATTACTCAAAACACGGAAATTCGGCGCCTGAAACGAGGTGCAGCTTCGTTGTCAGAAATCTGTCTCAGATTAGATGGTACATTGTTCAGTTACATTATCTTAGCGAACCAGATGTTCGAAATGAACACTAATGGGGCGAAGGACTGCCGCGAGGGACTCGTAGGGATAAGCAGCGAATCAGAACTTCAACAGGCCATATACCAGCCCCACCCTCCGGCTGGCACTTGTTGCACTGTAGTTGGCCATGTATTAGAATTAAGGAATGAGTATCCATAGAGTCGGTGCGCATAGGAAAACAGAAGCATGACCACTCTAGCTTGACTTACTGACACGAAACTTCAACCTTTGGCAGATCACTTTCGTGGTCTGCCAATTTGCTTCGATGACAAGCATCTATTGAACGCTAACATGACTACTATCCGACCTCACATTAAATGTTCAGTGTCATACCCGTGATATACCTTCTGTCTTGCGACAGTTTGCTGTTGCTTGCAAAATGTTAGCGGACAATTTGAAAATTTACGCCAACAGCTCGACAAGCGGTTCAATCAGTCTATCTCCGGAAAGCCATTGATGCTCTCTCCCTTTGGTCAAGTACCTGAGGTTTACCCATTGTAGCTAACAAAACTAAGGTCTTGCACTTAGGTACTAGCAACACCCCACCAGGTATCTCTTGAACAACCAGGAGCTAGCAGCCGTCAACAAAGTTGCTAACATAGGGCACACCTACGATGGTAAACTTGACTTCTCCCAATACTTCAGTCATATCAGGAATAAGGCTACTCTTCAACTTCTCAATCTGTTTAGATGCCTTCATTCCAGGAACCCTGGAGTTATCCTCAAAGCCTATAAACCCTACATGAGACCTATTCTGGAATGCGGTACCACCATTCTTAACCCCACAAAGAAATCGATCATTAATCTTTTCGAAAGAGCCCAAAATAGCTTCACTAGGAAGCTCATGATCACAGTTACTGGTATGGACCATTTTGATCTACCTCGTAGTGCAGAGAGGGACAGAACAAAAATTTTCGGTTAAGACCTCCAGCAATGCTTTCTTTGTCCTGCAGAACTCAAACACGAGAAGTGCCACGCGAATTTTAGTGCTCTCTGGAGTCAAGATTGCAATGCGGGCAAATTTAGGCAAGCGAGTAAGGAGCACTGAAAGTTGTCTACTGTCAACAACAATTGATTATCGTAAAATCGCCAAAAGAATTCTCGCCGATGCCCCCATTGATCAGTCTTTCTTGAGATGCGAGATGCATTGTAGCCCTGAGATTATGTGATATCACATACGTAGTCTGGTTGTGAATTTGCTCTTTACAACTGTATGCGGTGACCAGCCGATGGGCAAGCCGGTATTTTGTATTATATTTCCCAGCCGCGTCTATCACTAAATAACGGTCCCAGTGTGCAGCATACAAATCAGGGGTGTGCCTTAAATCTTATCGGTAAATTTTTCACGTCTATTTTAAACGAAAACTTTCTGCGTTAAATTCAGTAAAAGCTCTACGATGCCCTTCCTAGTGAGGTGATAGTAAGGCTCTTGTCTGTTTAGTAACATATGAGCCTGAGCTTCCCGTCGGAGCGAAGGCTCACACCTCTTGCCGCCGCCCTGGAGCACTGGATGCCGTTTAGGTGAGTTTGTCGAATATCGTACATGACCTATGACTGGCGGTATAACTGATTGTATGCTCAACTGAATAACGTATATTATTGCAGTTTTGTGGTGCAGAACGGCACGGGAACTTCATTTTTTGCTAGCTTTGGCTCGTGGTTATTTTTATCGGAGCTCCTCTAGGTGCCGCGTTTCCTATTCGGGGCAGAGATACCTATGCTCCAGCTTGCATTCGTCTTTGTGAGTTTTCTTGATCACTTTCAATCGATTACTCCATCGAGTAGTTTAAATGCTGCAGGGTTACTCAACGACGTCCCGCTGCCTCGTCCCACTGCTCACGTCTATCTCCCTCTATCGCATGACCACATCTACTTTTTTGTGCTGGTCGGAATTTTCTGCATTTCTGCCGCTATTAGAATGGTACGTTACATATAATTTTGGTATGCCTTCTCTGTTGCCTTTTAATGCATCTTCATAACGCTGTTGCTAATGTATGATCTAAGCAGTCTTGTCAAAGATACAAGACGATATTTTCTTAGTAGGACTCAACTGTATCTATAGAACTTGAATGAGGCGTGGATACTAGCACGATCCTGATGAACACACCTCCGAATGGTTACCGTATCATATAGGGCCTGTTCATACTTCGCGACAAGAGCGACTCGTCGCCCGTGGAAAACATGCATATCGATTAAAACCGAGCGCGCGCCGCCGAAAAGTGTTCATACTCGAGCGCCGGCGCCGTCGCTCCAGTCGCTCTTGTCGCTCTTGTCGCTCTTGTCGCCTGTCCATACTTCGCGCCGGCGCCGGGAGCGACTGGAGCGACTGGGGCGACGAATGGAGTGTGGTGTACGTAATTACACCGCACTAGTGCTGGAAGGGAACGATTCCTGTTCTACCGCTCTTCATACAAAGGTAAGGAGTGCTTTTATGTTTCTTTTGAGTGCCAGGGCGCAAATAGGGTCGGGGGGGGGGGGGTTAGTCTCCATGGCCGGCCGCGACGAGTAGCTACATACAGCGCATGTAAGTGCAGTTTTATCTCCTTGTTTCTCGATTACATATCCGTGTTTTATCTGCTTCCGAATTGGGCAAGGGAGAGAACTCTAGGATGTAGGCAATTTTAACGTGAGTGGAGGAGAGCACAGAACAGAGCTATAGCATTGTTTCCACCTTTTCTTTAATATCAGTGTGTTTTGCCTGCCTGTTTTTGTTTTTAGGATGGTGACCCCCCCCCCCACCGACCCTATTCGCGCCAGTGCCAGATTGACGATGTAGGTAACATGACCGTTTGCTGCTGTCTCTTTCAGTTTCCGATATTTTAGGAGCTCACTAAGCTGCTTAGCGCTTTGGCGCCACAAGTATGGTGCAATTACGTACACCACACTACGCCCGACGCCCCAGTCGCTCTTGTCGCTCTTGTCGCTCTTGTCCCCTGTTCATACTTCCGCGCGCTGCGCTCTTGTCGCTGTTGTCGCGAAGTATGAACAGGCCCATAGGCGCGCGTTGACGATGGAGCGCGAAATCCTTCATTCCTAGCATTACATACGCGAACCTCTCGTCGACCAGGGAATGCGGATCTGGGTTCTGCGCTCGAAGAGCGCTATGGAAGGAAAGGGACTTTAGGGTGTGTGCCATGCAAGCTCCACGTGTGAGAACTGCTTTCGTCGCTCAGGGGAGCCCGCGGCAGGGTTCTGCGCTCTTCGAGCAGCGAAACGCATAGACTGGAAAAAGATGCAAAAATGCCTCAAAGTTCTGTGCACGTCGAACCTCCTCAAATCCCAAGTAGTCAGCTGGAATGCAAGTATGCCACAACGCTGGGAAACGGAACCCCCCCCCCCAACCTCCATCGCATCAAGCGACCCCACTACCCACTACATCATGACCCACTTGGCGGGAGGGCCGTCGCTGGCGCACAAGAGATCGATCGAATGTCAACGTGGACGCCGACGCGCGATTTCTAAGCCAGGAGGGCGCAGACAGCTTTCTATCACAGTCTCCGCGCTCCACCGCTAACCGGTATACGGTAACCATTCCGGGGTGCATTCGTCAGAATCGTTTTACAGGCGTGGAGACTGCTGGTCGGATTACTCTGGCCGTTTTTCATGCAGTGGTTCCTCCTTTCATCCCAAAATGTTCTAGCTATGGGCTGATGTAGTGCAGTAGACAGTTCAAGTTCACTTCCTTTCTTTAGTGAACGGTCCTACTTCCCCACAAGAATACGTATTTTGCTGCTTGAGGTGTCTGTCATAAGTTGAGACGCTCATCTAACATTGGGATTGTACTGGTTTCCTTTTACACGATAAGTAAAGGATAAGTGTTTGTCTTAACCCTTTTATGAGATACCCCACGCATTCTACTTATATGGGATGTCGGGGAGGCAGTTCGAGTGCGTATTTGGCGAACATAATGAATTGCGATGGTCGACTTGTAAATTTTCGTTTCGTTGCTATACCTTTACCGATCCCGAATGGATGGAGGGACTGGTTGACCGGGGCATGGGAAGAACTATTTGTAACTCCTGCCGGGCCTTCACGTTCTATATACGCATTATTCTAGTTGCCTCTGGTGCCAATAAATATAAGTAGGATGTATGGAGTACCGTAAAAGAGCAGACTGTCGTTGAGCTGTCGTTGAGGCAGGATCAACTAACTAGGGAAGGGTTCCGACCTCCTATGGAACTTCAAGTTGAGACCATGATCATTAGAAAGAGCTCGAAATGCTGATAACGAGTATGGGTGTCAAAGTTGCAAAATATAATTCCCGAGCGAGTTATGGCCTGCAGAAATCGGGTGGCCTCACCACAGCTGTGCGACCCAGCTAGCGCGACAGTGGTGAATCATCGGGGCTCCGTAAGAAAGGCCCTCCAGCTGCGACGGTGGCGCAGGGGTAGTGCACTTGCTCGCTAGGTGTGACGTCGTTGGTTTGGTTCCCATCGCTGCAGGGTTTTTTGCAAATCATAATTTATCTTCGATATGACCTTTAATTCAGAATTATGACACGTGTCTAATTAAATAACCGGGAGAATTACCGTACACATTTGTAAAAATGTACTACTATCGTGTCATTTTTATTTACTATTTTGCACAAATAGAGTCCAAATCATATATTGAACAACTATAGGCGTCTCTAACAACCTTGGCATTCGTGTAACAAAGCAAAAAAATGTGTGAAGCAAAAGCGTAAGTGGAATGTATGATGGAAAAACAAAATGTCGTTGATCTACTGCATTTTGATTAATGCGGAAGCATCTCTCAACACACTCTACATCGATATTATTGCATTAAAACTGGAGCAGTTTTTTGCCTTTAAGCATTTTTACAAACGTGTATGATAGTATTTCCGGCCATTTGATCAGACACATGTCATAGTTCAGATTAAGAAGTCATTTCGAAAATAAATTATGACTTGCAAAAGAATCGGTAGCAACGGGAACGCAACCAATCAGTCGCACCTGACGAGCAGGATCACTATCCCTGCTCCACCGCCTCAGCTGGCAGGCTCCTCCTACGGAGCCCTGATGACTCACCACTCTTGCGCCAGCTGTGTCGCACAGCCAGCCTGTGGTGAGGCCACCCGATTTCGGCAGGCCATAACTCGCTCAGGAATTTCATTTTGCAATTTCGACAGTCATATTCGTAATCAGCATTCCGAGCTCTTTCTAATGATCTTGGTATCAACTTGAAGCGCCATGGGAGCTCGATACCCTTCCCTAGTAAGCATCCAAACTGGAAAAGGCTCAGTGTTGAGTGGGGAGAGGTGGGCGTTGTGTCCGGACTCACAGAAGTGTAGTCCGGACACAAGGTGTGTTATGCTATGTTGCTACAGTTCTACGATGCGGTTCTTCTACACTTCAAGAGTGCAATTTAAGGGTCTCTTAATGTAAATGCAGGCGCGTATACCATCGCGCCGTTTAGTTCTGACTAGTACTGCAATTGCTCTTCATACATTTCTCATACTTTATCTTCATTTCGGCTCTCATGTTATGGTTGAAGGTGGGTTGTTTCACAGGTTGTTAATTTCTAAAGTTTTCTCTCAATTCGAAACATTTGGCAAGTGAAGAAAGCCATGGAGTGAGACAGCCTAATGACTGTTCTACTAAAGAACTATGTTGTCTTCCAACACAGTCTGTGATATACGCTACAGTTAGGTAATTCGGGCAAGGTACGCAGCTGTTCGCACGAAATCGAGCATAGGAAATGTCCGAGCGCGCGCTATGTTAGTATGATCTCTGCATGAACATCGAAATGTCGTTATTGACTTCACCAGTTTAATACTTATTTGTTTCTCGTTCAAGTATGTAGTTCATGATTCATGTTGTTGCAGAGAATGTGAAGCTCGAGCTGTTGCGAGGCAAGCGATGGAAAGGCGGCCAACGATTCCGAAAGTAAGCAACGTGGTTGGTACCTCGACAACTGCCTCCTCCCTCATCTTGACGGCTGGAGTTCTCTCTGGCTTGTCAGGATCTTCCTAGTTCTTGCTCGATCATCGTTTCGGAGATAATTCTTGAGTCATGTAGGTGCCGGTGCTGATTGTGGCGAACGCGACTACGCTCCGAATAATTCGGCCGAATCGGTTTCTCCGAAGCACTCGTTCTGAATTCAACGGTAAGCTGGAGAGATTATCCTTTTTGCTTTTCGAAGTACCCTGGTGCTCCAACGCCGTTGCTTCCGCGAGCTTGACAACGAGTTCTTTCTGTTGTATCCTGCTCGCTAAAAGGTGCTTAAAAGCCCTAGATATTTCTTCTCCTTTCCATCGATGGCGTCGCATCCTTACATTTCAGATGCATCTATGCATGGTTTCGCTGATGAGGTTCGATCTGGGTTTCGACGCATTACTGTCGTCTATATACCATTTCACCATCTCCCCGAGATATCCAGAGGCGGCATTACTTTGAAGCATCTCTTCTGCACCAGCTCTGTCGGATTCGATCCAACTGAGACGACACTGTGCAGGTGCGCTGGATGCTTCACTGATTTGATTGTTTTCGTGCGAAGGTTTGGTTTCTGGTTGCTAGTGTCTTGACCAATTTCCTTTGTTTTACTGATGTTACCTGCTTTATCTGCTAGAAAATGATCCATCCTCAGTGAAAATGTAGTAAGGGATGTGGGGGGGGGGGGGTCCTCTCTTACAAGATTTTCACCGGAAATGGTCATTTTTGAGTTCCCCCTCATGATTAGGAACTCCTAAACTGAGTCTATCTGGGCAACCTATATGCTCTCGCGATCTATTCTGTTTCGTTATGTTGGTAGATCGTTCTACAGCGGCCACCACCAACTAGGATTGCACTGAAAGCTGCTTTTAGCTAGGTCTAACAGAGAATTTCTGTTAAGTAGACGAACGAGCCAACGATGTTTTTGAATAAACGAGTAGAGCTGAAGCCCAAGCTCTTCAACGCTGCAGCATCTAATTGGAGCTTGATCGGTGTAAATGGCAGCAGTTTGTTATTCGTCATGAGTTCTCCAGGATTTATTCAACAATTTAAGAACTATCAGAATAGATACTTTAAACCCCAACATGATATTGGAACAGAAATTTCTTAGGTACGTGTCGGTGTCGGTGATGTTCTTCCGTGGATTGAAGCGAACACTGAAGGTAGGTCGTTTTCTGCACAAATTGCTTTTTTTAGGCCTGTCGTGATCGGAGGGGGCATATAATGATTTACGTCTCCATTCCCTCCTTTGAGCTTATACGAGATTCCGCTGCTGTCCCATGACGCGAAGATTTTGATTGAAATTTAGTAAAAATTTAGGCTTCACTGATTTGGTTATTTTCGTGCGAAAGTTATTCAATGGGTGTAAACTGAAAGAAGACCGGTGTGCCCCCAAGTGGAAGCAATGACATCCTTTATAGCTTTCGTTGTTATTGGCCCCTGCCTGAATTTATAGTTCCGTGCAAACAGGACTGCGGGGTTTCTTGGACGTTAATGATGGACGTTCCATAAAAACTATGAGGAAACGGGTGTCATTCAGTTCTTACTGCGACTTTTCCTCCGGCGCAATATGGTTGTGGGGTGGGGAGTCACGTTTAGGACGAAGTTTGTGACAGTGGGGTGTATTGCAGAACCAAACTAGTGCATAAATTTAAAATACCAAAACTATCCATGTATTCGGGATTGAAGAGGTGTTTTTCGCCCACTTTTCTTCGGAGGGGTCGTCATGTTTTCATCGGATTTTCGCCTTGGCAGTAAGGCACGTGGATGTCAGATTACATCAGTTTCATCCTTAGGCATGAATTTCTGGAAGATTTCTTTTCTTCTGTTTATGTTCTATGTTGGAAGGAAGACTCGCCGATACACTTACAACCGAAAAAAAAAACCGTCCGAGTTGCCCGGTGCGCAACGCCCGCAGCCGCGCGATTCAAACCTGGTTTTTATTAGCCATAGGTGCCCTTACTACAGTCTGTAAGTTGGAGCCAGGGATGAGGGACATTAACGACGCTCTACGGGATTTTCTGCCATCAGAAGCCCCTCCCCATCCCCCCCCCCCCCCCCCGATCCCATTTGCGCCGGACAAGCACGCAAATATCACTAGCTGCAGCGACTGATTAGCAGAGGAAGAGGCAAACGCGTGGTCCAGTAACGGTTTCCCTGAATTTCACTCTGAAACCACGATGGACAACTCAGACGGGTTTTTTCCGGCTGCAAGTTTATAAACACTGGAAGGAAGAGAAAGAAAAAGCCAAAAAGGGATAATTGTAAAGGATGTCTCTGTTGCTACAGAAATTTGACGTTTCAGCACAGCAGCGGATCTTCGTACCGTCGAACCAATCGGTCCTTCCGTGGGAGCTCGCCAAGCACGCCGTATCTGGGGGCACCATGCCGTCATCATGTACACCTCAATCAAGCTCACCCTGAAGTAAGCTTGCTCAGGGCGTGCACCATCATGTAACCCAACGGCCCTCCTTAGGGCCACATATGCCTCATACGAATCTCACATGAAGCGAGCATCCGCTCGTACGTCTGGAATCGAAACAAATGTTTCTTGATCAGATTTGCTCCTACCCTCGGCCCTTTGAATTTGTTCTCTCAGATTGAAATGGTACTTGGTGGGATAATTTTACACGTTGCAGCACCCCGGAGTGATGGAAAGTTTGATTTGATTGGCCTGGGCGGGAAAACTGGACCAACAACCTTGGATCGAAGTGCGCGTGAGAGTCGGCGCCCCCTCCTCCCCGCCTGCGCTACAACGCGCCCATGGGTAAAACATCGATACAAATCAGCCTTAATGCATTCCAAGTACTGCCGTTTAACAAGCGTCTTTAATAATGGTGCAATGAATATGTCCTTATACAGCGGATTAAAAATATGTAATTGACTGGAGTTCTTTGGTTCAAACGATAAACTACAATTTCATGTGTAGTTCTTGAGTTCCTACGCTTTTTCCACGACGCCCAAATGCGCAGGACATTCTCATTCTTCAGCCGCCATGCTGCACGAGAGCAATTAGGAAGGATTTATACATCGTTCGCTTGGCGGCTATGAACGCTACCGCCGATCGATATTGACAGTTTTCGTAGGGCCGTGTCGCGGGCGACAAGGATGGATCCCGTCGTTTACTGTCGATACCGATCAATCACGCTGTCTAGTCACTATTGATCGGTCTCATCATGAATGCTGTGCTGCATCGTGTTCGCAATATCAAGGCTGACTTTAGCCGCTGATTAATCTGTTTACGTACTAGTACTGAAAGAAGTTATGTCTCACTTTTCAGTCGACGACACTGGTTCTGATCTATCTATATGGGAAGGGCGGACGGCATACGCAAATGGGAGTAAATATATAGATGGAGTATGTTAGAACGTGCTATATTTAATGCTCAGGATGTATTTATGTAGTTATTGTTAAATAAACCTCTTGATGTCTTTGTTGGCTATTTCCTTATTTGAGGCACTTCGAATGTGCCGAAGTACTTCAAGAATTGATGCGTACGGAATTTATCAACTGTTTCCCGAACGTCCTACTATTCAACACCGTGAAGTGAGTTAAAGTGACTTCAGGAAGAATCGATTCTAATATGCATTCTTTGCGTTGAAGGTGCAGTACGTACATAGTGTAGGCAGTAGACATTGGGTCCGATACCGATTCGGATAATTCTAATCCGTCATTTTTTTCAAGCCCGGTCGAAAGGGCTATGCCAATAATGACAGTTCTAGAAGCTGCGCATTTTGAGAGTGATTCGTATAAGAATACCTTTAACGAAAAGGGTTTGCGGATGATCTAACCAGGTAAGTGAAGTGGTTCACCTTGGATCTCACATCGGATACGCCATTAGATTTCTGATCAAAATCAGCTTTCTAAAGTGTCCGAAAATTCAAACTGTTGAAAGTCATACTTATCTGAATCGCCCTAAGATACGGGCTTTTCAAAAATCCCATTGTAACCACAGTATATTTAGTCCGGGTTAGAAGAAAACGACGGATCCGAATTATCCGTGTCGGCGTCGGATCCAATGTCTTGTAGGCAGGTCCTTTCTTCTGAAATCTCTTTTATTCAGGAACCAATGCCTATTTAGTGGCGCTGGTCTCGAGGACGCTTCATCAGCTCAACAATTCCCACCCTCATCATTCTCAAAGGTGAGTCCCTTGTTCGTCTGCAGTCGTGCTATTTTCCACCAATATTTAACAATGCTATGTTTGCATCCCTGTTTTAAAGATCAAAGATGTCGAGTGCCGTCGTGGCTGGGTATTCTAACCTACATTGATGGTTACTTGAAGGGGATTCGGACCAATACTATTGGGAGGAGGGGGTGACCACAGCTAGAGCACCTAAATGAACTCAATCAGGGTGGCATCTTCCGGCTGGGAAATTGCAAAACAGTGTCTTCTCAAAGGTTGGTGTAGTGTGCTGTCTTTGAGGGAATGTTTTACCTCCAATCTTGTCGCCACAATCGAACAAACCGAGTTAATTGCACCACAGTCATAGAGTCAATACATTTTGTTCTCGGACTTTTTGGAGAAATCTCGATTCTCGGGAAGATAGCGGGAATGGATCTTCCGCACCACCCTTGCCCAGTTTTGGTATGGCCTAAAGGCCTATCTGTTGTATATAAAAATTAAAAGAAAATGAGGACGGAAGTGAGGACGAATCCGATAAAAGAAACCTTCTAGACACTCATCTGAATACAGTAGCGGATTCCACCCCTAATTCAAGTGATTTCTGTGTCACTGGAACAGCTATCGATTTGTAAAGAAGTATAGCCTTAAGTCTAGCTATAGGTGAGGTGGAAAACTGATCACATTTTTATCTGGCGCTACCCCGAACAGTTTATTACCTACGATGTATTCTTAATAAGCTGTCGAAAGCAATTCTTAACGGCTTCATTTTCGCTGAGTTCGTCAACTTTGTCTTCTTCGGAGGTTCCAAAGGTCAGAAATATTCAGAAAGCTAGTCGGCCGAGCTTCACTGCGTCCTGAAACGTAATTTTCGGCGCTATGGTAGTTGGGGGAGCGGCTTATATTAGGGGGGGGGGGGCTAAAGTAATGAGACAAATTGAAAAAAAATTCTCTCTTTATAACTCAATTACAACTCAACGATGCTGAGGAATGTATTTGCCATTAAGGGCAGTGACCTTGCTGCCATCGCTCAGCCAACTTCCTGATCCCATTCTTACAGAACTGCTTGAGCCTGGTGTTGATCAACTGCTCGATATGGTTGTCAAGAACGCCTTGGGTTTTTGTGTCCCTTCCGACCAGGAAGTCCCGTAGGCCCAAGAAGTGGTGGTAGTCGCATGGAGAGATGTCCGGCGAATACGGTGGTTGAGGCATGTGAACGTAGCCCAGCTGGCCAAGCTTATCCGTGGTTAGTTCTTCCCGATGGGGTGCGGCGTTGTCGAAGAGAACCTTCTTGAAGCGCTGCGAATGAATAACAGCGAGTCGCCGGCCCATCTCTTCCATTTCGTTCACCATGGCCTTGGAGTTCATCGTAGTGCTCTTGGGAAACAGCTTCCGGTAAACCGATCCATGGGCGCAGACCCAAAAGCTCCAAAGGTGCTTCTCGCCGTGAACATCTTGCCGAACGAAGGTTGGTAACAGGTTACCAAGGCTCACCCAGACTTGCTGCTTGGCAGGGTTAAGGTAGAATACGTGCTTCTCATCTTGCGTGACTATTGAGCCCAGGCTGCTCGGGGTTGGGAATTGGGCGAGATTTGCGCGAAACAGGTCGACTCGTCAGACCGGGGTTTCGGCACGAGACAGACTGGGGTTTTGGCATGCTTCTGGAAAGGGCGTAAGTGGTAACTTCTCAGGTGGTCTTCAGTAAGTAGCATACAAACATACAAATACGACAAGCACGAAACCAGACTCCAGCCACGAGATATGTGGACACGGCACGGGGTGTCTCATTACTTTTGCCCCCCCCCCCCCTAATAAAAAGGGTCAGCAACACGGAAATAAGAAACCAAACATGCTGATAATAAAGAAAACAAACAAACAATGCTATAGCTATGTTCAGTGCGGAATTTGACAGGGGAATCCTATCCAATGCAGACGAAATAAAATTCAGATTTGCAGTGAGATTCCAGTATATTCGCTGTGTATTCGTAACCGTGCGCCACCGCATATCATGACCATCCCCCCATCTACTACAGCTCCTAATTTTCTAGGGAAACAGAGACCGGATCAGTAACGGAGGTTGCAAGAAGACGTGTGACCCTGCAGGTGGTTGCCGTGGAAGACCACCGACAACCCGTAGCTGTACGTAATCCGGGCACATGAACTTCGTCTTGGGCCGCTAGCAGTGATCCTACGCTACAGATTAATAAGGATTCCTAGTTATAGGTAATAAGTTGGGTAAGTTCTCCACGGCAACTACTCCTGAGGCCAACTGTCTCACTGCAACCTTCTTTACTGGCCCTTTCTCTGTTTTAAGCAGAACGTCGCTCTATTGGATGAAGTGATGCTTGGGCGAGTAGCTTTAGGAATGTTTCTGCCTTCTCCAGACTCCGAAGAAGGTAAAGTTGCCGAAACGTCAGGCGAAAGGCGTCAACAATCTTGGTTAACTGCTGGTCAAGTACGCCTCATGTTTGAACCACATTATGGCAAGATCTATGAGAAGTTGAACCTGAGCGTTAATTACCTGTCATTGAATCCACACAACTACTCAACATTTTAGGAATCCAGCACTAGTAAAAACAAGAAGGGACCCATCCTAATCGAACGGAGAGGTGGCACATAGTTATCTCCGACTCTAATTCCCTGCTTGACGTTCTACGACAGCTTCAGTTGCCGTCCCATTATTCGAGGGGTTTTATTTAATTCGGAGGTGTGATTGTGTGACATGGGATAACAGACGCAATTAACACTTTACGATTGCCCCCTCCCAACTAGGACAGATACCAACGAAGTTCTCATCGTCCAAAAAAGGAGTGTGTGGGCGTTTATTCTAGTAGGGGGGGGGGGCGGGAGGCGGGAAACAGGCGTCGCTAGTAAGCGGAAAGCTACACCCCTGCTCCCAACTAGGACAGCACTCATGTGCCATTTAGTCGCCTACAGTTACTTCAAGCTAGTTTTTGCACCCATCTGCTCCCAGTCCTTAACCTAAATGGTCACTGAAGCCGTCTGGTTGTCTGTAAAGTACCTGGGTTGTGATAGTAGGCATAAAAAGGAGCCCCTTAAGCCTTCACAAAGACTACAGAAAAGGTGGATTCCCGTGGATTTCGAATCAGCCAACAAATGTTGTCGTTCACCATCGCATTAGGTTATCATAGGGTTTCTCACCCAAACTCAAATTCTAAGCCGGATTTTCCTTCCATGCCTTCAAGGTTTTCTATACAAATATCTTGTTGTGGCCGACATCTCGACAACGACATGTTTATTAGCATTCTCGCAGACCTTAGGAAAGACTAAACATTGTTGTGGAAACATTGGCCACAATAAGTTATTTGTATATTAAATCTGAAACGCAAAGAAGAAATGTCAACTGAATGAAAGGTAACTTCGCGTGTAAACTAAAAGGAAGCCTAAACGTTTCAAAATGTTCAACTCTTAATTCAATTATAGACCGCGTAAATGATGGGAACTGGACACATCAGTTTGATTATCAGTATTGTTTCCAATCTCTTTAATGATGCTGTTATTGTTGCTAAGTATTGTTGCTATCCTAGCGGGGGGGGGGGGGTCGCTTCGTTACGTTCAGGCACGGCGGTAAAAACAAAAGTGGGCTGTGATACTACGGTAACATACTAAACAAGCCTCTGAGAGGAAGCTGCCTTGCAATTTTCCTCCCTTCGAACGCTATCCATCATGTTTTATCCGACTTTCCAGCGATACCCCCCCCCCCCCCAGGACATGTCCAAAGCATTTATTTTGCCTCAAGTTCGTTTAAGCTTACAATTCGATGTTGCGACCTTCATCAGTATCTGACAAAGTCGAACTGATATTTGACTTTACGAACGGAAGGCCAGACATCTTCTTCGAAATAGGATATACACCAATCGTGGCACAAGCAACATGCATCTTTTGAACATCGTAAGGATTAATTGGTCGAAGCAGTAGCTGTGAGTTATAGGTGCATTTCTTGGATCTCCTTTTATTCACACTTGAGTAGAACAAGTCTTACCATGCTATCTGCTGACATTCCAAGAAGATGGTGTGTTCTTGAAGGTACGTACTTCTGTCTCGACCGTCATGCTCATTTTTGTCCATCACTACACAAACAGGGCTCTCAATGAGGGAGCGCCTAACAGGCGAATGAACTAAAGGTGACCTTTTGTATTCACCACTGTGTTATTTATTTATGTCGTCATAAGAGTTTGTGGTGCAATCCCAATCGGGGAGGGGCAGTCCATTTCAACTTCTAAAGAACTGCAACATGCATCACAACATATAAATATATGCTTACATAATCAATTGCTTTCCTTCCAATACCAAAATCAGTTTTCTAAATTGCTTTCCTAGTCGGGGGGAGGGAGTAATGAAAACACAGCAAATTGAACAGAAACCTGGGACAATTACGATACTACAAAACCACGAAAACACGTTAAAGCAACGTTATTACCTTAATCAATTAGTGGTTTGCGATTTCCTTCCAAGAGTTTTGGATCACAACCGTGCTGCCGCGCACAGTGCCCCACCCCCCCCTCCCCTGCACATTGCATAGTAATCCCATAATGAAGTCTTCTAATGTTTCAGCGTAAAGGCCGCCACAGACTTCTGCGGCGCCGCCGAGCGGCGCCGGAGGCGAGCTCTGCGTCTCTGCCCTATGGTTAAGCATAGGGCAGCGGCGCCGCAGAAGTCTGTGGCGGCCTTAACGCTCGGACATTTCCAAGGGAGGGGATTAGGTAAATTAAGGCATTTTTATGTTGTATTGCATGTTGTAGGTATTGATGCGTAGATACCACTAACAATTCATAATGGGCTGCCCCCCCTCCGATTGGGATTGCACCGAGTTTGTCATGAAGGAACGCGTTAGTATCCTGTAATGTTGCACGACATGATGACAGAGGGAACAGAGCTGTGAACGTCCCCGACTTTTTAAGAATCCTGGCCCATCCTGATCGTATCAAGAATGTGTAGCTGAATGACGTGCCGAGCGAGATATATGGAACGAATACCAATATATACCATTTCCACGTCAAGTTGGACATGCTTCTGAAATTAAGGGAATGTCTTCCAAATCATAACGAGCTTCTTACCGGTTACAAACTTAGACTCTCAAGTTGGGTTAGAATAAGTTTTAGTATAACTGTTTTAGTATAACATAAGAAGAAATTTTAGTATAACTTTCTCTGAAGTTTTTAAATTCACCTGCCCGAGTGTCCAATATAAAACCTATGGAGTTCCAGAGAGATTTGCCGTTAGGAAGAGGGATATGTAGGCGACTATGCTGTGAAGGGAAGGGGACGGGGAGCACAACAAGAAAGACACGTCCAAAATAGCGAGCTGAGCGAGCAGAAAACTACAAAGCATGGCTTCTCATAGACTAGCAAATAGATACAGCGAAATCTCTCCCCTCCGCCAACTAGGATATACCCACTTTGTCATTTACTTGCTTACAGCTACTTCCAGCTACTTTGTTCAGTCATCTGCTCCAACTAGTTAACACAGTTGTTCAATTGAAGCCGTCTGGTTGTCTGTCAAGTACCTGCATCATAAGAGCCATAAAGCAGGGTCTTCTTTTATGCCTCCATATAGACGGAATCCCATGGTATTCAAAACAGCCTACAAATTTCATTGTTCATCATCACACTAGTTTGTTCTGGCCTCTGTCACCCGAAACCTTATTCTGCGCCAGACCAACCGAGGACATTTGTGAAGCACAGTAACGAACTAGAATTATCACGTCAACTTCTCCCGCCAGTTTCGCAACGATTCAAATTTCGCGCACTAGGATTTAAAATCTTGTGTGGTGTCCTGTTCAGCTAATTTGAAGCCTCGACATAATTGTATTACATTGCTGAACGACATGCCTATATGTAAGGAACAAATGAATGGAAGAAATGCCAATATATATTGAACCCGGACGTCATCACTTCGTATTCCTCAACGACTGGCCATGGTCAGTGTTCCGTGAACTCGTGGACTGAGAATCCTTGCCCTTCAGAATGGCTATGTGTGGGCGTCCATCCTAGTGGGGGCATCGCTTGAAAAGCATTAACAATCCCCAACGTGGCTGGGAGATCACAAACCACTATTCTCACATGGGCTAATGAATACATAGAGCGAAGACCACTCCCCCCCCCCCCCACCCAAGTAGGATGGGCTTCATATGCCGCTTACTTGGCTACAGCTACCTCCAGCTAGTTTCAGAAGTCATCTACGCCAGCTGTTTATCCTAATTGATCTGTTAAAGCTGTCTGGCTCCCTGTTAAGTTTCAAAATGAGGATAACAGTCATAATTCATAGGACGATCATAGGACGATTCGTGGATATTGCAAAAGAATTTAGCTTCGAGCGTTATCAGACTGTTGTGCTAGGCAAACAAAAAACTCATTATAAAAGACAGTCATCTGGAAAGCCCCCACTGTGCTTATCTCATTGTACTTTTCATTCATTTTCTATGTTAACTTCTCCTATGATGTGTTCAAGGTGCTCTCATCATATAGTACATATATGTGACGTATTTATACTATGGGTTTAATTACCCAGGTTTGAGGTAAGAAGTCAACAACGCCTCGTGAATGTGTTGTGTGCCAAAGAAACGGACCTGACTGAAGCATCGAAACTTGCTTAATGATCTAGTGAAGCGGGTCCATATGAGTACAAACGACATCAGAAATGCGACATCAGGTATATGTACCACACCTGTGTCGAAACTCCCCCGTCCTGTAGTTTCTTCCCTTGCTCAGTATAGGAGAGCATAAAACCGAAACCAAGACATTTATATTAAACGCACCTACCCGCTTCCAACAAGTACTCTCTTTGCTGTTCAGCAACCAGACTTAGAAGCGGAATGAAGGAAGAACTGCAAGTTTATAGAAGCAGGGAACCCTAAAGGCTAATACTCCCCAAGGTTAGAGTAGCAGACGCAACAATTCCCTATTTGAGATCACAAGGATACCCTATGGGCTTTCACTAGAAGCTTTCGAAAAGCTATTGTAGCAGAAATTTTGAAGCGGAGTGCTTAAGATGATCTAATTTTGAGCATGTAGTGTGTTTAAGACCTCATAATAGCCACAGCAGTCAGGACCTATTCATTCCTTGTTCTCAGTGTAAGCCTCGTAATGCTGTATTTGAGTTTAAACCACTTCCAGACCTCTCAAGAAGCGCAAGCTAAATGTAGGCGTCTCTACTTCATCCGTCGTGTCTGTAACATTACAAGTTCGTCCTCGGTCATATCTAACTGTCAGACCAAAAACAGAATTTCGCGTCTTATCCAACGCCCAAATATTTCGCTTTTTTATGAGTACTTTCCGTGAAGAGATGTCAAGAATACACTCCAGGATTGGTCGACGTCGACAATCGGGCGTAATCCCCAGAACGAGAGAGATAGATGGATTGTACATATTTCTTGAATATTCTTCAACGTTATTCTATTCTATTCTAAAAGGCAAATGAAATATCTTCCTACGCCAGGTGTTGGATCAATTTCAGTCGTAAAGGGAGCGGGGGCAGACATAACTCCAACGCCGCGCGAACCCCCCTGGCGTGGCGCACAGTGCGCGACGAAATTGCACGAGTTGTTGCGATCCGATGCTTCCGACGGCTAGAAACGCTTCCTACAGGGGCATGCGTGCCGCCTTTGCCTTATTTCATCGTTTCTTGGAGATGTTATATGAATGTGGTTTCAATAGGACGATCAGCGACAGTTTATACAGGAATCCTGGTCATGTGGATGATATCTAGCGTCAGTATTTGCCATCCACAACTTCTTCGGTCAATTTTGACCCGTGATTATGGTTATATTAAGGAGAATGGTCACTATCACCCATTCACGGGTGATAGTGAGTTCCTTGCTAGAAATGTGGTCTGGGAGCTGAAACACAGAACATTTCGTGCTCCGCGGCTAACCATGCGTCACCGAGCGCACGTCCGCGTTTCAGCGCCGCGACGTCGCACGCGGCTAGCGCGCGACGTCGCGTTGGAGTTAGGTCCTGGAGCCTAAAGGGGGTATATGTAGTGTTTTGCCTTATCATCCACTCTTCTGAGATGGCTTGATGACGCTTCTCGAACAAATTCAGAGTAGGAAGTGATCTGGTACAGAAGAACGGATGCTACAGCTGTTGCTCGGTTCCCCCATTCCGACTGGGATTGATTCCAGAAATAGTATGAGGTCCATTCTGGCGGAGAGGGGATGCGCCGCAAAAAAAGCGAAACAACTGAAAAAGTGTGCCTTCTTGCCGCTGGGAAGTTGCAAAGAATGGTCTTCTTGTAGGCGTAGCTCAGTTTACAGCGATGCCTTTATGAACTAGTTTGCGTTCAATTTTATCACCGTTGTAATGAAGGTCAGTGAGGAATACCGCTCCCCCTCAATAGGGTGGGCGCACTAGTAAGGTGCCTTCCAGGCGTCGATACGGTAAAAAAGCAACTACTTCACCTCAGGAGCCACGTGGCGCCGAATTGAATGTTCAGACTGTTTCCAAATATGCCTTTCATAATGATTGTTCATTTTTTAGTATTTGTAGTGTTGCAGGTGGCCAATCATTGGACGTACGTGCTAAGAAGCTTAAGAGAGACTTTTCGACGTTCTGCTCCACCGTCGAACGGTATGTTGTTCTCTACAAGTTGAAATTGCTTCCGACTCTGATCCTTTACTGATGTGGTTGCGCTGAAAATAGGCCACTACTTGACCTCGAAACCTCGGCTTTTTCCCTGGTCCTGGTCTATGAGCCTATCCTAATCGGAAGTGGGTGTAGGCTGTCCTGCTTAATCATCTACTCCCCGGAATTTCTTCGAAAGCTTCTTTATTTTCCGCGTGACGTTGAGAGATCTCGGACAAGTTCAAAGAAGGCGGTACTGCTGCATAGCGGTAGAGACCCAACTACCGGTTTGATGTAGCCCTCCCATGTAGGACAGTCAATGTGGTGATCACCATCCTATAAGTACTTCCTTCCGGATCATTTTCAATCACTTCTGAGCTGATTTCTGTCTTTTATGACGGTTATTGATAGCCTTCGCAGCGCAGCGTCGCCCGGCGACTGAAGCATGGATCTCGCCTTTTACTGCCGATATCGATCATTCACGCTGTCTAATCACTTTTGATCGCTCTCATCATGATTGCTGCGCTGCGTCGCGATTGCATTACCAAGTATAGTTTAAGAAGTTGATTAATCTGTTCACGTACTAGTACTCATAGAAGTCATTTTCCACTTTCAGTCGCCGACACAGATTCTGATCTACCTATGCGGAGGAAGCAGATGACATGCGTAAATTGGAGTAGATATTTGCATGGAGTACATACTTACGTAGTGTTCAAGATGTATTTAGTTATGGTTCAATGAAGCTGTTGATGTGTTTCTCAGATACTTCCTTACTTGACGCACTTTGAATGTGCCAAAGTACTTCAAGAATTGATGCGCGTGGAATTTATCAACTGTTTCCCAAACGTATTGCTATTCAACACTGTGACGTAACTGGAATTGACTTGAGGAGGAATCGAAGCCCACTATGACTTCTTTAATATGAAAGAGCAGTATATATGTAGCATAAGCGGGTTCTTTCGGAATCCCCTTTGTTCCAGTGCCTATTTAGTGCCCCTGCTTTAAGAACCGTCTCAAACACGTTTGTCTTGGGTCACTTTTAGATTTCCCCTCAAGTTGTGGGCATGCAGACAGACGGGAACAAGGCTACATATGGGTTCTCTGCAGTTAGAAGGGGAGGGGAATCAGTAAATTAACGATAAGAAAATCTGGTGTGAAACTTCAAACCCTGTTTAAAAAAAATTGGACTAGGATCCCCAGTATGCTTGTATAGTCATACAGGCGTACCTTCACGTTGACTAGGAATGTTGTATCAGAGCATCTAAGAATGAACGTAAAACTATTGTCTCTAACAAAAGCATGGAAATTCTCTGCTCATTAAAAAAAGCGATTACTATATTTTTCCTAAGCCCTAGATTGGAAACGCGGATAAACCTATGGTGTATTACTCAGCCGAAAACCTTTGCACACAGGGCATTGCAACAAATGACCACTAACATTACAGTTTTGAGTGCAAGTCTAGAGAAGGGGTGGGGAGGGGAGGGGGGGGGGGGGAAAAGAGAGGAGGGCCCACAGTAGTGCCGAGTTGGCCGAGAGGGAATGTTGAGGACTCGTAAGCGCGAGGTCGGTGGTTCGGATCCAGAACTATACAAATTGCTGCAGTGGTTTTGCATCCTCTGCGAGCCCGGGGAATATCCAGGTAGATGAGCAACATGAGCAGCTGCTCATGCACATCGTTAGCTGGCAAAGGGTTCTCTATAGAAGTCACTTCATTTCATGGTTCACTGGCTTTCATTGGAAGAAAAAGACGAGGACATAAAAGATGTGTCCGCACCAATTAACACGCTACTTCATTTTCAACATAGCTTAACGAAGCCCCCATAGAAAGAATTTCCATCCTCTGCAAGGTGTCGGTGCGCAAATGGAAAGAGGCAGCAAGGCGCGCTCTAGCTTGACTCATTGACACGAAGCTTCAACCTTGCAGGTCACTTTCGTGGTCTGCCAATTTGCTTCTATGACAAGCATCTATTGAACGCTAACGTGACTACTGTCCGACCTCACATTAAATGTTCAGATGGATACGGAAGATACCGAAGGATCCGTTGTAATCTTCGAAGACGGCCGTCTACTGCGTAGAAGCGGACGTAGTTCAGGAATTGCGATATATTATCAAGCACAACTTTAATATGAAAAAGAATTAGTTTCCTTGTAACTGATTGTCTTCAAAAAACTGAATAGCCATGCAACTATTCTAACCAGAAAACTACTCAAAGAAGATAAATCTACAGAAACTCTGGTGCTTGAGGCTTCCACCGAATGGTCAATTTTGCTTGACAGTAGTGGGTGTAGATATCGTATATTGTGATTTTGCCAAAACTTTTGACTGTGTGTCGCACACCGAACAACTCCACCAGTTGGGAACGTCAGGCGTTCACGAATGCATTGTAGTGTGGATAGGTGAACACTTAAAGGACAGAAGGTCTCAGGTGGTTGTAAATGGCTCGTACTTTTCGATTAAATGTGCCCCTACTGGGGTACCTCATAGTGTTCTTTCCCCGGTTCTATTCAACTTATATGCTCGTAATATAATTTCTGCCTTGAGGCCGTTGCGTGCTGCTTGCAAAATGTGTGCGGACCATTTGAAAATTTACTCAAACACGAGAGGTGCCACGCGAAGGTTAGTGCTTCCTGGAGTCAAGATCCCGGTTCTATTCAACTTATATGCTCGTAATATAATTTCTGCCTTGAGGCCGTTGGGTGCTGCTTGCAAAATGTGTGCGGACCATTTGAAAATTTACTCAAACGCGAGAGGTGCCACGCGAAAGATAGTGCTCGCTGGAGTCAAGATTGCAGTGCGGGCAAATTTGAGGAAGCGAGTAAGGAGCATTGAGAGTTGTCTACTGCCAACAACAATTAATGATCGTAAAATCAATAAAAGAATTCTCGTCGATGAATGCGTTGATTAGTCATTCTTGAGATGCGAGATGCATTGTACTCCTGAGATTATGTAATATCACATACGTAGTCTGGTTGTGAATTTGCTCTTTACAACTGTATGCCCAGCCGATGGGCAAGCCGGTATTTTTGAATTTTATTCCCCAGGCGCGTCTACCACCAAATAACGGGTTCAGTCTACAGCATACAAATCAGGGTTGTTCTTTAAATCTTATCGGTAAATTTTTCACGAGTATTTTTCATGGAAAATGTTTCCGTTAAATTCAGTAAAAGTTCTACGATGCTCGTCCTAGTAAGGTGATAGTAAGGCTTATGTCTGTTTAGTAACATATGAGCCCGAGCTTCCCGACGGAGCGAAGGCTCATACCTCCTGCCGCCGCCCTGGAGCACTGGATGCCGTTAAGGTGAGTTTGTCGTATATCGTACATGACCTGTGACTGGCGCGCCAACCCGTTCTTACCTCCCAATCCGGGCCACATTCGCGACTAGAGCCGACAATGTGGGGTTGAAAATGCCTTGCAACACTTTGAATAATATTCGCAACTGGAAAACAATAACAACGAGCTTTGTTGGCAGAACTGTAATGATTAAAATAGGTTGTATGATCACTGATATAATCATTGAATCACTGATATAATCATTGAAAGGTGAACACATCTGAGTAATTTTCCGGCATTGGTGTCATGAACATTCTCAAAACTTAGTTTTGTTTTGTTTCTTCAAAATTTTCGCCAATATTCGGTACATATTTTGCACTATTCCCCTTTTAGTACTACTTGGATGGGTTGACCGGAAGTGGACACGGATATTTTTATTGCTCGGCTTGCGGTACCACCTCGTCCTGAAAACTTCTCCCGAGAGGCCAACCTGCACGTTCAGAAATGGAAGCCAATTTTCTATAGGCTCTTCTCTCGTGAGCTTTGTGTGCTCAGACTGCTCATTCAAAAGGGCGAAACATGTGTCCATCTCGGATTGAGTGGAACACACTATGAAGCAGTCATCTATATACCTACAGTATACGATAGGTTTGCACTCTAACGATAAGGGAGGAGCTTCCACTTTCGCCATGAACACTACCGCAAGCACGGGAGCCATCTTTTATCCTACTGCCAGTCCCCTCACCTGGCTGTAGTACTCCCCACACCACCAGAATATGTTGCACCGCAGACACTCATTAAGAAGTGTCATGATCTGCACAACAGTGAGGCCGTACAAGTTCAACCTTGCTTGGTGTTCGGCAATATTTTCCGAGACGGCCTGTACAGCGCTTTCTCTGGAAACGTTTATGTATTGTGAGGTTACATCAAACGATTCCATGACATACCCATCTTCCGCCCTGGTTGCGTTGAGCACTTGGAGGGAAGCCTTAGTGTTGGGTAGGTGAGGGGGAATAAATTTGAGCAGTTGTACCAAGATAAGGTTTAGAAGCCACGATATACGATCTGTAGGGCCAGCAACATTGCTTATAATGGGCCGAAACTTGAACGACGAAGGGTCGACAGCGGCACCTCCTCCGGGAGGTAGCTTGTGTGTCTTAATGAGCACGTATAATACGGGGCACACAGGTACCTCACACCTGAGTCGTGCGATTACCCCCTTAGGAAGGTTTGCCGACTTGGCAATTTCTGTCCATTTTCTGTTAAGGCGGCGGTACTGTTTCCCAAACTCCTCACGAGAGGATGAGACATAAATGGTGTTATCCTGAAGATGGAGCCTTGTTACGGCCCTATCTAGATCTTGAGGCAACACCACAAATTCCCCACCTTTGCCACTAACAGTGACCCTTATGGCACCGGACTTTGCCAATTCCCTTATCTCCCTCAAACCGTTCCTTTCTGCCGCTGTCAGATTGGAAGCCCTATAGAGGTAAGACTGCCCAGCACTACGACGCAGCACCGTAAGCAAAGAGGTGGCAAAAATGCGGAATTTGGTATCTACCGCTGAATTAGGCTCCTGTGGCCCAACATACGTGGCAGGAAAGGGAGGGGGCGGTATTGCCGTGTTACTGGCAACACCCGGCCCGATTCCCCGCGAATCGATCTTGGCCTTATGCCGCAGCCGATCATGCAACAACTGGAGGTTGCACACGATCTTGCGCGCTACGCTAGCGGACAAACGCTGCGCGGGGGCGAAACTGGGCCCCAAATCCAGCGCTAGAGAGCGTCGCTCGACAAGTTGACGTTGCCGACAACCGTCGCACGTGCCTCGCGCACTCCACCCTCGTTCTCTGCCCTACGGTGATTATCGGTTGGTACTAAGGATCTAAAACATTGCTCCTTCTCCTTTAACCTTATTTATCATTTCTCCTGCCATTTTACTTTGGCCTTAGAGCGAATAGAATCACAAATGCTCTTCGACTCACCCACGATTCTCCTCCAAAGACGACTCGGTACATGCCTTTCACAGCACATTTCCTTATACACACATTTCGATAAAAGCATATACAGATGATCTCGTCTGCTTCGTATCGTTGACTTGAGAATCTTCATCTCGATTTTGTGCGTCCTTCTGTCGTCCTTGGAATGGCCGCATAGTTCGTGAATGCGTTTCCGACTGATGAACGTCGGGACGATTCCATGTTGTTCACATCTGCGGAGAAAGTAGATGGACTGTCTTGTAGAGACTGTCTCAATGACAAGACTTCCATCACAAGCCGGGAACAGCCAGCTGGTACACCACGTAGTACTGTCCACGTCCGACTCCATAAATCTGTCCATAAATCTTGGCATTGTTCGAACAGATATTCCATAAGTTGCTCTCAGCTGTAGACCAAGATTGGTATCGACCTTTTATTAGGCTTACGTTTCGGCGATGTCGCCTTCGTCAGAGCCTGGAAAAGTCGAGTTTATTTGAAAAACTACTCGCCCAAACGCCATTTCATCCTACAGGAGTGAATTCCGAAGGAGACAAAGAGTCAGGAAGCAATGTCGTAGAGCATAGTAACGCTAACCTTAGTGGTGGGGTCGAAGTGATCCACCAGTCACCCGTAGCTGGAGGTGGGCTAACTCGGATGGGTTTGCGAGCTTATATCGACTGACGACCTGCCCCAGGGACTCCTTTGAGCACGTCCACGTAGGTCAAACCCGCAGAGGTCGACGTAGGGCGCCAGCTCTTGCGTCACCGCGATGCACTCCCCCTATGCGGTTGATTTTTGGATTTCTGGCCGTGATCCAAAACGCTTCGAGAGTTCTGCGTGCCGTGACGTCGCGCTCGCGTGCCAAGATCGTGACCGCCACCTCAACCATTGCGCTATCGTGGCTCCGGACCCTATGCTCCCCCAACGGAGTAGACACATTAGATCTTCTTAGCCCATCCAAGTGCTCCTTAACCCTGGTGCAAAGCGGTCTCACCGTCTCTCCTATATACTCATCCCCGCATTGACTGCATGTAATGAGGTACACCACCCCCGATGTCATACAGTCACCTGCACTTCCAAACGGGCAGACAACACAGGATGGTGTAGTGCACGTCCTGTCGTATAGGCGGTTCCGAACCAATTGTCCCTTCAAGTTTGTGGGAGGGATCTCAATCACTCTCACCAGGTCCTGTAAACCTGCTTTACGAAGGCATGTACGAATAGACGCACTGGTTTCGTCTGATAGAAAAGGGATGCAGAAAGGTATCTTTCCTTCTTCTTGAGCTTGAGCTGCTGTCACCACAGCTCGCCGCCTTCGTCGTCCGTGGAACGCTTCCGTGGGATACTCCTGGTTCTTGCAATGTGATCTGCCAAATCCCTTGAGAAGGCTTTCGTGGTTCGGAACCGCCTATACGACAGGACGTGCACTACACCATCCTGTGTTGTCTGCCCGTTTGGAAGTGCAGGTTGGAAGTGCAGACTGTATGACATCGGGGGTGGTGTACCTCATTACATGCAGCCAATGCGGAGATGAGTATATAGGGAAGACGGGGAGACCGCTTTGCACCAGGGTTAAGGAGCACTTGGATGGGCTAAGAAGATCTAATGTGTCTACTCCGTTGGGGAAGCATAGGGTCCGAAGCCACGATAGAGCAATGGTTGAGGTGGCGGACACGATGTTGGCACGCGAGCGCGACGTCACGGCACGCAGAACTCTCGAAGCGTTTTGGATCGCGGCCAGAAATCCAAACATCAACCGCAAGGAGGACGGCTTGATCCGTTTAGACACCAAGTGAATTTTGGGGAATTTCCGACGCGTTCGCCACACGTTTGGTGCACGTCATTGAACGCAAACACTATTACGTAAGCTATTCTGGACTGGTAATTCACGTCCTCCACACGTCTTTGCACGTAAAGTCAGTAGCGGGGATGCAACCCAGGGCCCGGATTAATCAACGCGCATACCCATTGGTATGCTGAGTATAGAGGGTAGACATACCCACGATGTGGACATACCCACGATTCATGATAAACGCTACTCGCTAAGTCGTGGGGATATCAGTGGCTAGAGAAAACCCGCCGATCATTGTGGATACATCCGTATATCCGCGACCTGGTTGGTGGTGGCTCTCAAACGATTTCCCGACATAGCGAAACGCAATGAATTGGCAGCAACATGTAGAAATAATAAACTACGCCAACCTGGTTACTCACACAGACCCAGTTTCCAGTTTCTAGTCGAGAGAGAATAACCTAAAGAGGACCATTTTCGGTGCAAATCTAATCAGGAGGATCCTTTTAAAAGATGTGCACCGAGAACGTAATTTTCAAGCTTCTGAAAAAATGATATCAGCAGAAATAAAAGAAATAGGCCACGACGCCATCAATCAACGTTTTCGGCCCAGGCAAGACAATGTACTGGAGGTCTTAATCATTTGCAAACGTACTGACCTAGCTCACAGGTGTTATGCATATATTCTCAGGTTTTCTGTGTCATTTATTCTGATTTCGCTAGCGCAGTTGTTTTCTAAGGAGCTATGAGTTCAACATACTTGGACTGACCATGTAGGACAGCCCTTCACAACGTTCTGCGTTGAAGGAAACTTGAAATTTTATGTAGCATTAGTGTGTTCTACACCAGGCTATTTCTGATGTGATCGGACATGCACGTGCCTTCCTACCAAGGCTAGCATCCACTGAGTCCATGGTGACCCTCCGAGCCTATTTCCCCCATATCCGCCGCGAACCCGTGATACGGCCTTTGCCGGTCGTAGTCCAACGGGAAATGGCTTTCCGTGGTACCTATCAGCTGGCAAACGTCACTGATGAGTTGGAATTTACGTGTAAGGACCGCGAAAGACGTGTATTGCATCAGAGCTGCATAACTGCAATGACGTGTGAGACACGTCGAGAATGAATGAGAGACAATTCCCCAGAGTGGACTTGGTGTCTAAAGGGATTTAGCCCACCAGTTTAAGTCGAAAGGGACACTGAAACCAACCGGATTGTGCGCACTTTCTTCGTCCTAGAGACCGCGCGATGAGACCTACCGGGTTAAGTGACCTTTCTAAACCAAAAATTGCAGCGTAGTGTATCACGCGAGTGGTGAAATAACCGGTAGTAGACCGCTAACTGAATCTCTGCACCAAAACAGCGCCTGCAGGTCGCCTGTGACGTCAAAATACGTCATTTTCACCTGCAGATGAGCTCTCTCAGTGACTGAGTAGGTGCAGTGAGTTGGCGAAAAAGTTACACAGCTAATTAGGTAACTAGATAAGGAATCCAAAAACGCTCATCCTAGCTCCTGTGATGAACGCTATGACATTCAGGGGCCGAATTCATCAACGACTTACGTAACTATAAGGAGAATTGTAAGCTTATCAAGCGATATGGTGAGCGATAAGCCGCATTAGAAGCTTAGATAACGCGGCTTATCGCTCACCATATCGCTTGATAAGCTTACAATTCTCCGTTAAAGTTACGTAAGTCTTTGATGAATCCGGCCCCAGTACGGGTTCACCATCGTATATCGCGGTATAAGTCTCTTGGTCGAAATATTGCTGGCGAGTGAAGTGCAATTAATGATAATCAGATTGATAATGAAAATGATAATGACAACTGCGCCGACAAGGTGTGCATTTACTACCGAATCTGAATCCAAGGCTCACAGGGACATTCTCATTGTAACGCATCAGCGTCTCCCGTCACGTGGGCATCCTAATCTTCCAGGGTGTCTTCCAGTTGAACTGATCGCCGCGAATTCTCTATAGCACAAAATAGTGGATTTCAGGGGCCGGAATCATCAACGACCTACAGCATTTTAACAGAGAAAATAACAGCCGGAATCCTTGAAAGCGCGCCTTATCAAGCGATATGGTGAGCGATAAGCCGCGTTATCTGAGTTCTCCGCTGTGAATTCCCTGTTAAAGTTATGTAAGTCTTTGAAGAATCCGACCCCTGGTGAAATGTCAGGGCGCTATGTGGTTTAGGGGGGAGTCACCTTATAAAAATTGTCACTAACACGAAAAAAGCGGTAACACACTGATAGTAAGTAAGCCTCCCTGTAGTTTTTATTGGTGTTGTTTCCAAATTACTCATTTATCTTGTTCAAGGTAATGACAGTGGAAGATCTTGCTCGGGAAATGAATGAGATCATCGACGAAGTGGCGGCAATTCTTCGAATCGGTCGTGGGCACTGCCGTATCCTGTTACACAAATTCAATTGGAACAAAGAAAGTCTATTAGAGAGGTACATTCTCCACTTTTTAGCGTTGCTTTATTATAATACTTTTTTCTTCGAACGTTCCCAATGGGTTTAGACACCAACCTCCAAACTGGAGACTTTTCTGACGTGTTGGGTCGAGTTCCAACACGCGTCTTTACGCGCAAGCCCCACCACGTCAGCGGTGCTGCACCTGTGTAACACGTCACGTCGTGTGCACGTCTTGTAGAAGGCGACAAGCTGTAAAACTAGCGGTCGTGACTTTCTTAGAAGTGGGCTTCACGAAGTTGGCTAAGCTCGAATCTGTACCAGAAGGAACGGGGAAGGGGGCAGAATCCCCCAATGCGGTGCAAAAAATGCCGCGAAATCCAGCAATTCATATTGTGCTGTGAAGCACTCTTGAGCTGGGTAATACTGAAGCAGTCCTAGTGCAGAGGGGCATTCAGTTTTCTCCTCATGTAGGTGGACATATATCAACCTACAAGCTCCTGCGGTGCAATCGACATTGTGTTTTGAAAATTCTTGTCAGGAAGCCGAAAACCGTGGATGTGCTAAATCCCATTTTCTACCCGTACCAACTCCTCCATCTTCTGGGCTACATACTTGATATTCTTAATGTCTTGTTCACCGTGCTGTTAGGCAAGAAACTCGTTAGAATGGAAGCGCTTTCGATAGATTGTACATACAATACGTTCGACCTCGGATACACTAGCTATCGCAACCAGGCGATTCACTTCCAGTTTTTTTTTCGAACCACTCACTCGCAGTGCGTTTGTGCACTGTTCTGTGATGACTTTGCAGATCCTTCGATCGCAGCCCCTCTTAGAGTTCTGTCAGCTCCTTCCAGGCATTGCCAAAACTGTCAAAAACGCCTCATATTTCTTATCTGCGAGAGCAGTCGTGTGAAAAGACCTTTTAAAGAAGTGAGCGAAATCTCCAGCGTGCATGATTAAGGCTGCGAAGGTGGGAGCAAGTCTATAGCATCGGGTTCACCTTCATGCTCCTTCACAACATCCAGGGGCCAGATTCATCAACGACCACGACTTTAGATTGCTGTAAGTCGTTGACGAATCTGACCCCAGTTTGCCTAAGAAACTGTAGAACGAAACGCTATAGGCGTTTATCTAATCAGCGTAGACCTAGAAGGATATCTAACTTTGCTTGTTTGGAGTAAAGCTGTCAGAAATAGAGAGGAACAGGTTGGACCCCCCCCCCCCTCTCTAGGTTTGCAACCGAAAATGAAGGTGCACCATCTATCGGACCTGTAAAGGCCTGTTGAGGACATGGGTTTCACCAGTGCAGCGTCAGTGACACAATGGACCTTGCGCTTGAGAACGTGTGTTGGACGTGGATCCAACACGCCAGGAAAGTCGACAATTTGGAAGTTGGTGTCCAAACGGATTGAGCCCAAGGAGGAGTGCATCGCGGTGACGCAAGAGCTGGCGCCCTACGTCGACCTCTGCAGGTTTGACCTACGTGGTCGTGCTCAAGGGGGTTCCTGGGGCAGGTGGTCAGTCGATATAAGCTAGCAAACCCATCCGAGTTAGCCCACTTCCAGCTACGAGTGACTGGTGGATCACTTCGACCCCACCACTAAGGTTAGCGTTACTATGCTCTACGACATTGCTTCTTGACTCTTTGTCTCCTTCGGAATTCACTCCTGTAGGAAGAAATGGCGTTTGGGCGAGTAGTTTTTCAAACGAACTCGAGTTCTCCAGGCTCTGACGAAGGCGACATCGCCGAAACGTAAGCCTAATAAAAGGTCGATACCAATCTTGGTCTACAGCTGAGAGCAACTTACGGAATATCTCTTCGAACAATGCCAAGATTTATGGAAAGTCGGACGTGGACAGGACGATACTCTGTCTGTTTGGTTTTCGTCTAAGGGCCCCGCGAAACGAAAACCAAACGAATTCTTTGTTTTCCATACTACCATAATTAAACTATCACAATTATATGGCTTTACTCATTTATCGTTTACTGATACGAAGCTTCAACCTTGCAGGTCACTTTCGTGGTCTGCCAATTTGCTTCTATGACAAGCATCTATTGAACGCTAACGTGACTACTGTCCGACCTCACATTAAATGTTCAGATGGATGCGGAAGATACCGAAGGATCCGTTGTTGTTTTCGAAGACGGCCGTCTACTGCGTAGAAGCGGACGTAGTTCAGGAGGTACGATATATTATCAAGGACAACTTCAATATGAAAAAGAATGAATTAGTTTCCTTGTAACTGATTGTCTTCAAAAAAAAAAAGAATAGCAATGCAACTACTCTAACCAGGAGACTATTCAAAAAAGTCAAATTTACGGAAATTCAGATGCTTGAGTCTTCCAACGACTGGACAATTTTGCTTGACAGTAAGTTGGGTGTAGATATCGTATTTTGCGATTTTGCCAAAACTTTTGACTGTGTGTCGCATACCAAGCTACTCCACCAGTTGGGAGCGGCAGCCGTTCATGAATGCATTGTAGTGTGGATGGGTGAACACTTAAAGGGCAGAAGGTCTCAGGTGATTGTAAATGGCTCGTACTTTTCGACTAAATTTGCCAATATTGGGGTACCTCATAGTGTTCTTTCCCAGGTTCTTTTCAACTTATATGCTCGTAATATACCTTCTGTCTTGAGGCCGTTTGGTGTTGCTTGCAAAATGTGTGCGGACGATTTGAAAATTTACTCAAACGCGAGAGGTGCCACGCAAAAGTTAGTGCTCCCTGGAGTCAAGATTGCAGTGCGGGCAAATTTAGGGAAGCAAGTAAGGAGCATTGAGAGTTGTCTACTGCCAACGACAATTAATGATCGTAAAATCAATAAAAGAATTCTCGCCGATGCCCGCGTTGATTAGTCTTTCTTGAGATGCGAGATGCATTGTACTCCTGAGATTATGTAATATCACATACGTAGTCTGGTTGTGAATTTGCTCTTTACAACTGTATGCCCAGCCGATGGGCAAGCCGGTATTTTTGAAATTTATTTCCCAGGCGCGTCTACCACTAAACAACGGGTCCAGTCTACAGCATACAAATCAGGGTTGTTCTTTAAATCTTATCGGTAAATTTTTCACAACTATTTTTCATGGAAAATGTTTGCGTTAAATTCAGTAAAAGTTCTACGATGCTCGTCCTAGTGAGGTGATAGTAAGGCTCTTGTCTGTTTAGTAACATATGAGCCCGAGCTTCCCGACGGAGCGAAGGCTCACACCTCCTGCCGCCCGCCTGGAGCATTGGATGCCGTTAAGGTGAGTTGTCGTACATCGTACATGACCTATGACTGGCGCGCCAACCCGATCTTACCTCCCAATTCGGGCCACATTCGCGACTAGAGCCGACAATGTGGGGTTCAAAATGCCGTGCAACACTTTGAATGATATTCGCGGCTGGAAAACAATTGCAACGAGTTTTGTTGGCAGAACTGTAATGATTAGAATAGGTTGTATGATCACTGATATAATCATTGAAAGGTGAACACATCTGAGTGAATTTTCCGGCATTGGTGTTCGCATTCTCAAAACTTAGTTTTCTGTTTTTTTTTTCAAAATTTCCGCCAATCTACAGTCATCATCTACCTGCCTATCATAAAACCAGACCTTCTGCGTACTAGCGGCTACCAAACGTTCAGCGTATTAGCGGCCAAGTAGTCGGTATTAGTCGACCGTTTACGGTCCGACGGCAGTAATACTCCTCCGAATCCCATAGTCATTCTCCCTTACCCCCCCCCCCCACTCCCCACATTGGACGACATTGGGAAAAGCGAGGGGTCCTACGTCCGTCCGCCACCGCCCCCGGTCACGATAGCGTGCTGGGTTGCTGAGCCCGCCTTGGACGAGGTGCAACGCCTGATCAGAGAACAACATGCGCCGTGGAGCAGACTTTCTGGCGTAGGATAATGATTGACGACTTTGTTCGTTTTTTCCTTATTTTTCTCTTTGATTTCTAGTTTTCATACGCTTTGGGCTCTGAGTGACTCCTGCTGGAGGGGGGGGGGCTCGCCTTATAACACAAAGGCAAAACGGAGGCAACAGAGATTGAGTTAGCCTTGTGCTAATTAGGACTGTGCTCAACCAACGAACCATAAAACAAGCAAAAGAAAACACATAGAAAAGGCTGAAAAGAGAACATGACCTGAGCGAAGGCTACGAAAGGACTGCGTGCTGTCGTGCACTAAAGAAATGTAAAAAAAAGAAACTTGATGTGTTGCTCCAATTATCATTTCGTCTTTGTAATCTCAGACGGGCATGTGTTGGAACTCATAAATTGCAGAAAAGAAGAATACAGTGCAAAACATAGAAAGGAATCAGGTTCAGTCTTCTTCTGCACGAATCTGCTGCACAGCAGCAACCTCTACTCGCCTCATCTCGTAGTAAAACCTCGTCCGTGGCGGGTGCGGCACCAGGTCAGCCTACGGTAATAGAATGCGTCGCTCCGCCTTCTACAGTGATGGGAGACACCTAACGTAACGCATCCGAAAAATACTGGTCCACCTTATTCCCTCTAGTGGTCTTCCTTTGCTGATCGCCTCTTCACTGGTCCCCCTTCTACTGGTCCCCCTACACGAAATCCCTACGCAAGTTGAACGTTGGCCGCACGTCTTCTGCATCCCTACGCACGTCGGACGACCGTTCAGCACGTATTCTGAATCGCTACCCTTCGTACTTGGTCCCCATCCATAGTCTGACGCGTTGCGCGCTGAATATATCGGTAAGCTGGATGATCCGCAGCCAAGGATATAGTTCGCCAGCAATCGCCCGTGGTTAAGCTCAAAGAAAGCCCGGCTGGCATACGCCGCACTGTCATAGGCATCTCATGGCATCAGTCCCCCTCTCCTTGACGGACACGTAACATTAGCCAATTATACATATATTGTAAGACTTCAGCAAAAATTTAAGATCACAAGGTGTATTTGAGAGGACTCGCTTCCGGATCTTTGAGAAAACGTCATTCGTTTCAGAGATGTGCAAGACTCCAGTTACGAGCACCCCGGTTCGCACTCCACTGCCAGCTGTACCCAGTGAGTAGAAGTTATTGCTGCAAATAGACAAGGGTAGCCTTCCTCGGCTGAAGACTGCTTATTTTAAACATCGTATCGCCCACAGCATCCTTCAAATCAGATAATGCAGAAAACCCATGACTGTGTACGAGTTCTCGTTTTCGTCCAGATCAGGCAATCAAGGGACCGACTGTAGCTCACACGGGGAGTATGTGACGTCGCAGAGGGTCCGGTTGATTCGCACTTAGGCGGACGCTCTGAGTCATCGCCCCGTCCAATGGCGCGCGGCCGATGACTCATACTGTCTGAGGTCTTCTAGCAATATACCGCAGGTACAGCTAAATCCGTGGTGAGAAAGCGTTCTTTCTGTTGTTTTATGTTCCGAAGAGGAGTACGCATGGCCTCTAAGCACTTGTGAACAGTACCCTTTCACCCTTGTCGTACTCTGTTCTCGACTCTAGGCTATAGCTATCAGGATTTAGTAGAAGTATAGTAGAATCATGATCCATCTATCATGATTTAGGAAACAAAAAATGCTCAGTATAATGAAGAACGAGGAGCTCCCTATTTGTACACATGCAGTAGTTAGGCAGTCCTGAAAGCTACACAAAAGGTCCTATAGGAACTAGTGTCTTGCAGATCAATAAAATCCAAATCATTAAAATCAATAATCTTTCTTAATCCAAGGAAAACAAGTGGTTGTTTAAACAAAAACAACAAGCAGCAACAAAACAACAAACAACCAGTGTTTTGCTGATTAACAAAACCTTCACTACAAAGGACGACAAGCGGTGCTCCCTCGTTTTAAGAACTTTAACCACATTAGCGATTTAGTCATGCGTTCGAAATCATTCAGATCAGGCAATCACTACGGGACCGCATGCAGCTCACAAGGGAAGTATGCGAGGTCGTAGAGGCCTTGCCTTATCCGGACAAGTTAGCATGCGCGTGACTCGTCCATAATTGTTGATACTGCTGCGAGTTTTATTTTACACGATGCGCCCGACTGTCCCCGGCAGGGGTGCGTTACGTTAGGCAGCTCCCTGGGTTACGATAGCGGGCCGCGCCGCGCGCCACCGCCCCCGATCACGGTAGCGTGGCGTGTTGTTGAGCCCGCCTAGGACGGACGGGTCCGACTGCTGCCAACAGGGACGGCTAGTCACGTCATACGCGGGCGGTCGCCGAGTCTACTGGGCGCGCTAGGGCGCGAAATGATGTGCCGACTGCTTCCGACTGCGTTCCTTCTACTAGCGCAGAAGAATGGAAACAGTTAAATGGTACACAATGTTGGTGGAACATTTGACGTCTTTTGGTAGACTGAGGAAGTGGGGGCGTTTGTTAACTACGTTCGAGTGGAATGAAATCTGCTTCATATGACTGAGGAGAAATGGCAAGCCACGTTGTCAGGAGAATTCGAAAAAGGATTGTGGTGGCTATTATTTAGAAGTTTCCAAGTGCAAGCTGCAAACTGCAAACTAACAACAACAAAACGTGTACACTTTTATCGGGGCAGGGGATACAATGGAGTAGAAGCTTGAGCTTATTCCCGATTCTCTGGATTAATAATGGATTATCTCAACAAGAAAGAAAAACCGGGGGCATATGTAAACCGTTTGGAAATGGTATAAAACTCGAACTATAGCATGAACAGAGGAAAAGCTGGAAGGTGTAAGGAGTAGATATTTTGATAAAGTAGCTGGATAATAATACTTCAGACAATGGGGTGAGATAACCCCAAGAGAATATCTAATGTTTACGGCGTCTTTTCCACAGATTCTCTATCGTGTCACTGTTCTTGAAGACCACTGCTTTCTGCTCTAATATATTGTCCGTTGTGATAGGAAGGTTACTGTTGCCAGACACTTTAATGAACATTCGCAGGTGTCTGGGAGACGGTCCCGAAATTCTCTATACATTCTCCAAGTTCTCTCTTCGTAAAACCTTAGTATTTTCTTAGTATGTCAATATTGCTGTGCCGAACGAGGTTGTAAGGTGGATATTTATTGAGCTGCTCAACACACCACACGCATACACCATATCACCTTACAACCTCGTTCGACATAATAATATTAACATCCCTACACATTTTTCTTTGAATACTTGGCCTTGGGAAATTTTTGAGGGATTGCTGAGACATGGGACCTTTGCTAGGCTTCAAAAATTGTTCATTGGAGCATTAATCCGTAACTTTCCTCTTGATTGTAGTTTCGCTCGTCACTTCCTCGTTACACTTCTCCAACTCGCGTGTGATAGTTTAAGTGTCATGTCGTTCGCAGGCACCATTTTAGCAAACACTCAGAAACCTTCGTATTTCTCCAACATACAAGCTGAAGCGGAGGTATTTCACTGTCTCCCTTTTCTACCAAGCCGAAAGAGCGTAGCCAACAGTCGGTGGTGCATAACTTCGTGCTCTAGCGCGCCCATTGATTAGACGCGTATGACGTCACTAGCCGTCCCTGTCGGCAGCAGTCGGACCCGTCCGTCCGAGGCGGGCTCCACAACACGCCACGCTACCGTGATCGGGGGCGGTGGCGCGCGGCGCGGCCCGCTACCGTAACCCAGGGAGGTGCCTAACGTAACCCACCCCCCCCCCCCCTCCCGGCAGTTCTATGGCCAAAGGATTTGGAGGAACCCTCATTATTACTGATTATAGCAAACATTCAAGAGCTCAACATGAATTTGACGCAGTTGAGGAAGAAACCAGAAACTCCATCCTGTTACCTTCTTTCGCTTCACTAGGAACGAGGAGAAGTGGGTAGTCTATGGTGTGGCGCTAGAAGGACCACATCCCAGACTTCCTTCCATGTTCTGTTAAGAACTTACTAATGAAAGAGAGAAGCGAATAGAATAATTTAAGAACGTTCTAAGAACTGTGACGTCAATGTTTGTTTCGTGGCGGGGAGACTGTGTGCGCGCACAGCACTCGCGCTCCAACCTTTCGCGGTGAGGATCAGAATGGAGACGAATGCGTACTTTAAACTCGAGGCCGATCAGCTAATTATTTTTCGGCGTCAACGAAGTACTTTTGCTATTCTTCCAACAAAGAACTTGCGATTCTCCCCTTGCGCGGTCCGTTTCATCTCCTCTCTGTACAGCAAATGATGGTGTTGAGGCCTGTTCATACCTCGCAACAGCAGCGACAAGAGCGACGAGAGCGCAGCGCGCGCGGAAGAATGAGCAAGCGACTGATGCGGAGCGACAAGAGCGACTGGAGCGACAGCGTTGGCGCCCGAGTGTGAACATCTTTCGGCGACGCGCGCTCGATTTTGATCGATATGTATGTTTTATATGGGCCACGAGTTCCTCTTGTGGCGAAGTATGAACAGGCCCTTATAACGCTACGTATGAACAGCATGGGAATTGTCGGAGATAGCTTTCTGCCTTTTTCTAGGGTAAGATTTTTAATTTGAATGATTTCACAACTATTTAGATTAGGATTCGCCTCCTGCGGTCTTTTATCCCACGACGACCTTCTTAAATGGTGACGTCTCCTGATCTCTATGGTCCAACTATTGTTGTGCTTACGATTGCTGCATTACCTTTGTTGAATATGAGGACTAGTAGGTGAGTTAGCTAGCACCTATTTGCCGTCAAGGTTTATCAGATTGCTGTGTAGTAAGCGCTTTTCCGTTTTGACTGTAAATGCTAGACATAAGTGATTGTATGCTGAACTGAATAACGTATATTATTGCAGTTTTGTGGTGCAGAACGGAACTTCATTTTTTGCTAGCTTTGGCTCGTGGTTATTTTTATCGGAGCTCCTCTAGGTGCCGCGTTTCCTATTCGGGGCAGAGATACCTATGCTCCAGCTTGCATCCGTCTTTGTGAGTTTTCTTGATCACTTTCAATCTGAAAGCTACACAAAAGGTCCTATAGGAACTAGTGTCTCGCAGATCAATAAAATCCAAATCATTAAAATCAATAATCTTTTTTAATTCAAGGAAAACAAGTGGTTGTTTAAACAAAAAACAACAAACAACAACAAACAACCAGTGTTTTGCTGATTAACAAAACCTTCACTACTAAAGGACGACAAGTGGTGCTCCCTCGTTTTAAGAACTTTAACCACATTTGCTCACGAATTCACTGATTTCTTGGCCTTCCATATGGGACCAGCTGTAGTTAAAACTTTATGACTCATTTTCTGGTTGGCAACACATGGAGATTGGATCTTCCCAAAGTGAAGGGAAACAATAAGAAAGCAAGAATCTGTTTTGGCACCTCAGGAAACAAATGCACTGTGGACTAGATAAGGCTATTAGTAGCTCTAGGAGTCGTATGGCCCACACCACCCGTCAGGCCACCAGTCAATGCAGTTCCTGCTGCAGTGATGCAGGTAAGCATGACTCGCGACTGTATACGATTTCGTCGTGCGTTCGAAATCATCCAGATCAGGCAATCACTACGGGACCGTCTGCAGTTCACAAGGGAAGTATGCGAGGTCGTAGAGGCCTTGCCTTATCCGGACAAGTTAGCATGCGCGTCCATAATTGTTGATGCCGCTGCGAGTTTTATTTTACACGATGCGCCCGACCGTCCCTGGCAGTTCTATGGCCAAAGGATTTGGAGGAACCCCCCCCCCCCCCCCCATTATTACTGATTATAGCAAACATTCAAGAGCTCAACATGAATTTGACGCAGTTGAGGAAGAAACCAGAAACTCCATCCTGTTACCTTCTTTCGCTTCACTAGGAACGAGGAGAAGTGGGTAGTCTAGGGTGTGGCGCTAGAAGGACCACATCCCAGAGTTCCTTCCATGTTCTGTTAAGAACTTACTAATGAAAGAGAGAAGCGAATAGAATAATTTAAGAACGTTCTAAGAACTGTGACGTCAATGTTTGTTTCGCGTTCAAAGTTCGTGGAATGTTAGAGGGTCAACATTTGGCCATAGTCTAATGTAAAGGTCCCCACACACTTTTGCCGCAACGCTGCGTGCCTATCCAGCTCGCCGCCAGCGGCGGGAGACTGTGTGCGCGCACAGCATTCGCGCTCCAACCTTTCGCGGCGAGGATCAGAATGGAGATGAATGCGTACTTTAAACTCGATGCAGATCAGCTAATTATTTTTCGGCGTCAACGAAGTACTTTTGCTATTCTTTCAACAAAGAACTTGCGATTCTCCCCTTGCGCGGTCCGTTTCATTTCCTCTCTGTACAGCAAATGATGGTGTTGAGGCCTGTTCATACCTCGCAACAGCAGCGACAAGAGCAACGAGAGCGCAGCGCGCGCGAAAGAATGAGCAAGCGACTGACGCGGAGCGACAAGAGCGACTGGAGCGACAGCGCCGCCGCTCGAGTATGAACACCTTTCGGCGGCGCGCGCTCGGTTTTGATCGGTATGTATGTTTTACACGGGCCACGAGTTGCTCTTGTGGCGAAGTGTGAACAGGCCCTTATAACACCACGTATGAACAGCATGTGAATTGTCGGAGATAATTTTCTGCCTTTTTTCTAGGGTAAGATTTTTAATTTGAATGATTTCACAACTATTTAGATTAGGATTCGCCTCCTGCGGTCTTTTATCCCACGACGACCTTTTTAAATGGTGACGTCTCCTGATCTCTATGGTCCAACTATTGTTGTGCTTACGATGGCTGCATTACCTTTGTTGAATATGAGGACTAGTGGGTGAGTTAGCTAGCACCTATTTGTCTTTAAGGTTTATTAGATTGTTGTGTAGTAAGCGCTTTTCCGTTTTGACTGTAAATGCTAGGCATAAGTGACTGTATGCTCAACTGAATAACGTATATTATTGCAGTTTTGTGGTGCAGAACAGCACGGGAACTTCATTTTTTGCTAGCTTCGGCTCGTGGTTATTTTTATCGGAGCTCCTCTAGGTGCCGCGTTTCCTATTCGGGGCAGAGATACCTATGCTCCAGCTTGCATCCGTCTTTGTGAGTTTTCTTGATCACTTTCAATCGATTACTCCATCGAGTAGTTTAAATGCTGCAGGGTTACTCAACGACATCCCACTTCCTCGTCCCACTGCTCACGTCTATCTCCCACTATCGCATGACCACATCTACTTTTTTGTGCTGGTCAGAATCTTCTGCATTTCTGCCGCTATTAGAATGGTACGTTACATATAATTTTGGTATGCCTTCTTTGTTGCCTTTTTATGCATCTTCATAACGCTGTTGCTAATGTATTATCTAAGCAGTCTTGCCAAAGATACAAGACGATATTTTCTCAGTAGGAGTCTCTATAGAACTTGAATGATGCGCGAAGACTAGCCCGATCCTGATGAACACACCTCCGAATGGTTACCGTACCCGTTGCCGGAGAACTGGTCCGCTTGGCATAGTGCCGAGGCGGCGCGCGGTTTTTCGTCGTGTTGTCTCGCGCACTCCACGCCTCCCTGCTCGCCACACCCCGGAGTCCCTTCCCTAGCCCAATCTGGAGAGTCACTCTGCTCATCTGACTCTCGCCGCTCGCGCGTGACGGAATTTTTCGGGGACCAGTTCACATGTAATCTACCGTACCATATAGGCGCGCGTTGACGATGGAGCGCAAAATCCTTCATTCCTAGCATTACACATGCTAACCTCTCGTCGACCAGGGAATGCGGATCTGGGTTCTGCGCTCAAGGAGCGCTATGGAAGGGGAGGGACTTTAGGGTGCATGCCATGCAAGCTCCACATGTGAGAACTGCTTTCGTCGCTCAGGGGAGCCCACGGCAGGGTTCTGCGCTCTTCGAGCAGCGAAACGCATAGGCTGGAAAAATGCGCAGAAATGCCTCAGAGTTCTGTGCACGTCGAAGCTCCTCAAATCCCAAGTAGTCAGCTGGACTGCAAGTATGCCACAACGCTGGGAAACCTAACCCCCCCCCCCCCCACCTCCATCGCATCAAGCGACCCCACTACCCACTACATCATGACCCGCTTCCCGGGAGGGCCATCGCTGGCGCACAAGAGATCGATCGAATGTCAACGTGGACGCCGACACGCAATTTCTAAGCTAGGAGGGCGCAGACAGCCTTCTATCACAGTCTCCGCGCTCCATCGCTAAACGGTATACGGTGACCATACGGGGGTGCATTTGTCAGAATCGTTTTACAGACGTGGAGACTGCTGGTCGCATTACTCTGGCCGATTTTTCTGCAGTGGTTCCTGCTTTCATCCCAAAATGTTCTAGCTATGGGCTGATAGTGCAGTAGACAGTTCACGTTCACTTTCTTTCTTTAATGAACGGTCCTACTTCCCCATAAAAATACGTATTTTGCTGCGTGAGGTGTCTGTCATAAGTTGAGACGCTCACCTGACATTGGGACTTTTACACGATAAATGAAGGATAAGTGTTTGCCTTAATCCTTTTATGAGATGCCCCACGCATTCTACTTATATGGGATGACGGAGAGGCAGTTCGAGTGCGTATTTGGCGAACATAACGAATTGCGATGGTCGACTTATAAATTTTCGTTTCGTTGGTATACCTTTACGGATCCCGAGGGGATGGAGGGAATGGTTGATCAGGGCATAGGAAAAACTATTTGTAACCTCTGCCGAGCCTTCACGATCTAAATACGCATTATTCTAGTTGCCTCTGGTGCCAATAAATATAAGTCGGATGTATGAAGTACCGTTAAAGAGCAGACTGTCGTTGAGCTGTCGTTGAGGCAGGGTCAACTAATAGAGAAGGGTATCGACCTCACATGGAACATCAAGTTGAGACCAGGATCTTTAGAGAGCTCGGAGTGCTGATTATGAGTATGGGTGTCAAAGTTGCAAAATGTAATTCCCGAGCGAGTTATGGCCTGCAGAAATCGGGTGGCCTCACCACAGGCTGGCTGTGCGACCCAGCTGGAGCGACAGTGGTGAATCATCGAGCTCCGCAAGAAAGACCCCCCAGCTGCGGAGGTGGCGCAGGAAAAGTGAACTTGCTCGTTAGGTGCGAAGTCCTTGGTTTCGTTCTCATCGCTGCAGGGCTTTTTGCAAATCATAATTTATCCTCGATATGACCTTTTATTCAAAATGTTCTATTAAAGAACTATGTTGTCTTCAAGCACAGTCTGTGATATACGTTACAGTTAGGTAATTTGCGCAAATTACGCAGGTGCTCGCACGTAATCGAGCATAGGAAATGTCCGAGCGCGCGCTCTGTTAGTATGATCTCTGCATGAACATCGAAATGTCGTTATTGACTTCACCAGTTTAATATTCATTTGTTTCTCGTTCGTTCGCAGTTCGTGATTCATGTTGTTGAAGAGAATGTGAAGCTCGAGCCGTTGCGAGGCAAGCGATGGAAAGGCGGCCAACGATTCCGAAGGTAAGCGACGTGATTGCTACCTCGGCAGTTGGCTCCTCCCTCTGAAGTTCTCTCCGGCTTGTCAAGATCTTCCTAGTTCTTGCTCGACCATCGTTTCGGAGTAATTCTTGAGTCATTTAGGTGTCAGAGCCGACTGTGGCGAACGCGACTACTCTCTGAATAATCGGCCGAATCGGTCTCTTCGAAGCACTCGTTCTGAATTCAACGGTAAGCTGGAGAAGTTATCCTTCTCGCTTTTCAATGTACCGTGGTGCTCCAACGCTGTTGCTTCCACGAGCCTCACAACGAATTCCTTCTGTTGTATCCTACTCGTCAAAAGGCGCTTAAAAGCCCCAGCTTCTCTTTCCATCTATGGCTTCGCATCCTCACATTTCAGATGCATCTCGAGATGCTCTCGCTGACGAAGCTGATGAGGCTCGATCTGGGTTTCGACGCCTCGCTGTCGTCTGTATACCGCCTCTCCACCTCCTCGAGGTAGCCAGAAGCGGCATTACTGTCAAGCATGTCTCCTACACCGGCTCTGTCGGATTCGCTCCAACTGACGATATTGTGAGGTTCGGTGGATGCTTCACTGATTCGGTTGTTTTTGTGCGAAGGTTATTCAATGGGTGGAGACCGGCGAGATTTCCCAGGTGGATGAAATGACTTCCTTGACAGATTTCGTTGTTATTGGCGCCCTACCTGAATTTATAGTTTTTTTTGCAAACAGGACTGCGGAACTCGGGCCTTCTTGGACGTTAATAATGGACGTTTCATAAAAACTGTGAGGAAACGGGCGTCATTAAATTCTTGTTTCGACTTTTTCCCCGGTGCAACAGTGGTTGAGGGGGGAGTCACGTTTAGGGTGAAGTTTGTGATAGAATGAGTTGTTTTGCAGAGGAAAACTAGTTCATAAATTCAGAATACCAAAACTATCCATGTATTTGGGATTCAAGACGGCGGGGGGAGGGGGCGTCATCATGTCTTCAGTGGATTTCCGCTTTGGCAGGAAAGCACCTGGATGTCAAATTACATCAGTTTCATCCTTAGGCATGAATTTCTGGACGGTTTCTATTCTTCTGTTTTCATGTTCTGTGTGAAGGAAGACTCGCCAATACACTTATAACCGAATAAAACCGTCCGAGTTGTCCGGTGCGCAACGCCCACAGCCGCGCGATTCAAACCTGGTTTTTATTAGCCATGGAGCGCCCTTAGTAGAGGCTCTATACGTTGGAGCCAGGGATGAGGGACATTAACGACGCTCTATGGGGTTTTCAGTCCACCATTTTTCTGGTTGTAAGTTTATCAAACACTAGGAGGGAAGGCAAAGAAGTGAAGGGTGTCCCTGTTGCTTACAGACATTTGACGTTTCAGCGCAGCAGCGGATCTTCGTACCGTCGAACCGATCGGTCCTTCCGGGAGAACTTGCCAACCACGCCGTATCTGAGGGCATCAGGCCGTCATCAAGTACACGTCAATCAAGCTTGCTCAGGACGTACACTATCATCTAACCCAACGGCCCTCTTTAGGGCCACATATGCCTCATACGAATCTCATGTGAAATGAGCATCAGCTCGTACGTCTGGAGTCGAATAAAATGTTTCTTGATCAAATCTGTTTCTACCTGTCTATTGTATGGCCGTGAAATAGGAGTTACATGAATCACCAGATCAGACTGCCCTTTTTCAAAGCACGAGAGGAATTATCGAAGGAACGAGCAATTAGATAGGGTAAATACCAGCATTTTGACCTGATCCACATTGATAAGTAGTTTTCCGGACAAAGAGCGCTGTTCCGAACGAAAAAGGTGGTAGTCACTCGACGCACAGTCTGGCCTGTAAGAAGGATAAGTTAGACGCTCCCATTCAAGATTTTCGATTTTTTGAAGCATCCGGTTCGCGACATGTGGTCTGACGTTGTACTGCTGAAGGATAATACCACTCCTTAACGGCTGTCGGAACTCAGCCGGAACGCTGTCAGGTTGAGAAGAGTAGACTTCGACATCAATGCTCTCGATGAGTTCCCAGAAGATAACGCCTTCTCGACACCACCAAACGGAAAGCAGCATCTTCCTCTGATGGGGTTCAGACTTAGGCGTTGGCAGCGGCTCTTATTTTGGTCTAAGGCACTGGTTAGAACGATAAGGATTATCCAATGGAATCCACTTTTCATCACTTGTTACCAGTATGTGGAAAAATAGTTCCTGGTTGTGCCGATCCAACAATGCTTTCGCGGCACCCACACGCTTCTTCCTCTGCGTTAGAGTCAAGTCGTGAAGCTCTCATTTACCGAGCCTTCCAAAAAGCCAACGTTGTGCAGAATCTTCTCAATAAAGGTATGTGGCATCGAATGTCGAGTGCCAGCATACGCGTTGTCAAGTTAGGATTTCCATCGATGGCGTTAATCTTGACGATCAAGGGCGATCTCTCGTCCGGTGCGTCGCTTCTCCTCAGTTTCAACGTTGCCCTATTGGAACCTTTTGAAGCATATGAACGCTGTTAATCCTTACAATACATACTTCATCTCCAACACTTGCACATATGTCCTGTCGGGCTTCATTTGCAGAGTGGCCGAGCTGGTACTTATGAAGAAGACGTTCGCGAATGGTGGCTCTGTGTCCTTTCTTTCCAGACTAAGAAACTTCCCACAAAATAGCAATGTCGGGACAGCCAAAGTAGTTTCGAGAAGTACAGACTGGAGCAAAAGAATTGATGCAAAATAACATAATGGTTTCTACTAGAAGGAGTGACTAGGAGCGAGTCCACGAATTTAGCTGCCAACCTAGTAGTTCAGCAAGGCATTACACTTTGATATCTTTTTACTTTTCTATTTTTACACTTTGTTCAGCTGTCATAGTCTATAAGTGGTTAGAGATATGGTATTGGAAGCATAACAGTGTTGACTACTATACAGAATATCATATCATCTCGGATTCATTCGCTATAGACGTCAACCGTGTCGTGAAGCGATCCCGGCTTCCCAAAGTCTCATTTTCCGACCACCAACATCTTTGCGACGTTTACTCACAACGTCCATACGGGAATCAATGTGAAAGCAGGAATTGCGTGATCTGCGAAGGGGACAACAACATGTGTGAGAAGAAGTGTGTGATCTATAAAGTGGACCATGGAGGAGAATGGATTAGCATCTGAGGGCCCTGCGTAACCCTCAGAGCTACCCGTACAATCCATTCTTGAAGCACCGTATCCTGAGACACACGCGAATTTCCCTGTGACCCCGTTTATACTTCCGACGCCGAGAGACGCGCGACGGCATGTAAAGTGGCAAAATTTATCGATCGCGTCGCTCAGTCAATATAGCCACTATACGCGGCGTCGCGTTGCTCGGCGTCGAAGTGTGGTGGGCGAGTTAGCCGGCTGTGACACAATCAATTTTAATTTTTAATTCTAACAGTAACTTGTTTTTTCGTTTATTAAAATCGAAGGTTTTTATGCAACCAGAAGGCCAGCTAGGAGTTTGGGGATTCTGTTGTCATTCGAACGGCTCCGACACCGTGTATAGGTGGCATTTTGAGATATTGTTTTTTAAATCTTCAATTTGTTTTGACTTTCCTAAAGAGTGTCTTGCTTAGTTCTAAAAGCTTCTAAAAGCTAGTCTAAATGTGTTCGATTGTGATCCGAATAAGGGTCCACTTCAAGCAGAGAATAACAATGTAAATAAATGAACAAATATAAATAAGTATTGTATGACTTCTTTTTACACTCGAAGGAAGAAAAACCTCTAGAAATTTAGTTGCAGTACATCTTCAATACCCCTTACGGTTTACGGTTTAGGATCTATGATATACGACGGTTTTGTCGTAATAACGATTTACGAAACTCTATATTTCATTTCAGAAAGAGTCAATGGTTTCAATCTCACCCTACGGCCCTCTTTAGGGCCACAATTCTGACGGATACGAATATCAACTCATACGGGAGCGAGAGTGGAGAGTGGTTTGGTGATGATGGTGACCTGAATAAAGATGTGCTTCAATTGAATTGTCGTCCTATTTGTGGTAGTAATAGTGGTGGCAAGGCAGGCAGAAGACGAGGGAAACGCTGTGGAAGAAGCCTTGCTCGCGGGTAAGGTGCTGGACCAGGGTGCGTGTTGCGGTGTGGATCGGATTTTCCTGAGACACGCGCGAATTTCCCTGAGGCCCCGTTTATACTTCCGACGCCGAGCGACGCGACGGCATGTAAAGTGGCAAAATTGATCGATCGCGCCGCTCAGTCAATATAGCCACCATACGCGGCGTCGCGTTGCTCGGCGTCGAAGCATGGTGGGCGAGTTAGCCGACTGCGACACGATCAATTTTAATTTTTAATTCTAACAGTAACTTGCTTTCTTTGTTTTTTTAAAATCGAAGGCTTTTATGCAACCCGAAGGCCAGCTAGGAGGTTGGAGATTCTGTTGTCATTTGAACGGCCCCGACACCACGTATAGGTGGCATTTTGAGTATGGTATAGTATTATTATTAGTATAGTATAGTTTTGAGTAGTATTTTAAGTATTTTGCATAGTTCTACGACTGGAAGAATGTAGGAGAATGTGCAATCTCGAAGTGACCCAGTACACCACCAATCATACAAAAAACTCCTTGAGCTCCAATGTATCCCAATAACGCAAAAGCGCTTGATATCTTCTATACAAGACAAGTGCTCCGACACGCCTAACGGCTTGTCTCGCACTTGCGCGCTTCGCGCGACTTTGTAGCATCGATGACCTATGGGAAGTAGTTTTTGTAAAACATAAAATTCGCTAGCATCTAGGACTTGGTGCGTACTTTATCGGCATCAAGCGCTTCACCACTTCGGTACCTTCATCATAGACATTCCTTCCTGACCGGTCAGTAATGTCATTGGTTTGTGCTGAGCAGTACTTCTGTTCCTAAGGTTGTTCCTCTACAATCGTTCTCATGCTCAACAGCTAGCGTTTCAAGTTGTCGTTGACATATCTTCCGAAGCCAGGTTGCCCTCTATCGTTTCTTCTTACTGAATCTAAAATTGCTGGTCCGCCTTTACAGGTCTTCCCTCCCCCTCTTTAGCACCCCACCCTCCTGGTCCCAACTCCTGGCCCACTTCTTTGTTTCCACTATTGACACCTACTGGTTTCTTCTTGCTGGTTTCCCTGTCCTGGCCTCTCCTCCAGGTTCTTCCTTTCCTCCCTGGTCGCTCTCCTGGTCCACCATAGAGGTCCCCTTTACCGCCCTTCTCCACCACCTCCTAGTGGTCCTCCCATGCTCACGGCACGGTCGGCGACACGTATTCAGAATCAGGATGCTTGCTGCGCGACGAAGGGGGCCCGTTTTCTGGATCAAGAAGCTCAGAAGCGCGCGCAGTCGCCGCTGTGTCGAGCATCGAGCGTGAAGAGGCTTGCATATGGCAGATTCCTTGTTCTCTATATGAATTCCCTTACGGCTCCCTTCTTGTTGGTTACCCGTCCTCGTCCCGCCTCCAGGTTCCTTCTTCCAGGTAGATTCCTCCTCACCCCCCCCCCCCCTCCCCTGATTGGTAACTCCCTAATGATCCCTACATATTGCCTAAACTATTCTTGGTGCCATCTCCTGGCCTGCTTCCTTGTTCCCCCCCCCCATCGAAAATCCCGATGCTCCTCCTGGTCGCTGCCTCCTGATCGCCGTCGGTTCTCCACCCTCAAAGTCCCCCTACTACCCTTACCCCTTTAGAAGTCCTCTCATGCTAATGGCACGAAGTCGGCTTTTGAATCTGGACGTTCAGAAACGCGCGTAGGTGCTGTTGTGTTAAGCAGTGAAGGGCTGCGTTTGTCCTGCTGCAGCAACATCCCACGTTCAATAGCAAATTTTGCCCGCGCTGTAGATGATGAGGCGTATCTCACTCAGGTTAGATCCTCGTCCGCCCCTTTGTAGATGATGAGGCGTACCTCACTTCGGTTAGATCACTCGACCGCTCTCGCCGTGGATGAGGCGGTGTACTTCACTTAGGTTAGATCACTCCACGGACAAACTCTTTTATATATAGGTGGTGATAGCAGTTCAGGTGTTCGATGAAAAAATCTGTCTCTGCGTTTCGGTTCTCCATTACTTGCCACGGTAACCGCGAACACTGTTGTATGCGGCACCTCACTTTGTGTTGTTTCCGTTTAGGTTCTCCAACATTCCCTAAGGTAGACATTTGTCTTAAGTGCCTTAAATAAGTAAATAAAACTTGCTCCGGCACCGATTTTTGTGGCGAGGATGAGACTGCAGTGCTCCACCTGGTGGTTTCACTGGAATTAGAAAGCACATCACGCTCAAATTCGATTCGTATAGTGCACGTGGCCCTGAAGAGGGCCGTTGGGTTAGATCAGATAGCACTAGAGTGTGCTTATTCCTTGACACCGGCGGCCTTCTTGTGCAGCGAAACGGCCTGGTTGTTAGACAGAACACCTCCCTGACCGATGGTCACACCGGAGAGAAGCATGTTGAGCTCCTTTTCGTTGCGGAAAGCGAGCAGCAGGAGATGACCAGTGTTGATTCTTGTCTTCTTGTTGTAGTGAACGGCGTTACCGAGCATCTGGAACACCTCAATGGCAAGGTATTCGAGGACGGCGGCGAGGCACACTGGAGCTCAACCACCGATACGTCCAACGTAGTTGCCTTTGAGGAGCATACGATGGAGACGATCGACGGAAACTGCAGTCCAGCGCACGACGAACACGACTTCGACTCCTCCCTTTCCACGTCCGGACATTGTTGTGGCGAGAACTGCGACACTAGGTCGTGCACAGACCTCGCCCCTACGCGAGCACGCATGCGTCCACGGTGGCGTAGAGGCGTTCTACCCCCGTCCTCTAAACAGAGGCGTGGCAAATGTCTGCGTCTCCACTATCTCGCAAGGCAGCCACTGGACTCTCGAGGAAGCCCAGGGGTTGAAGGTGGGCGGGCCAGGGGGACGAGGGGGTAGAACGCTCGACCCCCGGTTACGGTCGGCGATAGCAGGAAGGAGGAGGGGTGGGCCTGAGCCCGCCGTACAGATGGCGGTCGTGGCCACTGTGCCTTCACACAGGAACGGAGGCGGCGGACGGTTGACATTAGGTCTACCGTCATCTTCACGCGCGTTTCTTTGTGTCTGGTGCAATCACGGAGGACGTCCGAAAATGACGCCTGAAAGAAGTGAGCCGTTAGGAAGTGAAGTGAACCTAGACGGGTAGAAACTAAGCATCACACAACACTTGTCTCCAGACATCGACTTCCTAGGTGGTTTTTAGTTAGGAAGTGAACCGCACGCAACGCCTTCATAAAGCTAACACGTGACGTCATCAATAAAACTGCATGTCCGGAATTTGTGGTACACATTACAGATGGCTTCAACCTTCTGCTAAACAAGAATATGTCATCACCATGTGTATGTTAGAGAACATCTAGAGTCATTTCCTAGTGAAGTTCTAGTCGAAGAAGTTCAATTGTGGACACAGTAATCAATTTCTAATCAATTTCTAACAGGACCGCAGCTGTGAACTCCCCTGAGCGACGAGAACAGCTTCCACACGAGCAGCATGGATACACCACACCCTCGAGTCCCTTACCTTGTCTGGTTCTGCGCTCGGTAGATAAGACGACACATTACTCCATGACCACACTACGTATGGAAACATTTACGTAAAATGCCTCGTCTCAAAGCACCTAGGGTCACTCTCTAAATAAACCCTGAAGAAGTCAAAACGTAATCATGGAAATAAAACAATGTCAAAAAGGCGAAACAAGCGATGTGTGATGCTTCGTTCTCACTCTTCTAGGTCCACTTCCAAACTAAAAACCATTTAGGAAGTTGATTTCTGGATGCAAATGATGTATGATGCTTCGTCCCCACTATACTAGGTTCACCTCAGTTCCTAACAGTTCACTGCAGGCGTCGTCTTCGGACGTCCTCCGTGATTGCACCGGACACAAAGAAACGCGCGTGAAGATTACGGTAGATCCAATTTCAACCCTCCACTACCTCAGTTCTTGCTACGCTTGCCACATACAAGCCAGTGAACGCCTCATCATGCCACCAAAGCCGTCCGCAAGGGGAGCCAAGAAAGCCGCGAAGAGCCAGAAGGCCGCCCGTTCTGGAGACAAGAAGAAACGTCATCGCCGCAAGGAGAACTACTATGTCCACATCTACCGTGTACTGAAGCTGGTCCACCCCGACATCGGTATGTCAACGAAGGCCATGTCGATCATGAACTCGTTGGTGAACGACGTCTTCGAACGCATAGCTGACGAAGCCTCGCGTCTCGCTCATTATAACAAGCGGTCGACGATTTCATCTCGCGAGATCCAGACGGTCGCCCGGCTCATCTTTCCCGGAGAGCTCGCCAAGCACGCTACAAACGAGGGCACTAAGGCTGTCACCAAGTACCTCTCCAGCAGGTAAATTGCTCTCATATCTACTATACGTACAATGAAACAAGCGTGACTTCCCGTGCCTCCACTGATTGAATAAGAAGTTAACTGCAGTTGCTTGTATGTCGCTTTGTTTTCGTGGGTGGGTCTTCTGTGAAAAACATTGCCATGGCGTAAGCATTCCATAGATAGTGAGCCCGGATGTGCAGCACTGAGAAGGCTGGCGGACAGAGTGAGATGTGGTCGACGGCATGTGCCGCTCGTGATTTTGTGTGATTCGTGGTACTGGGTCGTATCGAGATTGCACATTCTCCTAGGCTCCAGTCATACAACTAGGCAGGGCAAGGAAATCCCGGAATGATGGTTGTCTCATTATTTCATCTCTCGCACCCGTATGAGTTGAGACTCGCAGACGTCAGAATTGTGGCCTTAAAGAGGGCCGTTGGGTGAGATTGAAATCACTGACTCCTTCTCGGACTTGAGCGCATTCACCGCAGATGCGACCAGCCAATTGGATCTCCTTGGGCGTGATGGTGACACGCATTTCGGTTCTCCACTATCTGCCACGGTGACCGCGAACACTGTAGTATGCGGCGACGCTAAGTCGTTCAGAGCTGGAGAGGGAGGGTTCCCCGCGTGATGACCCGGCGACGAGCCAGGCACATCCCGGGATTTCCTTGCCTTGCCTAGTTCTATGACTGGAGCATAGGAGAACGGGCAATCTCGACACGAGCCAGTACCACGAGTCACACAAACACATAAGCGGCGCGCGCCCTCGACCACATCTCACTCGTAGAGGCTACAATTGAAGATGAGCGATCGAAGATGGCAAACTCAAAAAATAAAAATAGAAAGCACCTCCCATGGAAATTCTCTTAGTGACGGCTAGTCGTTGTGTGTTCTCCGTGTTTTTCGCGCCCTTTCTGTTCGGTTAAGTTCCTTTCTAGGACACATTTTTTAGAGATACAGGAGACGTCTTACACTTGCACGGCTCACCGCCATAAGTGTACTGTACATTAAAGAGTGTACATTAAATACTTAATGCTGATGCTCATTTACAGCCGTCTGATGAGCGTCTTTAATAATGATGCAATGAATATGTCCCTATGGGAATTACAAATATCTAGTTGGCAAGAATTCATTGGCTCAAACAAACTACAATTTCAAGAGGAGTTCTTGAGTTACTACCCTCGATGTCTAACTGTACATTTCCATACTTCAACCGCCGCGCAGCGTTACAGCGGTTAGGCGGGATTTGCACATCCTTCGCTTGGCGGCTTTGAACGCTACCGCTCTGGACGATCGATAATGATAGCCTTCGTAGCGCCGTACCGCCCGGCGACTGAAGTATGGATCCCGCCTTTTACTACCGATATCGATTGTTCACGACGTCTAATCGTGAGTGATAGCTCTCATCATGGACGCTGCGCTGCGTTGCAATTGCAGTAGGAAGTCTGGTTTAAAGAGCTGATTAATCTGTTCACTTACTAGTACTGATAGGGGTTATTTTTCACTTTTCAGGCGCCAACAGTGATTTTGCTCTGCGAATGAAGCAACGGAAGACATGCGTAAACTGAAGTCGATGTTACCATTGAGTACATGATTACGTAATGTTCATGATGTATTTGGTTGTTGTTCAATAAACCTCTTGATGTCTTTCTTGGCTATCTCCATATTTGATGCACTTTGAATGTGACGAAGTACTTTACGAATTGATGCGTATTGAATTTATCAACTGTTTCCCGAACCCACTACTATTCAACACCGTGATTTAAGTTAAAGTGACTTCAGGAAGAATCGATTCCAATATGCATTCTTTGCGTTGAAGGCGCAGTATATAGTGTAGGCGGGCTCTTCTGAAATCTCTTTTATTCAGGAACCAATGCCTATTTAGTGGCCCTGCTTTATGAATAGTCTCGAGGACGCTTCATCAGCTCAACAATTCGCCACCCTCATCATTGAAGGTGAGCCCTTTGGTCGTATGCAGTTGTGCTATTCCAGTACATTTGCTGTATGTAACCAACCGCCACGACATGTAACGGTGACCTCTCCGCCCCGTCCCCCATCTACCATAGCTCCTAATTTTCTAGGGAAAACAGACCAGATCAGTAACGGAAGTTGCAAGAAGACGTGTGACCCTGCAGGTGATTGCCGTAGAAGACCAGTGAGCACCCATAGCTACACGTAATCAGGGCGAATGAATTTCAGCTTGGGACGTTCCTCTCTTTCAGGACCGACCCCTAGCAGTGGTCCTACACTACGGACCCTTCTGCATACCGATCATATCGGATGAGGTCAGCAGGGAACTTCGCTGTTGCCTTCGAATGGCCGACCTACATGAACTGGTGAGGGTGGTAGAAGTCCCTCCTATGAATTTGAAGGGACAACTAGTCCTACCCCCCTCGTGTGTAGTGTGTCCTTTTGGAAAACAAGATGATTGCATGACTTCGGGGATGGGGTGCCTCATGTCATGCAGGGAATGCAGAGAGGAGTACGTTGGGGAAACGGGAAGGCCGTTGTGTGTTACGGTGAAAGAGCACAGATAGCAAAGATATCGATTTCTCGCGCCGCTCGGTCGATATCTATTCCGACTACGGTGCCGCGCCGCGCAGCGACGCAACTATAAACCAGGGCTAAAGTGCTGAAACAATCTCGGTGCACAGCCTCACGAACCAACAACTCAACACGAAACAACATGCCGAGATTCATGGAAAGTCGGACATGGACCAATAAGGTTTCTTTGTTGTGGGTAATACGTTGGGTAAATTCTCGACGGCAACTATTCCTAGGATCGATTGTCTTCTTGCAACTTTCTTTACTGATCCATTCTCTGTTTTATCCAGAACGTCGCTTTATAGGATGAAGTGATGCTTGGGCGAGTGCTTGACTTCTCTAGCCTTAGAAGAACGCAAAACTGCCGGAACGTGAGGCGAAAGAAGGCACTGAACAATCTTGGCTAACCGCTTATCAAGCACGTATCATATATGAACCACATTTGGCAAGATATATGAGAAGTTGAACCTGGACGTTGATTACCTGTCATTGAATCCACACAACTACTTAACATTTTAGGACTCCAGCACTAAGGAACCGTCCTAATCGACTGGAAAGGAGGCACATAGTTCTCTCCGCCTGAATTTTCCTGCTTGACGTTCTACGAGAGCTTCAGTTGCCGTCCCATTATTCGAGGGCTTCTATTTAATTCAGGGGTGTGGTTGTGTGTGTTATGGGATAATGTACGCAATTAACACTTTGCGGATGCCCCTCCCGACTAGGATAGATCCCGAAGAAGTTCTCATCGTCCAAAAAAGGCGTGTGTGTGCGTTTATTCTAGTAGGGGGGGGGGGGTGGGGCGTCACTAGGAAGCGGAAAGTTACACCACCCTCCTTCCAACTAGGACAGCACTTATGTGCCGCTTACTCGACTACTTTTCTTCCAGCTGGTTTTTGCAGTCATCTGCTCCAAGTAGTTAATCTGGCTGTTCAGTTGAAGCCATCTGGCGTCGAGTAGGCGTAGGTGTAGTAGGCTTAAGCGAAGCGTAAAACCTGCTGACGAGAGTTACGTGGTGGTTAAAGGCTGCGGGCAACACCCCCAAATAATTCCAGCCAGAATTGGGTGCCATATAGGGAAACGGGCCCCGGGCGAGTGCAAAGGACATCAGTATGTGGCCCGTCTATGTACAACACCAGCGTCGAAATCACCCCATCCTGCAGCTACTTACAGCTACTTAACTTGCTCAGTATAGGAGAGCATAGAACCCAGCCAAACGTTTATTTTAAGCGCACGTACCCGCCTCCCTACAAGTACTGTCTTTGCTATTCTGACCTAGAAGCAGAATGAAGGAAGAACTGCGAGTTTATAGGAGGAAACCCCAAAGGCTAATACTCCCCAAGCTGAGCAACAAATGGATACGAATTCCCTATTGGAGACCACAAGGGTACCTCATGGCCTTCCTCCAGGAGCCGTTGAAAAGCGTTTCAAGCAGAAATTTAAAGCAGAATGTTCAAGTTGATCTAATTTTGAACATGCACTATGTTTACGGTCACATAGCAGTCACAGCAGTCTAACCTATTTATTCCTTGTTCTCAGCGTAAGCCTCGTAACGCAGAATTTAATATTGTCGTTTAAGCTTTGTTAATTAGTGGGAACCTGAGTTTTTGAGTTTGTCCTCATCCAACGCCTTAGTATTTTTTTACGCTGTTCTTTCCGGGAAGATATGTGAAGAATAGACTCCGGGATTGGTCGCCACCCGGTAATCGGGCGTAATCTTCGGGGAGAGAGATTGTGAATATCCTTCAAGGTTATTCTACGTTAAAAGGCAAATGAATTGTCTTTCTAGGCCAGGTGTTGGATATATGTAGTGTTTAGCCCTACCATCTACCTTTTGACTTAGCTTGATGACGCCTCCCGAGCAAATTCAAAGCAAGAGGTGATCCGGTACAGGAGAATGGATGCTACAGCCATTCTTCGGTTACCCAATCCCCACTAGGATTAACTCTAGAAGTTCTCTGAGATCCATCCTAGTGGGGAGAGGGCGCACCGTTAAAAGAAAGCGAAACAACTGTAAAAAGTGTGGCCTCTCACCGCTTGGCAGTTGCATAGAATGGTCCTCTTGTAGGAATAGGTCAGTTTTCAGTGACGTCTTTGAGAACTACTGTGCTTTTAATTTTGTCAGCGTTGCAATGACGAGTCAGTGAGGAGTACCCCTATTCCCTCGCTAGGATAGATGCGCTGGTAAGGCGTCTTCCAGGCGTGAGTACAGTAAAGAGGCAACTACTTCACCTCAGGAGCCACGTAGCACCATATTGAGAGTTGCGACGCTTCTCCAAATATGCCTTTCACTATGTTTGTTCATGTTTTAATTTTTTTGTTTTATTTTTAGTGTTTCAGATGGCAAATTATTGAACGTACCCTCTAAGAACCTCAGGAGAGAGACTCTTCGACGTTCTCCTTCACCGTCGAATGGTATGTTGTCCTTTACAAGTTGAAATTACTTGCGATTGTGATCCTTTACTGATGTCGTTGTGCTGAAAATAGGCCACCACTTGACCTCGAAACTTCGGCTTTTCCCCTGGGAGACCTGGGGGCGGATTCATCAACAACTAAACCTGCGGGTACGCGGGGTAGTACGGGGTAGCATAAGGTAATATATGGATGTGAATGCTTCATCATGGGTATCTCTAACCCTCATACCCGCTGGTTAGTCGTTGATGAATCCTGCCCCTGATCTATGGACCTATCCTAATCGTGAGCGCGAGTTGTCTCGCTTAACCACCTCCTCCTCTGAATCTGTGGCTACCTCATGATGCTGAATGATCCGGAAAAGTACAACGATGGTGGTATAACGGAACAGATGCAGCACCAATTCAACGTTACCCTCCTATCTAGGACACTGTGGGCTCACCAGTATCTTATACTTCTTTCCGACTCATCTTCAATCGTTTTTGAGCAGATTTCTGTCTTTTATTGTTCCATCAGCATTATGTCATTCCATTTGGCTTCTCTCAAGCTAGTTCAGGGTCGGTGTTGACACGGACAGCTGTGAGGGCAAAAACTTCTACGCAGCCTTAGTCGCTATTACTAGTACCTCCAGCTCATTTTTACCGCCACTCTCCCCTGAATCTGAATCTGAATATAAATGAGGGTAAATGTCAGCGCTAATCCATTTCATTAAGGATGCGCCACGCAATTGACTGCTATGGTATATCGTGGAGGCTATTCGAGTGCGTGTTTCGCCTATGCAGCGACTTGCGATGGCCAGCAGGTGGACAACTTACCCAAGGAAGGGTCTTAGGCGTAGGTCTAAACGGGAAACGGATAGTACAGCTAGAATCTCCACCCTTGATATAGTAGAGAAAAATGTTTCGTTTTTGCTGAATCCTTGAACCCAAGGAGCTATGGTCCCTCGAAAGCGGGGTACAGTATCGCACCGCCACCCGTACCTACCACAACCTACCGTAATCGCCGAAATTGGAAAAACGGATGTCAGACTCGTGATCAGCACCACAAATAACACTCCTGAGCGAAGTGTGGGCGAAAAAATTCGACCTTTACTCGACCTCTGGAGTCGTGAGAGTACGATAGTGCCTTCAATGATAGTTTAAATCAGCTTATTCCCTACACATCTCCTACACATTTACTTCACTCTAAATTGTCAAATAAGGGTTTACTGTGAGCAGTGGCTCACTCACTTTCCCTGTTTCTGAATTATACAGTGTTTTGTGTTTTTCAGCGAATGTTAAACAGTGACCTTCCAACAGGTACGGGTTACAGCAGGTACGAGTGACTAGTGCTGCCGAGGTCATCATCACCGATTTCGCCCAAACTTGTACCAGGGAGTTATTTGGGTTGCTGATCACGAATTTAGACATCCGGTTTTCCGTATCACGCTGGAGTACGTTAAGTTACAGTAAGTAGAGGTGTTTAATGGTAACCGTTCACGGTCACCGTTTTTGCCCAAATATCGTGTTGAGCACGAATCTGACCCTTATTTGACAATTTAGAGTTAAATAAGTGTGTAGTAGTTGTGCAGGAAGCAAATTGGCAAGGGAGGCGGCAGTCATGAAAGAAATGCAAAAATAGTGCATAGCACAGGAGTCGAACACCTGACCCAGCACCTGTGAAACAACCTCTCAACCTGCTGAGCCACCGATCCGCTAGGCGCACAGCCTTTCGCGACGTCCTATACACCAGCGCGCGCAAAACCTAAACCGCCGTGCTGCACGACAGCAATTAGGCAGGGTTTACATACCGCTCGCCGGGGGCAGACATAACTCCAACGTCGCGCGAACCTCCCTGGCGTCGCGCACGGTGAGCGACGAAATTTGGCGAGTTGTCGCGGTCCGATACTTCCGACGGCTAGAAACACTTTCTACAGGGACATGCGGCACGCCTTTGCCTTATTTCAACGTTTCTTTGAGATGATATATGAACGTGGTTTCAATAGGACGATCAGCGACAGTTTACACAGGAATCCTTGTCATGTGGATGGTTTCTAGCGTCAGTACTTGCCATCTACAACTCCTTCGGTCAAATTTTACCCGAGATTATGGTTATGCTACGGAAAAAGGTCACTATCACCCATTCTCGGATCAATTGTCCTACTGCAGACTGTTGCCTACCACATTCTGTGTGATTTTAAGTTCCTTGCTAGAAATGTGGTCTGGGAGCTTAAACACTAAGAACATTTCGAGCTCCGCGCCCAACCATGCGTCAACGAGCGCACGTCCGCGTTTCAGCGCCGCGACATCGCACGCGGCTAGCGCGCGTCGTCGCGTTGGAGTTAGGTCCTGGAGCCACCGCTGGCTTAGCGGCTACGAAAGCTATTGTAACGGACGCTCTATTTTTCCAAGGTGATTGCAACGGCTTCCGTTTAAACACTCCATCGGATCCGTATACGACCAGCAGAAACCGCTCTCCATCATGAGTTCTTGGATCGTTTGAACACTACAAGAAACACCTTGATGATCATGTTTTTATCAACACATTTATGAGACAACACATGGGGTGCAATATAACATGGATGGATGGGTAGGGAAAGTGGGGGGGGGGGGCAGGGACCGCTTAAGGCCTTTGTCATACCATCGCTCACCCCGAGCGACAGCTGATGATATGCACCCATATCGATTCTATCGCGCCGCCCGATCGATATGGGAGCATACCATTAGGCGTCGCTCGGGGTGAGCATGGTATGACAAGGCGAGCCCAGGGACGAACGGCTGGGCGCCGCCAGACTCAGACGGGAGCCGACCGCCATAGGTTTTTCGGGGCTCTCCTCTTATACCCCACTTCTCGGCTTAGAGCCGGCTCGTGTCGCGAGTGGCCAGCACGTGCCGAGGAACGTGGCTGGAAGAGCGGTGTTGGACTGGGGCGACCAAAGAACACTGGTTTGATCTCCTGTACCGTCCGACTACACTACCGCTATGAACGATCGATAATGGTAGCCTTCGTAGCGCCGTGCCGCCCGGTGACTGTAGTATGGATCCCGCCTTTTACTATCGATATTGATTGTTCACGATGTCTAATCGTGAATGATCGTTCTCATCGTGATCGCTGCGCTTTATCGCGATTGCAGTATCAAGTCTGGTTAAAGAAGCTGATTAATCTGTTTACTTGCTAGTACTGATAGCGGCTAATTCTCACCTTTCAGCCACCAACACTGATTCTGATCTACCTCAGTGGAAGGAACAGACGGCATTCGTGAATAGGAGTAGATATTCACATGGAGTACATACTTATGTAATGTTCAAGATGTATTTAGTCATGGCTGAATAAACTTATTGATGCTGTTCACTCCAGCACTTGTGCGCTATCCACGCCAAGCGCCATCATGCCCAAGGACATCTAGCTGGCTGGTCGAATTCGCGGTGAACGCGCTTAAATCCGAGGAGTCAATGGCTTCAATCTACCCAACGGCCCTCTTTAGGGCCACTATTCTGAAGTATGCGAATCTCAACTCATGCGGGTGTGAGAGTGGAGAGTGGTTTGGTGATGATGGTGATCTGAATAAAGATGTGCTTCAACTGAATGGTCGTCATGTTTGTGGTAGTAATAGCGGTGGCATGGCAGGCAGAAGATGAGGGAAACGATGTGGAACAAGTCTTGGTCGCGGGTGAGGTGCTGGAGCTGGGTGCGTGTTGCAGGGTGGATCAGATTTTCCAATTGTTTAAAGTGATAGGTCTGCAAACACTCAGGTTGTGGGTGCGCCATGCGTGGGACTTGTGGGTTTTCCTCTTGAAGTAGCGTGTTCGCGTGCATTGTTCATCAGAGTAAATTGTTGGAGTCAAATTCAACACTACCACACTACTTGTCGATAACGTCACAATTTCGTTGTCATGAAACAGCTATCATCCCGGGATTTCCTTGCCCTGCCTAGTTCTATGACTGGAGGAATGTAGGAGAATGTGCAATCTCGATACGAGCCAGTACCTCGAATCACACAAAAAACCCCTTAAGCTCCTATGTATCTTAATTACGCAAAATCGCTTAATATGTTCTATACAAGATAGCAGTTCAGGTGTTCGATGAAAAAATCTGTCTCCGCGTTTCGGTTCTCCATTATCTGCCACGCTAACCGCGAGCACTGTTGCATGCGGCACCTCACTTTGTGTTGTTTCCGTTTAGGTTCTCCAGAATTCCCTAAGGTAGACATTTGTCTTAAATGCCTTAAATAAGTAGACAAAACTTGCTCCTGCACCGATTTTTGTGGCGAGGATGAGAGTGCAGTGCTCCATCTGGTTGTTTCACTGGGATTAGAAAGCACATCAAGCTCATATTCGATTCGTAGAGTGCACACGACCCTAAATAGGGCCGTTGGGTTAGATGAGATAGCACTAGAGTGTGCTTATTCCTTGTCACCGGCGGCCTTCTTGTGCAGCGAAACGGCCTGGTTGTTAGACAGAACACCTCCCTGACCGATGGTCACACCGGAGAGAAGCATGTTGAGCTCCTTGTCGTTGCGGAAGGCGAGCAGCAAGAGATGACCAGTGTTGATTCTTGTCTTCTTGTTGTCGTGAACGGCGTTACCGAGCATCTGGAACACCTCAATGGCGAGGTGTTCGAGGACGGCGGCGAGGTACACTGGAGCTCCACCACCGATACGTCCAGCGTAGTTGCCCTCGCGGAGAATACGATGAAGACGACCGACGGAAACTGCAGTCCAGCGCACGACGAACACGACTTCGACTCCTCCCTTTCCACGTCCGGACACTGTTGTGGCGAGAACTGCGACACTAGGTCGTGCACAGACCTCGCCCCTACGCGAGCACGCATACGTCCACGGTGGCGTAGAGGCGTTCTACCCCCGTCCTCTAAACAGAGGCGTGGCAAATGTCTGCGTCTCCACTATCTCGTAAGGCAGCCACTGGACTCTCGAGGAAGCCCAGGGGTTGAAGGTGGGCGGGTCAAGGGGACGAGGGGTAGAACGCTCGACCCCCGGTTACGGTCGGCGATAGCAGAAAGGAGGGGTGGGCCTGAGCCCGCCGTACAGATGGCGGCCGTGGCCACTGTGCCCTGTGCCTTCACACAGGAACGGAGGCGGCGGACGGTTGACATTAGGTCTACCGTCATCTTCACGCGCGTTTCTTTGTGTCTGGTGCAATCACGGAGGACGTCCGAAAATGACGCCTGAAAGAAGTGAGCCGTTAGGAAGTGAAGTGAACCTAGACGGGTAGAAACTAAGCATCACACAACACTTGTCTCCAGACATCGACTTCCTAGGTGGTTTTTAGTTAGGAAGTGAACCGCACGCAACGCCTTCATAAAGCCAACACGTGACGTCATCAATAAAACTGCATATCCGGGATTTGTGGTACACATTACAGATGGCTTCAACCTTCTGCTAAACAAGAATATGTCATCACCATGTGTATGTTAGAGAACACCTAGAGTCATTTCCTAGTGAAGTTCTAGTCGAAGAAGTTCAATTGTGGACACAGTAATCAATTTCTAATCAATTTCTAACAGGACCGCAGCTGTGAACTCCGCTGAGCGACGAGAACAGCTTCCACACGAGCAGCATGGATACACCACACCCTCGAGTCCCTTACCTTGTCTGGTTCTGCGCTCGGTAGATAAGACGACACATTACTCCATGACCACACTACGTATGGAAACATTTACGTAAAATGCCTCGTCTCAAAGCACCTAGGGTCACTCTCTAAATAAACCCTGAAGAAGTCAAAACGTAATCATGGAAATAAAACAACGTCAAAAAGGCGAAACAAGCGATGTGTGATGCTTCGTTCTCACTCTTCTAGGTCCACTTCCAAACTAAAAACCATTTAGGAAGTTGATTTCTGGATGCAAATGATGTATGATGCTTCGTCCCCACTATACTAGGTTCACCTCAGTTCCTAACAGTTCACTTCAGGCGTCGTCTTCGGACGTCCTCCGTGATTGCACCGGACACAAAGAAACGCGCGTGAAGATTACGGTAGATCCAATTTCAACCCTCCACTACCTCAGTTCTTGCTACGCTTGCCACATACAAGCCAGTGAACGCCTCATCATGCCACCAAAGCCGTCCGCAAGGGGAGCCAAGAAAGCCGCGAAGAGCCAGAAGGCCGCCCGTTCTGGAGACAAGAAGAAACGTCATCGCCGCAAGGAGAACTACTATGTCCACATCTACCGTGTACTGAAGCTGGTCCACCCCGACACCGGTATGTCAACGAAGGCCATGTCGATCATGAACTCGTTGGTGAACGACGTCTTCGAACGCATAGCTGACGAAGCCTCGCGTCTCGCTCATTATAACAAGCGGTCGACGATCTCATCTCGCGAGATCCAGACGGTCGCCCGGCTCATCTTTCCCGGAGAGCTCGCCAAGCACGCTACAAACGAGGGCACTAAGGCTGTCACCAAGTACCTCTCCAGCAGGTAAATTGCTCTCATATCTACTATACGTGCAATGAAACAAGCGTGACCTCCCGTGCCTCCACTGATTGAATAAGAAGTTAACTGCAGTTGCTTGTATGTCGCTTTGTTTTCGTGGGTGGGTCTTCTGTGAAAAACATTGCCATCGCGTAAGCATTCCATAGATAGTGAGCCCGGATGTGCAGCACTGAGAAGGCTGGCGGACAGGGTGAGATGTGGTCGACGGCATGTGCTGCTCGTGATTTTGTATGATTCGTGGTACTGGGTCGTATCGAGATTGCACATTCTCCTAGGCTCCAGTCATACAACTAGGCAGGGCGAGGAAATCCCGGGATGATGGTTGTCTCATTATTTCATCTCTCGCACCCGTATGACTTGAGATTCGCAGATGTCAGAATTGTGGCCTTACAGAGGGCCGTTGGGTGAGATTGAAACCACTGACTCCTTCTCGGACTTGAGCGCATTCACCGCAGATGCGACCAGCCAACCGGATCTCCTTGGTCGTGATGGTGACACGCATTTCGGTTCTCCACTATCTGCCACGGTGACCGCGAACACTGTAGTATGCGGCGACGCTAAGTCGTTCAGAGCTGGACAGGGAGGGGTCCCCGCGTGATGACCCGGCGACGAGCCAGGCACATCCCGGGATTTCCTTGCCTTGCCTAGTTCTATGACTGGAGCATAGGAGAACGGGCAATCTCGACACGAGCCAGTATCACGAGTCACACAAAAACATAAGCGGCGCGCGTCCTCGGCCACACCTCACTCGTAGGGGTTACAATTGCAGATGAGCGATCGAAGATGGCAAACTCAAAAAATAAAAACAGTGAGCACTTCCAATGGAAATTCTCTTAGTGACGGCTAGTCGCTGTGTGTTTTCAATGTTTTTCGCACCCTCTCTGTTCGGTTAAGATCCTTTCTACGACACATTTTTTAGAGATATAGGAGACGTCTTACACTTGGACGGCTCACCGCCATAAGTGTACTGTACATTAAAGAGTGTACATTAAATAGTTAATGCTGATGGTCATTTACAGCCGTCTGATGAGCGTCTTTAATAATGATGCAATGAATTTGTCCCTATGGGAATTACAGATATCTAGTTGACAAGAATTCATTGGCTCAAACAAACTACAATTTCAAGAGGAGTTCTTGAGTTACTACCCTCGATGTCCAATAGGACATTTCCATACTTCAACCGCCGCGCTGCGTTACAGCAGTTAGGCGGGATTTGCACATCTCTCGCTTGGCGGCTATGAACGCTACCGCTATGGCGATCGATAATGAAGCCTTCGTAGCGCTGTGCCGCCCGGCGACAGAGGTATGGATCCCGCCTTTTACTACCGATATCGATTGTTCACGACGTCTAATCGTGAGTGATAGCCCTCATCATGGACGCCGCGCTGCGTTGCAATTGCAGTAGGAAGTCTGGTTTAAAGAGCTGATTAATCTGTTCACTTACTAGTACTGATAGGGGTTATTTTTCACTTTTCAGGCGCCAACAGTGATTTTGCTCTGCGAATGAAGCAACGGAAGACATGCGTAAATTGGAGTGGATATTTGAGTACATGCTTATGTAATGCTCAAGATGTATTTGGTTGTTGTTCAATAAACCTCTTGATGTCTTTCTTGGCTATTTCCATATTTGATGCACTTTGAATGTGACGAAGTACTTTACGAATTGATGCGTATTGAATTTATCAACTGTTTCCCGAACCCACTACTATTCAACACCGTGATTTAAGTTAAAGTGACTTCAGGAAGAATCGATTCCAATATGCATTCTTTGCGTTGAAGGCGCAGTATATAGTGTAGGCGGGCTCTTTTGAAATCTCTTTTATTCAGGAACCAATGCCTATTTAGTGGCCCTGCTTTATGAATAGTCTCGAGGACGCCTCATCAGCTCAACTATTCGCCATCCTCATCATTGGAGGTGAGCCCTTTGGTCGTATGCAGTTGTGCTATTCCAGTACATTCGCTGTATGTAACCAACCGCCACGACATGTAACGGTGACCTCTCCGCCCCCTCCCCCATCTACCATAGCTCCTAATTTTCTAGGGAAAACAGAGTCCGGATCAGTAACGGAAGTTGCAAGAAGACGTGTGACCCTGCAGGTGATTGCCGTAGAAGACCAGTGAGCACCCATAGCTACACGTAATCAGGGCGAATGAATTTCAGCTTGGGACGCTCCTCTCTTTCAGGACCGACCCCTAGCAGTGGTCCTACACTACGGACCCTTCTGCATACCGATCATATCGGATGAGGTCAGCAGGGAACTTCGCTGTTGCCTTCGAATGGCCGACCTACATGAACTGGTGAAGGTGGTAGAAGTCCCTCCTATGAATTTGAAGGGACAACTAGTCCTACCCCCCTCGTGTGTAGTGTGTCCTTTTGGAAAACAAGGTGATTGCATGACTTCGGGGATGGGGTGCCTCATGTCATGCAGGGAATGCAGAGAGGAGTACGTTGGGGAAACGGGAAGGCCGTTGTGTGTTACGGTGAAAGAGCACTGATAGCAAAGATATCGATTTCTCGCGCCGCTCGGTCGATATCTATTCCGACTACGGTGCCGCGCCGCGCAGCGACGCAACTATAAACCAGGGCTAAAGTGCTGTAACAATCTCGGTGCACAGCCTCACGAACCAACAACTCAACACGAAACAACATGCCGAGATTCATGGAAAGTCGGACATGGACCAATAAGGTTTCTTTGTTGTGGGTAATACGTTGGGTAAATTCTCGACGGCAACTATTCCTAAGATCGATTGTCTTCTTGCAACTTTCTTTACTGATCGATTCTCTGTTTTACCCAGAACGCCGCCCTATAGGATGAAGTGATGCTTAGGCGAGTAGCTTTGGGAATGTTTCTGACTCCTCTAAGCTTAGAAGAAGGCAAAATTGCCGGAACGTGAGGCGAAAGAAGGCCTTGAACAATCTTGGTTAACCGCTTATCAAGCACGTATCATATATGAACCACATTTGGCAAGATATATGAGAAGTTGAACCTGGACTTTGATTACCTGTCATTGAATCCACACAACTACTTAACATTCTAGGAATCCAGCACTAAGGAACCGCCCTAATCGACTGGAAAGGAAGCACATAGTTCTCTCCGCCTGAAATTTCCTGCTTGACGTTCTACGAGAGCTTCAATTGCCGTCCCATCATTCGTGGGCTTCTATTTAATTCAGGGGTGTGGTTGCGTGTTATGGGATAACGTACGCAATTAACACTGCGGATGCCCCTCCCGACTAGGATAGATCCCAAAGAAGTTCTCATCCTCCAAAAAAGGCGTGTGTGAGCGTTTATTCTAGTGGGGGGGGGGGGGCGTGGGGCGTCACTGGGAAGCGGAAAGTTACACCACCCTTCTCCCAACTAGGACCGCACTCATGTGCCGCTTACTCGACTACTTTTACTTCCAGCTGGTTTTTGCAGTCATCTGCTCCAAGCAGTTAATCTGGCTGTTCAGTTGAAGCCGTCTGGTGTCAAGTGCCTGGATCATGAGAATAGCCATAAAGCGGAGTATTTTAAGCCTCCATACAGACAGAAACCCGTGGTTTTCAAAGTAGCCGGCAAGTGTCATTGTTCATCATCACACTAGTTTGTCCTGGCCCCTGTCATCCGAAATCAATTTCTGCGCCGGGCCAACCGAGGATTTTTACGAAGTACAGTGTACAAAACTAGAGCTATCACGTCAACTTCTCCCGCCAGTTTCGCATGAACTTGCGCGCTAGAATTCAAAATTTCGTATGATGTTCAGTTCGGCAAGTTGGAAGCCTCGACTTTATTGTAGCCCATGGATGTTTTTTCCACGCTTTCAACGTCTGCTAAACGAATACCGTGGCCGACATCTCGACAATATCTGGTTTATTAGTTTCTTTCAAGCCTCAAGAAGGACAATCCATTGTGTCAAAACATCCATTGGTCACAATAATTCATTTGCGTAGAAAAATCTGGAAGACGCAAAAACTGAACTGAATGAAGTGACCTAACAAAGGGACTGTCTCAGCGGGCAAGACCGAGCTTACCATTGATGTGCAAAAAGCGGGTGGCGTGGCTTGGGTGGCGCAGCGGTAGTGGTGCTGGTTCATGTTGCAACGTTGGAGGGGGGGGGGGGGTTCTGCCATGTGCCATGTCTCGCTTTTGCATTTTCTCCTCTAGTATAGAATTTCCATGGAGAAGCGTCGCAGGAATTTTGCATATTTGAAACACTGCTAGTGCTTCAAATACAGGGATGTGCGGTTTTTTTGTTGTTGGGAAGGGCGGAGGACGGAATGCGGAACGGAAGAGCTAAAAAATGGGCGGAAACCGGAATACGAAACACAGAAACGGAAATAACTCAAAACTCACTACTTCATTTACTTTCTCATAAATACATTCAATATGGTGGAGGTAACTATACTAACTAATATAATAAATTACCCTTAACAAATTTAGGGAACAGGTAAGGCCGCATGCGGTTCTTCCCCAACAAGACCCAACAATAAAAGTATCTTGTATTCGAGTCTTCATTAGGATGAGTTCCCAAATATTACTAGTCTACCAAATCGAGGTTTGTGCAAGAACTTTCTGTAAGGAGAAAGAAAGTATTTTGAACGCAACGAATCCAAGTGAAAGGTAAGATGCCGGAGATTTCGCCACATGCCACTTCATAATTCTAACTGAATATCCTGTGTGGAAAGCACTGTTAGCAACCTAAGATTGCTTATAGAACTCTGAGTTAGAATTGGTGTTCCAAGCCAGATCTAGAATTATTAGAGAACTAAAGTTGTGCATGCTCCGGTCAAGGAATTAGATTCTTGATCAAAACCTTCTAGAAACATTTTGCAGCATTAGATTGTACGGTAGCATATCGTTTCCAAAGTAGTCTCCTTTCGGCTACATAAAACTGACCAACCATTCTATTCTGAAGCCGTACCCATGATTCGAATGTGAACAGCCGATGATTCACATCGTGTGGTTTGATGCATGACTCCTCCCTTTCCATGATCTTCAAACCGTTCGATCCGACAGACTTCCTTCTTGTTAAGAGTATGCAATTGCAAGGTTCGCCTACGCTTTTGAACGTATACACTCTTGGTTAACGAGGTATCCCACATTTTGGCGCTGACAGTCAACGTTGCATAGCTGATCTCCTTGTTCTGTCTTCTGCAGAAGTTCAAGTGGCGAATAGTCAGTGCAAAACGCGTGAGTGATAAGCCATCTTCGTTCCCGTCCCGTCCTCCGGCTCGAAAAAAGGCGGAACACGGAACGGAAGGACTAAAAGTGGCCGGAAACCGGAATTCAGAACACGGAAACGAAAATTCCGCACATCCTGGCCTGTATAAGGGCCTGTTCATACTTCGCGACAAGAGCGACTCGTCGCCCGTGCAAAACATGCATATCGATTAAAACCGAGCGCGCGCCGCCGAAAAGTGTTCATACTCGAGTGCCAGCGCCGCCGCTCCAGTCGCTCTTGTCGCCTGTTCATACTTCGCGCCGGCGCCGGGAGCGACTGGAGCGACTGGGGCGACGAACGGAGTGTGGAGTACGTAATTACACCGTACTAGTGCTGGAAGGCGCACTAGTGCTGGAAGGAAACGATTCCTGTTCGGACGTTCTTCACACAAAGATAAGGAGGGATTTTATGTCTATTTTGAGTGCCAGACTGACGATGTAGGTAATATGATTGTTCGCTTCTGTCTGTTTCAGTTTCTAACAACTTTTTTGACTAAAAATATGTCTGTTTGCTTGTATTTGTCTCAGTTTCCGGAAACTTTTAACTAATATAACTGTTTGTTTGTGTCTGTTTCAGTTTCCAAAAACTAATGCAATTGAATTTGAAGTTAGACGTGAAGACCTCTACTCACTTGATATTTTAGGCCACGCCCCGACGCCCCAGTCGCTCTTGTCGCTCTTGTCGCTCCAGTCACACTTGTCGCTCTTGTCGCCTGTTCATACTTCCGCGCGCTGCGCACGCCGCGCACGCCACGCGCTCTGCGCTCTTGTCACTGCTGTCGCGAAGTATGAACAGGCCCTAACGATTCTGACAAATGCACCCCCGAATGGTTACCGTATACCGGCTAGCGATGGAGCGCGGAAACTGTGACAGAAAGCTGTCTGCGCCCTCCTACCTAGAAAATCGCGCGTCGGCGTCCACGTTGACATTCAATTGATCTCTCGTGCGCTCGCGATGTTCCTCTCCGGAAGCGGGTCGTAGTGCAGTGGATTGTGGCGTCGCTTCTGCGAGGGAGGTGGAGGGGGGTCGGTTTTCCAGCGTTACATCACACTTGCATTTGAGCTGACTACTAGGGATTTGAGGGGATTTGACGCGTACGCAATTCCGAGGCATTTTTTGCGCATTTTTTCCAGCCGTCTACGTTTCACCGCTCCAAGAGCGCAGAACCCAGATCCGCACTCCCTGAGCGACGACAGGTTTGCTTGTGTAACGCTAGGAATGAAGGATTTCACGCTCCATCGTCAACGCGTGCCTAAATGATACGGTAACCATTCGAGAGTGTGTTCGTCAGAATTAGGTGCAATCTAGGGAAACGGGCCTCGGGCGGTACAAAGAACATCAGTATGTGGTCCGTCTATGTACAACACCTGTGTAGAAATCATCCCATCCTGCAGTTCCTGAACTTGTTAAGTATAGGAGGGCATAGAACCCAGCCAAACGTTTATTTTAAGCGCACGTACCCGCCTCCCTCCAAGTACTGTCTTTGCCATTCTGACTTAGAAGCAGAATAAAGGAAGAACTGCGAGTTTATAGGAGGAGACCCCAAAGGCTAATACTCCTCAAGCTGAGCAGCAGATGTATATGAATTCCCTATTGGAGACCACAAGGGTACCTCATGGCCTTCCTCCGGGAGCCGTTGAAAAGCGTTTCAAGCAGAAATTTTAGAGCAGAATGTTCAAGTTGATCTAATTTTGAACATGCAGTGTGTTTACGGTCACATAGCAGTCACAGCAGTCCGACCTATTTATTCCTTGTTCTCAGCTTAAGCCTCGTAACGCAGAATTTAAGATTGTCGTTTGAGCTTTGTTAGTTTGTGGGAACTCGAGTTTTCAAGCTTGTCCTCATCCGAAGCCTTATTTTTTATTTTTTTACGCGGTACTTTCCGGGAAGATATGTGAAGAATAGACTCCGGGATTGGTCGCCACCCGAGAATCGGGCGTAATCTCCAGGGAGAAAGATTGTGAATATCCTTCAAGGTTATTCTACGTTAAAAGGCAAATGAATTGTCTTCCTAGGCCAGGTGTTGGATATATGTAGTGTTTAGCCCTACCATCTACCTCTTGACTTAGCTTGATGACGCCTCCCGAACAAACTCAAAGTAAGAGGTGGTCCAGTACAGGAGAATGGATGCTACAGCCATTCTTCGGTTACTCAATCCCACTAGGATTAACTCTAGAAACTCTCTGAGATCCATCCTAGTGGGGAGAGGGTGCACCGCTAAAAGAAAGTGAAACAACTGTAAAAAGTGTGGCCTCTCGCTGCTGGGAAGTCGCGAGGAATGGTCCTCTTGTAGGTGTAGGTCAGTTTTCAGTGACGTCTTTGTGAACTACTTTGCTTTTAATTTTGTCAGCGTTGCAATGAAGAGTCAGTGAGGAGTGGGGGACGGTCAGGAGGTACACCCGCTCCCTGCTGGGGGGCATGCGATCTTCTTCTCATCCCCCTCGCTCATCCACCCCCAACCTCCTAGGTTTCACCAAGAGTCTAACGGCTGCCTTACGAAACCTTTGATACGAAAAACAACAGTTTCTGGCCCGCAGAACAGCGGTTTACCTCCTGACGCCACGCTCCTCAGCAGGGGGCGGGTGTACCTCCTGTCGCGTTGCCGTGAGGAGTACCCCTACCCCCTCGCTAGGATAGATGCACTGGTAAGGCGTCTTCCAGGCGTGAGTACAGTAAAGAGGCAACTACTTCACCTCAGGAGCCACGTAGCACCATATTGAGAGTTGCGGCGCTTCCCCAAATATGCTTTTCACTAAGTTTGTTCATTTTTTAATATTTGTAGTGTTCCAGATGGCAAATTATTGAACGTACCCTCTAAGAACCTCAGGAGAGATTCTTCGACGCTCTCCTCCACCGTCGAATGGTATGTTGTCCTTTACAAGTTGAAATTACTTGCGATTGTGATCCTTTACTGATGTCGTTGTGCTGAAAATAGGCCACCACTTGACCTCGAAACTTCGGCTTTTCCCCTGGGAGACCTGGGGCCGGATTCATCAACAACTAAACCTGCGGGTACGCGGGGTAGTACGGGGTAGTATAAGGTAATAATATGGATGTGAACACTTCATCATGGGTATCTCTAACCCTCATACCCGCTGGTTAGCCGTTGATGAATCCTGCCCCTGATCTATGGACCTATCCTAATCGTGAGCGCGAGTTGTCTCGCTTAACCACCTCCTCCCCTGAAAGCTTCTGTGGCTACCTCATGATGTTGATGGATCTCGGAAAAGTACAGCGATGGTGCGATAACGGAACAGATGCAGCATCAATTCAATGTTACCCTCCTATCTAGGACACTCTGTGGGCTCACCAGTATCTTATACTTCTTTCCGACTCATCTTCAATCGTTTTTGAGCAGATTTCTGTCTTTTATTGTTCCATCAGCATTATGTCATTCCATTTGGCTTCTCTCAAGCTACTTCAGGGTCGGTGTTGACACGGACAGCTGTGAGGGCGAAAACTTCTACGCAGCCTTAGTCGCTATTACTGGTACGTCCCGCTCATTTTTACCGCCACTCTCCCTGAATCTGAATCTGGATATAAATGAGGGTAAATGTCGGCGCTAATCCATTTCCTTAAGGATGCGCCACGCAATTGACTGCTATGGGATATCGTGGAGGCTATTCGAGTGCGTGTTTCGCCTATACAGCGACTTGCGATGGCCAGCAGGTGGACAACTTACCCAAGGAAGGGTCTTAGGCGTAGGTCTAAACGGGAAACCGATAGTACAGCTAGAATCTCCACCCTTCATGTGGTAGAAAAACATGTTTCGTTTTTGCTGAATCCTTGAACCCAAGGAGCTATGGGCCCTCGAAAGCGGGGTACAGTATCGCACCGCCACCCGTACCTACCACAACCTACCGTAATCACCGAAATTTGAAAAACGGATGTCAGATTCGTGATCAGCACCCCAAGTAACACTCCTGGGCGAAGAGTGGGCGAAAAAATTCGACCTTTACTCGACCTCTGGAGTCGTGAGAGTACGATAGTGCCTTCAATGATAGTTTAAATCAGCTTATTCCCTACACATCTCCTACACATTTATTTCACTCTAAATTGTCAAACAAGGGTTTACTGTGAGCTGTGGCTCACTCGCTCTTCCCTGCTTCTGAATTATACAGTGTTTTGTGTTTATGTTAAACAGTGACCTTCCAACAGGTACGGGTTACAGCAGGTACTAGTGACTAGGGCTGTCGAGGTCATCATCACCGATTTCGTCCAAACTTGTCCTAGGGGGGGGGGGGTATTTGGGTTGCTGATCACGAATCTGACATCCGGTTTTCCGTGTTACGCTGGAGTACGTTAAGTTACAGTAGGTAGAGGTGATTAATGGTAAGGTCACGGTCACCGTTTTTGCCCAAAGTTCGTGTTGAGCACGAATCTGAACTTTATTTGACAATTTAGAGTTAAGTAAGTGTGTAGTAGGTGTGCAGGAAGCAAATTGGTAAGGGAGGTGGTCATGAAAAAATGCAAAAATAGTGCATAGCACAGAAGTCGAACACCTGACCTAGCACCTGTTAAGCAACCTCTCAACCTGCTGAGCCACCGATCCGCTAGGCGCGCGGCCTTTCGCGACGTCCTACACAACAGCGCGTGCAAAACTTAAACCGCCGTGCTGCACGACAGCAATTAGGCAGGATTTACATACCGCTCGTTTAGCGGCTACGAAAGCTATTGTAACGGACGCGCTACTTTTCCAAGGAGATTGCAACGGCTTCCGTTTAACCACTCCATCGGACCCGTATACGACCAGCAGAAATCGTTCTCCGTCATGAGTTCTTCGATCGTTTGAACACTACAAGAAACACCTTGATGATCATGTTTTTATCAACACATTTATGAGACAACACATGGGTGCAATATAACATGGATGGATGGGAAGGAAAGGGGGGGGGGGGGCAGGGACCGCTTAAGGCCTTTGTCATACCATCGCTCAGCCCGAGCGACAGCTAATGATATGCAGGCGTCGCTCGGGGTGAGCATGGTATGACAAGGCGAGCCCAGGGACGAACGGCTGGGCGCCGCCAGACGCAGACGGGAGCCGACCGCCACATGTTTTTCGAGGCTCTCCTGTTATACCCCGCTTCTCGGCTTAGGGCCGGCTCCTGTCGCGAGTGACCAGCACGTGCCGACGAACGTGGCTGGAAGAGCGGTGTTGGAGTCGGACCATCAAAGAACACCGGTTTGGTCTCCTGTACCGTCCGACTACACTACCGCTATGAACGATCGATAATGGTAGCCTTCGTAGCGCCGTGCCGCCCGGCGACTGTAGTATGGATCCCGCCTTTTACTATCAATATTGATTGTTCACGATGTCTAATCGTGAATGATCGTTCTCATCGTGATCGCTGCGCTTTGTAGCTATTGCAGTATCAGGTCTGGTTAAAAAGCTGATTAATCTGTTTACTTGCTTGTACTGATAGCGGCTAATTCTCACCTTTCAGCCACCAACACTGATTCTGATCTACCTCTGTGGAAGGAACAGACGGCATTCGTGAATAGGAGTAGATATTCACATGGAGTACATACTTACGTAATGTTCAAGATGTATTTAGTCATGGCTCAATAAACTTATTGATGTTGTTCACTTGAGCACTTGTGCGCTATCCACGCCAAGCGCGTCACCATCATGTCCAAGGACATCCAGCTGGCTGGTCGAATCCGCGGTGAACGAGCTTAAACCCGAGAAGGAGTCAAAGGCTTCAACGGCCCTCTTTAGGGCCACTATTCTGACGTATGCGAATCTCAACTCATTCGGGTGTGAAAGTGGAGAGTGGTTTGGTGATGATGGTGATCTGAATAAAGATGTGCTTCAATTGAATGGTCGTCATGTTTGTGGTAGTAATGGTGGTGGCATGGCAGGCAGAAGATGAGGGAAACGCTGTGGAACAAGTCTTGGTCGCGGGTGAGGTGCTGGAGCTGGGTGGGTGTTGCAGGGTGGATCAGATTTTCCAATTGTTTAAAGTGATAGGTCTGCAAACACTCAGGTTGTGGGTGCGCCATGCGTGGGACTTGTGGGTTTTCCTCTTGAAGTAGCGTGTTCGCGTGCATTGTTCATCAGAGTAAATTGTTGGAGTCAAATTCAACACTACCACACTACTTGTCGATAACGTCACAATTTCGTTGTCATGAAACAGCTATCATCCCGGGATTTCCTTGCCCTGCCTAGTTCTATGACTGGAGAAATGTAGGAGAATGTGCAATCTCGATACGAGCCAGTACCTCGAATCACACAAAAAACCCCTTAAGCTCCTATGTATCCTAATTACGCAAAATCGCTTAATATGTTCTATACAAGATAGCAGTTCAGGTGTTCGATGAAAAAATCGTTTCGGTTCTCCATTATCTGCCACGGTAACCGCGAGCGCTGTTGTATGCGGTACCTCACTTTGTGTTGTTCCCGTTTAGGTTCTTCAACATTCCCTAAGGTAGACATTTGTCTTAAATGCCTTAAATAAGTAGAGAAAACTTGCTCCGGCACCGATTTTTGTGACGAGGATGAGAGTTCAGTGCTCCACTTGGTGGTTTCACTGGGATTAGAAAGCACATCAAGCTCAAATTCGATTCGTAGAGTGCACACGACCCTAAAGAGGGCCGTTGGGTTAGATCAGATAGCATTAGAGTGTGCTTATTCCTTGTCACCTGCGGCCTTCTTGTGCAGCGTAACCGCCTGGTTGTTAGACAGAACACCTCCCTGACCGATGGTCACACCGGAGAGAAGCATGTTGAGCTCCTTGTCGTTTCGGAAGGCGAGCAGCAGGAGATGACCAGTGTTGATTCTTGTCTTCTTGTTGTCGTGAACGGCGTTACCGAGCATCTGGAACACCTTCAATGGCGAGGTATTCGAGGACGGCGGCGAGGTACACTGGAGGTCCACCACCGATACGTCCAGCGTAGTTGCCTTTGAGGAGCATACGATGAAGACGACCGACGGGAAATGCAGTCCATCACGCGACGGACGCGACTTCGACTCCTCCCCTTCCACGTGGGGGCATTGTTGTGGCGAGAACTGCGACGTGCACAGACCTCGCCCCTATGCGAGCGTGCATGCGCCTACGGTGGCGGAGTGGCGTTCTACCGCTCTACCCCCCCCCCGCCCTTTAAACAGAGGCGTGGCAAATGTCTGCATCTCCACTATCTCGTAAGGCAGCAGGGAGGGGGGGGGGGGCGGGGCTGCGTCGCGCCCGCCGTTTAGGAGGCCGCCGTGGCCACCGTGCCTTCACACAAGAACGGAGGCAGCGGAGGGTTGATATTGGGTCTACCGTAATCTTCACGCGCGTTTCTTTGCGAACGGTGCAATCACGGAGGACGCCCGAAGATTAAGCCTGAAGGAAGTGAACCGTTAGGAAGTGAAGTGAACATCGAAGGGTGGAAACTAAGCATCACACATCACGTGTCTCCAGACATCGACTTGCATGTCCGAAATCTGCGGTACACATTACAGATGGCTTTAACCTTCTGCTAAACAAGGATCCTTTCCAGTAATGTGGGTACGAGGTTGAACTCCTATGTCACGACGGTGAGTATGTTAAAGAACATCTAGAGTCGTTTCCTGGTGAAGCTCCAGTCGAGAAAATTCAATTGTGGAAACCTGAATCAATTTCTAACAGGACCGCAGCTGTGAACTGCTCTGAGCGACGAGAGCAGTTTCCACACGAGCAGCATGGGCACACCACACTCTGGAGCAGGCTCAAGCGTCCCCATCCCCACCTCAGAAGCGGAACTCGTACGACCCCCTCCCTCTCTCTTCCACTGTTCTATTTCTTGTATATTTTGATTTTTTCAAGGTTTCTTGTACACCACGAACTCTTTAATAGATTCTTCTTTTCAGGTGCGGCTTCGGCACTGAAGAGAACAATGAAACGAGTTCCCTGAACAATACATGTTTTCAAAACACAATAAAATTCTTTAAAATTTTAAATGCTATTTTCGACACTTCAAAATAAAGATTTTCTGGTAGCAGTCCTCCAATAATCACTGTTCAATTTATGCAGTTTTTTCAGGACGTCATGGACACGTAACATTCTTCTACCTGAAGGAGCGACGTTTGCATCTGAAATTGTGTTATATAAAATGTTGAATATTACTTCCTGACGACGACTTAAGTGCTTTCCTTATGAATTTTTTTGAAACGTTCATCGAATCGATTATGGAGCGGAAAAAAAACGAAGGATGGACGATGGACTTCCCTATGGAAAGCTCTGTGCACGACACAGCGAAAAAAACATATTTCTCCGCAGCGATGACGGAACTGCGATGACGATATGATTAGGATGGATCGTAAGCAAAGTTCTCGTTTTTTATGAAAAAATTATTCTTCAGCCGAAGCAGACCACCCACACAAATGAAATTCTGCCACAAAAACTTCCCAGTCTTGGTCAATGCACAGTGAAAAAATCACGATTTTCTGAATCGAACAGAATAAATCGACCTCAGGTCGACTTTGCACCAACGTCATCGGAGCATAAACTTGATCGTTCACAAAAAGGTTCATAACTCGGTAAGTTTTTTGAACTTCGGAGACTACTCTAGTTTTTCGAAAACACGAAGAAAACGCTTTCCCACCATGTAAAAACCATTTTCAAAAAAGGGTTCTTCATGCGCGGCTGACGGTTCAATTTTTGAGCGAAAAAAATTGAAATGACTACACAAAATGCTCATAACTCGGTCAGTTTTTCGAAGTTTCAAAATCCCGCCAGCTTTTCGGAAACTACAAGAAAAGTCCTTTCTTGCTGTATAAGAATCAATTTCCAAAAAAGGAGTCTTCATGCGCGGCACGGGGGGTCCAAGTTCTGGTCCATTTCGCAAAAATACGTACCGAAAATCGAACCCCCCGCCCCGCATGAAGCTCCTTTTCTTGGAAATCAGTTCTTATATGGTTAGAGAGCATATTTGCTCTATTTTTTAATGGCTGAGCGGATTTTTGATTTTCAGAAAAATAGCTGAGATATGATCAATTATCGGCAGTCGTGAACTGAATCTCGGATCGACCGTTCACCGTCGTCATCGAAGCGATCTCACAAAAATACACATAACTCAGCTAGTTTTTTGAAATTCAAAAATCACGCTCGCTCATCGAAAAGTAGAAGAAAAGCGCTTCTTTATGGTTACAAAAACGGTTTATAAAAGAGGGATCTTCATGCGGGGCGGGTGGGGTTCGATTTGCTGTCGATTTTCGCCGAAAATCGACCAGAAATCAAACCCCCACCGCCCCGCATGAAGACCCCTTTTTTGGAAAGTGATTCTTCTATGGTGAGAAAGTAATTTTTTTCTATTTTTTGATGGCCGAGCGGGATTTTTGATTTTCGAAAAACTAGCCGAGTTATGTGTATTTTTGTGAGATCACTTCGATGGCGACGGTGAACGGTCGATCCGCGATTCATTTCACGACTACCGATAATTGATCATATCTCGACTAGTTTTTCGAAAATCAAAAATCCCGCTCGGCCTCAAAAAATAGAGCAAATATGCTCTCTAACCATATAAGAACTGATTTCCAAGAAAGGGGTTTTCATGCGTCATGGTTCAGTTTTCGGTACGAATTTTTGCGAAATGGACCAGAAATTGGACCCCCCGTTCCGCGCATGAAGACTACTTTTTTTGGAAATTGATTCTTATACAGCAAGAAGAGACTTTTCTTCTAGTTTCTGAAAAGCTGGCGGGATTTTGAAACTTCGAAAAACTGACCGAGTTATGAGCATTTTGTGTAGTCACTTCAATTTTTTTCGCTCAAAAATTGAACCGTCAGCCGCGCATGAAGAACCCTTTTTTGAAAACGGTTTTTACATTGTGGGAAAGCGTTTTTCTTCCTGTTTTCAAGAGCTAGTGTAGTCTCCGAAACTCAAAAAACTTACCGAGTTATGAACCTTTTTGTGAACGCTCAAGTTTATGCTCCGATGACGTTGGTGCAAAGTCGACCGGAGGTCGATTCATCCTGTTCGATCCAGAAAATCATGATTTTTTCACCGTGCATTGATCAAGACTTGGAAGTTTTCGTGGCAGAATTTTATTCGTATGGGTGGTCTGCTTCGGCTAAAAAATAATTTTTTTCATGAGAAAACGAGAATTTAGCTTATGATCCTAAATTTTATATGGCACAGTTCCACTCTCTGCCGTCCTTTCCTTCAGAAGGCAGAAAAGTTTTTTCCGCGAAGAGTCCATCCATCCTTCAATTGCGGTCGACCATGTCAGACAACGCAGTAGCCGCACGCAAACTGCTATAACTCGCAGATCTTTGGTGCTTCTAAAAAATTCACAAGCTTCAATTAATGTGTGTTCTATGTGTCAAAACGCAGGTTTTAAAACTAACATCTTCCATGTGATTAGAATACGTGATTATTCCACTGTGATTGATGTCGATATTTTTTTCGGCAAACGACGCTAAATCAAGATCATATAGAAGATCGTTTCAGAAAGACATAGTTTTATCACTATGGGTCAAACGGGCTTATAATTCTATATAGGGTACTATTTCACTTTCAGGCGCTGTTTCCTGCAGAAGAGAGAAAATTCTTCTCGAGGCAAGTCCGTCTTTCGGTTGCCATCCCCTCATCGATTCGAAAAGTGCTTCAAAAATCTTGTAGGGAAAGCTTTTAGGTCGTCCTTAGTAAATGACATTTAAAATTGTTTAGAGTGCAACTTTGGAAGTGGATGTCGCTCCTTCAGGTAGAAAACTCCATGTTCATGACCTGGCAAAATCTGAAAAAATGAAAGCCTCCCATTGACTCTAAATCTGCGAACAGGAGATCTTTATTTTCACTGTACAATATTTTTTTGATATTCAATCCCATTTTTTCACTACAGGAAACGCGAGTGCTTGTATGTAAATGCATCGGCGTAGATGCAAACATCTAAAAACCTGAAATTAGA
>OX377206.1:3803478-4053801 GCA_947396885.1 Heligmosomoides polygyrus polygyrus | reverse complement strand
CACTACACGTGATTTCTGTGACATTGGAACTGCTATCGATTTGTAAAGAAGTATAGCCTTAAGTCTAACTATAGGAAAGATGGAAAACTTAACAAATTTTTACCTGCCGCTACCCCAAACAGTTCATTACCTATGATGTGTTCTTCATCATAGGCTGTTGAAAACAATTCTTAACGGCTTTATTTTCGCTGAGTTCAGTCAACTTTGTCTTCTTCGGAGGCTCCAAAGGTCAGAAATATTCGAAAAGCTAGTCGCCCAAGCTTCACTGCGTCCTGAAATGGAATTTTAGGCGCTACGGTAGTTGGGGTGGGGAAGCACCTTATAAAAAGGAGCACGGAAAACACGAAACGAGACATACTGATATTGAAGCAAACAAACGAACAATGCTATAGCTGTGTTCTGCGCAGAATTCCACCGGGGAAGGGACTCCGGGCTGTGACCCGGCTAACACACCCGTGTTAAAATTGCCCAAGTCCTGAAATTTCTTCCCCTCTCCAATACAGAGGAAATAAAGTTCAGATTTGCAATGATATTCCAGTATATTCGCTGTATGCAACTAAGCGCCATGACATGCCATGGTGACCCCCTTCCCCCCCTCCCAACAACCATAACGCCTAGTTTTCCAGGGAAGACAGAAACCGAATCACCAACGGAGTGTGCAAGAAGATGTGTGATCCTGCAGTGGTTGCCGTAGAAGACCACCGACCATCCGTAGCTGGACGTAATCTGGCGAATGAACTTCAGATTGAGGCATCCCTCTCTTTAGGACTCTTAGCAGTGATCCTAGCTATGGGTAATAGGATAATAATAGGTAATAGGTTCTTTACTGGCCCTTTCTCTGTTTGACCCAGAACGTCGCTCTGTAGGTAGGATTTGACCCAGAACGTCGCTCTGTAGGTAGGATTTGACCCAGAACGTTGCTCTATAGGTAGGATGAAGTGATGCTTGCGCGACTGTTGGGAATGTTTTTGACTTCTCCAGACTTAGAAGAAGGCGAAATTGCTGAAAGGTTAGGCGAAAGAAGGCCGACAACAAACTTGATTAACCGTTTATCGCTTACGCATCATGGTTGAACCACATTATGGCAAGATCTGTGAGAAGTTAAACCTGGGCGTTGATTACCTGTCATTGAATCCACACAACTACTCAACATTTCAGGAATCCAGCACAGCACTAAGGACCCGTCCAATCGGAGAGGGGCGCATGTTCCCGGCTTGACGGTCTACGAGAGTTTCAGTTGCCGTCACATTATTCGCGGGCTTTTATTCAATTCAGGGGTGTGGTTGTGTGGCATGGGATAAAGTACGCAAATGAAACTTTACGGGTGCCCCTCCCGACTAGGAAGAGACCGCAACGAAGTTCTCGTTTTCTACAAAAGGCGTGGGTGTGCGTTTATTCTAGCCGTAACGGGGGGGGGGGGTGGGGGGGGCGAGGGGCCTCGCTAGAAAGCGGAAAGTCACACCACCGTCTTCCCAACTAGGACAACACTCATGTCATGTCTCGACTACAGTTACTTCCAGCTGGCTTTTGCAGTCATCTGCTCCAACTAATTAACATTGTCGTTCGATTGAAGCCGTTTGGCTGTCTGTCAAGTTCCTGGATCACGAAAATAGGCATAAAACGGAGTCCCTTAGGCATTCATAATAAGCCTTCATAAAGACTGCAGAAAAGCTAGATTCCCGTGGTTTTCGAATCAGCCAGCAAATGTTATCGTTCACCATCGTCGAATACTGAGCCGGATTTCTCTTCCATGCATTCAAGGTTTGCCATACAGATGCTCATTGTGGCCGAAACCTCGACAACGACGTGTTTACTAGTATTCTCGCAGACCTTAGGACATTGCTGTCGAAGCATCGGCCACAACAAGGCACTTGTATGTTAAATCTGAAACGCATAGAAGGAATGTCAACTGAATGAAAGGTAATTTCGAGTGCAGACTAAGCAGAAGCCTGAACTGTTCAAAATGATGAACTCTTAATCCAATTATAGACTGCGTAAATGACGGGAACTGGACATCTCAGTGTGATTATAAATAATAATAATTACTCTCTAACGATGTTGAATAGAAGTATTGCTGCTCTCCTAGTGGGTGGGGGCGGGGGAGGTCACTTCGGTACGTTCGAGAACAGCGGTAAAAACGAAAACCAGCTGTGATACTACGGCAACACACTAAAATAGCCTCTAAGAGGACAGCGTCTTGCAATTTTCCACCTTTTGAATGCTATCCGTCATGTTTTACTCGCTTTTTCAGCGATATCCTTCCCCCCCCCCCCCGACATGTCCAAAGCGTTTAGTTTGCCCTACCTTCGTTTATGCTTACAATTCGGTGTTGCGACCTTCATCAGTATCTGACAAAGTCGAACTGATATTTGACTTCACCAACAGAAGGCCTGACATCTTCTAAGAAGAAATATACACCAATCCCGACACAAGCTGCATGCATTTTTTGAACATCGTAGAAATTAATTGGTCGAAGCAATAGCTGTGAACTATAGGTGCATTTCTTGGATCTCCTTTTATTCACCTTTGAGTAGAGCAAGTCTTAACCATACTGACTGCTGAAATTCTAGGAGGATGTCTAAGAACAACCTATGTGCGACCCATCGTTGAAACTGAAACAACGGCATTCAATCCGTCTAGGATTAGAGGGATGTTGATCTTTTGGAAATCGATCAAAACAGCTTCACGAGGAAGCCCAAGATAAGATGTTTTTCAATGGATTACTGTTTATTTATTTATTTGCTCTAAAATTGTGCACTAACACAGTTAATGAAATGAATGGTTTGATTCCAAATTGTTCCCAGCGGTCTCAGTTTTTTCTTTCTCATTGAATAACAGAAGGAAAACTGCTGACATTACCATGATGTGTAAAATTCTCTCCAATAACTTATCAATGAAACCGGAAGATTTCATTCATAGGGTGCTGACAAAATTCGTAAGAGGAAAGCTTAAACCTCGAATGGCGGTTGCTAAGTCACGGATTAAGTCAGATTTTTTCTCCTACAGGATTCTCAACGAATAGACAACAGTGTTCAAGTCTATTTAAAAGTTGGAGTCTGCTGTGAACATCTCGGACATGGAAGTAGGGGAATAAAAGAAAAAGAAGAGAATAAAGTAAAAGGAAATACCACATCTCCAAAAATACGGATCAGAAGACGGAAGCAAGTTGTCGGACTAGAACAACGAAAAGGAGTCTGTTCCTCAAACCTCGTGTCTCCCACTTGAAATAGTAACCAGATACTCCATCACGTTACCCTCTTTCGCCGCTATGAACGGGGAAGGGTAGGAAGTCTAGGGTGTGGCGCTAGAAGGCCCACATCCCGAATTTCCTTCCATGTTTTGTTAAGAACTCAATATTGAAAGAAAGAAGTGAACAGAATAATTTAGCACTGCATTTTCGTTCTAAGAAGTATCCTTCATAGATTGTTTCGCATTCAACATTCCTGGAATGTTATAAGGCCACCGTCTACCCATAGTCAAATGTCAAGACCTGGTGCACTGCCGACATGGATTTAAATTCCCGCGCGCGGGAAGGCAATTCGAATTGCGCGGGGGTGGTTTTTATGCAAGATCCAGTAACTTGTACTTTTAAACAAAACATAGAGGAAGCGGTGATTAGTTAAAGCTATGCAGCTATCTCCGCTCCTGGCTATAATAGATCCCAAACTTCATCGAAACATGTAACCGCTTAATCGAACTAATCAATAGCTGAGAAATATAGAATAAATTTAAAGTAATTTCATATACAAGACGTTTATAATGAAAACGATAGGACCACAGACTCTTGGAGCTGAACATTAGACAGTAGCAAGGATACTTTGTGCACTAGTGCCAACCTTGCAATCTCACTTTTTCTCATTTTGTAGTTGCCGTCCAACTAAGGTTTCGTATCCTTTTCCATCTAACACTATAACGTCGTATTTCAGGAATGAGTTGGCTCTGAAAGCTGTGCTGGCCTATGGAATCCACCATTTGAGAGCTGAATTAGCTATTTTCCCTCTGCCTCATCAACCTGCGATGCAGATACCGTGTGAAGCTACCTTCCTCCCTCCGGATTGTGCCTGGATCTCACTTAGAGCTTCAGTTGTTGACTTTTCGTCGTCCTCGAGCCCCTTCAAAGCCCTCTTAACGCTTATATCTGCCGATTGTGACTGAATACGTTGTGTTGTTGCCGTTTGGTTTGATCTCAAAATACTTGTTGACTATTTCAAGCATTGTATTCTGTAGACAGGACGCCATTAGACGTTTTACTTGTTCTGCAAATGCACCTCACAAGTGCAATCGATAAATCGATTTCAGTTCAACCTATGATCCCGCCCCGCCGGTGAGTTACTGGCAGACCGCATTGTTGTCGTACATGTACCACCAACGCTAGAATCGATTGAAAACAAGTTCTTCATTTAAACATTTTTGTGTGAAGGTGCTCTAATATGTGCAGCTGTCCTTGAAATTAATGTCACCAACTGTTCTCGTCCTTAATGTAATAAATGGTATAAAATGATTTTCCATGTACGAGTGTACTTGCTTACGAATATGATTCTTGTTTTTAGACCGGACGGTTAATCACTGCCGTACCTCGGTAAACCTCATATCTTTCCTACTCGTATTTTTTGTTGGATTGTTTATGTTTCAGACCTTTTTTCTAAAGGGATATCCAAGCCGTTTCTTGTAAAGAGCGATCCAAAAACGCACAATAAGTGGACAAGTTGGTTCTAGGTCTCTCAGAGTGGCTTCCCTTCATCTTAAACGTGGATTTGCCTCAAAAAACTCAATTCAGGGGCAAGAACCTTTACTATTTCTTGAATCTTAAAATCTTAAATCAATCCCCACGTTTAAACCGGACATTTTTCATTTCTAGTGAAACGTCTACTGATGACTAGACCTTTTTACTTAAGTCTAAATACTTCCGAGTTCGAAGTTGTTAAAATCGTCTTTAAATTAACAGAGTTTTCAAGCCCTACTGGATACTTTGTAAGAAAAATTTTTGGTTTAAAAATTTGTCTTAAGAACTTCTCTTTAGATTTTATCCCTAAATGTGCTAAAAGTGATCTACTATTTGGACCTCCATAAAATTCTTATCATCCAAGCTGCGAAAGCTTTTTCGAGACTACTTACAACAGCGGAGCACCAAAAATGTCCCCACGTGTCACGAAAAGGCTGCGCCATGCGTTCATCCGGCACGAGACATTGTTTACTCGATTGATGCTGTGCACTCAAGTCAAGAAGCACTTGAAAGCACGAAAGCATGACATAATCTTATCTTGTAACACACCTTAAAAGTTTGCTTTCCCCTCCTCAAAATAGTTTTTTTAATAACAGTCTGTTCAGAAGGATGAGAATTGTGTTGTCATTCCAAGAAATGTTGCATTTTTGGTTCTGCTGTTTGAGGAGGGTCCATCTGAACAAAATTGAAAGCAAAAAAAGGTTTCGCTTTTTGAATGTGACTACTTTCATTCGAAGGCCGCCCCTTTGACCTGGTAAGCGCTGAATTGAAACTAAGGGTACATGTCGCAAAGGTGAGCAGCATTGATTGGTGGAAACGCGCCCAATAATAACCAAGCAGAGCACAGAGTGAACACATGCTTGCCCATCAGGGTACCGACTGCACAGGCTGTCTCTGAATGGCACACCCTTTCAATGTGGTCTGATTGGCTGGCGCACTTCCATCTATCGACGCTGCCCGTCTTCGCGTCATAATCCAAATAAAGTGTCGTTTCATATGAATGCATTATCTTTTTGACACAAGTAGAGGTATACAAATAACTTAATTTCGCTACGGCCCAATAAGCCATTTCGGCTTTATCGAGCAATCGGATCTATCTAGTGGGGGGGGGGGGGGAGCAAGGAGGGTATCGCGCTTAAAAAACCCCTCCCGTGGAATCGATTCGGTCAGGTGTTCACGGTGGAGCGCGCTTGCGCACCGCACAGTGGAGCCGACGCTGGACAAGGCGTCCGGCGCGTTTGGATCGTCCGCTGCTGGGGAGCGTTTCTGAATGTTTCTGAACGTCGGGATTCAGAAGACGCGCCTCGATGTCGTCCAATCTTCCTACGGATAGGGAAGGACTCCAGGGTGGGTGCTATCCAAGCTGCTCGTGTGGAAACTGCTTCTATCGCTCAGGAGTCCCGGGTGGGTTCTGCGCTACAGGTGAAAAATGTGCAGAAAACACCAGCAAATTGTGTAGACGTCAAAAACCCTCAAATATCAAATAATCAATTGAAATGCAGGAACGAAACGCGACAACGCAGGGGGACCGAACCCCCGACCTCACCCGCCGAAGCGCCACCACCACCCACTGCGCCCGAGCCGCTTGGCGGCGATGCTATTGAGGGCGTACAAGGGCGTATCAGAGAGCCAGCGCGCAGTTTCCGCGCTCCACCGCGAACACCTGACCGAATCGATTGCACGGGGGAGCTTAAACGCGATCGCGAGGAGGGTGTGAGGACGCGAGACGTCACTAGAGGTACAGAAGAATATCCACGCAGGGTTGATGGCGTTAACCGAAGAGGAAATTTCGCAGTTGTCCCTTTATGGGTTGGGTTAGTGTGTTGTATTCATATAATAAAATCTTTCACCTTCAAATTTGCTACCGCGGTCGATCAGGCAGAGTGAGGTGTCCCCCCTCACGTCTCCCCACCAGGACGGATCCGAAAGCTGTGAATAGAATAACTAAATTTAGCCGAAATTTATGGCTAGAAACATATGCACACCAGTTTTTGAATCCCTTAGGTAACTCAAAGCTCTAACCGGATAGATCATAGAACATTTGTTAGCCAAAACGTGATACAAAGTCAGTTTAGTACAAAAGGATACATCGAAAGTCGGCTTTTTGAAAATTATCAATATCAGAACGTGGAAATTTGTTGAGCAAAAAAAGTGATTCAAATCAGTTTAGCATAAAACGTGGCAAAAGGTCAGATGATTTCAACCTTCAAAGACAGCAGACAGAGGCTCCCTCGTCTTCTAACTCTTTTCCATCCAAGACCTCTTTTCTATAGAGCGATTTCAGGGCGGAGTGGCGTTCTACCCCCCGCCCTTTAAACAGAGGAGTGGCAAATGTCTGCGTCTCCACTGTCTCGAAAGGCAGCCACTGGACTCTCGAGCAAGCCCATTGGTTGGGGGGTGGGCGGGCCAAGGGGTCGAGGGGGTAGAACGCTCGACCCCCGAATTGTTCCCATGGTTTGAATAAAGTGAACAACGCTTCTTTTCTTAGACTCCCTGATTCATTTACTGAAAAAGCTATTACATGTTAAAGCAAAGTACCGTTCACTTGGCCTAAAAACTAATTTGTAGTTGATCTCAGAAATGTGCTCTCTTCTTAAAAACGTTTTCCACTTTGTAATTAAACGTCCCGGGTGAGGAACTGGGAATCAATGCTGGAGGTTCATTCCAAGTTTTAATAACACGAGCCAAAAAGGAGGTTCTTGAATTCTTTGCGGTTGAATTCTTAGATTGTGCCCTCACGTGATTCCATCGAATGAGGAAAAGGTGAAAAGTTCATTTTTGCCAATATCCATGTGATCATTAACAATTCTAAAAACAAGGTTCTGATCGTAAATAATTCGTCTTAGTGACATCCATGGTGTAGTGCTAGGATAGTCTTGGCGCGATTCCAAATCCAAGATCCAGCTCCCTTCCGTCCGCGGGTGGCTTCATTTCGCTTCTGTCGCTCCTCCTGGGTGGTGATTCGAGTGGTGTCTCCACTTCAGCTCTTCTTCTTCACTTCTTGTCTCGGTTCCTTCGAGCCTTATCGTATAAGAATCCGTGATGCCTACGCAGCCTTTCCAGCATCACCGTATCAACCGAATCGTTCGACGACGTGATGAGCCAGGAGATGAAGGAAAGTAGTGACAGCCCCGACAACCTGCCAGACGGCGTTCTTCCTCCGCCACCGAAGCCTCCGCACGGCGAGTATGTTTCTTTTTCATATTTCCTCAGGTATAAGGTTGCCCCAGATTAATGCAGGCTTCGAATGGCACTAGTTAAAAGTTCTGACTCCACCGACGACTTCGGTCGAAAAAATATTTTTTCGCTGAAACTTCGTTTAGGGGGGGGTTATTTGGGGTGCTGATCACGAATCTGACATCCGTTTTTCACGATTCGATAGGAGACCACCAATACCGTTAACAAAGGTGGTCCAGGCAGGGTCACCGATTTCGCTGAAACTTCTAAGGGGGTTATTTCGGGTGCTGATCACGAATCTGACATCCGTTTTTCGTTTTACGCTGGAGTACGGTTGGTTACGGAAGGTACGGGTGACTAAGGTAATGGGCACCGATTTCGCCCAAACTCCAGCGTAAAACGAAAAACGGATGTGAGATTCGTGACCAGCAACCCAAATAACCCCCCTAGGCGAAATTTCAGTGACATCGGTGACCCTGCCTGGACCACCCTCGTTAACGACATGGGTGGTCTCCGACCGAATCGTGAAAAACGGATGTCAAATTCGTGATCAGCACCCCAAGTAACCAAACCCCTAGACGAAGTTTAGGCGAATTTTTTTCGACCGAAGTCGTGTCGGTGGAGTCGGAGCTTTCAACTAGTGCCCTTCGGATCTATCCTAGTGCGGGGGGGGGGGGGGGGCACCGCCAGAAAAGCGAGCCGAACGCACCCACGGTGAAGTATCCCGCTTAGGGGATTGTCTATTCATAAGATAATTTACCGTGTTGTCTTTGTATAGTTTAACGTCGAAGTCAGATTGGAGTTAGAGTGCAGTGCACCGCCCCCCCCCCCCCCCCCCCGATTAAGATAGATCTCAGGTTTCTAGCCTCGATGCTTAAAGCGTCATATCTTACTTCAAGAGTACTCTACAATAAATGGCTGGGTAAGGAGTAGCACATTGTTGCTGGCATTACCACAAAAAGTAAAGAAATTGAACAAAGAAATTCTCATGAGACGTTCTTATTTTCAATAATCGGTCCAATGTTTTATTCAAGCTTTTTACTGTATGACGTTTTTGCTAGAAAATATTCTTCTTTTCAGCAAACAAAACACTAAATCGCTTTGAAAAAAAGGCAGCTTCTACTTTATACAAACTAAGGAAGAAGTCACTTTTGCCAATTTTTAAAAAAGCCAACCTGGGCTGTAATCTTTTGTGCTAACTGATTCTGCATGACTTTCTGGTGTGATAAATTTTTTGTTCTGCTTTTGCTCTTAAAAATGCCAGCTTCCTCTGTAACCTATTATACTTAACTTGTTTTGTATCAGTTTTTGACTCAACAAATGTTCCACGTTTTGTGTTCTATATATTCAGAGTCGTGCTGAATCCACTTCTCGAGCTTTTAAGAATTCAAAGCTTTTATAGAAGCTCCACTGCAGTTGGGACGTTCCTTCTGAAGCACGATATAAGTTGTTCTCTGCACACGCGGTTAGAAACTATTGTTCTTATTCGACTATTCGAATAATTATTCGAATAATTCCTGGTTTTCGAAAACTCGAAGCTTCCTGATGTTCCATTTCCGTTCGAAATCGAGTATTCGAGAACTAGGAAGTTTCGAATTCGCGAATAGTCGAACAGTCACAACTATAGTAAAAACCTAGGATGCTCCTTCCACTATATACCCTGTTCATCCATTCGCAGGTGCAGCCCTGAATAGGATAGGTGCTGTTCATAGTCAGCGACGAGAGCCACGGGAGCGGCTAGGTCACTCGTGCAAAGAGTGCGAATTGATTAACGTTGAGGGTTCGCCGATCAAAATCGATAGGTATTCTTTGCGCGGGCGGATTGGTCGCTCCTGTCGCTCCCGTGGATAACTATGATCAGGCCCAGGGATGGCCTAGACTGGATTTCGCACTCCCAAAACATTCCTCAATTCGTTGTCCTTAGTTCTCATCAGTGTTGAGGAGGCATCATATTTAGAGGTTATCACAGGGCACCCTTAGCATCTTTCCTAGTCGGTAGGAGTCATATGTAGGTTGTCGCAGAAGGGCGTGTTTTGCTACTTCGATTTTCCCGCCTTTTTCAAGTTCTTCTCAAGACTGAATAAGCCACTAAAGGAACCTACATCAAGAGCAATATGTAGTTTTGAACGGTTATAAGACTTCTAATGTGCCTGTTAAACGATACGAACAATTTTAAGCCGGTTTTCACAAGAGTGGAAATCACTGAACTCCATTCTTGTGGCACGCAATGGCATGAATCTTGGAAATTGTCAGAGGAAATGGTGATCGACATCTGAACACTACTCTAGGAAGGAATTTCTTGGAAGTTTAACAGTAGAGTAACCTCACTATAGAACATGTGCATATTGTTATTTGTCGGGTTTCCGATGAAGTTTGCAAGCGGGCGATTTAGTCACGCCCAAAAAGATGTCAAAAATGCATTCTAAGAGCTCATAAGCTGCAACACCCCAAATATCTTGAAATGTAAAACCTTAAGTGGCTTTCTTTAGCATCTATGAGCCAAACGTTCAAGTCTTTCGTCCTGTTTAGAAGCTTTGTCTCGAACACTGTTATGGTCATTCAAACTTAGAACTTACAAGCGTGGGAAATCCTCGTATTTTCTAATAACAGACGAAAATAATCCCATAAGGGTTAAAACAGCAACCTACTCAAGGGCTCAATGTGAGTAAGGGGGGGGGGGGTCACCCCTACTAGGAGTGGATTTATCCAATGTACAGTAGCACAGCAAGTTGTGCTTTCATTGGCGCAGTCTTCCCTAGCTATAAGATTCCGTCGGAATATGAAATTTTAGTAAGAAATAGGAGTAAGTCGCTATCACTGCAGTGCACCTTCTAACTCCCATTGGGCCCATTCAAGTAACCTATGGCGGGATTTCCTGACGGCGCGACGTCATAGGGAGGCTATCAGTATTGATTCCTCAGCGCAAGTGATCGATATCAGCAGCTTTTTTGACGACGCGTCGTTTGGCTATTGAAGTCTAAGGCCCCGTTTATACTTCCGTCGCCAAGCGACGCGACGGCATGCATAGTGGGCAAATAGATCGATCGCGTCCCCCGATCAATGTGGTCACAATACGTGGCGTCACGTCGTCGGCGTCGAAGTATAAACGTGGCCTAAGACCTTTGTCATACCATCGCTCACTCCGAGCGACGCCTAATAATATGCACCCACATCGATCCCATCGCGCCACCCGATCGATATGGGAGCCTATCATTAGGCGTCGCTCGGGGTGAGCGATGGTATGGCAAAGGCCTAAGAGCCTGTTAATAGTCCACGACAGGAGCAAGAGGTTGTGCGGGCAAAGAGTACATATCAATTTTCCCCAGGCTTTCGGTCGGCGCTAATCGATTCGTATGGTTTGCATGAGCGACTCAGCCGTACCTCCCGTCGCGGACTGTGAACAAGCGCTAGACGTCGGGTAACAAATTAAACTGTTCTACAAGGGCATAGCTCAGTCGATCACCGCGACAGGCTTTTGCTTCCAAAAGCTCAGGAAAGCGTTGCAGTCCGAAAGCCTACATTGATTTGGTACAACCTCATGCAGCCTTTGGGCTACATATACATCCTACCATATTGTGCTGAATCCACGTTTTTTCAGGGTGATGGGGTCCGTCACGGTGCTGCGTCGAGCGCGATCGCTCGAATCCCCACCGGATTCGTCGTCTTTGCTTCTGCCCAACCGTCCTGTTCCCGGCGGCTACTACGCGAGGGACCCGGAGGTGGCAGCCAGTATCCTTCGCCAGATGCGGGAGCTGAACATGTCGTTGTCGCAGCCGTACCTTGCTCCGCGTCCGCCGTCGGATCCGGAGAGCGACGACGATGCGCACCGTGACAACGCTGAGCGTAGAACGTTCCGCCCGGTCTTCTCTCGTCCGACGTTCAGTCCCTACAGATACAGACGCGGTTCGAGGCTTTCACGTCGTGGTATGAGACACCTCCACGTCACGCCGGCTTGCTTCGACTGTTTCTCGTCTCCGTCGTCGGACTCCAGCCGCACCGACGGTCCTCCGCCTGATGCCGTGCTCACCGATTCGACCGACTCGGCTCCAGAAGAGCATGTCGAAGGTGCAGCTGATGGTTCTCCGGCTGGAACGCAGCCTGCTAACGAGGAGACACCGATCGAAGGAAAAGAAAAGGCGAACGAACCTATGAACTAGACAGATGACAGTGTCGTTAGGGTGAGGGGAGGGGGGTGTGGTCTAAATTATGATGTGGTTAATTGTTATTGTTATTCAGATGTTTATGTGCTAAATTAAATATAATAATGGTTGTTATTATAGCAAGATGTGCTCTAAATTATGACAATGTGGTTAATTGTTATTGTTATTCAGATGTTTATGTGTTAAATTAAGTATGATGGTGATGGTTATTATAGCAGATCTCATTGTATTGGATGAATATTTATGACAACAGATGTTTTTCAAGCTGTCTTCATAAACTAAAGAAGTTCGTAGGTGATCTTATACGAAAAATGTGAATTATCATAAGGAGGGTGACGCGTCAGACCAATCAGGTCACATCGAACGGGCGTGCCATAAAATCGGATGCGTTCGCTCCGTGCTTTGATTGGTTGTGAATGGCTTGCGCATTTCCGCCTCCGCCGTGTAGGCAACATTGACGACTAGTTCATAAATGGCAAGCAGAAGGCTCTGGTTCTTACAACATCTGCCTTCAGGCATCACCTGAATCACCAATTATATGTATGAAGCAGTGTGTGAACAAGAAGTACGTGAACCTTGTGATATTACGTGCAAAGTTTTTCGACTTCTCCACGATATTTTTCTGACTTCAGATTCAGTCTGCAAGTCCTCAGGGAATTTCAGGTAATTGCGTGGACAAGCGATTAATCAGCTGTGGTAGCTATGGCATCGCACAACAAATGCACGCATACATCCGAGACATGAAGGCCAGAAAAGGTGACCATGGCACTTTGAGATGGAATGTACATCACGGGATGCTGCTTCGAACGCTGATCCCAAATATGTGTTCAAATTCTGCTAAACGCATCTGTGAACGGAGTTATGGACTATTTCCAGTTTGCCATCCTTGCCGTCTCGATGCATGCAGAGCGGGCCAATCACAAGAAAGCCAGCTCAAGTAAGGTGGAAACTACGCTGGCCGCCGAGCGGTGGTGGCGCAGGGGATAGAGGAGCGGCGTGGTGAGATGTGGTGCTTTTCGGTTCGACTCCCCTGTAACGCAGCATTTTTGCACTTTCTGAAAAAGGCCCGCCACGATCAACTAAAGCTCTCTACGTCGAATAGCAAAGGTCACCAGAAAGGACTCGCCTACATGAAGACGACTGCATAGTGGCACTGAGATCTAATTGATTACGAGTATCATCCGTCCTGTATCACCTGTCGTCCTGTTGATCATCGATTTGCTCGAGCGGGCGCCAGCAGCGTCTCCATTCGTCCCTGTCGCGTGCCAGAGTGCTCCAATGGATCCTCCTCGCTCGAGGGACACGAAGAGCGTCATATCGGTCGTTCAGGGCTTTCACAAAGAAGTCCGAACAACGCGTTGGTGGGCGTCCTGGTGTCGGTGACGGCTCTCGTCCAGCGGGTGTCTGCGAAGCGCATTATGTGGCTGGCCCACCTAATTTTCGACAACTTTGGTGTCTTCTTGTCTCGGCCAGTCGAGTAGATTCTATAAATATGGCGGGAAGACAAGCAGCACTACGAAATACTTGGAGCAACAGCTGTTAGCAATGTCTGCAGCGGATAAAAAATACATCAGTATAGTAGCTGCAAGAGCAGTGCTCTAACAGCTCTGTGTGGAAACAATATTGAATTGCTGTATCAAACGTCCCGTGGTGACTGCGTGGTTATACTGCAGCGTACCATGAATATGTGAGATTTTATTTTAAAAGCGGACCTCATATAGATAATGAGTGCCTTAAGTAACCCCTATGCCATGTTTAGGTGAAGAACACTTTTCGACCTCTGAAGTCGTGAAGTGTTACAATAGTATTGGCTGGTTTGGTTTCTGATGACCTTTCCGTTGCGATTCAACATAGTGAGCTTTGGCTTATCGTGGCAGGTTATTTTCAAGAAGTGCAAAACTCCTGCATCGCGGTAGAGTCGAACCATAAACCGCCCCATCTTATCACGCCGCGCATCTATCCCCTGCGCCACCACGGTTGGGCGGTCAGCGCAGTTTTCGCCCTACTTGAGCTCGTTCTCTTCTGATTGGCCCACTCTTCGTGCATCGAGATGGCAAAGATGGCAAACTGGAAATGGTCATAACTCCGTTCATAGATGCGTTTTGTAGAATTTGAGCACATATTTGAAATCAGCAGCTGAAGTCGCATCCCCTAATAAATATCCGATCTCAAAATGCCATGGTCACCTAGTATCCGTCCTTTTTCAACCTAGATGGTCATCGTTGCAAATCGCGACAGTACATTCACTTCGCTAACGCCGTCATTATTCAACGTGTTATTCCCTTGGTGACGTAGGCGAAAGGATTAAATCATTCCATACTGAAATCGCAATGGGTTCATCGGAACTACGAACTCAGCCAGGAGCCAGTCTAATGTTCTCTTCATCCATCTCTCTTCTTGTCTCCCCACGACGGGACCGGTCCACCAGCATTCAATACGTAATCCGCTCGGTCACGAATATGAGTCGGACAAACAAAGTCAGTCTTGATGTTTAGTTCGCCGGTTATAGACCAGAAAGAATCGTTCTAGCAGCGTTCTGTGCGTGGTCCTTGCCGTCTTTGGTGTGGAAGCAGTGTCGAGCCACGTCTTCACCGCATAACGCCCCGTTTATACTTCAATCGCCGCGCGACGCGATGCCATGTATAGCGGCCAAATTGATCGATCGCGTCATTCGATCAATGTTGCCACTATGGCCCCGTTTATACTTTGTCGCGGCGCGACGCGACGCCACGTATAAGGCCTCGTGCATACTTCCCGTCGCCGCGATTCCATCGCGGCGATGAGTTTTGCAGAGCGACGCGAAAGATTTTGAATTTCTCTGTGCTGGTCGCATCGCCCATCGCTCTGCAAGGGAGCGCGACGGCTATCCATCTAGGACCAACGCTAAACTCCGCGCGCGGCGCGAAAAAGTATGCCATGCCCGCGATGGGCGCGGGAAGCCATCGCGCATGCCGACCGTCACTGTTGCGGCGGCCGCGGCGAGGTTTTCTTTGACTATTCGGCCGCGTGCGGCGGAATGGCCATAAACTGAGCGCCGCGATGGCATCGCAGCGATGGAAGTATGCCCCCGGCCTAAGGCTCCGTTTATACTTCGTCGCGGCGCGACGCGACGCCACGTATAGTGGCCATATTGATTGTGCGACGCGATCGATCAATTCGGCCTCATTGCGTGGCCATCGCGTAGCGCCGCGACGAAGTATAAACGGGGCCTTAGGGAGTGTAGGGAGAACAGAATCGAACAGGCTTGCCCGGAGATACGGGTGCGTCAAGTGGCCATAGCCTGGCTGTTCACTCCCACCGCGTGCCAAAGTAGCCCAGTGAGTCATACTCCATCCGGGAGCAAGAAGAATGCTCAGATCTGCTCCGAATCTGTGCAGACTTCTGGAACCTACACTTCGAGGTTCAATGCAAATTACCATTCTCCAGTCTGACACAGGACGTGCTTTGTACTTCACTGTGTCAAAGCTCTGTGCAGAGTGATGTCCCAGCATCCCGCATCGGTGGGAAAGGATTCCTGGCAGTGCTGAGGCATGCATACGCCCATCTCAGGAGAACTTGGGCACAGCTGGCCAGCCATATGATAAGTCCACGGAACCAGTTATTGCTTCACTCGTGGCAATTACTCAGAACGCTTGGCAGACGAAATTTACCCCTCAGAGTGGTCGTGCTACAAGAGTTATTGGAATCCTTGTTTTAATAAACTGTTGGACCTCTTCGTCATTTAAGGCGGTAGGCTCAGTTGGCAGCTATCGGAATCTTATAAACTTTAACGATTGGATACTAAAAATGTTTATCGTCATCTTATTAAGGAATTTGTTGAGGCTTGTTACAGCGCTAATAATGTCTATTCGTCACGTTTATTTTTTTATCTAGTTAACTACTTCGGGTGCGTGTAGCGCAGTCGGAGGAGGCGCCGGCTGTCGCGTGTACCCGATACCAGGTTCCTGGTTCGGATTTCCCGCCCAGGCCAACCAAGCCTCCCATCTCTACGGGATCGGTGAATTGGTACCAGACTTCTCTGGGAAGGATAGAGCGCTGACTTGTTCGTCGGCTGGCCATCGCAAGTCATTGTATGGCCAAACACGCATTCAACTCGCCTCCACGACATCCCGTAGAAGTAGAATGCGTGGCGCATCATAAAGGGGATTGAATAACGCCGTCCTTTGTCCTTTATCCTTTAACTACTTTCCCCAAATGTTGCTACATATTCTATGTACTCATTCGTCAGACCTCTTTCTGAAAGCTCAAAACAAAAAGGACGACCCTGTTCGCACTGGGCCACTCTGACACATGATAGAGACCATTGCTATTTTCCAAGTGAGCATTTCAACGATCAACGGGACGATAGTTATGGATTTTTTATTCGATCTACGTTTCGGCGTAATCGCCTTTTCCGAGCCAGGAAAGACAGTAGGAACTTGAAAAATTACCCGTCCAAGAATCACGTCAAGTTTCAGACATTTCAGAAGCGTTTTTATAATATACTTTTCATTTTACTTTATTTGTTGAAAGTCATGGAGAAAGGGATTGGAACACTAAAAACGGTAATTCCTCAAACTCCCTTTGTCTTTTCCAGGGTCTACAGAAGGGGTTATCGCGGTTACTCCGAAATGCAAGCCGAATAAAGGATCGTTATCAATCTTGGCAGGACACCTCTAAGACAGTATTCTCCACTGTTCAAAGACATGTCGAGATCCAAGAAGTCGCACGTGGAATACCTTACGTGACGATAGGTGTAATAACTATAGAAACCACCTATCAGGACGGATTTTAGTTTCCAGGAGCAAATACAAGACAAAGTCAACCGATCTACACTGCACATGAAGGCACAAATTAAACAAAAACATCCTATATATGACATCAATTAGGCCCATGGTACCTACTCGCACTTGCACCACTTCTATATGCCCAGTATACATAGTTGTGCTCGAAGTAAGATGTTCAAATAATTACTCGAATAGTCGAATAATCGATATTTCTAGATTTTCGAATATTCGTTCGATTTCAGACATCGAAAGGGAGTAATATTCCAATATTATTCGAAAATTGAATAATTTTATGTGAATACCGAATTAACTTCAAATCTTTAAGCAAAGAACCTGATTCGAACAAATTCGAATATTCCACTAAACGACAAATGCGGCTTATTCGATTTTCGATCATTCGAAAAATTGATGCGCGAATAAATTTTAGTCTTTTTGGTTTTCGTTTTTGTTTTTAATTTTTTTATAATTTTTTTCGCTCGGAGTTTTTCGACATCGAATAAATTCATTCTTTGATACGCTCAAACATGTTGGACATCGAATTTATTCGTTCACTCGTTCAATAAAATTTCTCAAAAGCACAATCATAACTCCAAACAATGGGAGGTCTACTGCCCTCTCCCTCATCATGTTCTTGGTTCGGGTCCTGCCCTAACCGACTAAGCATCCACTCCTTCCGGTTCTGTGAGTTGACGCCAGACTTGTCTGAGGAGGACTTGTGGGCCTCCATAATTCACTATGTAGTCATTGTATCATTCGAACTGCCTCCATAGTTTCCTTTAGGGGTGGAATGTTGTCAAATCTTAAGCAGAGATTAATCAACACCGTCCTCTATCCTTTTCATTCGTAAAAATTAGAATTTAGGTTTTTCACTGACGAAAATCGAAAAGTTGAAGGTGAGTTGGGTTTAGACTATGTTTTAGCGCTTTAACTTTATCTCGTGAAAATCGAATGCGTGGCGCATTCCAAAGGGAGACTTTTTTGGCTGACATTTACTCTTCTTCCATTCAAATGCTATGGTGGCGCTGTGAGACTGCTGTAGACGACAATAAGCAGGAAGACTTCCAGAACCGAACTGGGCCACTAGCTAGTTATAGTGTTTCCTAGCATTCAGACACTAGTACGAAAAGCGAAAACAGAAAATAAACTATACGAAAATTGAAATGAAAAATGTGTAACATGAAAATTCAAATCTGAAAAATTCGTGAGGAACAACTCACTGATTAGCCGCTTGAATCCGACTCGACGGCGTCTTCATCGTCGGTCTACAAGCTTCCAGCCCTCACTTTCTGCGGCAGTTTTGGTTCAGCCATCGCATGCTGAAACCTATACTTCAGTAGGCTCTTGGCTATCCACTTGAATCGCTACAGTCTATGGTCGATCCACTTACTCAAGGGCAGGTTGAGGGTCGGAGGACGCGAAAGCGAAGGGCAGCTCTTGTGAAACAAGCTGCCGCTGCCGACGGCACGTGGTACCGTCTACCCTAAACACACATGCGGAAGTGCCGTGTCGGACAGCGAGTGGATGAAGAAATCAGAGCGACGCGCTGGTTGACTGGCTACAGCTCACTTCGTCTATGAATCGAGGTGCCCGACGAAAGCACATTGCTAAGGATTCACTGCAAAGTCATTTGCAGACTCGTACTTGTATAAGCACTGAAAATCAAACGACACCAGTGGGTTTCAAGCCCTTAACCTAGCGCCCATGAGTCCACCGCCCTACCTACAATGCCACTAAAGCTATTTGGTCATAGCGCATATAGGGCGTAAACTACAGGGTGTCTTGAAAAAAATGTATGCACCGTTTGAAAGGTGATAACTTTGCTCAGGGCGCGTGGAGCGCAGTGGGCGCGTGTAGCGCAGTCGGAGGAGGCGCCGACTGTCGCGTGCACCTGATACCAGGTTCCTGGTTCGGAATTCCCGCCCAGGCCAACCAAGCCTTCCATCCCTCCGGTGTCGGTGAATTGGTACCAGATTTGTTTGGGAAGGATAAAGCGCTGACTTGTTCATCGGCTGGCCACCGCAAGTCATTGTATGGCCAAACACGCATTCAACTCGCCTCCACGACATCCCGTAGAAGTAGAATGCGTGGCGCATCATAAAGGGGATTGAATAACGCCGTCCTTTATCCTTATCCTTTAACCTTGCTCACAGTAATGGTATTGAAGAAGTTACGAGCTCATATGAAAGCTCAAGAAAATAGAAATTTTACGACGTATAAGCGCTATGGATTGCTCCATGCACTCGTCCGAAGCCCTGCACTTTACACTCGATTGATTGTGTTTCGCTTGAAAACACGGTATAATTTCTGCACGATGTGGCCGTGGTGATTGATTTGTGCTTTTTAAGGGTTAAAACCTAAAAACGCACAACGGCTTGCGAAAAATGCAGGGTATCCTATAAAATGTAGGGCGCGTGTAGCGCAGTCGGAGGAGGCGCGACTGTCGCGTGCACCCGATACCAGGTTCCTTTCCCGCCCAGGCCAACCAAGCCTTCCATCCCTCCGGGGTCGGTGAATTGGTACCAGACTTGTCCTGGAAGGATAAAGCGCTGACTTGTCCATCGGCTGGCCACTGCAAGTCATTGTATGGCCAAATACGCATTCATGTCGCCTCCACGACATCCCGTAGAAGTAGAATGCGCTGGCGCATCCCAGAAGGGATTGAGTAACGCCGTCCTTTACCATTATCCTTATTATCCTATAAAATGTAGATACTATTTGAAAGGTTCTAACATTGCTGCAAATGAAGCTTTTGAAGATGTTTGAGACCCGTATGAAAGCACGTGGTAACGAGATGTCTGTGGCGTTAAGTAGTCAAGATTGTGCCATGCCCCGCCTGAAACATTTATTTTCAGACTCGATTGATTGTGCATGGGCTGAATGCCTGTCACAATCTTGTTACTACTTGGCTAGTATAACCTGTTCTGCGCTTTGTAAACGTTTTCCATTGCACAGTAGCTGTAAATATGTCAACCAAACTCTCCATTCAGTTTGAATGTTGCTTCATCAGCCCAAACAATCCGTTTTGAAAAATGGGGCTACTGCTCATATTTAAATTATGCAACCAATAAACTTGTATATCACGTGTCTTTCACGTAATTTTTTACCTCTAAACGTTAAAAGAAGCACAGCAGTTAATGTGTCGAAGTAGTAGCAAGTTTGTAACAAGCATTCAGCCCATGCAGAATCAATCGAGTCTGAAATTCGAAGTTTTAGGCAGGGCATGGCGCAATCTTAAATATTTACAGGACACAGCCATTCCGCTACCATGTGCTTTTTATATGAGCCTCAGATACCTTCAAAAGCTTCACTAGCAGAAATGTTAGAACCTTTCAAGTAATAACTGCATTTTTTAGGATACCCTGCATTTTTCACAAGCATTGGGAACTTTTTATAGTTTTAAACCCTAAAAGACGCACAAATCAATCGATGCAGCCACTTCGTGAAGAAATTATAACAGGTATTTAAGCGAAACATAACTCAATCGAGTGTAAAACGCAAAATTCACAGGCGAGTGCATGGCGTATTCCATACCGCTCATATGTCTAGTCTTTTAAGCTTTCATATGAACTTTTAGCTTCTTCATCATCTTTATTGTGAGCAAAGTTATCACCTTTCAAACAGTGTATACATTTTTTGAGACATCCTGTATTTTAGTAAGAAAAATCTAGGTCAGTATTTCTCTGGTCAAAATATGAAAAGTCACCAACAGATGTTACATATATCAGCAAGGAAAATGTAATAGTACAGTAAGGATAAGGATAAAGGACGGCGTTACTCAATTCCCTTTGAGATGCGCCACGCACTCTACTTCTACGTGATGTCGTGGAGGCGATTTGAATGCGTATTTGGCCACACGGGCGTGTGTAGCGCAGTCGGAGGAGGCGCCGGCTGCCGCGTGCACCCAATACCATGTTCCTGGCTCGGATTTCCCGCCCAGGCCAACCAAGCCTTCCATCCCTTCGGGGTCGGTGAATTGGTACCAGACTTGTCTGGGAAGGATAAAGCGCTGACTTGTTCATCGGCTGGCCACCGCAAGTCATTGTATGGCCAAATGCGCATTTAAATCGCCTCCACGACATCCCGCAGATGTAGAATGCGTGGCGCATCCCAAAAGTGATTGAGTAACGCCACGCCGTCCTTCATCCTTTATTTGGCCACACAATGACTTGCGGTCGCCAGCCGATGAACAAGTTAGTGCTTTATCCTTCCCAGACAATTCTGGTACCAATTCATCGACCCCGGAGGGATGGAAGGCTTGGTTGTCCTGGCCAGGAGATCCGAACCAGGAACCTGGTATCGGGTCACGCGACAGTCGGCGCCTCCTCCGACTGCGCTACACAAGCCCTAGTCCACGTCTATTTCTTCCAACTGTCAGACACTCTGGTATAAAGTCAACGAGCTGTATCCATGAACGTGATTCAAGCCTAAAATCAACAGGTGTTTCCTGCAAGACCAGTGTCGGAGGACCCTACCGACAGCGCCATGCGTGGCTTTCTTACCTATTCCTACTCCACAGTGCTAATCGGCAAAGTGACCTACAGCAGGTGGCGAGAACGCGCCAGAAAATCAAGGCATCGACTGCACGCCCACAACCCGGACTTCCTTAGGCCTTTGTCATACCATCGCTCACCCCGAGCGACGCCTAATGATATGCTCCCATATCGATCGGGCGGCGCGATAGAATCGATATTTGTGCATATCATTAGGCGTCGCTCGGGGTGAGCGATGGTCGCTCGGTATCGCTCGGTATGACAAAGGCCTTACCTTACTCAGCCGCCCGAATCATAATATTTGCCATGCACGGAAACCTAGGTATATTTAATTGGAAAATTTTAAACTACCATTATTTATTTAGAAGTCTACAACGACGATTTTTCAGAGTATCGTAATTACAGGTTCACCTATGCTTTGTTACAAGAAACTACCTTCCTGAAAGGAGCTAACCAAATTATGCATTCCGACGAACTGACTACAAACTGATCCACCCTCTAAGATGGGAAGGGTCTGAAGCGTATGTCAGAACGGGGGGAGCGAGTCATGTAGGGAGAATCATCACCATCAATTAGTATAAAAATGTGTTCCTTTTTTTGACAAGTCGTTAAACCCAAGGAGTAGGGGGTCCTTGAAACTACAATGGAATACGGCGCATTACGAGTTTGGGGGTCATTTACGCCCGCAATGGCTCTGCCGGCAAGCGGTTCGGAGAGCAGTGGAAGTGGGGTTGCTTCATGCGAGGAAGGTCGGGGGTTTGGTTCTCCTGCGCTGCTGCATTTTTGCATTTCAATTGACTGGTTGGGATTTGGGGGATTCTGACGTCTATACCATTTCCAGACGTTCCCTGCGCATTTTCTAGCTGAATGCTGTGGTATTCTATTGATGGTGTATAAATGTTCAACATCAGTGATACACAGGTACACACTGCATGAATCAGCACTGGGGAAAAACCTTCCGGTCGGATTTTCAAAAGAGACCAGGATGTGACGTCGGAGGTGGATAAAAGGAGAAACGAGGTGTGTGGATCCCGCAAATTAAGCTAAACGCATCGATACCATCTTTCCCTCATGTCTGCCTTTCACCTGGAAATCAGAGGTCTGTTGAAGGTTTTCTAAAACCTAACACCAACAATGTCCGCTGACGGTCGAGTGGTGATCCACCTACTCCCGCTGAAATGTGACCCACCTTTAGACAAGGAACCTTCGAGGGAAGAAATCAAGCTGGCCGAACGGATGGCTAACATACCCAAGGAATTCGAAGCACGTCAGCTTGAAGATGACGAGGACGTTGTGGTTAAAAAACCCGATCAGTAATAAACAAGTCCCGAGAAAGGTACTCTCCACAGCGTACAGCTGGAAAATGCGCAGAAAACGTCTGAAAATGGTATAGACGTCAGAATCCCCTAATCTCAGCTAGTCAGTTGAAGTGCAAAAATGCTGCAGAGCAGAAGAATCAAACCTCCGACCCCCCTCGCTTGAAGCAACGTCACTTCCACTGCGCTCCGAGCCGCTGCCGGCAAAGGCATCGCGGGCGTACAAGACCCCCAAACTCGTAATGCGCCGTATTCCATTGTGACTTCAAGGACTCCTACTCCTTGGGTTTAACGATTTGGTCAAAAATAAACACATCTTTACATTAATTGAGGGGTGGGGATTCTTCCTATATGACTCGCTCTCCCCGTTCAGACATACGCTTCAGACCCTTCCCTTGTAAGATGAATTTTACAAGTTAAATAGAAATATTAAAAATTTTAAAAATATTAAAAAATTGTATAATAACAATATTAATGTCGGATAAATATTGCTAAATAAAAGCCTCCAGTAATTTCAACATGACTATCCGTTAGCGTTCGGTGGAAATGATGGCGTTCAAACTTCACATTAATCTATGACACATTTGCCACCAAGGGCGTCTCAACGAATGCAGAGCCGCGGGGCTGTTCACTAGTACCTTAGTTCTGCTACAACTTATAAAGCCAGTTGGGAATAACAGAAAAAGGCTAACGGTAAGGCGAGGATGACATTTAGATAAAGGACCTAACGACGACAAAAAAAACTGACCGTGACACCAGATTCATCCTGTAAATCAGCCATCGGAACACTTTTCACTTGCCTTGTTGAAGACGAGCCGTCCTAGCCTAGCTCGCTGCTCTAAACGTGAAGTTGATGCAAAATAGGCTCTCGATGAAATTGTAGCATATCAGTCCCTCATCCAGAAGAAAAGCCTTCACGCTTCGTTTTCTTACGGATAGTATGTCCGGGTAAATAAGCAAGCGAGCTAAGATTAAGGTGAGGTATGTAAAGGCGATCAGCCCATCGATTCGACACGATCGATACGATATCGACGCTTCTATCATTTCACTGTGAATCAATTTTGGCGGGAGAAATGTTGTGTGACCTCAACAACGATCAAGAAAAAGCAATCAGAGAAACAGACATGCAATTTAGAAAAATCTCTAAGAGCGCCGAAAAATTAGGCAAGAAAATGTCGTATAGTTCACTGTCAATGAATATTTGTTAATAGATAGCACTGATTTCAAATTAATAGAGAAGAGGTGCACTTCTAACTGGGGAAGAGGCATGGAGTGATTTGTTTTACGATCATCTCCCAGAGAAGAAACAGCAGATGGTGTAATTATGGATGAAAGTTGAATAATGGAGAGGACCGCATGACCCGACTCGCGATACTCCATTGATTGATTAATCGAGCCACCATGGGTGGCCGATCATTGATCTACACGCACCAGTTGGTCTACCCACAATGGAATTCGCTAGGACTTGAAGAGTTTTTTGGTTATGCAGGAGATTAGCCCTCTAACAACCCACTTTACGAACTCGAAGGAAGACTGAGTACTTAGCAGTTTTCTAGGTGGGTTAAAAAACCATTTAATCGCATTTTTCAAAGACGATAAGCTTTAGGGCCGTCTCAGGTAAAGATTAGAGACTACAACCTTAGCTCCTAAGTCCTCCTTAAAGCAAACTGTGTGTTTCACGAAGATTTTGTACCAGATGTGTCACAGGTGTGTGCGCTGACTTGCCGCCGGTAAATTTTTACCGCATATTTTAACGCGGAAATTCGCCGGTAAATTCCGGTAAATTCGGTAAAGGTGTTAGTTTCTTTAAACTTAATATTCCTTAAAAAAACAGGTAATGTGAAAAGAGAAAAGCTTTTCACCAAAACATCATCATGTTCAGGAAACCACACCATCTTCATTTTATCATGCATATATGACATCCTAAAACAAACAAACCCTAACAACAATGAGCATCCCACAACAAGTAAGAAAGCAAAACTCTCAAAACAAAACCCTCCAAGAACAACATTGGAGGTATCCGACCAACGGAATGTTAACTTTGAGAAAAAGATATACAACTACATTTCCAGGTGTGATTGCCTTGCGAAACTCATTCAAAATCTGACCGGCGGCCGAGAAGACACTTCCGGTTTCGATCGTTGCCGGAGCAGAAGAAAATCTTGGAATTAGTTGGGCCAAATGAGGTGGCGATGTCCGTTCCTCCACGTGGTGCCACTGGAAACTGCCCGCTTTGCGAGCTAAGCCGAACACGGATATTCGATTGCAGGCGACAGGCCCTTGTGACAGGCCGGCCTACGCACACCCATGTCACATCACATGGTTCATGACGCCAGAATAGCGTCGGATCAGGAAAAGTGGCGTCATGACACCAGAATAGCGGACCTCGCCACGAAGCGGGACAAACGCTGAAGAAGAAGAAGAAGAAGTTGGGCCAAATGAGGAAGTAAAGATTTTGTCACACAGTACTTCAGCGGGTTAGCACCTGAGTTCAATAGCTTCGAGTAAAACTTCTCTTGTTCTCTAATCCCTCCACTAAAAGTGCTACAATCGTAGACATGTTCGACAAGAAAAGGCTTGACAGGAAGCTGGACAGATTGAATCTCTACGTGAGGTACTGTCGCAGAGAACGCGTTTCGAACACTGGTCATGCATGTTTTAATGAGGATGAGGACCACGAACGCTAATAGCAAGTTATCGGAGAACATTGAAGCAATCTCACTTCTAAGCTGAGATCGGTGGTGTGTTTCCTTTTCCATTCGATAGAAGGAGATGTGATTTTCCATGAAAAAACCGTTAAATTTTCAGGTAAAATTGTGAATTTGCCGAAAATTTTCGTTGAGAGAATTTATCGTGAAAACGCCGGTAAATCCGGCAAAGCGTTAAATCGTTAACCGATAGACGCACAACGCACACCCCTGATGTGTCAGTTGTAACGCGGTGTAGCGCAGACGGAAGTGGCGCCGGATATGGCGTGCACCCGATACCAGGTTCTTGGTTCGAGTTTACCGCCCAGGCCGACCAATGCCTCCATTCCTCTAGGGTCGGTGAAATGTTACCGGACTTATTTGGGAAAGGTAAAACACTGACTTGTCCATTGATTGGCAACGCAAGTCATTCTATAAATCAAATACGGACTCAAATCCTCCACGACATCCCGTAAAAGTCGAATTCGTGGCGCTTCCCAAACAGGGATTATTTGACACTGCCACTAATCGCTTATTTGTTTATGGATTTTTGTAGCCGTGTTCATTGCAGTGAAATGCATTCCTCCAATTTTGATTGGCTGGCACCTTCCTTGCTACACCTCTTCCGTTGGTTGGATATAAACTCAGCATGTATAAAAAATCGCCCAAATAAGCACCTGAACGTACCGTTTTCTCCAATTTTGATTTTATTGCCAGAAAGACTAATGATCTACCAACACAAATTGCAAGAGTGACGTCTAACAAAATTTTCGAATATTCGAGCGATTTCGAATGCTCAAGAATTTTGGAACATTTGAATGAGAATGCATTTGAAAAATGCGATTTTTCTGCGTATTCGAATCCAACATGCAACTTTTTGAACGGACGGATTCGAATAAATACATTCGAAAGCAATGATTTTCTGAACATTCGAGTCTGAGTCTTCTATCCGAATATTCGAATTCGAATGGAATCTTGAGTTCCAAGAAGGAACGGAACATGAGAGTTGCATAGTACCCAAAAAATCTGAAACAGCACTCCTCTATGTTTCCTTTCATAGAAGATTACGAAAAGATGTGGATTCATCATCTGCTTCTGTTCACTTACCAGGCAAAGGTCCCAGGCGTATGTTTGAACGGGGGAAATGGATCGCACTGCGAGAATCTCCACCCTTCATATAGTAGAAAAGCATATTTCTTTTTCTGAGTCTTTGAACCCAAAGAGTTACGGGCCCTCGAAGTAGGTGGCACAGAACTGCACCGTCAGCTCATACGTGCGTGCGCGCTGATGCATGCATAGGATGTGGCGAAAGGCTCCGTGACAAGCGAATCGGTGGCTCAGCAGGGTGCGATGCTAATTCGCAGGTGCAAGGCCAAATGTTCGACTCGCGTGCTACTCATTAATTTTGCAATTTTTCATGACCGCTGTTTCCTTTACCAATTAGCTTCCTACGCATTTCCTACACATTTATTTTTCTCTAAACTGCCAAATGAGGATTTAGTGTGAGCTGTGCTTCACTCGCTTTTCTAGCTTTCTGTATTATACAATGTTTTGTGTTTTTCAGCGATTGTTAAACAGTGACCTCACAGCAGGTGCAGGTTACGGCAGGTGCGGGTGACCAGGGCTGTCGAGGTCATAATCACAGATTTCGCCCAAGCTTCTCCCACGGGGTTATTTGGGGTACAAATCACAAACCTGACCCTTATTTGACAACTTAGGGTGAAATAAATGTATAGAAGAAGTGTCGGAAGCAAATGGTAAAGAAGGCAGCAGTCATGAAAAAATGCAAAAACAGTGCATGGCACGGGAGTCGAACATCTGGCCTAGCACCTTTGACGCACCCTGCTGGGCATACGTCTGACAAGGAGAGCCTCCAGAGTGGCCTTGAGCTTTTGCGATGCAATTTTTACAGGATGTAGGGTCCCGTGTGTGGAGTCCAAAATCATAGTTACTTCTTTCGGAATGCTCTTCTGTGGTCGAAAAAAAAACGTCTGGACGCGAGAGCGCGGAGTTCATGGCGCCCTGGTGGCTCGGTTGGTGTAGTGGCAACGGAGTCGCCTCTCGGGTGCACCGAGCGGGTTTGATGGTTCGGTCCCCGGTGCCGGCGGTATTCTTGCACACATCGGATCGTTATTATTAGTCACTTATCACACCAACAGCATCACAGGAGTCACTTATTCGCTTATCACGCCAGCAGCATCTTGCAAACGCTAGGGACGAACAATCTTCCTCTCCCTAACAAGGCATCATTACTTCTTCTTCGTTGAAGGCATTATCGGTAGACGTAGATAAGGGACCCGGGTGATCATCAACTTATCCAGCCGCCACCTAAGCGTATGCCAGACATGGCCGGAATACCGGAGCGCAGAACTGCCGGTAGGTCTGGCTTATAATCTGCAATCGAACAAATACGTGCGAATGAAATCAAGTTCGTATGGTGTTCTATGCTATTGACTTACTTTCAAGATGCCATTTCACCTGTGTGTAGCAAATTCCGGGTGATGCTGTATCACATAATCATGTACCCGGCGGGTGAAAAGGACATTTTATTGTTAATGTTAAATTTTTACCGGTGTCAAACCAAATTCATACTTATCCCGTGAAGTTTATGTGTCTGTGTGCATTTACGGCATCGTTGCTGATGTGGTACAGTGCAAACACGATCCATTGAGAGGTAACTGAAATGAAAGCCCAAAAAGGCTAGGTTTAAATACCAAAAGCATCAATCGTGTGCAAATTAACTCCTGTGATCACGCAAGCCCATAATAATAACGATCTGATGTGTGCAAAACCATTGACCACGCCGGGGACCGAACCATCAGACCCGCTCGGTGCACCCGAGAGGCGACCCTGCTACCACTACACCAACCGACCACATCGGAGCGGGTGGCAGCAGGGCGTTATAAGCTGCGCGCTCTCGCGTCCAGACGGTTTTTTTTTTCGACCACAGAAGAGCATTTCGAAAGAAGTAGCTATGTTTTTGGACTCCCCACACGGAACCCTACATCCTGTAAAAATTGCATCGCAAAAACTCACGGCCACTCTGGAGGCTCTCCTTGTGAAACCCCTCACTGCTTTCTGCCTCTCCGTCCTTTTACGCATCTGGCTTCATAAGCATTCAAATTGCCTTCACGACCACCCGTAGAAGTGGATTGCGTGGCGCACCCCAAAAGGAATTGGGTAGCACCGCCCTTTATCCTCCATCCTTTATTCTTTAATATCATCTGGTTAGTTCTGGAATGTAAGCATGGTGTAGCGGTAAAAGGCGCTGGTTTAGTGCACTGTCTCCGAATGGAATCAAACTCAAACTGAACGTCAGTTGTTAAGATGTTGGGTTCCCATCTGCCTGAAGTGGAGTTCTGTCCTCGAGCACGTTCAGCACCCAGTTTAGGAGTCGATCAAGACGATGAAAATCTTCCTTTTTTTCACGAAGAGGATAACGAGGGGTAGTCGAAAAAAGCATTGGCCATATGAGAGTTCCTGCGAGAGGATAACGGTCCTGACGCTCTGCTTGGTTTCTTATACATATGTCTGAGCCTCAGCAAGCTGCACCTCCGTACTTTCGAGCTTGTTCGGATCTTGAGGCGACTTCTCGCTCGTCGGCAAAAACCGAACGCGATTTCGGCGAAAGCGAAAGCCGTCAGCCGTCAACGACGATGATGCCGAATCGGCCTTGTGGTGGTTATGTCATCGAGTAACCGGCCTCCTCCGCCTTCGGTGGCTGAAGACAGGTCCACGGCTTCATCTGGACTCGACGCACCTCCTCCCCTCCTCCTCCTCCTACGCCGCCGCCGCCTCCGCCTTCTCGTACTCGTCCTCCGCCTCCCTGTCTCACTATACCTGTTTGGCCACTAATTGCGACGGTATTCTTGCTCTGAACTTCGGCTTGGTGACGGCTTCTCGGATATTTTCGGTTTTCGAATGCTCATTCTGAGACCCTCAACAGCTATCCTACTGGTTGCTGCTATCTGTGGGAAAGCATTGTCTCAAAATGTAAGTTTCATAGACGATGACAACACAGAACTACTAACTCCAACGATAAAGGCTGCACCTTTAAAGGTTACATTTTGTTGAAATTATTAATACCTTTTTTAATTTTACAAAAATTCCTGACTACAAGAGCATTTCTTCGATTCAGGATGGAGTATGTGGCCTACCGGAGTACATTAACTCACTTCCGGACTACGCCCAGGTGGAATTGAGAGATCTTTGGTACGAACAGAAAGAAGTACGCGTTCATTCTACTAGTAGTTAACGAAACTTCTGAACTTCTAGGAGCACCTACATCTCAGGAACACCTTGCGACAAGGAGCTTGCCATTCAGCAGGACGTGCTCAATGTCGTAAACACTTTCAGTCGCGACTTCGTGGAGAAAAGTAGGCTCAGATGCCTTTGATTCTCATTTGTAGTTCTATCTAAATCATTAAATAAGTGTATTAAAGTAGGCGCATGAAATAATATGGTAAACATAGGAATATTTTCGTTTTGTTCAAATATTCAGCCCAATTTTTCACGGATATGGTCAAGACATGTTCTTTCTTTTTCCAGTCCTATGAATGGAAACAATCTTTTTCAAAATTGAGCTGTTTTTTTATCTTCTATTTCAAGTGTACTGTAGCACTACCACATTTTTCTTTCCCTCTTCGCAATAATCCAGTAGAACAAACGAGACACGTTCCAATGCTATTTTGAACAATTTTCTGATACACGAGAAGTTTATACACAGCCGAATGCAAGGGGTGTGGCCAAAGGGACGCCAGCCATTCAGTCTCATGGTCAGACTGGTGTCATCCAATACGGGCGGGCGTGGTGCAATCAGCGCAACGCGCCAAATATCGCTAATCGATTTTGGGCTTGACTGCTCTACGTCCCCCACCCCTCCAAGACGGGATTTACACTTCAATCGTTTGCAGCACGGCGATATAAAAGCTACCAATATCGATCGCATACGCAGTCTAATCGATATTGGTAGTGTTTATAACTCTGTGTCGCCCAAACAATACAGTATAAATTCTGCCTAGGCACCGGACAAATTGAGGGAGAAAGTTAAAGCTTGAAGCGTTAAAGCATTATTCAACCAGTACAAGTCGACTTTTGGCCCAACAAGGGAGCAATGAAGCCATTCAGCAGTATACGGGTGCCTGCGCCCTCAGAGTTCCTTCCATTTCCCGGTTCTGTGATATCCTTCACCCGTAGTTGACCTACGTGTACACAGATAGTTGCGATTAAAAACTCAATTTTTCCCAAAAAAATTCCACAGACAGGTATGATACCAAATTGCGGACCCCCGATGGATGGAAGGCTCGGCTGACTACGGCTAGATCCGAACCTTCAACCTTGACTCCGGGTGCACGCAACACTCAGGGAGCCTTTCAGCTGCGCTACTCGTGCTTAATATGCTTGAGAGGAAAGAAACACTGATTTTATTTTTTATTTATGAGACGCGGATTTTGGTAAACGCGTGAAAACCCATCTATTAGGGGGGGGGGGGGGCAAAAGTAATGAAACTCTCCATGCCCTATCCACATATTTCGTGACTGCAGTCTGGTTTCGTGCTTATCGTGTTTGTATGCTACCTACTGAAGACCACTTGAGAAGTCACCACTTCCGCCCTTTCCAGAAGCATGCCAAACCGCAATCTGTCTCATGCCGAAACCCCAGTCTGACGAGTCGACCTGTGTCGCGCAAATCTCGCCCAATTCCCAACCCCGAGCAGCCTGGGCTCAATATTCACGCAAGATGAGAAGTACGTCTTCTACCTTAACCCTGCCAAGCAGCGAGTCTGGGTGAGGCCTGGTGACCTGTTACCGACCTTCGTTCGGCGAGATGTTCACGGCGAGAAGCACCTTCAGAGCTTTTGGGTCTGCGCCCATGGACCGGTATACTGGGAACAAGTGACCACGGATAAGCTTGCTCAGCTGGGCTACGTTTACATGCTTCACCCACCCTATTCGCCTGACATCTCTCCATGCGACTACCACCACTTCTTGGGCCTACGGGACTTCCTGGTCGGAAGGGACACAAGAACCCAAGCAGTCCTTGACAACCATATCGAGCAGTTGATCAACACCAGGACCAAGCAGTTCTGGAAGGATGGGGTCAGGAAGTTGGCTGAGCGATGGCAGCAAGTCATTGACCTTAATGGCATACACATTCCTCAGCATCGTTGATTTGTAATTGAGTTATAAAGAGATAAAGATTTTTTTCAGTTTGTCTCATTACTTTTGCCCCCCCCCCCTAATAGTAGAATCGTATATAGCAGCCAGAACTATTAGTGAAATTAGAAAAAAGAAACGAAAAAACAGAAAACAATAGAGTAATGTTCTAGCAATCCCCTGATGGAGAAGCATGACGGAGAAGTGCTCTCAACTGGATTAAAAGAACAAAATAAAAATGAATGGAAATTGAATTACCCACTAAGCAACTGGTCAGACTAAACCATTGAACTTCGGAATCATAATATTAGACGAGAGTTGAAGGTGTGGCGCATCCCACCTTGTTTACCGTTAGATGGCGTTGTCCGTGATCAGATGTGTAAGTGTATTTCTTCAGTCCTAATTGGCTGGCACCTCCTTTGACAAACCTCTTCCATTTCTTTCCTCTTTCGTCATGCACATAAAGATCGCCCTACTTGACACTTGAACGAAACGTTTGTATCATTGTTTTGGCCATTTAATAAGGATTACAGCTATGTTTCCGTCATCTACTTGGTAGCGCAGTCGGAGAAGGCGCCAGCTGTCACGTGCACCCAATTCAAGGTTTTTGGTTCGAATTTCCTGCGCAAGCCAACCAATCATTTCATCGTTCCGGAGTCGGTGAACACCTGCCTTTTCCGCATCCCTTATCCTATTGTTAAAGACCCTTTTCTAATAACTGTTTGAAGCATTTTTTCGCGTTCACGCATGGGCTGCTCTCGTTTTAAGCTACAATACGTAGCAGTCAGACCAGTCACCCTTCAGACGACGAGTGCGCATTCGCATTCTGCTAAGGTCAACGTTGAAGGTCGTTCTGGTTCTGTGCTGAGACGAACCGGCATTGGTAGCCGTCCGGTCGGGAGGACCGACCTCGTCACCTCCGACTACCGGTTCTCGCTGCTGCACCCCAGCTTCCTCATGATAACCAGCCGACGAGACCTCTAGCGCATTTGCAGCTTGTAGACGACAAACGACATCGCTTCGCGTGTTCCTATCCGTTTAGCCAGGAGAAAAAAGAAAGCCTTTGCTATGTCATCGGATCGGCAATAGCCCTCTGTTGTCAATGCACTCATCCAGAATCTTGTGTTGTGAATAAGACAACTCTGCAGATTGAATTAAACTGCTTCAAGCCATAACTGCATCAAGTGCTGTTCGCTTCTAATCGAATAACCAAGCGGACATTGAATTCAGAGCTGTTCCTTTGTCTAATCGCCTCTCAGCTACTTCAAAGAAACCAGTTCGCTCGAGTTCTCAAGTCTGATCCAGTTTCTTCGGTTTCGGTGCTCCACGGTCAACGGCTTAGGCTAGTTTCCAGCCTACTATACTATGCCAATTAACTTTTACTGCAAGCAGCGATTCTAAGAAAGGCTAGGAAAAAAGTCTAATCTCAGAAGAAAGAAGTGCGATCGTTTGTCTGAAGTCGCGCAGTTCATCGTATCGATATCGTGATCTACTCGCAGCGCGCGTCGAACTCGTTTCGACACACCGCTGCGAGTAGATCACGAAGGGTACTGTAAATAATCTATCTGCCACTAAAAAGGATAAACGATAAGGGCCAACGTTATTCAATCCCTTTTGGAACGCACCACGCATTTTACTTTGACGGAATCTCGTGGAAGCAATTTTTCATTTTGGAATTGAATTTGGCCTACACAACGACTTATGGTGGCCAAACGATGTGCAAGTCAGTGTTGTATCGTTCGCAGACGAATCTGGTACCAATTCACCGATCCAGAAGGGATTGGTTGGCCTGGGCGGTAAATCCGTACCAAGAACCTGGAATTGTGTGCACACGACGGGGTGTGCGCTGACTTGCCGCCGGTAAATTTTTACCGCAAATTTTTAACGCGAAAATTCGCCGGTAAATTCCGGTAAATTCGGTAAATCCGTTATTTTTTAAATTTGATATTCTCTTAAAAACAACTGGTTTTACGCGGCGGTAATCTAAAAAAAGTTCTTCACCAAAACATCATCACGTTCAGAAAAACGATATCATCTTCATTTTATCCTGCATATGTCACCCTAAAGCAAACAAAGCAAGCGGAACCTAACAATGTACAAGTGTAATGATCTGTATTGTGCATGCTTTAAAAAAGTTAGAAGCTTAATTAAGCTTAACACTAAAACAGCTTAATTAAATTCAAAAGCATTTCCAGAACACCCGACATTCAATCGTATATTGCTGCATTTCTTTCTGGATTAACAGTTTAACTGCTTTTTGAACTTATCACAATTACCATCGTTTCATTCGATGAAGGAATGATTTACACCTTACACTACCACTTATTTGAACTATTAAGCTGTACTTTGGAGCAAAGCCAGACATTCCAGAAAAAAGAACGAAATGTGACATGATAGCGAATTTCTTTCTCTTCTTATATGGGAAAACAGCTTAAGGACGAAGCATACTTCCATCGCCGCGATGCCATCGCGGCCCTCAGTTCCTGGCCATTCCGCCGCACGCGGTTGAATAGCCAAAGGAAACATCGCCGCGGCCGCCGCAACAGCGGCGACCGGCATGCGCGATGGCTTCCCGCGCCCATCGCGGGCATGGCATACTTTTTCGCGTCGCGCGCGGTGTTTAGCGTTGGTCCTAGACGGATCGCCGTCGCGCTTCCTTGCGGTGCGATGGACGATGCGACGACCGCAGAGAGATTCAAATTCTTTCGCGTCGCTCTGCAAAATTCGTCGCCGGGATTCCATCGCGGCGACGGGAAGTATTTACGAGGCCTAAGAGTCCACCAGATCAGGTAGACTAGCGGAGTACATTCCGATGCCTTACATCTTGGACTAAATTACGGGAACAAGACATGAGCGTATCTTCTTCTTATTCCTCTGGCGATCGTCTATTCTGAGAGCTTCAATATCTCTAGTCTAAATTGTCTCATGTCGTGTGGGGAATGTCTGCGCGAGGTAATATTCCAGTGGAACGCGCTTTCACACTGGAGTGCACCATCTCCGCCTCCTGATATGAGCATGGATGTTTTAATGAGGTTGAGGAGTTGAGGAGCACGAACGCTAATAGCAAGTTACCAGAGAAGATAGAAGCAATCACTTCTAAACTGAGATCGGTAGTGTGTTTCCTTCTCCATTCGATAGATAGGAAAAGATGATTTTGTATGAAAAAAGTCGCTAAATTTTCCGGTAAATTTTGGAATTTACCGGAAATTTTCGTTAAGAGAATTTATCGCGAAAATGTCGGTAAATTCGTTAAACCGGTAAACGCACACCCCGGCACACGACAGCCGGCGCCTCCTCCGACTGCGCTACCAGCAATCTGCAGTTGGAAAGCCAAAGTGTTACTGGCAAAGGCTGTGAAGGTAATCAAAAATAGTCGTATGAAGGATAAAGGATAAAGGACGGCGTTATTCAATCCCCTTTGGGATCCGCCCCGCATTCTACATCTACGGTATGTCGTGAAGACGATTTGAATTGCGTATTTGGCCATACAATGACTTGCGGTGGCCAGCCGATGAACAAGTCAGTGCTTTATCCTTCCCAGACAAGTCCGGTACCAATTCACCGACCCCGGAGGGATGGAAGGCTTGGTTGGGCTGGGCGGGAAATCCGAACCAGGAACCTGGTATCGGGTGCAGACGACAGCCGGTGCCTCCTCCGACTGCGCTTCACGCGCCCAGTTGCATGTTGTTTTAAAATGATTTGGCCAGTTATCAATGGTAAAACGATTAGTGGAATGCGGCATATTGTTGTGTAAACTCGGAAAGAATTTGAACCTGAGCCTTTTTGTTACCCTGAAAGCAATCTAGGCGTTACTCCCAAGGCACGTTTTACTTTTTCGTTACTCAGCTACAGCAAGGGAAAAACACTCGCTGCGATTGATTTTGAAAATTCTGAGTACTCTGCTTTACATCAGCTTCAAATCAGCAATCGAGCTGAACAGCAATAAAAAAGTTGGATTTCAACTTTGGAGTATTCGTTAATTCCAAAATTAAAAAATCTTATTTTGTCCAAAAACGACCAAGGAATGAAGGACCGCGGCAATCAGCTCCGCGCCAGATGCGCCACGCATTCCACATCTACGTGATATCATGGAATCAATGTGACTTAACCTATAAAATAACTAGCCTATACATGTCGGTGTTTTGCCCTTCAGATCATCGACCCGAAAGGATGGAAGGCTAGGTTAACCTGCGCCAGAACCGAACCGGAAGCCTCGAGTTAGGGCGCACGCTGCATCTGGCGTCTCTTCTCACTGCGCTACCACTCGCCCGTTGTTTTCAATAGTATTCTCAAACATCTGTAACATGATTCTGCCGCACCTCTTCTATATGTCATGTATTTTCACCTTTCTAAGCCTAACTATTAGGGATAAAGAGGAAAGATCAAGTGCTAACCAATTCTTTGAGGGATGCGCCATGCATTCCACTTTTGCGGGGTCACGTGAAGCCAACTTGAATGCGCACCCAATAAATTTCGCTGACCAGTCGATGGACAAATCAGTAGTCTATCTCTCATACATCATTCTAGTGAAAGCGTCCCTCCCCATGTTAGTCTTTGCTCTCAATTCTCTGAGCCGGTAGATCAGGAAGGAACTGTTGTCCTGGCGGCGCATCTTCATGGGTCGACTGAATCCTCGGATCGATCCGTGACTCGCATGAGATTGCCGCTTCCTATCGACTGCGCAATCGCTAGCGATTCCGCCAGAAGTCCCATTTCTTAGTTCAGTTGCCATTACCAACGGGACATGTCGTTAATGTGGCCTACATGAGACAATTCAGGCCGTGTCGTGCTGCTGCGTAGCGGGCGCGTCCGCTGCTGGTGCTGGATTCGCAGGTGCATGCATGGTCGGCGTCTGATTGCCTAGGACGGTCCCGCTTTCCCATGTAGGCCACAGTAACGACTTGTACCACACAAATTTTCATGGTGGTTGCAGGCATTAGTCATTCCGAAACGCAGCTGAATGAATCTACAAAAATTAGAAAATTAGAATTTCGATTAGAAAAGCAATCACGAGGCCGATTATACTTTCGGGTCGGGTCCAAGTTTTTTTTTTTTACTTTGGATCGCTTTCGTAGGTATTCTTTTCTTATGCTGAAATTTTATGAATGGCTGAATCACCTTTGGATTTCATATCGCAAGTCTTTTCCGTTTTCATTTCATAGTAGCTGTTGGAGAACCACGGGGGACGGTCAGGAGGTACACCCGCCCCCTGCTGGGGGGGGGGGGGGGGCTTGCGATCTTCCTCTCACCCACCCCCAACCCCCTAGGTTTCACCGAGAGTCTAACGGCTGCCTTAAGAAACCTTTGGTACGAAAAACAACAGTTTCTAGCCCACAGAACAGCTGCTGTACCTCCTGATGCCACGCCCCCAGCAGGGGGCGGGTGTACCTCCTATCGCGCTGCCGAGAACCACTTGAATAAGCTAACGATCTCATCGGTACAGTAAAAGATTTATTTTTATAAGCTATCTAAGCTGCTCGTAGAATATTGCCTGAAAAGACCAGCAAAAGTGGCCTCTGGAGTAGCCACCGTTACTACTGAAATGAAAAAAAAAATACCCAACTAGCAGCCAGTACCATGACACATACTAGCAGCTAATATGGCCGCATGGAAGGCAAAGCGCAGCGGACCAATCAGGCCGCACCAAATGGGTGGGTCACTCAGACGCTCTGATTGGCTGGCGCATTTTCGATCGGTGCTCTATAATTACTAGTAGTCGGCTTGCCAGTCCCCGCCTCCCCATGTAGGCCACATTAACGACTAGTGCCTCAAAAGTTAATGACGATTTCAGACACTAGGGAAAACAACAGCGTTCGTCGGTCAGTCGTTCCGGCAGCAACTACGCCCGCTGAATACATAGACGAAGATCTTCCTGTGAGAAAACTCTTGTTTTTCTCGCAACTTTAAGAGAAAATCACCATCTTTAGTTGCCAACAACGACGCAGTTTCCTCTGCTAATCGGAAGTGAGATTGAGATGCTACAGAAGAAGCCATCGTCTTACATACGATTTGACGAGGTCGTTCGGATCCTATAATTTATTAAATTTAAGACAGATGAATCCATTAGATAGCGTGAAGTCACAAAACCTTATTCACTGGAACTGTTGTGTTAAAAAGCGGCTTCTTCCAGGCCACCATCGACGATATAGCGACGAAGCGTTTCAACAACCGTCACGCCACTTTTCTTCATTCAGTACCGCCGGAAGTTCGTCGAAAATTCGAGAAGGTCTGGAACGATGAGGACATTCCCAGCGAAGCCCTCCGAACCCTCAAAGTGAGTTCGTTCTCTCTTTTGAGCTACTAGTCGCCAATGTGGCCAGCATGGGAAGGCAAGAGCACTTCACTAAAAAAAGGCGGCTCAGTAAGGTATGGAATTCCGGATTGTGGGCAATTTTGACACGGGTGGCTTGGATGCCTCCAGTATGAAAGCTGACGGTCGTTGCTGGCTCAGACGTCCTGTCTATGCGCGTTATCTCTGGCCGCATCGAACGGGGTCTCTCCCAGGGGCCGTATGCTCGCCTACCCCGAGTCTCCCCCGATGGGGGATCGGGGTGTGATGAGATATGCTGGTATTGATTGATTCTCCCCCAACGGGGGAGCACGAGCATACGGCCCCAGATGAAGGACGTGCGATCGGTGCATTGATTGGCTGGCGCGGTCCCGCCTCTTGCTGCAGGTCACTTTGCCGACCAGCACCGTGGAATGGGAATAGGATAGAAATCCACGCTTGGCGCTGTCGCTACGGCCCTCCGACACTGGTCTTGTAGGAAACACTTGTTGGTTTTATGTTAGAATCATGGCCACAGCGTGTCTGACATTTGGAAGAATAAGACTTAGACTACGGCGTTTGTAGCGCAGTCGGAGAAGGTGGCGGCTGTAGCGTGCACCCGAAACCAGGTTCCTGGTTCTGATCTTCTGCCCAGGCCAACCAAGCCTTACGTCTCCCCGGGGTCGGTGAATTTGTACCAGACTTGTCTGGTAAGGATAATGCGCTGACTTTTTTGGCCGGCCATCGCAAGCCAATGATAGCCAAATACGCATTCAAATCGTCTCCACGACATACCGTAGAAATAGAATGCGTGGCGCATCCCAAAAGAGACCGTTATCCTTTATCGTTTAGGCCTCAACTCGTGCATAAGGCAGTAACTGAAAGTGATGTAATGAAGCAGATTCGCATTCAGAATGCATCCATGGATCACATGTGCGAATACGTGGCGCATCCCGGATGAGCGACTCGCGACAACATTTCTTTTTCCTCCATTGGACACTAGTCGGTAATGTGGTCTACGTGAGACGGTGGTAAGAGCTTAAGCCAATCACAGCCAATCAGAGCGCTGACCGAACACCGGCCGGCCAACCACGACGTCGTCTGTGTGGAATGCCTGCTGGATGCAGCTTTATTGATCTGCTGTGTATCCGCTCCTCATGTATGCCACATTTACGACTAGTGCCTTCCGTCGTCGTATATAATTAGCATTACAGCAAATTTTGGCGCTCCTGTAGAAGGTTTAACCAACTGATGAACAACACGTACATAACTGTGCAATTACGGACGAAACATCACATTGCAAATCCTCACTACGCCAACAGTGTACATCGATTGCGCTCTTTGTTAAAACTATTTTCGACCCGTACTTACCACTCTTCCTTGACTATCGTTTACAGTATGAATCAGTTACGTTGCACGCTTTTTCATCTTGTTATTGCCATTGCTAATGCTAGATTTTAAGGCATTTAAAACATTTAGAGTACGTATTTGCATCGCAAACAACACATCTGACGACTACTCTCCTTCTGCTACAGGCGTGGTTAATCGTCCTACAAGGCTGAAGTTTTATTCAGAATATCTATCTATAGAATGGATGTTTACCAAATATCCTTGGATTATAGCAAACAACAAATAAAGGATAAAGGGATAAACGACGGCGTTAATCAACCCTTTTGTAGGATGCGCCACGCATTCTACTTCTGCGGGTTACCTTGGAGGTATCTCGAATGCTGGGTGAGAAAAAGGATACGAACTGCTCCATAGCCCTCCTAAGATCCTTCCTAAAGTCTTCCTAAAACCCATTCCCGAATGTCAGCAGGCAGTAACAAGAACAAAGCGCTACTCAGCACGTTGCTAGTGAAAAAGGGATGAAATAGGGGTTACAATGTTCCTTTTGAGATGCGCCACGCATCCTGCTTCTACGGATGTCGTGAAGGTATTTTGAACGTGTATTTGGCCTACAGAATAACTTGTGGTAGCCAATTGATGAACAAAGCAGTGCGTTATCTTTCCCAGACATGTTTGGAACTAATTCGTTGAGTCTGGAGGGATGAAAGGCTTGGTTGGCCTGAGGGGGGACCCGAACCAAGAACCCGATTCAGGGGTGCGGACGACAGCCGGCTGCGCAACCACACACTAGAAGCCAAAAGTGATTGGTGGTAATGGGCCAAAGCTGTGACTCTGGATCACACTTGATGTTTAGACACTATTTCTTCAGCGTTTCTCTAGTTTTTCTTCAGCCATCTGAATCCACGACCTCAAACCCCATTTCAGATCCAAACGCTGGCCGTTTCGCTGCTCACCGGTAAGCAGCTCGAGGAGTACAATCGTTGGGCGACGAAACGACGCTACGTACTGAAGGCTCGCGAGCATGAACTGCGACGACTGAGCCCCGACGCGAAGAGGACGCTACGACGAATCAGCAATCGATGTATGGTTTTTATTGATTTTTCTCTAATCCATAAACTAACGCGAAACACTGTTAGATTTGCAACCGGAAGCACCACAAGATTCGAAAGCTATGCACCATCACTACTACATACACCTCATCCATCAGCACGATTCACACGGTACGGCCTAGAGATTCTTAAAAGGGGATATGCCCCAATTTTCTCTGCAGTTGCTTCACGCCTAGTCTATTTTTTGTACTTGTGCCACGTCATCAAGCATCTGCAGTATTTGTAGAAGAAGTTGAGCGCACGGCGCACTTTGAATAGTCAATCAATAGCGGGGCTGTAGTAGAAAGCGCCACCGGCGACTAGCCATCCACACTGCTCCACTCTTGCTCTAAAACATCACAAAGATCCCCATCTTTATATTTTTTATGTTTATAACAAATAAGCAAAGGCTTTTACTCCATCGATTTTTAGGAAGCTGTTGAAACTAAACAAATATCGATTTTTTGAAGAATTGAAAATCATTTTAAGATATGACAGAGTGACCAATTATTTGCTAGCACCAATTCGCACACTTTTCTCAAAGAATTGTTTTTTAAAATTATTTCTTAATTTCTGCCACCTCCTTTTATTGTTCATTCGTTCTCCGTCTAGATTTGCTTCTATCGTTCATGCCTATTTTTGTTTTATGCCGTCCTCGAACAAAAATGATGTAGCAACCGTTATTGCCACTTATTTTTGTTCAAAATGGTTAAATATACCATCAGAACACCTGAAGCACTTTGTCTAGTACAGGAGATGAAGAGCACAATAGGAAAGTATTTGCAAAAAAAATTATAGAATATGAGATTTTTAAAAACAGTTTTTAGAGAACCGCTCAGATGGTTCAGTTACCGGTAGTTCCATAACACCTGATAATGATAGATCAATTATTGATCAATTTGGTTAAAGAGATCTGCCATAGTTATTGATATTTATAACACGGCCGTGTGATAGCGTAGTCGGAGGAGGTGCTGACTATCGCGTATACCCGATACCAGGTTCTTGGTTCGGATTCCCCGCTCAGGCCCACCAAGTTTTCCATTCTTTCGCGGTTGGAGAATCGGTACCAGACCTGTCTGGGAGGGATAAGACACTGACCTGACTATCGACTGGCCAGCTCGAGCTATTGAATAGACCGAATACGCATTCAAATTGTCTCCTGGACATTTTGTGGAACTAGAATACGTGGCGGATCCCAAAAGGAATGTTTAACGCAGTCTTTTATCCTTTAACGTTCATTTTATTTAAAATTTTAGGTACCACTACTATGTTGGTCACTTGTCTCATCAGTGAGGCAGAAAGTCCAGATGAAGGAGCTCATTTTTTAGATTACTCTTCTGAATTAGAGAGCAATTACACCCTTACACCTCAAAAATAAAACTTAAAACTTCTGCGTGTAACTATTTTGCATTCTTTCAATCTACTGAGCGCGAGAGTTTGTATGGGTTGCACGCAGATGTTTCGCACTCGTAGGTATCGATCATACGTAGGTCATGAAAGCATTCACTAAAAGCGATGCGTTTTATGTGGAAAGAGCTTTGAATAGGTTATATAACTTCGTAGGAAACTCATCAATGACTTAGTGATTAGGCGTAGTAAGTTTCTCTTTGCTGTCAGGATTTCTGCCTATTTATCGATTTTCCACTTTTTTGCTCAACAATGAAAAATCTGGTATTCGGCATCATCGACTTGTAAAAAAACCCGCCTTTTCCAATTCTAAATTGTAAATCCAATTGGCTAGGGGCAGGTTTAACAGTGGTGCTTCCAACAGAGAAAAATTGGGTTGTGTGATAATTAATGTCGTTTTTTTCTCATAGACGGCACGAACTGGATATTCTTATGTAGTAGTGATTGTGTGGCTCATATTATTATAAACTATTTAAAAGATTAGACTTTAGACTATCTTGGCTCAACAACTGGGCTTCATTAGTGCAAACAATTTGGTAAAATGTTCAACATGAAAAATCAGACAGAGAGCATTACTGGCATATAGTATTTTTTACTTCCGAAAGGGCAAAAATGCCGTGTAAGCAAGCTCGGAAGACATTACGTGAAATTTATCCCAGTTTACACCACTTCTTCGCTTCTGAAAACCAAGACTTCTTCGAACGTGGAATTTTTAAACTTACCGAAATATGACAAAAGGCCATCCAACAAAAAGGTCACTGTATTGATTAACATTTGTTGCTAATATTCCCTTTGAAAAAATATGAAAAACGACTTTAATTATCTAGAAGCTCCATAGTTTCACTGGGATATCAAATATTATCAAATATTAGGTTGTCCCATAAGTCCTTGCAGTTTTTTCAACGATTCACTGCAGATTCCGCCGGCAGTCTCTTGCATAGAGCTGCATAGCTTTCGAAAGAGAATGATTTGCTCTATCAGAGCACGTATCGCATTTCTTTTTTCATCATGGATTTTGTCAATTTTTAGGTCGTTGAAGTGAAAAGTGAAAAGTGAAAAAGTAGCCATTTGCGCACTTGTTCTCTCCGCCGGCGGAATCTGCAGTGAATCGTTGAAAAAAAACTGCAAGGACTTATGGGACAACCTAATATTTGGGAGGCCTCGTAAAACGATTAGGTTTTTGGCCGTTTTCCAACAACTTTCGCTTTCCCACAGTCATTTTTTCACCCAGGGTAGATTTTCAAGACTCGTTTCCCATTTCTTTTATTGCAGAGGGACTGGTGATACGTCTCTCAGTTTAATTCAAAACGGTTGAGAATCGAATCGTGTTCTGTGTGTTTAAAGATTCCCTACAAAGCGGTTTTTTACCTATTTTTATCTGATATTTTTGCCTGTTTTTATATTTTTACCTGATGTTTCGTTACAAAATTTGTTTCTCATTTTCCTTTCTACGAAGCTTCTCAAATTCTTGTTTCTGAATTAATTAGTCTCATCCAACCCAACTTCTTCACATTTCTGAAAACGTCATCTCTAATGCGATTTCGTTTCAGACCGCGACGAGGAGAGGATACCGGTGTCGCCGTCGGTGAAACGCGAACTGCGAAATTTCGTCGTGGCCTTCAATCGACGACGAACCAAAGTCCTGCACTGATCCTTATCGCCTTCTGTTTCCTTCCTCCCGCTAAATCCTTGGGTATAAACGACTCTCGTTCTCGCCGTGGAAACGACCGCTGAATAGCCCCGCATTCCGAGTTTCCGCCGACCGAGTCACGTCCGCAAACCTCGGTCGGTGCCTGAGCAAACGCAAATTCGAACCTCGCCCACGTCGACGATTTTGCCGCGCCATCATGACGACGATATTCATCGGGAGATGACCGCGAAATATCGATTTTTCATTTCAATGTCACATTTCATTCGCGCTGCACACAAGCAGACACACACACACACACCACATGCTGCTGAGACAGTGTATGATTAGGCCGAGTTCTGTTGCGATACTATGCAACAAAACGCTAATCGATTCCCATAAAAAGTGTTACATCAGTGGAAATATAATAGCAGTACCTTAAAAGTTATGCCTAATTTTTCGCACTTTTCTGAAACAGTGGGTGGAAGATTTCTCTGAGTTTTATCACCTTAAAATCTCGGCTTTTACAGAGTAGACACTTAAAAAATCTCATTTAAGCCTCCTGAGTAAGCCATTTTTTACACGAATAATTCTATACGCAATGCCAAGCGCTGTTATGGAAAATGGTTTTACCTCTTAGCAATGAATTCTATCCATTCCTCCGACGAATCATCATCAATCGAGAAGGGGAAAAAACAAGGCAAACATTCAACGAGAAGCGACATCTCCACGATATCGCTAATCGATACATATAAAACGCATTACGGACAGTGCAGGAGATAGAGGGAAGCATACTAGAGAACCTTTGAAAACTTGATTTGATTTTACTCTGAAGCCCCCCCCCCCCCCCCCCTTCACCTCCTTGGTCCTTCTGAGAGTGACACTCAAGACGCAAATATAATATACATTACATGTTTTTCTCCATAAAATAAATGAATAACAAAATGCCCCATTAAACGTCCCTTTGTCAGATAGTAATTTTTCAGCTAACGAGGCAATATTCAGGCTATGACTTCAACGTCATCTCTTCAGCGAATTATTTTCACCTTCTTCTCCGGAATACGTAAACACTATCAAATTTCCTAAAGACGTTGCCTTAACCCTACCCAGCAGTCAGTATTTCTTACTCGCTGTCATTGACAATCTTTGTAATCCTGTTCCACAGGCGTTGCTTTTCATCATGAGCTTGAGCTTATGCTACCGAGTAGGTTTCAAAGAACGAAAATTGCTTGAAAAAAAAAGAGAAAAAAATGCCCTTTTCGTTGCGTAACAGGTTTACCAGACTCTTTAGTCTGGCAATTAATGCCACTAAAATTATTTTTACTAAATTACTATTTATCAATTATTTTAACTGACCATAAAAATTAAAAGAATATTCCAAGCGATCTTTTAAAGCGAACAAAAAAACTGTTTCAAAAATTCCAGAATGACCGCCAAGTACAGTAAGTAGTAAGTACTTCAACTCCTCTGTTTTGAGTCCTTATTAGTCCTTATTAACAAATTATATTAATCAATCACTAGTTATCAAACAAACACATTCAAAAATCGACCATCAATGATAATTAACCATTTTTTATTAGATTATTGCAAAGTGCCCTAAAAATCGCGTGCTCGCCGAGCCAAAATGTAAAATTTAACGGCATGTCCTTCATTTTTTGATATGGGAAAGCAACTTCACTTAAACAAGCATTGAAAATGTCCCTTATATACGCAATCAATAATCAAGTAATTCAATTAAACAAAGAAATGCCATCTGAAGAGCTGAACAGAGGGCAGAATACGTGGGGAATGTTCTAGAATACCCGCCAATCACCCCAATTCGCAACAGTGTCATAGTACACGCAAAGACAATGACGACTGGCGAACAGGAGTGAAGACAAGTGGCTTGAACGCGGAATGGTTGCTAGGAATTCAGATTCAGAATATCGACACTGACGACGTTGTAGAGACAGGAGAGCTGAAAGATGACGACGACCATCCCAGTTCGCAACAGTGTCATAGTGCCGACAAGGACAATGACTCCCGTCGAACCGGAATGACCAGCCAGATGCCCTCCTCGCTTCACGAATACAGTAGCGGACGATTAGCGAATAGCAGGCGAATACGGTAGACATCGTCGTCGAATAGACAGAATAGCAGAATCAGGTCGACGTCGAGGTCCACCCACCTCGGCCATGTTATACAGCGATTCACGAGGGCGGAGTCGACCTCAGACTTCCCGCCAATGCCCCCGATACGGTGGCGGCTATTCCACCGGCTACTGGAGGGTAATTAACGCGTCAAGTCGTACTTCAAGGCCACTCCGGCCGGCACCACCAGTGCTTCCACCGCGCCGCTGGCATGACCCGTCCGGCACTTCGCACCTCCTCATCTGATGTGATGCCCTATATCACCGCTGCGCTTCCCAGAAGTCCGAATCCTGAATGGGAAACGACACCCCGGATCGATAGCGACGGTATTGATGGACTGAGATAGCTATGAAGCCCCAGCCACTGAATTTCACGTGATATTTAAATACTGCGCAAAAAATTCGCTAAAATTGTCCGCTATAATTATTCATTCATCTCTTTTAAGCGTAATTACTCGTTCTACTGAAGATTTTACGTTTTAATTTTTACTTTCTTTTTGTTCATCTGAAAGAACTAAAACAGTAGTCAACGGATCACAAGGATAAAGCATACTTGCTAAATCTTCAAAAAATAATGAAAACTAAATACCCACCGATTAAACAATATATTTTTTTGGCTAACTGAGCGTAGTAATCTTTGGTAAAATATGGGCAGTTGCAGTCTATATTAAAATTGTGCTGTTGTCAAACAAATAATTCCAAATTTTACTTATTTTGATATTTTTATATTTTTTCTTTGTAATTTTATATTTTAATAAAATTGTGTGTCCTAACAATACGTCGAATTACGCCAAAAATCCTCCTCATCTTTACCGTTAGTCCCTATCTTTCAAAAATTGAATTACCCGTTTTATTTTTTTCACAGGCTTTGAAGATATTTTAGGTTTTTAAATTATTCGAAAGAAGATTTCACTCTACTACTTCAAAAGGACCGCATCAAAATTAATCAATGAATTTTTGAGAGAGAGCACTGTGACCACGTCGATTTTTTCAGTTCCTACCCCAAGAGCATAGACCAAAGAAAACCAATTTCTTCAAATTTGAACGTCAAGTGATACCCCAATGACGTAAACCTAGCATTTTAACGCGCGACACATCCGTGGGTCACATTCTTTTCAAAACACAGCAAAAATACAGCAAAAGCGCTCACTGAAAAAAAACAAGCGCTCAAACTAGGCCCTTTGAACTCAAAAAAGCTTCATTAAGTTGTAGCTTCTTCTTCTTTATAAGCCATTTTCATCTTAAACTGGACACTTATGTTTGAAACCGGACATTTTCGGACAAAAGTGTACCAGCAGTATCTAAAGTCAAAATAAATACTTTTTAACAAAGCCAGAGTCATCTCTTGTTTTAGGATAATTTGCATAAGAAACTTTTAACTTACCTTGAGAAAAAATGTGCAGAGTTTTAGAATGAGCACAAAAATCTTATGCTCTTGGTCAAAACTGCCATTCTGAAGTGCTCTGACAGAAGGAATATTTTTTGTGAAGAGATTGTGTCATGCACACATTCAGAATATCGCAATGCCGTTTAGAAGCCGGAAGTTACGCAGTGGAGGATGATAGCGTGTCTCTTCTATTGAGAATTTGCTCTATCTAGATTTATTCGCATATAAACAGTGTTCAGGCTGTTAATCCAACGGGCAAAGCAATCTATAAAACGAGTGCGTGGCGCAAACTCTTTACGTAAGGCCCCGTTTATACTCCCGACACCGAGGGACGCGATGGTATGCATAGTGGTCAAATTGATCGATCGCGTCGCTCAATCAATATGGCCACCATACGTGGCGTCGCGTCGCTCGGCAGCGAAGTATAAACGGGGCCTAACACACCAGCAAATTCACTGTTTTCTTGCACTTTAGGTCAAACTATAACACTGTTTGCGGATAAGTGAGAAGAATTTTTTGACAATACAAACAGTGTAGTCATTTTGAATTAAGGCGGTCTACGGTGGTGAATTTTTTCAAAAGATTTCCTTCATCTAAAAAGATAATTCTGGGCCTGGATTCATCAACGCAGTGATAAACCTTACCCGCCAAATCGTGGGTATATCAGTGGGCAGAGACAACCCTCCGATCGTCGTGGGTACATCCGTATACCCGCGACTCGTTCGCGGCCCATTGACAAAATGGCGCTCCAGTGAGATCAGCTGTTCTCGCGAGAGGTCCAGTTGTACCTTACCCTTGATTCGTTTCATGAATACGAATCGTACCCAGTGCTAGTAGTGGGTACGATTCCCTTACGGTATCTCTACCTATACCCATTGCTTGATGAATCCGGGCCCTAATTTCATTACACTATGTCTACTAAGACCTTGGATACGTCGATTGGTATTTGTTTGTGGTTCATGTCCATAACATTTTTAAAGAAGTCCGGTTTCAAATTTAAAAGTGTCCAGTTCAAGATGAAGTGTTCAGTTAAAAGTGAAAATGCTACATATTAAATTTCATCAACCTTTATTTTCCGAACGAATACTTCCTCGTACTATCGCTCGCTTACACGTCTTTACATGTTTTTTGAGTTTTAACTAAAAATTTTGGACAAATTTTGAAAAATGCTTGAGAAATCTTAAACATCGCAAAACCTAAGAACAAAGCGCCCATTGGTAATTAAATTTCGAGATTACTTTGTAGTTGTTCTTCCAGTATTTCAGCCTCTACTTTGTAAGAACCACGGTGGCGTTCACCGCTGTTTTTCGAGTTCTACAATGCTTTTCTATTGCTAGACATACTTAATTAGACCCGAACGATCAATACACATACATTTCCCTATGAACTTCACTAACCTCAGATGAGCTGCGATTCTATCAGGATGATATTACGCAGTTAGCATGACAAATATGTAGGTCAAGTAGCACATTCCAAGAATTTCCATCAAATTTCACACTGGCTCCTAGCGACAATTTACTCCAACAAGAAATATCCTTAAAATTCACATTCATCGCCGAAAATGTGTCAAAATGGGCGAGTGAAAAGCAAAACATTTTTCTCTTTAGCCAGTTCGCTATTCAAGAATCACTTTTCAAGAACTTGCTTCTTTAAACGCTTCTTTAAATTCCTCTCGTAGAAGCACTATTTTAAAAGTTATGGTACTTATACTTCAGCACCTTTCTATGGCTTCGCAACGTATTTTGATAAAAATCTATTTTTAATAACTACTTTTCAAACGACAATAAGCTTTTCCTTCTACTGAGCGCGTAGCAACGAAAGTCGTCGCTTTTCGAGTCTCATATTTCTTTTATTTTATGTATTTGAGGTTTTTTCAAAATACATGTTTTTATATTTTTCTTCGAATTTTATTTTTCAAAAGAATACCTCCTCTTACTATCGTTCCCTTACACATCTTTACAATACCTCGAGTTTTAGCCACTCAGAGAAATTTCGAAAAATTTCGAAAATAGGTCTACGAATACAGATTCAGAACTGGAAAAATCATTTGCCTCACCCTCTTCTGGCAGTAATAGCGAGTTGTTATCGTGTGGGCGTATAATATATTAAGGCAAAGGTCAGTACTGTTCATAGCAATATTATTGATTTTTTGTAATCATACTAGTTACTATTAATTTAATTTTTAATTTGAGTGCATGCGATACGGTGGCCAAGAGGCTGGGTATATGTCGCGTAGGTGAGCAGTATTGGTAGGTAGGAACGCCTAAACCAATCAGACCACATGGAATGGGCATGCCATTTAGAGAGGGCATGTACAGTTGGCACCCTGATGGGCTGGCGTGTGTTCGGTCTGTGCTCTGTTTGGTTACTATTGGCTGGCGCGCTCCCACCTACCAATGCTGCTCACCTACGCGACATGTACCATTTTTTTGCTTAGTTTGGCGCTGAGCCGAACTAAAAGCTGAATGAAACACCGCCTTCTGGCTTTCGGCCACCGCATCGCATGCACTCAGGCTAGAAATGAAATTAAAAAGTAGTTAGTATGATCTCAAAAATCAATAATATTGCAATGAACAGTACTGGGCTTTGCCTTTTTATAATATTCGCACAAACGATAACAACTCGTTACTACTGCCAGAGGAAGGTGAGACAAATAATTTTTCCAGCATTTTTAAACCTGCTCCACCAAAAGACTTTCTTAAGACTCGTTTGTGTACACACATAGCCATCAAAGCAGAGAATACGTGGCACATTTCAAGCGTTCGACTAAAGCAGGATGCGTGGCGCAATCTGAAGGTGTGGGCTCCAGCCAGTTCGACGAGGCGAGGGAGTAGGATTCAATTCGGACGGAATAGACGCCGAATAACTGGCAGAATAGGTGGAAAAGGCTGGACAACGACAAGGACACGTCATCGAAACACGACGCAGGCGGCTGTTTGAACAGTTCAGCGCCGTGTCGCTGGCACTGAATTCCGTCGCCGGCCGCCCGCCGGCTGATTCACATCGAGCACAATCGAATCGAATCAACCCCGTCTGTTAATGCTGTGCTACGCGAGTTTTTCAGGTGAGCCGCTACTCGCGGCGTGGCGTGACGTGACGTGACGAGACCTTCTGCCGCCTTCAAAGACGTCACCTTGGCGTTTTCTCTTCCAGCTACCCATACTCTACCCAATTCGTCATCTACTTTTAAAGACAATACAGAGCGTCTGAATCTGAGAGATCAACTCACGGTGTGGATAGACGTTGGAGGGACAGCATCGCAATGCGGTGACGAGCCTCGTTTTACACAGTTGACGTCACCGTTCCGCGATTCCAGTGTTTGCCATGGGAATCAAGCGACAGGAAGCAGCTCACTGGAAACACCCCATCTTCAACTGAACTTCCTGAAGAAATAAAAATGAATAGAATTCCTCTTAGATTTCATCGCCTAAGGGCGCGTGTAGCGCAGTCGGAGGAGGCGCCGACCGTCGCGTGCACTCGATATCAGGTTATTGGTTCGGATTTCCCGCCCAGGTCAAGCAAGTCTTCCATCCCTTCGGAGTCGATGAATTGGCATCAGACTTGTCTGCAAAGAATAGAGCGCTGACTTGTTCATCAGCTGGCCATCGCAAGTCACTGTATGGTCAAATACAAATTCAAATCGCCTCCATGACATCCCGCAGAAGTAGAATGCGTGGCGCATACCAAAAGAGATTGAGCAACACCGTCCTTTATCCTCGTCTACACTTTTTCTCATAGAACAAGGTCGAGCGCTTTTCACCCCAGACACTGTCGCGATCTATCGTCAGTCTGGCTCCTCTACTTCCTGCCAACCTTCAACTGTCTTCGGAAATTTGGCCCTAAAAGGTCAGGCTTCAGAATCTAACGGCTAGCTCCCGCAATTAAGCGACCTCTAGCACGGTCATTTGGCAAAATAGTGTCGCCAAGTTCAAAATTAAAAAAAGAGACATATTTGGTAGATAACAGTGTCTATCTCAAAATTTGCCCGCTCTCCGCGAATAAATTGTTTCTTCTTGAAGGTCTTTAAAGATTAATCGACTGCCTCAATCAATCCAATATTTACTTCTATTATGATTTTACTTCTGCAGAATATCGTGGAAAAAATTTGAGTGCGTACATGGCCTATACAATGACTTACGGTGACCAGTCGATGGACAACTCAGCTTTGTATCCTTCACCAGAAAAGTACGATATCGAGTTGCTGACCCCGGAAGAGTGGAAGGTTCACAGATTGGCAATCACGAATCGATTCGGGGCGCACGCGACAGTTAGCGCCTCACCCGACTGCGTTACATGGATCGCTCCTAAAGCTCCTAAAGCTCCGTAGTTAAATTTTGCGACCCGTTCGAATGCTGCTCAGACAGTAAGTGGTGTTTGAAAATCCGCTGATGTGCGGATTGCGCCATGCACTCACTAAAGTTTTGCTTTCCGGATTGCTCATGTCAGTGCCGTTTAAGTGTTAATACAGTGTTAATACCGAAGTTGCAAAGAGAAAGCGGCGCCTGTTAACGAGAATTTGCAATTTTGTTTTGCTCTGTTTTTCATTTAGCGGAAGACAAATAGCGACAACATAGGACGCGGCGTTAATCAATCTCTTGATGGGAATCGCCACGCGTGTACTTCGACGGGATTTCCTGGAAGTAATTTGAAGTCGCATTAGGCCTATACAATATACAGCTCGATTGCGATGGTACGGCCACGTTCTGCGTGGAAAAGAGGACAGCGTCCGCAAGATAGGCCTTAACTTCGAGGTAATAGGAAAGCGGCCTAGAGGGCGCCCGAAGCAGTGCTGGTCCGACACGTTACATATGGACTTGAAGGTTTCTGGTGTCCACCCTGATAGCGCTGGATCGGGAAAGGTGGCGCCATGACACCAGAATAGCGGACCCGGCCACGAAGCCGGAATAAACGCTGAAGAAGAAGAAGAAGAAGAAGAAGAAGTTATGCCTATACAATGACTTGACTTGTGCTGGTCAGCCTGAAGTAGGGGATGTGATGTTCCTCAAAGAAGAACTAAACCTAATTTTTATTCATTTCATGACAAGACGTTCTTTTCCTATTTTTTTCAAACTGCCACATTTAATGATAGAAGGCGGCAGAATAAAGGTAAGGTGGCTCAGCAGCATCCCAGAAGACACGCACGCACTGTACTTAGATAGAGGCTTCGTATTCTGCTACGCCATTCTGATAATAGATATGACGTAACCCATTAGTCTATGTACATCGAGTGACCTTTTGGCACTTGTTGCATGTCCAGTACATCCAAAATGCTTATCAAAATATCGCGTGTGAGTAGGATGCATGGCGCATCCTCAAGGAATTGAGAGGTGAGGAGTTCTTAACGTCGTTATAATTGAATGTGTCTGTTACCTGTACTAGGGATTGCTGCGACGAATTTGCGTTGAGCACACGTTTTATATCAGAAAAATGAGGGTACCAAACTAAATATTTATCTATAATTTGACGTAGCTACATGGCATAGATCACTTTATATTTCTTCTCTGTTACACTCCTACAGTACATCATTCTCACATCAGTCTTGCGATATGAAATTGGACCAATCCGTCCAAGAGTCTGTCCGTTTCACCGTCTAGACAATCATTGAATGGAAGGAATAGCATCATTCAATTGACCTCGAGTCGTGAATGACAATGAGAAAAACTTTCCAAACTATCACGAATGCACGGCGCATCCTTAAGGCAGTAGCGACGTTCTTTGTCATGGGCGGTTGAACACCACATAGAAAGGCTTCTACTAAATATAGTTGAATACGTGGCTTGTACCAAAAATAAAGATGAAATTTTAGGAGATCAGAAGGATCGAAGTAGCTTTTATTACTTTCTTCCACCCTCACGTTCAGTAATTAACCATATTCAACCTTATTCATTTTGTTTCCCTAATCTTATTTTTCTTTTCGTCCATGAGTCCATATTCTCATGCTGTCGGGGCTAAATTAATGACCTCTGGGCAGATGTCGTGGAATGTGAAAGAAATCAATAGACTGGACGACATCAATCGATAAAGTATTATAGATTTCTGCCAGCACTTGACCACTCAGATGGACAAGACGCGAGCAAAACGGTCTCAAGTTGTAAGTTACAGCATGTGGAGAAAAACCATCAACAGAGTCGTGGAATGTGGAAGGAATCAATAGACTGGACGACATCAGTCGATAAAGTATTATAGATTTCTGCCAGCACTTGACCACTCAGATGGACAAGACGCGAGCAAAACGGTCTCGAGTTGTAAGTTACAGCATGTGGAGAAAAACCATCAACAGACCAATATCGATCGAGAGTTATCGACTTCTGAAGCTGACAGTAACCAACCGATGGTTTGGATTTTCACGTTCAGCAACTAATCGCATTATTATACCTTGCCTTCCTTTCCGCATTTTTTCCTTCCGTCCGTGAGTCCATGCCCCGTTCTATACGGGCGGAATTATCGGCCCCTGGGCAGTCGTCGCAGAAAACGAACGAAATCAATCAACCGATCAAGTTCAATCGATAAAAAAGATTTCTATATGCAATTGACCGCTTTAGATAGATATGACGCGAGTAGAACGGCTTCTGATTGTGCTTTACAATATGCGGAGAAAAACTACCTAGAGATCAATATCTATCGATAACTATCGAGATCGGCAGCCAATAGAAAGTGTCCAGCTGTAACTCTAGTATATCTATCTGTTGTATTATAGTTCCTTTTTAACAGGAGTGAAGCTCAGAATAGGGGATTATTGGAGTGAAACTCAACCTTCAACAACTGACAACGTAAGAATGAAGAGGGAAAACCTCGGCAATCCCTTTCGAAAGGCTTCTTAACACTTGGTGATATTATAAACTTGTTTATTACCAGTTATAAAGCTAGACGACGAGCAATCGATTGAAACGTGCAAATACAGCAATGATATTGTTGAGCAAAATGCGTAATATAATATAATACATTAATAAATACAAGGGCGCTATCACCTAACAACAACAATCGTAATCTGAACTAATAATTAGCTTCTCATGTGACGTCGTACAGCACCGGTTTCACAAGGTAACACACACACATCATGCAGCCAGCACACACGAAGGGCAACGAATGCGCAAATGCAACGGCGATGTCCAATGCGCGGCTTACCCGAAATGTCACGTACTTGGACTGGCCAGACAACTATGTTGGACGGAGCAATGTCACAGCACGATTTTGAGAATTACTGAAGACATAGTACGGCTCTTTAAAGTGATGTCAGCGCAGTGAGACAAGGTTTGTGATTATGACACGGATCAATAGATATATACCATTTTCGTGACACGGATCAATAGATGTATACCATTTTCGTGTCAAACTGGACACTTTTCACGTCAATTTGGACACACTTCTATACAAAGCTAACGCTGTTGAAACGAACCTGAAAGTCTTCAAAAGGAAGTAGGCTTCCTCTGCTATAAAATAGAGACTCTCCAAAAAGGTTAGAATAAATTTTGCCCAAGAAAATTTTCAGTATGACTTTCTTTGAACTTTCAATTCACCTACCCAATAAGTAAGCACATTGTTTTAAAATTTATAGAATTCCCATTTTCAAGGAAAAACAACAGTTTAAAGCCTGTTTTAGAGGAGCAGGAAGGCGGCCATTTTTAGTGCCAATGAAGAGATTGCGCCATGCTCTCGCACAAAACGCCGTGATTCTTATTTGATTTATATGTTATGGCAAATGGTTCATGCGAAGGTAGTGGCAAAACGAACCTTTTCATCTCTATATAGGTCTATTTAATTATAGTACAATTTTTGTTGGTGTTCTATTTCACACCTATATACAGTGCAAGAAAAACAATTGTAAAGAATACGCATATCCTCACTTTGTTGCATCTAAGCAGCATGTATGTACACTATCAATCAAATAAACGTCACGACGAGCTCTTCAAATGCATGGCGCCATCTCGTCTTTTACTGCGTTAAATTATCGCCAACTTGTTGCGCTTCAGGACCACGTTTATTTTTTTTTCTAAAAAATAAAATTTTTATACAATTATTGCACCAGTCGGGTAGCCAAACTATAGAAAATTCAAAGAAAATTATACCAAATTTCTCCTGAATAAAACATTGTTCTAACCATCTTGGAGAGTCTGTAGTTTAACCTTTAAATCGGGATTTATACTACCGTTGAGGAGCGGCGCGGCATAGTGGAAGCCATCAATATCGATCATGTGCTCCCCTCAATCGATACAGATAGATTTCATAACGCCGCGCCGCCCGGTGCCCGGAGTATAAGTCCCGCCTAAGAAGCTTGTTTCGATTTGGAAGACGTCCAGATCTAAAAAGTGTCCAATTTTACGTGAAAATTGTATATTTTCTACGAGGGTGTGGAGCGAGCTTGTTCGGCCTCTACGGCTGAGCACTCAGTCGACGTCGCCGTTGTTCCAGCACTGTCTTCGGGCAGAGGATTTTCTTGAATGCTCGTCGGAATTCCAGGTTCAGAATCCCGTAGAGAAACGGATTCAGCGACGAGTTGATGTAGCCTAACCACGTGAACGCCTGCTCGACCTGAAATGCAAAAATTGCTCAAAAATCTACCTTGAAAAGGAATGGCGTTTGAAAACCAGCTCTGGAGCGTTCAGTTAGGTTCCCGCTCATCCAGTTCGGAGCGCCGGCTGCTGCTAGGCCGACTGGGCCTTTGTGCAGGGCGAGGTTGTTCGCCGGCCCAGCCGCCGCTCTGTCACCTGGCGCTGACAACGGCATTTTTGAGGAACACGACCTTGTCTTGTCAGGAAGCCGGTTGGATCTCCGCTGGATGCGCTCTGGACAGCTTTGCCGGGCCAAGAAATACTTTAGCAACTGCCAGGAACTTTTCAAAATCCTATATTCTCCAATATTTTAGGTGCAGGGGTAATCTCAGTCAATTTTCTTGTTTTTTATGCAAATTTTAATAGGATATTAAGCGAAAATCATTGCTGAGCCAACGCAAATGGCTAATTTTACAATCGAAAGTTAAAATGCTGAGCGACGGAAAAAGGTAAAAAATTGAACCTCAGGTGAAAAAAGTTCTAGTCAAGCCCATTTGTCGCATTGCCACGCTACTTCTTCCAAATTTTCCGTTTAACACAGGTAAGGGTTCATGTGGCGAATATGCGCAGCATTGGGAGGTGGGAAGACGTTAGCCAATCACAGCCATGCACAGCACCGACCGCACCTATGCAAGGTAATTAGAGTACCGACCGTGGATGCTCTCTTTGTATGGGACCTCTATTCGATGCCGCGTGATTGGCTGTTCCTACATCCCAATGCTGCGCATTTTCGCGACATGTACCCATGTAAGTTAGGCGGCTAGCTATCTATCAGTCTATCTTATCAGTATAATATGGTCACACTGCGAAAACAGGTCATGTCTCTGGTCATTTCCTTGAAGTGGCGAAAACTTCAGAAACTATAGAATCTTCTCTCAACTCCCTAGGGTTTACGTTGCAGAATTTTTTGTACAATTTTCAACAAACCACATAACACGCAAGACACAGAGATTTCCCATCTGCTCGCATTTAACTTGAAGTTATCAAAGAAATGCTAAAAACCATTCAAAATTAAGGAACCTGAGCCAAAGTGGAATGAGTGCGCCGCCTAAACCACGCCCACCCGACACAAGGCCACACCCCTTTGTGCAAATTTTGAGCAGCTCATTTCGGCTCCGCATAAGACAATGCAATATTAAAGGTAAAAACTATCTTTGAATAACGCTAGATAAGCTCAGACAAGATGACAGCTACGATGTCCAGAAAACTCGTCCAGACCTGACATGGTACAGGGATGGAGCTGTGTTTAGAAGAGTTTTTAATTACATTTTGAGTGAATTTCACACAAAAATTTCTAGCCCATTGGCATAAAATTAATGGCGACAGGTGCGAAATAGCACAGTTCAAATATGTGAATTTAGGATGAAAAAATCGCCCGAAGGAAATATTTTTAGGTCAGCGAGGTAATGCTAATTCTGACCTTCAGACTCGAATAGCGTGCTCACCGCAATGAATTGCCTTAAAATACCCCACTTCAGTAGTATGTGCAGCACACCAACCTTCGGATGCAGTGAGCATGAGTCACAGAACGGTAGGACGACGTAGGCGCAGAAGAACGGCAGCCAACAGAACGTGAACACGAAGATGATCACCGCTATTGTCTTCGCCGCTCGTTTTTCCTTCGCCACGCTGATCTTCTCTCGTTGTCGAAGCACAGCAGTCGGATTCTGAAGGACAGTGAACAAATAACTGATGAACTGTTGAAACGGCTTAATGCTGCTACCCGTTAGTCTGTCTGACCGCTCGTCCGCGCAAAATTAATGGCCACTCGAAGGCTTTCAGAGCAACCTAATTCACATAATGTTTGCTGATGAGCATTAAACGCTTGAAGTGCGGACCACGTGAATATGACCTCCGATAGATCCGATAGACAGATTTAACAAAATAATATATAGATCGGCGAATCGATATCGATCGCTACCAACGGTTTCTCCAAAACGGATGTTTGGAGTGGAAGTGAGGTTAATATTTATAATGACGGGTGAATGAAAAGACTTCAAGAAAAAGAAGTGGTGACGGTCAGACGATCAATATCGATCGACCTTATTGATTTTTGCGGGTTATACTTCACTAGAAACTGAGCGATTTAGAAGCACAGTGAGGATTTGTGTCTCAATTAATGTATCGACTTCTTTGGATATACATATAGAAGAAATATGGAGAGCTAAAGAGGGTATATCGAAGGGTACCAATATGTGAAGGCAAAAAGTGGTTCAGGCTTAAACAAGAGCAAGAAGGGTGGCTGCGCTAAGCCGTCCTATACGGTATACGCCATGCACTTCAATTGCACGGGACATTCTAAACACATAGTGGGAGGTTTTAACGGTTCCATGATTTGTGACCACCAATTTGTGGAAAAGATAAAATTTCATAACATTCCTAAGCGAACACCGCACCAATATTCGCCGTAGGGAGAGAAGATTTAGACGATCTAACTACAGTTATGGCCGCAGCTTTTCAAAAATGCCGAAAAAGCCGCATTTTCCCGGATTTTGGCCTTTCGAAATAGCTCCCTTCAAAGTTAACTATTTGAGAGGACAAGCACACTTTGGACTTCAGCAGCTCAAGCTCTATCGGATAGCGTAAAAAATGTCAAAAATGTAGAAGTTCAACCGAATTTCCCCAACATTCAGGTTTACGTTCAAAATCGTGCTCCACTGCGAAAGGCGGTCGCGGACGAGTTGTCGGTCACAGATCGTCGAAAACAATTGCATTCTCATAACTCCTTGAGTTTTAGGTTTTCTGAGAAAAGGGTGGTACCGCTCGAATCGTCTCTTCGAAATGTACACAAATACGTACGCAACTTTACCAGACCACCGCATTTTCGCAGTGGGTGGCCAAAAATGCCTGCAGAAGGCTCTTTGCCATTGGAGAAGCTTATTTTCCAGGGCTTGCCTGTTCTGGGAGTATCTCAAGCATGGCGCAAAGTGCTCTGTCATGTCAGGAATCCTCTGAGAGTGCGCCGGGAACAATGCATACAGAATCGAACCTTTCAATCGAGGATGGGGGACAGCTTGTAGAGTGAGCATTTGGGAAGTTATCGGGTAGCTGAGGAAGAGGCAATGTTACAGAGGTGCGAAAATGCAGATTAGGCTTGTGCGAAGCATTTTTTCGGATTCCGGTGGACCACTGCGGGAAGACGCGGCGAGCTAACGGGCTTAAAATGCGTGAACTAGAGCGCTTAAGGTACTTTACAACGACGTGCACAGAATTCCTCAGCTGCCTAACCTGCCTTAGCCTCAGCTGCCGGTTTAAAGCGGTGGAAGATAGCGGTTAGAGCTTTAAACTAGCAGCTGAGGCTAAGGCAGCTTAGGCAGCTGAGGAATTCTGAGAACGTCGTCGTAAAGTACCTTAAGCGCTCTGTTCGCACACGCATATTAAGCCCGTTAGCTCGCCGCGTTTTCCCTCAGTGGTTCACCGAAATCGGAAAAAATGCGCCGCACAAGCCTGGTCTGCATTCTCGCACCTCTGTAACATTGCCTCTTCCTAAACTACACCACTCTACTTTAGCACACTACTAGAACTTTTTGCTGCTTAGAAAACACACAAGCTGCAGCCGGAAAGGTTCACACTTTGCAGAGTTATCGCAAAGAACACGCCCGCGCGTGAAATTTACCACAATAGCGGTTGATGTTCTCCCTGCTCTTGCTCGCCCAGATTACAGTTTACGCTGCTCCCAGGAGCACCATTCAATTCAGCACGAAAAGCTCTATCGAATGGTATCCAACCTGACCCAGTTCGGAAATACCGATTTTCTATCATCGTCGTCCCTCTGCCGCGGTCTAGAGCGCCCTTCGCCTTCGACGCGAAACTGTCAAAAAATCGATGTTTCCAAAATCGGTTGAAATTGATACCGTTCGATAGTGCTTATCATGCTGAACAGAACAGTACCATTGCGAGTGTCGAAAACGCAAATCTTGGCGAGTAAGAACGCAAGAAACTCTAATCGCTATCTTCCACCGCTTTAAACTGGCAGCTGAGGCTAAGGCAGCTTAGGCAGCTGAGGAGTCATGAGCAGGCCATCGCAAAGTACCTTAAGCGCTCTGTTTGTTTTTTTATTTATTTTTTAAATTTTAAGCCCGTTAGCTCGGCGCGTCTTCCCGCAGTGGTCCACCGAAATCGGAACAAATGCGTTCCCCTACTAGCCCTGGAAAATAAGCTTCTCCAATCGCAAAGAGCCTGCTCCAGTCCTTTTGGCCATTCACTGCGAAAATGCGGGGGTCTAGTGAATATTTGTAGATGGTTGTGTAGGTCTCGAAGAGGCGAATCGAAAGGTACCAATTGTTTCTCAAAAAACCGCAAATTGGAGGAATTGTGAGCATGCAACCGTTCCCGACGGTTTTCGACCGAGAACCTGTCCGCGACCGCTCTTTGCAATGGAGCGCAAGTTTTCAATTTCGAACATTTTCATGGCTCCTTGAGAACAATACATGTCATACGATAGAACTCGAGCTCCTGAACTCATATATATATATCCTTGGTTTTTTAAATGAACGAATTTTAGGCAAGTTATATTCGAAAGACGCAAAAGCAGGGAAAATGCGGCTTTTTCGGGATTTGATCGAAGGTCACGGCCATAACTGTAAACTCCCATTAATATTTAATGAATGAAATAATGTTTTTGAAGGGGCGAGAAGATATGCGACGTCAAGTGCTTGAGTTCAAGCGTTTTGAAATCACACAAATGATCTTCATACGCTAATCAAGCGTCAGTTACTGAAACCAAACAAAAGTGGGAGGTTCTTCGTGAAAATAAGTCTGATTAGAGATCTTGTTAGATAACATTAATCAGAAGCCTCCACCATTATTTCTGGCACGACTTCAGGATTTAAATAACATCTATGTACAGATCAGATGTTCGGTTGTTCCTCTGCTTTCTGGAGCCCGTCGCTCCCTACATTTCGTTGTGTGGCTTTGGAAGTTGTGGATGGACACGAGTGAAGGCGTGTGAGTGCCTCTGTACTAATTCATTGTTCACTCGAAACGCGTCCAATTCGTCACTATTCGGACTAATTTGTTTGGGTCGGATTGCGTGAAGAGGACAGCAGCAGCAGCAGCAGCAGCGGCTCGAGCCACTTCAAGCAGAAAAACACAGCCGACTGGGATGAAGTCTCTTGCTAAATGGACCAAACACTTCTAGAAGCGCCTTGAACAGACCACCTCAATTCCCGAAATCCGCGGCTTGCCTGGAAGACAATGTCATATCCCGACGACCCCGTTTCGAATTAAAGATTTAAAGCTCTCAGAACGATGTCTTGTTGCGATCCTTGCTCTAGCGCCAGGCTGGACTCGAACCCGCACCTTCTGCTGACTGGGCCGGAATACTCTACGCCATTATATCGTAGGTACTGATCTAGCGCAATATCCACACGTCGTCGCGGGACCCATTAGCACTCACTCGTACATCGCTGGACAAGATATCGTATTCTGATCTGCACCCAAAATAGTGCGCTCGGGTTAAATTGGTTCTACTCCACGCTCAACCCACATAATGAATGACACTGGGTAGTGGCAGAAAGCCAGCAGAATGAGTGTGAATACTTTTCAGCAGTAATTAGTAGAACAATGGATGAGAAACGACGGCCAGTATTACTGAAAACTTGCGGGAGGCGCCACGCACTCTTTTTCTACGAGATACCGTGGAAGTAGTTTGAATGTGTATCCGACCGATACAATGACTTGAAGTGGCCAGGCGATGGACCAATCAGCATCCTGTACTTCTCATGCATGATACTAAGTTACCGAAGTTACCAACTCCGTAGGATGGAAGGCTTGATTGATCTGAAAGTAACCGAATCTCTAATCGATTGGCCGTGTGGTGCCTCCAGCCGACTGCGTTAGGCCTAGTTTATACTTGCTCCGCTACGCGAAACCTATTGACCGGGCTACGCGAAAAATCGATATCTATGGCGATCGTAGAGCCGCGCTGCCTGACGGCGCAAGTATAAAGGCTTAGGCCCCATTTATACTCTAGACGTGGAGCGACTCGACGGCATGTAATGTGGCCAAATTAATCGATCGCGTCGCTCAATCAATACGGCCACCATACGTAGCGTCGCGTCGTTCGGCGTCGAAGTATAAACGGGGCCTAACACTCGCTCAAGCCAGAGCTATATTTTTGAAGCATTAAGTGTTAAGCGTTAAGGTAAAATATTGGCTATGTGCAGGACTCCATTTTGTTTTGGGTGAAAGGGTTTTTCTGACAATTCCACCACCGAACATAAATAAAAACTATTTAATAGTAGAACTCGCCGCGTAACTATAGCCTTGTGGCCATTAATTATCACGGTTTAGAAGGAAACAATAGCGTTAAACGTCTCGGTCAACTAGTAGAAGGCAGTAGTCGTAGATAAGTTTACTTACTTCATTGTCTTTCTCTCGAATGACTCGCTTCGCACAGCCGTTGTTGTGGTACTTCATCGCCTTCGTTGTTTCGTCCACATTACTGCTATCGTTCGTCTATAAGAAATAGATCACAGTTTAGGGTTGTAGATGTTGCTCAATAATTTACTTAATTTAAGGCTGAAACACTCAGAAAATAATCTGAAAATTCTAACACTTTGGCTCATGCTCAATGAACTTCGGCTCAGTAAATTTCGATGCTGCTAGAAGGATGTTTGGATCTATCCTAATCGGTAGGGACACAGCTTCAGCTGCTGTCCTGTAATGCGAGTCCTTTTATTTAAATTCAGAGAATATAGTTCTGTGACAAGGGATGACATACGCAATTGTCGCTTTGCGGTTGCCCACTCCCGACTGGGGTAGATCCGGACGTTTTGTTATTACCAAAATTCTAGCACCAGGCGAGACTCGAACCCATATCCCTGCTCATCGGACAGGATGTTTTGCCTTAGGGCCCGTTTATACTGCGACGCTGAGCGACGCGACGCCGCGTGTTGTGGCCACATTGATCGGGCGACGCGATCGATCAATTTGGCCACAATGCGTGGCGTCGCGTCGCTCGGCGTCGGAAGTATAAACGGAGCCTTACGGTGGTCAGGTCTCGAATAAATCGGCGACTAAATCGTCCATGATAAGTCAGCCAGTTGCTCAGACCTGTTCAGCGACCACGGATAGATAAAAGGCTCGGTTGGCTTGGATGAGACTCGAATATAGGAATCGATCGATCCAAGGAGTACACGACAGGTGGCGCCTTCTGGGTCTGAGCTCCACACGACCCCACCAAACGCAATGTCATCTACAGAACGAACCCGAATGAGTCGATGATACCAACTCTTCTCGTAGTTTTGGATATCGTGGCTTAGCTTTCAGCAACTTCCCTTCTTAATCTTTCCTACTTCTTCCACCGACTTTCTTCTTTACGAGTCGAAATTTTCGAGCTTGAAGACTTGAAAGGCTGCGAGTTTTCACCAACGCACCAAGCTGGGCAGAACGGTGACGACGTTGTTGCCTTCGGTGTGGACCAGCGGTGCCTTCTCACCGACACGACCACCGGCTTTAGCGCTGTCGACCGAGAATCGCTTCGAGCTCGTCCTCCGATCCTCAGCGTCTTCCATCGGAGCGTTCTGTATGCGCATCAGAGCACTTCGACCTAAACCGTATGGATTTCATTGATATTCTGTCGATCAATTGGTTCTACAAAGAAAAAGGAATCGCATTAGAGTTGTGGACGCTCTTGCCCCAGAAGGTTCTTGGCGAACATCTGAACTTTATACACAGACGTTTGTCGTTGTCCGAATTGTTTAGGAAAAGCTAAAGGGCAAACGGCGTGCTCTGCCGGATGACCTTTGGATTTACATACTTTCAGTCTATGTATTCGGTCTTGAAAACAGGAACTACTGACTTCCTGAATAAGTGCAGATCGACTTTGTGAAGAATTTTTAGCGTACCGGATATCAGTTCCTCAATACCATAGGACAGAACCGGAGACAAAATGCATCAGGATCAGGGCTGGGCGGAATTTCTGTTTTCTGATTTGCTGGCGATTTTGGACGATGTTTTCTGTTTTCTGGGAAAATGGGACAAAATTGGGTCAGAAAACGGAAAATTTCAAAATTTTTGGAATCCAAACGCGCCGGACACCTCGTCCCGCGTCGCCTCCACAGTGCGTCGGGAAGCGCGCTCCACCGCGAACACCTGACCGAATCGATTGCGCGGGCGGTTTTTTCAACGCGGTCGAAGTTTTGTCCACCTCCTATTGTCACTATGTGTAAATCTCAGATCCCGAACTGAAGGGTATATAGGTTCATTTGTTTCCTCACGTTATTTATCGGTTTGTGAAGTGATTTCGTGAGCTTGAAGGCTTTTGTTGGTAGCAATTTGTGATAGCCTTCACTCAGGTAGTGCTAAACATTGTCAGTTCTAAAAGGTTGAGACAAAATTTGAATTAAAATGAAAACGGAACTGTCAAAAATGGGGGCTAGCTAAATTTCACTTTCCTTATGAAGTAATCTGAAGCGTTGATGAGTCCTCTACTTGAAAAGTTTATGCCTTTAGAGTGATTTTTACGATTTCTAGACCTTTATAATAATAAGCTTCCTGTTTAAGTAAGATTCAAGCAACTTATGCAACTCAAATAACTATTTTGAAATTTTCTGTTTTCTGTTTACTGACGAACGCGATTTCCTGTTTTCTGGGAAAATTTTTAAACTTTCCGCCCAGCCCTGATCAGGATCACCACCAGGGTCATCATGTCACAAAACTGGTCGTGAGCTTTTGCGATGCAGTTTTTAAAGGATGTAGGTCCCCTCCCTGCGTCCTTTAAAAATGGAAGTGAGGAGTCCAAAGCCATAGTTAGCTTTCTCGGAATGCTCTTCCGTGGTCGAAAAAAAAATGTGTGGACGCGTGAGCGCGAAGCTCATGGCGCCCCGCTGCCACCAAGAGTTATGTGATCGGTTGGCGTAGTGGTAGCGCTGTAGCTTCACAGGAGCGTAGTCGTGGGTTCGATTCCCCTTGCACTCGTGTTTTGCATTTTGCGATTTATCGTCAGTGGGACCCTTGACCCCCATTTCCAATACGTTTTTGAACAAAAAGGTCGTGGTTGAGGTCGGATGTACCAATTTCGCCCAAGCTTTGTGCGCGGGGTTATTTGGGGTGCTGATCACGAATATGACATCAGTTCATTACTTGCTTAACCTGGAAGTCAAAAGTTCTCAACTTTTCACTTTCAAAGGGTTCGATGAACGTAAACGAGATTTGTTGCCGTGTTTTTGTTAAAAATGTGTTGAAAATGGGGATAAAAGGTCCCACTGACGTTGAATCGTAAAACGCAAAAAGACCACCAGGGAATCGAACCCACGACCATGCACCTGCGAACCTATAACACTACCACGACGCCAACCGACCACGTTGGTCTAGGTGGCAGCAGGGCTTCATGAACTTCGCGCTCACGCGTCCACACGCTTTTTTTCGACCACGGAAGAGCATTCCGAACTGAAAAAAGTGACTATGGTTTTGGAGTCCCCACACGGGAACCTATATCCTGTAAAAATTGCATCGCAAAAGCTCACCGCCAGTTTGGAGGCTCTCCTTGTTAGGGATGACTTGAGGTCATGAATTAAATGGCACTAATGTGACCGCTCAGTCTGAGACACTCGTATCATTAGTATTTCTTACCATAAATCTGTGGCCGTGTAAATGCCCGAACGGTTAATAAAGCTATTTCTTACATGTACTTTGTGGAAGAGAGTTTTAAAGTTATAAACCTTCTGACTTAACTAAGGGCGTCCGAAAATGCGGTTTGAACCAAAATGAGCATCTAGCGAATAATTTAGAGGTGATAACACTTGAATTCTAGGAAAAGTACGAAACTAGACTGACCTCTGTTCGTTCGAATTCGTTGTCGAGCACTCAAGAAGATCTTCACGTAGACGACCACCATCACAAGAAGAGGTAGAAAGAACGAACCCGACGCTGAGAAGACGACGAATGCTCTGAAGCATTTGATACAGCTAACTATCCAACGTGAAGCTATAGTAATTTCTGTTATGGTTGATAGTTGCTGTTAAAAAAGGCATTTATAAGTTGTTCAAAATAAAATACACCTGAAAAAAACATTGTTAGTTAATATGGCCTACATGAGGGGATGGTGGTGCGCCGGCAAACCACAACCAATCAGATCAGCGACCAAACGTGGCACAGTGGCACACGAGCACGTGATTAGCCTGATGCGTCCCCTTCCAATGTAGGCCAAATTTAAAACTAACAACTACTTCTAAGGTAAACATTCAAGAAGCATCCAAAGTTCCAGCAATAAGGTTTAAATGACCTTGAAATTTGCTCCGATCTTCTGTAAATTCTAGAAATGGTCGATCCAGAAGATTCGAGAAGGGGCCTTGGTAGATTAACCTTCAAGATTCTGACACTTGCGGTTAAGCAGTTGTTTTCTAAAATTCACCTCCGAACTCCTTAAGGCCGCCGAGCGGCGCCGCTAAGCGGCTTGACTCATCATCAGTGGGAGCGGTGACGGCGAGGTACTGTACTGTTTCTAGTCGGGACCGACTGGTGCTTAACAATAACGCGCCCCGATGACGATCGCGCGCCCGCATCGACCGTCTCCGCTCTGGATCCCGCCGCGAAAGGGCAGAGCGCAGAGCGCAGACAGACAGACGCTGGAGCGGCGCCGCCGGGTGGAATGATTCAAGTCATTTCCGCCAGCGACGCCGCCGGTGCCGCTGGCGGCGAGCTCTGCGTCTCTGCCCTATGGTTGAGCATAGGGCAGCGGCGACGCCGCAAAAGTCTGCGGGGGCCTTCACGCTTCTGACCTAGAGTGTGTACGCTGGAGCCAGAGAAGATTGCCATATAATTTTGAGCATTTTGAAGATGAGTGGAACTATTTTCATGTATGCCATGTATTCCAGTTGTACACCGCGGCTCGTCAAGGTTAGAAGCGGAATGCATGGAGCGAACCAGAAGGGTAGTTAAACCCTTGACGTTTCTTTTCTCGGTCTATCGGCACTTTGATCTAATAGATGCTGATTTGTGAGCTAAAGTACATAGAACAAGGGTCAAGTAAATCAACCGTTTTTTGGATTCGCCACGCACTTCAAATCTATGCACACCACTTAGGCAGGTGCTCAATCGGCCTTCAAAGTGACTTGTAAGAGTAAGAAGAAAGATAGCCAAAAATTACAATTTCCTAAGAGGTGTTCCACGAAGCGAACAGGACCGAAGTGCCCATTAGTCCTAGACGCGGAATTGAACTCCGATCGATTATTTTATTAGGTTGGAAAAAAGTCTCTTCACACTTCGAAATTTTTTTTACCGTTCTCCTTGTAAACGCACTAGCCAATATTGATTGCTGATTTCGTAATCCTGTCAGACCTGTCTACCGTTTGCACGCGGACATAGGTCAAGACCCTTCTTGTACTTCGTAATCTATCCAATCTTCCGGACTCAACGCCAGATCTACTCTTCTTCTTCTCCTGAGCGTTTAGTCCCGCGCAGTCGCAGGGTCCGCTGTTCTTGTGTCTCTGTCGCCACCTCATCCTATCAAGGGCGTCAACTGCCGTGGCGCCGACTTCGGCGAGATCTCTCTTGATGACGTCCTTCCATCTTTTCCTTGGGGCTCCTCTCGGACGCTTTCCGGGTGCCTCGAAATCTAGGGCCAACCTTGTGGGGTGATCCTCTGGTCTTCTGAAGACGTGTCCAACGCCAGATCTGCATCATGGCCATTTTCGGCACGTCATTCTTTATGAATTCATTAAAGGATCTACAGCACGTTAGGCAGCCGACCAAATTAACGATGTATATGGCTTGGGATCTGTTACGTATCGCACCTGTTATGGATGGTTCGGAAAGTTTTCAAAGGGAGATTATTCATTCGAGGACAAAGCAAGGTCAGGAAGGTCAACTGAATTGGACGACACTGAACTACTCCATCTTGTTCGAACCGATAGTAGGCAGACGACACGTCAACTGGCAGAGAAGCTCGAAGTGTCTCATAGTATAGTGGGAATCCATCTGAAGTTTTGCATGGAAATTCGGAGCTTGGATTCCACATGCCCTGTCAGACACTCAGAAAGGCCAACGGCTCTCCATCGCTGCTTCTCTTCTGTCCAGATACGAAAGAAAACCGTTTCTGCCGCGGACTGTGGAAGGCGATGAGTCCCGGGTTCTGTATGCCAACTTCCGAAGAAAGAGACAATGGGCACAAAAAGGAGAGAACCCTAAGCTTGATCTGAAGCCAATGTTCACGAAAAGAAGAATCGCTTGAATGTATGGTGGGATATCAGAGGAGTGATTTATCGGCAAACTCTAAGAAGTGGAGGGACCACATACAGTGGCCAACTCCACAAAGTCGCCGCAGCTCTCCAAGAAAAGAAGCCTAGAAAGTCAAGGGTGATAATCCTGCATGACAATGTAAAGCGATATGTTGCAAGACTGACAAGAGAAACAATAAAGGAGCTGGGCTGGGAGATAAGGCCACATCCACCGTATAGCCATGACCTCGCCCCTACCGACTACCATCTTTTCCGTGCTCTCAAGCAAGAAATTGGAGAGAAATATTTTGAAACGGATGAGGGCCTCAAAAATTGGATTCAGCAGTGGTTCGACTCCAGAACTGCACTCCTTAAGCGAGAGGAATTAGAAAATCATTCAGTCTTTGGAGAAGTGTAGTGGAACAAAATGGAGTTTATCTCAATTGATTTGATTTTGTAGTTGTGAAATAATAAATCTTTGAAAAAAAAAATGAAAATACTTTTTTCCAACTTAATATAAGAGGCTTCGGCAGCACACATCGTATAAGCCCTTATAAAGTTTACAACATTAATCGCTGTAAGAAACTCTATTCCTCGTTACCCCTCAAAGCTTCTGTTTTGCTTCAGCTCGGATGTTCTAATTGATTCCATCAGAATTTCGCCACTATACTAAAAAAATACGATTCGGTGCCCAAACCTCGCAGCAAATCACTTTTCTAAAAGGCCAGTGCTGCAATTTCATTGTGTTCTTCTTTTCCAAAGTGTGAAACTTTTCCGCCTGCAAAGCGACTTTTCCGTCTGCACGGCGGAAATGTGGTCAAAGAACTAAGGACGTTAGAACGCATGAACGAGCTTCTCGTTGTTGTTTCGTTTGTCCTCAACGGACCCAGGAGTATTGGATAAGCAGAGAAATGGAATCAGGATGTAGGAGACGTTGGGACAAATGACGTTCTCCATCTAAATGCGGTTTGAAGCATGATATTAATAGGATTCCCGGTGTTGGTCCTAACCATCTGACCGCGCAAATTTTGTGGATTTCAAAAATCAATGACTTAACACATTGACGACAATCGCGGCAGAGTGCCGCGCGGGACACGCGCGCGATTCCACACGCGTGCGCTATGAGCCACCGCTGGCTCATAATGTCCCTCGTGGACCACTTTTTTGTTTCGCGCACTTTGTTATAGATTTTTTGTTCTGTTTCCTAATCACTTGTAATAGAAGAATGTCCAACATCAATGAGCGAGAAATATGTCGTTGCTTTCATTACATATATCATTACATAATTAAAAAACTTTTACTAGGAAGGAAACCAATTCAACAATCAAATCAATTCAAGTCAGTCTTTTATCCTAAAGGTCCCCAAAGAAGTTTATTTGGTGTGCTGATCACGAACCTGACGTCCGTTTTCGAAATTTCGGCCGATTGCGGTAGGTTACGGTAGGTACGGGTGAGCAAGGCTGTCGGAGTCACGGTATCGTAGACGAAGTTTGGCCAAAGTCGGTGACGATGACGCCAACAGTCTTACCGTACCAACCGTAACCTACCATAATTGCCGAAATTTTGAATACAAATGCGATATCCGAGATCAGCACCCCAAATAACCCCCATAGGCGAAGGTCGGGTAAAATCGGTGACCACGTCTCCGACAGCATTACTCACCCGTACCTACCGTGGTGACCTACCGTAGTCGGCCGAAGTTTTGAAAACGGGTGCTAGATTCGTGGCCAGCACTCCAACATTATCTCATTTGGTGAACTTTGGGCGAAAAAGACTGACTTGAATTGATTTGACTGTAGAATTTGGTCTCCTTCCTAGTACAAAGTATTTGGTTGGCAACTGATTTCGTGGACTCTCAAGCGCCTTCAACAAAAGTGTTCATAAATAAATAACAAACAACAGTTTTCAACCAAAGTAAGATCTGTTGGAACGCGGAACTGCTTCCCATTTATCAGCTACCTGGCCCATCCCACAGCTGTAGAATTCTTGTGGTTTTGAAGCCAAGAATCCTTGGAGGTGCATTTTGACATGGTCCACATTAATAGGTCGTCCTCCAACCAAGAACTGCTGCAGCGAGCTATAAAGGTGCTAGTCATTTGGCGCACAGCCTGTGCTGTAAGGTGGGTGAGTTAGACGCTTCCAGCTAAGGTCTTCGATTTTTCGAAGCTCCCGATTCGTGACGTGTGATCTGGCGTTATCTTGCTGATAGATAATTCCGCTCCTGAAAATCTGTCTGAACCGATTCCAGCGGAGTTCAGCCTGCGAGCGGCCAGATTGAGAAGAGTAGATCACAGCATTAATGCTGGAACCGTTCTTGACGAGCTCCGAGAAGTTAATACCTTCTTGACACCACCAAACGGAGCAAACGTAGCGAACCGGACGCCTCAAAAATAGAAGACCTTGACTGGGAGCGTCAAACTCATCCACCTTACAGCCCAGACCTTGCGCCGAGTGACTACCACATTTTTGGTTCGGTGCAGTACTTCTTGGTTGGAAGACGATTTATTAATGTGGACCGGGTCAAAACGCACCTCCAAAGATTCTTGGCATTAAAAGCACAATAATTCTATGGCCGTGGGATAGACCAGCTACCTGATATATGGGAAGCACTTCTGTGTTCCGAGGGATCTTATTTTAATTAAAGATTGTCATTAGTTATTTGTTAATTAAACACTCTTGCTGAAGATTCTTGAGAGTCCACGAAATTAGTTGCCAACCTAATAATTTTTTTAAAATTCGATATATGTAAAGAATGCAACGACATTTTCTTGCTTATTGCTGTTAGACATTCTCCTGTCACAGATGATTAGGGAACAAAAAACATCTATAAAAACCGGGGGCAGCGGAACACTAAAATAGCGCGAAATGTTATGAGCCACAGGTGGCTCATATTGTCGTCAATGTGTCAATCATTAAAAAGCAAAGCTATGAAGGTCCGTTTTTCACAGCGAAAAGAAAATTCCAAGATTGATGAATCAATGATCTAGAATTCACTGAAGAATTTGGATCCAAGATGGTATAACGAGCCTTCTGGAAAGAACCGACAATGCTAAGCGGTCAGCCTCAAAATGGTAAAAGTATTTGGAAATATGTATTCTGTACGTACCACTTTAAGCTCTTATTGGTCACCTTTAAATCAAATTAGACACTGTCTACGGCCAAAGGAAAAAAATGGTGTTACGTTCTTTGCAATTTTAGTTCAGCTGCTCAGAAGTGTGTAATAATTTTACAAATTTTTTTATTTTTTAAAAGAATGATCAATTAAATTATGGTTTACAGCGCAACAAGGCGGAAAGTATTCAGTGAACTAATGGACGAGATCCCGCCATGTACTCGAGAAGCTCGCGCGATTTTTATTCGACTGATCGGATGACGCTGCTTACATAAAGGATCTAAATGGAAATGTGTGTGTGTTCTTTACAATTTTATTTGTTGCATAATTAACAGGTGTGAAGCTCTATGCGAATAGAAGTTTTGCTATCAATCGAATATGAATCGCGACGTCTTCGGCAAGAGCATGGCGCAATCTCCTTTTTGACACTAAAAAATGACGCCCTTCCTGCCCTTTAAAATTGGCTTTGAACCATTATATTTCCTCAAAAGTAAGAATGTTATAAACTATCAAACAATGTGTTTCCTGATTTCGTAGTAGAATCAACACTTCAAAGCTATACAAAATTCTCCTTTAACAAAAATTATTTCAACTCTTTTGGAAAGTCTCTAGTCTCTCTCTCTCTAATGTGAAAGGAACTCATTTTGATTCTAAGGATATGCAGTTTGATTTCGAAAGCATTAGGCTTAGTTTATACTTGTGCTGCCCGCCACGGCACTACAATTGCCATAGATATTGATTTTTCGCACCCCTCGATCGATATCTATTCGGACCACGGCGCCGTGTCGCGCAACGGCCCAATTATAAACTAGTGCTTAGGCTTGTTTGAGTGTCCAACTTGACATGAAAATGGTATACTGCGTCGCTTACCTCTCCGATGAGAGTTCACAGTGATCCCGAAGTCGTTGTGATGACCAGTCATTCCATCCAATAAGCGGAGGAACCGATATGATAACTGACAGTATCCAGACCTAAAAACAACATACTTTGAAACTGGAAATATTATAAGCACTCTCACGAGGTCAGAAAAAATGCGCAGCAAGTTGTCGACGAGATTACGACACCGGCAGCATTCGAACTGGTTTCATTTGATTTCCAGTTGCTGACAAGAACTCCGTTGAGTCATCGCTTAGTCATGCTCACATTTTTCAACAACAATTTGGCATCAAAAATGGGAATTTATTTCAAAGAACTTTTTTTTAGAAGCCCAGCATGAACAGTATACCCAACACCTGCTTGTTTCAGAAACTAGATGAGAAAAATGTTTTATATCTTTGACAGAAACATTTAAAGAAAGTTTAGTCTAGAACAAGAAATTATTTGATACAATAAAGAGTTAAGTATTCAACTCTTTGAAACCATCTAGAGATCCAGACCTTTGCTATGGTTGTCATTAACACATGGTGGTGAACCTTCTTACGCAGATCTGGCAAACGTCACCTAGTTCACACCGTTTTGTAGGAGAGTTTGACCGATCAGGTGCTCCTACTTAAACGTATTGCAGTCTAAAAAATCACAATAATGACATAATCAAGCCATTAGGGCGCGTGTGGCGCAGTCAGAGGAGGCGCCGACTGTCGCCGGCACCCGATACCAGGTTCCTGGTTCGGATTTCCCGCCCAGGCCAACGAGACCTTCCATCCCTCCGGGGTCGGTGAATTGGTACCAGACTTGTCTGGGAAGGATGAAGCGCTGACTTGCTTAACGGCTGGCCACCACAAGTCATTGTCCAAATACGCATTCAAATCGCTTCCACGACATCCCATAGAAGTAGAATGCGTGGCGCATCCCAAAAGGGATTGAATAACGCCGCCTTTTATCCTTTTGTCCTTTAATCAAGCTACTTAAAATTCAAAACTTTAAAAGAGAAAAGCGAGATTTCATGAAGACCCTGAATGAAGTGAATAGATCCAACCCAGCTCATCTAGCAAGGGGAGTTCACTGGGCAACTTTGGCACGCAAAGGAGGTATAATGGTGCTTCCATAAAAAGACGAGAAGACTTTTGAAATCAAATCGAACTCGTCCAAATCGAAATGACCTTCAGATAGGTTAAACTACAGACTCACTAAGATGGTTGGAATAATTTTATGTTCAAGAAAAATTTGGTGTAGCTTAGAAGAGAGTCCAATTCAACTTGAAAAGTGTCCACTTTGATTTGAACAGTGTCCAATGGGATTTGAAAATGTAGCACTCGACGTGAAAATAGCATATAAATATATTGCCTTAAGTAACAACCATAGGGCGCGTGTAGCGCAGTCGGAGGAGGCGCCGACGGTCGCGTGCACCCGGTACAAGGTTCCTGGTTCGGATTTTTGGCCCAGGCCAACCAAGCCCTCCATTCCTCCGGGGTCGGTGAATTGGTAACAGACGTGTCTGGGAAGGATAAAGCGCTGACTTGTTCATCGGCTGGCCACCACAAGTCATTTTATGGCCAAATACGCATTCATATCGCCTCCACGACATCCCGTAGAAGAAGAATGCGCTGGCGCATCCCAAAAGGGATTGAGTAACGCCGTCCTTTATCCTTTAAGTAACAACCGTAAAGGGTCGGCTGTCATAACGATGTTTTGTTGCGATCAAAACTTCTAACGCCAGGCGGGACTTGAACCCGCGTCTCTCTCTGACCGCGTGAGAGTGCTCTACGCCTTTACACTACCGGCGCCGTTTGATCAAAAGCAACATCCACACTTCGTGGGACCGATCAGCATCAGCACTCACCCGTGTATGGGGATGAGCATGAAACCAGGTAAGCTGATGGTCGTGATAGAAACTGATTGGAATCATAAAGGTTGGAGTCAGTCAATCCCTTTGTGGGATGGGCCACGCATTCTACTTCTGCGGGGTGTCGTAGCAGTTTGAATGCGTCTTTGACCTATATAATGAACTACGATGGCCAGCAGAAGATCTGGGCCGAAAATCCAAATCAGGGACCCTGAATCGGAGAGCATGCGACAGCCGGCGCCTCCTCCGATTGTGCTAAAACTCACCTGCAACCCTTACAAAAAGAAACAAATTTAACGAAGACGTAGACTAACACAGTCAGTTTTGAACAGAAAATCTCTGAAAATGATCTCCAGCCTTTCAGGTCCCCGAAAAACTCCGTAAGGTACGTTTCAGGAGGAACTCGCTGGCCGAGAATAGCTGCTGCATTGTTTTGTCGAGGCAACGTGAGATGTTTACCTCGGACTTCCTAAGCAGTGTCTGTGTTTAGAGTGATTTCCGTTACGAAGCGGCGGCGATCTTGAGTGACGTTTTGCCTTCAGAATTCAGAAGGCCCCTTCTTCCCAGCCAGAAAATCACGCCGTTTGTTGGTCACCGTTGTGTGCCGGCGGTTTTCTGAACACTTATGGGCCATGGCCGCGACTAGGAGCCGCCATTCATTTGCTGCTGCTACTGCTACTGCTGCGGCCGCTGCCGGTCTATTTTGCGATTCTCAGAAGTGGCCATTCAAGCGCATCAGCGGCTTTTGTTCTCGTTAACACAGAGACGCACACGACGAGGGTTTGAGTCTGTGTGGCCTCATCGTCCACTACAGAACCTCCTCCTCCTTCAGCCATAACAATACGCACCTCGAAGCAAGCTCCTTCTTCTGCTAAACAACGGCGAAACGGGAAGTGATTCAGGTGGGTGGGTGGCAACGATTGTCCCCCCCCCCCCCCACTTCCGGAAACTTTCGAGAATTCGTCCCCTCCTCCTGTTTGCCGGGTCGGCAACCCCGGGGCCTAGTTGCCAAGCACTAATTAGCCTAGTTGTCTTCTCGTCCACACACGCGAAATTGGCCTGTTATCATCGTTATTCAGCGATTCGAAGAGCCGCACGCGGAGGAATCAGCGGCCATATACACACATACGTCACAGAATACTAGCGGCTCCCAGTTCCCTTAGTACTTCCTTTATCCGACGTCGTACTCAAGAAGGTAACGGGAAGTGGGTGGATTCCAAATTATTCCCTGAAAAGGGGAATCGGAAGACGTCGAAATAGTCCCAGAAGAAGGAATAATCACAGGAGGCTCTACTCTCGGCGTGTATCAGAGGCAAGCACGAAGCTGAGATAAACTCTAGCAGGATGTGCCACGCATTCTGCTAATGTTGAATGATGTCACTACCAGGCAACTGCTTAAGCCCTAGTTTATACTTGCGCCGCCATGCGGCGCGGCACCACGATCGCTATAGATATCGATTTTTTCGCGCGGCCCGGTCGATATGTATCTCAACCATCGTGTCGCGCCGCGCAGCGCCGCAAGTATAAACTAGGGTTAAGGGTGGTACACCACGTGAACTCCATAAGGCAGCCATTAAAGATATGAGGCGATTTCGAGCAATTTGAGGATAAGGTGCCTCTGCCTTAGAGGATTATCTCGAATTTATCCTAGTCGGGAGGGGCAATCATAAAGTGCCAATTGCGAACGTTATCCCATGCCGCATAACGACATTTCCTGAATTTAAAAACCAAACCAAACCATCGTATCATGGAATGGCATTTGAAGTTCCCGTAAAAACTCAGGGAAGCGAGGATCGACACGCAAACCACCTTACGCTTCCCTCTGATTAGGATAGATCCGATGATGTCCCCTTCAAAAGGAATGATTTCGAGGCCGTTTTTTACACATCTTTATCACTCGTCATTTATAAAAGAAGTGCGGTAATAACCGCGTATTATCATCAAATACTCTATAATAACGCGCTAAGCGCTAAGTCGTACTATCGATCGGCGCCGCCGCCGCCGAAATTAGTCATAAAACAGGGGGAAAATGGGGGGGGGGGGGGGGAGGGGAATTACGGGTCGCGAAAATAGCGGGAAATACCTAGACGTCATCTCCCTGCCTGAAAACTTTAGCCCTGGGGATAGTCAAGGTTGCTGAATACGAATCTGAAGTTCGTTTTTGAAGTATCGATCGTCGCCAATCGATATTGATAAAACGATCGATTTTTTGTTGATGTCGTCCAGGCGGTCCGAAACTTTAGCCTGGGGGGTAATCGGGCTCGCTCAACACAAATCTAAGTTCGTTTTTGTAGTATCGATCACCGTCAATCGATACTGATCAAATTACGTGCGTGAAAATAGCGGAAAACACCTAGACGTCTTTTACGTGCCAGAAGATTCAGAAGACGTTCATACGAATTGTCTAAAAAATCGTGTGCCCATAAGTTCCACTTTGAACCGGTCTAGAGAGGCAACCTATAGAAACGCTTAAAGGTTTTCCCTAACGTCCTGCCTTTTCTGCTAGCCCATTCTATCTTTTACTAAGGCAACTACAAAACAAAACATGGTCCAAATATGGAGAATTGGCAGTTTTTAATAATTTTAATTTTTTTAGAATAAATTGAACAAAAGCATTTCGTGGAGTTCTCAAATTTTTTAGCAGACCTTGGAGGGGTAAAAATTCGTCTACCATATACATATCAGTGGGATTCGCTCCGCATCATACTTCTAGGTGGACACAGTGACGTATAGAAGCGAAGAAACCCATAAGTTCCACTTTGGACCAGTCCAGAAAGGCCACCTATAGCAACGCTTAGAAGTTTCCCTAACGTTATTCCGCTTCTGCAAGTTCATTCTTTCGCTTCTTGACACATATATAAGAAATAGAGGTAGGGTAGATTTCCAAGGGCTGCAGCATTTAAAACATTCGCTTGCTCCCAAAAATAAACAAAAAAATTTACTTTCATTGCGGCGTTTTTTTCTTCTTCAAAACTCTTCGTGAAAACTTGAACAAGTAAAAATTGGTCTGGACAGTCACAAAAAGATAAAGAGAGGATAAAGAACGGCGTTATTCAATCCTTTCTGGGATGCGCCACGCAGTCTACTTCTGGGGGATGTTGTGGAGGTGATTTGAATGCGTACTTGGCCATACTGAATGACTTGCGGTGGACAGCTGCTGAACAAGTCAGCGCTTTATCCTCCCAGGCAGGTCTGGTACCAACCAAGCCTCTGAGGGATGAAAGGCTTGGATGGCCTGGGCGGGGAATTCGAACCAAGAACCTGGTATGGGGTGCACGCGACAGCCGGCACTTCCTCCGACTCCTTTGGCTCTATCTATTTCGGTCCATGTCGTGAATGTGGTCAGCATAGGAAGGGGAAACGAACCAGCCAATTATAACCAACCAGAACACTGACCGAACACACGCCAGCCAATCATGGTAATGACCGTACTTGCCCTCTGAATGTCGCGTTCATTCGACGTGGTCTGATTGGCTGGCGTTACCCCAACTTCCTATACTGCTCATATTTGCGACATGGGCCAAAAATAGTACGACAAAAGAGAGACGATCCTGATTGAGAATCAGATAGCACTTATCGGATTTTCGCCCGAGCCAATCAAAACACTCACTGCACCAGCTACCTGTTTACTTCGCGCACTATGTATAAACAAGTTAGGCTTTCTGCTGGAACTCATGGAAATGACTCCACCTGGTCGGGCGAAAACCCGATAAGTACCATTTCAGCCAAAGAGGCGGAAAGTTTCGCTATAAAGCCTTGCTCAGTTTCTCAAACGCCCGGCTTAAATTCACAAAACAAGAGAGTACAGTAACCTACCACAATAATGACGCAGCATACGAACCGTGGCGTACGTTTTTGTGCGTAGCTTATTGGATCGTGTATCGCACAATATCTAAAAAATCAATTACAATAAAAATCAATGAATTCTTTTATATGTTACTGTTATTTTCGAATAGAAATCGCACCGATCAATAGCGATGGCGCACAGGTTCAGTATAGAAGATGTGCAGAGAAGGATGTCGGCTGTGGTGAACAATTGGCAAATCGGAATTCCCAGCAGCCATCGGCCATCTGAAGTGGAAGCTTTAAACGCTGATTCCGACAGGCCTAATCGTTTAGTGACGCGTAGGGCTGCCACTCATAGGGTCTGAGCTTCTCAAGCATCTCAGCTCACTTTAGGCGACATTTACCGACTTCGAGAAGAAGAGTACTTATTTGCCGAAAGGGTGAAACAATATAAATTTTAAAGTAAACGTCTTGACGCAAGGTGGCAAATCTGAAGAAAATTATTTTATGAGAAATCTTTACTAAATTGATCTTCTTTCTCGGAGACCTTAGCACTTGTTTCCAATTCAGTCGCTTGAAAAAAGAAAAATTCTCCTTTTTACCGATTTACAATTCGCAAAATGAATAAATAAATAAATAATTAAATATTTGCGGAAAAAACTACAATCAACGTCAGAAAAATATCGGATCTTTTTACTATACTAAATTCTCTAACTTGATGATTTTAAATACAAAGGTGCTTGATTTTAAATGAGTTTAATACAATGATTTTAAACATAAGGGTGCCGCGCACCCGCCATGGCAACGGCGGGTGGTGCGGCGGCGCGTGGGTTACTGTACGCAATACTGCGTACTTTTGCCGGCTGAAGCGTTGAAAAGGTCATCGCAATTTTTATTTTTTGAAAGCGTTAATGCTGCTTGCATGAGACATCATACAGGGCGCGTAAAAAGTATTGACGCACCTACTTTTTGTTTCAGCTCCAACTTGCTCTTTCTACTTTTCAAAGTTTTTGTGTGTTATTTTTGTTGTCTATATTGTGTTCAAAAAATATTCTTGTAAAAACTGAAGAAACATGATACCGTCGTGGTTACGGTGACGCTTTCCTGGCTGTTACCAAAAAAAAAGAATACTTCATTAACAAGAGAATTAGGCGGTGTTCGAAACGGTCGGTGAGGAGAGAGGTCAACAACTCAAACGTCAGCCACGGCTCTGTCATAACAGACGATGATTACAAGATGTTCAAGCACGATAACGTTCAAATCCAACATTGTCGTTCTCTGTGCGATAACGGCAAACAGGTGACGCGCGTAGGTGTAAAGAGCTTCTGAGACGAGCACAGCTTAAACGTGAAACCGCCGGATTACTCTTTTTAGGCGATTTTAGAGAATGAGGTCTGGGCTACATTTAACAGAAGTGAACAGTCGCAGAAGGCTACCCTGTTAAAAGCACGGAACGAAATCCAAGCGAGTACTTGCGGCGCGTGCTCATGAATTTTTCCGTCGTTTTCGCTCCTGTATTCACAGTAAAGGAGTCGTCGATTACCAGTTATTTTATCGTGTTTGTAAGATCATTTTTCATATGTTTTTCAAGTGAATATTTTAAAGCTTGCTACGCACTTAAAGCCCTGAACAACCGATATGACGCTCTTCGTGTCCCTCGAGCGAGGAGGATCCATTGGACCACTCTGGCACGCGACAGGGTCGAATGGAGACGCTGCTGGCGCCCGCTCGAGCAAGTCGATGATCAACGGGACGACAGGTGATACAGGTGATACTGCGCATTACTATTTCCACAACCGCCATTTACTGCGTCAATACTTCTTACACACCCTGTACCTATTCAGCTAAAATGACGTGATATCGATTTGGCGAACATTTAAGCATAGTTTGGTATAAAAAAATTTGTAGCAAAAGTTTCTATTTTATTACGTGAGCGCGTTTACGTGTTAATTATGTTCAAGTTTTTAAAAGACTGAAATTGACTTGCGTCCATTGAATCAATTGAAGTAGGATTTTTTGTGTGGTTCAATTCGAGTCATAAGTACTAATCCAAAGGTAAGCTTTTCAGAAATAATTTTAAACAGTGGGCAGTTATTGAATGATCTATTCGTTTCACATCGCTTGGTACTGGTTCTCAGCTATATCATACTATTTTAGGCAGGAAAACACAGCGAGAACAGATTAGTATCGATCGATATGGACCGATATTGATTGAATATTTTTAGATAACGTTGATAGCTCTTATAGATGTACACGGTGAATAGATCTATGATATCCGAACCGGTCGTGTTCAAAACTATCTCCTAGTATCGAGTGGAGGTATGATTTTAAAGCGGTCAAAGGGAAAAAATCGGAGTCACTAAGGCAGAAGAGGAAAAAAATCCGTTAAAAAATAGCCCTCTGTACTTTGAAGACTGTGAAAGTTCACTTCGCAGCGTAAAAAAGTGTCGACGGAAAATGTTGAATGGAGCTCTAATGATCTTTTTTGGAAAAGTGCAAGAAAAACAAATTTCAACTTTGCGATACATTGAAACACCAGAGAACATTATCTTCACTCCAATTTTTAAACGCTGTCACTTAAAGCATGACGGTAGTGATTTTGCTTAAAAACCGGCTTTAATAAGTTACACTGCAGGCTGCGCCGTGCATCCACTTTATCGAATATTGTGGAGATAATTTGAATGCTATTTGTGCTACACAAATGATCTTCAGTGGCCAATCAATGGAAAAAGTCAATGCTTTGTTCGCTTCCCAGACAAATGTGGATTCATACCACCGACCCATGTTTCATTAGCTTGAACGGCGGTCGGACCTGGTATAGATTCGAAGGGTGGGCCGGATTTAGGTCCCGTTTACACTTCCGACGCCGAGCGACGTGAGGGCATGTATAGTGGCCAAATTGATCGATCGCGTCGCACAATCAATATGGCCACTATACGTGGCGTCGCGTCGCGCCGCGACTAAGTATAAACGGGGACTTACATCGGTGCTATACCTAGGCCTCTGTTATACTCCCGCGGGAGCATCCGCGGAACGTCCGCGGACCAATGGTGCACGGCGGAGGCGGGCGTGGCGGGCCGCGACGAGTGGCCCGGCGCGGGGTCCCGACGCGATTTTCGCCCATCCGCGGAAGCTCCCGAGGGATTAAAACAGGGGCCCTAGCGTGATAGCACAGTCGAAGAAGGCGCCGGCTGTTGCGTGCTCTTCGACTTGTTTCCAATTCATGGCCTGGGCGGGAAATCCGAAGGCTCTTGATTCGGAGTTCCCGCCCAAGCCAATCAAGCCTTCCATGCCTCTGTGGCCTGTGAACTGGTACTAGACTGGTCTGGGAAGGACAAAACACTGACAAGTCCATCGGCTGGCCATCACAGTCCATTGTAAAGAAAAAGACAAAGTATGCGTTCACGTTGCCTCCACGATGCTCCGTGGAAGTTGAATGCGTGGCGCATTGTGAAAAAGGATTGACCAATGCCGACCTATGTCCCTTTACCATTTATATGTGGCCATGTGCCTGCGATTCTAAACATGCAAAATGTATTTACTAAACAAATAAAGCATAGCAAGCAACATTTTCGGCGTTTTACTAATTTTTATAATTATCTCTTCGGTTTTTATCAAGTTTTGTACAAGTCAGCAGTTTTCCCAACCAACTGAGCCAACTGTCATATCATACGATGAAACTCATCAAGGAAAATTGCGTGTCATTTGGTTCTTTTTCACTTTCAGGTTTTTATTAGGTCCGTTGTGCAATTTGACAACTTGTCCGACGAGTTGACGAAGGAAGGCGCTAGCCAATCAAAGCGGAGGCTGTACACACCCACTCTGAATGGTCACTCCATCCGATGCGCTCGGAGAGGTGGGTCACATATAGGGCACCTGAGCTATCGATGTGGATCGTATCAATTTTTAGATTAGAGAAGGGCCGAGAGGATAACTTCTTCGAACGAAGTTTTGTTTAAGCCCTGTAAACAGGAGGGGTGGTCCTCGTTGATACAGTGGTGAGCGCGGAGCTGGGCAAGTTAAGGAACTCGGAATGTGGGCAGTTTTGGGCCAGGTAGCTTAGGTGGTACACACCCAAGAGCTGTTCTCTTGTTCAGAACAGAATCCAACCATAGAACCACTTTGACCACCCATTAGCTACCCCTTCATCCTTTTCCATGCTGGACAAATAGTGAACTAGTACCTGAAGTTCTGCTTTAGTTAAGCTACGCAGAGTGTGGAAACGAGGTTGTGTTGGCGTTAACTATTTTGCATAAGGATGAAAGACAAGTGACGACCCCTTTGTGGGTTGCGCCGCTCATTCCACAACTACGGGAAGTCGCGAAGGCAATTCGGGTTTGAATTTGGTCTTGCATTTTACACGTTTTGTTATAAAATCGCAGTGTGTTTTATTTTATACAGGGTGTGTTAAAAAATGTATACACTGTTTGAAAGGTGATAACTTTGTTCATAGTGAAGCTACTAAATAAGCTAAAAACTCGTACGAAAGCTTTAAAAAATTGAAATTTTCTGACATATGAGTGGTATGGAATGTGCAATGCACTCGTCTGAAATTTGCCATTTTAGACTCGATTGATTGTTTCGCTTGAATACATACGTTTGAATACAGTGCATGGCGCATTCCATACCACTCATATGTTAGAAAATTTCTATTTTCTTAAGCTTTCATATGAGCGCTTAACTTCTTCAGTACCTTTACTATGAACAAAGTTATCACCTTTTAAACAGTGTATACATTTTTTTTGAGACACCCTGTAGAATAAGGTAAAATGCTTTTCTATCAAGTGGTTATAAGTAGTTAAAGTGCTTGTAATGGAATATCAATAAGCGAGCGCGTAAGGATGCGCTACACGAAAAAATAAAAAAGGTATATGTCGCGAAGATCGGCAGCATTGGAGTATGGGAACGCCCCATCCAATCAGACCTCATTGAATGGGCGCGCTATTCAGAGAGGGCGCGCCCAGTCGGTACCCTGATCGGCTGACATGTGTTCGGTCTATGGCCTCTGTCATACCATCGCTCACCCCGAGCGACGCCTAATGATATGCTCCCATATCGATCGGGCGGCGCGATGGAATCGATATGGGTGCATATCATTAGGCGTTGCTCGGGGTGAGCGATGGCATGACAAAGACCTATGCTCTGTTTCGTTATTATTGGCTGGCGCTCTCCCACCTACCAGTGTTGTTCACCTCCACGACATGAACAAAAAAAAACAGCAAAATTGCTGTAATAAAGCACAAGATTACAAAAGACGGCGTTAATCAATTCCTTTGTGGGATGCGCTAGGCATTCTACCACCGAGGGATGTCCTGGAGGCAATTAGGATACTTATTTGGCTAATATAAAGACCAGTAGTGGCTAACCGACGAAAAAATAGTGCTTTGCCCTTCCCAGACAAGTCTTGCAGCAATTTACCAACCTTGGAGTGATTGAAGTTTTGCTTGGCCTTGGTGGAAAACCAGAACCAGAAACGTCGATCCGAGGTGTGCGCTACAGCTGGCGCCTCCTCCAAGTGCGCTATCATGCGCCTTATCTGTATTTTGCCCAGCTGTGGCGTTTTAAGTGGAACGAGGCATTCAAAGAGTAATAGCTGTTCCCAGTCCTTGAGTCCCAGTTAGGCGAGCGTCGTCAAGATTAAACCACCGACAGTGGTTCAGATGACACCGGTTTCGGATTCGGAACGCTGATGTCATTTGTTCGAACTCTGGCGCTCTCTTGCAAGGAGGAACTAGAAGTGGATTACCCTCGTGTTTCATCTAAAGTTAGCAGCGAGCTCGTGTTTTGCTCAGATTTCACAGCAAACACGTCGTTAATTCGTCGACGCTTTCACCGCAGACGGCTCAGCTCAGCCTCGTCGGTCTGTCGATCTCCTACGCTCCACCGCTCTTCACAGCTCGTGACGACGACGACGAGACGGACAGCTTCTTCTTCTTCCTCACTAAAGAAAAATCTGAAGTCCCTCCCAATGGGTGGTAGAGGAGGGGAGGGAGGCGTTGAAGCCAGAAGCCGCCACCAAGAAGACGGAAGAGGGATGCGACGCGTAGTCCGAGTCTTCCGTCGTGTATTTCACTTTGAGATGACATCCGCGTTGCCTGCACGAATCCACCGGTCTATTCAACTGGCGCTTGTCGTCGTGTGGTGGCTGTCACTCCGAATAAAGCGACAGATGCAGTGAGTCGTCCTCCTGGACGTTGGTCCAGCCACCACCGTGAGTGACGTTTTTCACTGGCAGAAGCGAGTGGCGTGGAATCCCGACGATCTCGTGATCCCCCTTCGGAAGAGAGCGCGAAGAGGAGAAGGATTGTTGTGCTGATGATGGGGATGGGGGTGTAGTGTGTGTGGAGTTTTTGCGCGTTGAGGATCAATGCTGAGCCATGTGTTTCTCTATGCAAGCTAATTGCTGCAATCGTTGATGATTACGGAACTCGCCGGATCGTCGACTCTTCGGATGACAATCAGGAACAGCCCCTCGCAGACTCAACGCGGCCGATGTACGACGTCTTGCTGCTTCCTGATCTTCGTCTGCGCAGCGTCGTAACGGACACACACAGCTCTTGGAGCAGACTTTGAGCGGCTGATGAAGCTGGCCTAACTTCAGCTCGTTTTTGAACCAAAACTGGCCCTAAGAGCTCTATCATTTGTCAATGAGTTTCCATAACCCGCAAGTGGCTGGTATCAAGGCTGCAAGCTCTTATAACGGTGTTTTGTTGCGATCAAAACTCTAGCGCCAGGCGGGACTCGAACCCGCACCTCCTGCTGACAGGGCGGGAATGCTCTACGCCATTACGTCATCGTCGACGTTTGATGGAACGCAACACACCTTGTCTAATATTTGGGCTACTCCATTGAGTTTGGGCGGCTTTATTTCGGATAAAATTAACGTAATGCGTTGTGTGCGAGGACGGCATTGCCCAATATCTTTCGGGATTCGCCACGCATTCTACTTCTACGGGATGTCGTGGATGTGATCTGAAAACGCATTTGGCCATGCGCATTCAGAATTACCGTGTGCAGCCGATGAATAAGATAGATATTTTCTTCTCCTCCTAATTTTCTCCTTTCTGGTACCAATTCACCGACCCCAGGGGATGGAAGGTTTGGTTGGCCTGGGCGGGAAATCCGAACCAGGAACCTGCTATTGGGTGCACGCGACAGGCGGCACATCCTACGACTGCGCTACATGAGCCCAATAGCAGGAAAACATTAAAAATTTCAGTTCTACAGCAGGTACCAAAATAATTGTTTGGGGCACAATCACATAACGTTAGCCGTTTACAAAAAAAAAAAACTAAAGCACTGTCCTACATACTCCACTTCCAAATGTCTTCTTTTTTTTGCAACAGCACGGCCGTTTTCCAACATTTTACAGAAACTTCCAGATCGCCAAACCACTTGTCAAATCCTCTCTTTTTTGGAAGTTACCTTGTCATCAGTGTCAGAGACAAGCACACATAATTCAGAAAAGAGCTACGCTCCGCTTCACTTTAAGAAACTTCAAGCAGTAATTTTCGATTTTTTCGGTTTTTAAAGATTTCGAGGAACTCCTCCACGCGGGGATTGACGGAGAGAATCCATTAGGATACGCACCTGCAAGGAATTTCACCACATGAAGAGGCATCACAAACACGGCCACCGCCAGATCGGAGGCAGCCAACGAGACGAGGAAGTAGTTCTGCACCTTCTTCAGCGGTCGGTAGCTGAACACCGCAACAACCACCAACGTGTTGCCGACGACCGTCATGGCGATGATCACCTGGAAGTGGAACATATTGCCATATACCGCCTTCTCATTTGAGAACGGTGAAGTATGTCCCTGAAAAGTCTTCGGACTCATACGGCAGCTTTGCCAGGCAATTCTGTCGCTAACAAATCGAAAACCTTGGACGTTCGTTACATGCTATTCTCTCACGTCTCGAATAACGCAGTCTCGAGTGGAGTCAATTAGGGTGACTCCTGCTTAGAAAAACATTTCTGCATCGGCAGAAGTTTGTCTGGTTGAGATGCGACGAAAAACGTTCAAGAATCACAGAGCTTAGCCCTTGCCCTTGAGCCAAAGGCGGTTTAGATCGCCTCTGATGCATTTATTAAAAAAAAGCTTGAAAATGGGTCATTGAAGCCGTTGTCATGGATCCTTGTGAGCGAAATAAGAAATTTGCCAAAATTTAAGTGTCAAGGCGGTTTGAACGCGAACATTTCAATAAAATCGATTTCTCCAGTTCTTTTCCAGAGGAAGACCGTATTTGCTGAGATTCTGAGAAAATCACTGTTCACGAGCAGACGCTAATATCTAGCTTCGTGCTACATCACGTTACGCATCTAAATATTTTACAATTCTGAATGTGTTAAACTCGATATAAATCGAACACATGGGCGGAGAAGCATTATAGCCCAAGCTCCGCCCACTTGAATTTGCGACAATGACTGACATGAGATCAAACACCGAAGTATTTAAAACAGCCTTTTTCGAGGCTGATGAACAGAAAGCAGAAAAACATTTGATTTTTTGGAGTTCTTCTAATGAACTGTTGGAAACAACAGCCAAACTTTACATTCTTTTTACCTTTAGGGCTGTATCGATTCGTTCACAGGTCAAATAAAGAGTGAGGCGCTGCATTTACGCACAGGAAGATAAAAAAGGTTACCATAGAAGGAAAATAAGTATTCTCTTCCATCTATTAACAGCTCACGACGCGATCGTACATTTGAGCGTTGTATTGATTCGTTTGCAGATCAAATACGGAGTGACACACTGTACTAATGTCAACTATAACTTTCTTGAAACTTTTTAGATTCACCTGCGCCAAAAAAGGAGCAGTCCAGATCGTTGCGTTTCTAAGTGTATTGAAAGAGAGATCGCGCCATGCGCTCCTCGCCACGTCACGATTTTCCTTTGATTGACAGTAGAAATTCTCTTTGTTGAAGCTGCACACTAGTCTACGGTACAACAGAAACAATGGTAAAAACAAAAATACCTCTACTTCGATGTCTTAAGTGCGCAGCATTTACGAAATCAATCAAACAAAAATCTGGACCAGTGCATGGCGCAACCTCCCCTTGTAACTCTCTCAAAAATTGCTGTTTCGAAAGTAAGCTTTAGTCCGCTATTTCTTCCAGATTTTTAAAATAACGTTTCAAATAATGTTCTCAACTTTTTAGTGTTGATAAAATATAAAATTTCTATGAAAGTATTAGCAAACTTTCCTTAGAAAAGAATTAATTTTGACCTCCTGAATAAGTGAGTGCTTTAGTTCAGAAAATGCTAGCTTTATCTGGAAGATGTTCAGCATGGCTTCAGAAGCGTCCAGCTTGCAGTAAAAATTCTCAATTTGCTTGAAAAAATGCGCTGCTTCTATGTTCACCTTTGTGCGGAAGAATTGTAAATAGAAATAAAGGACATCCTGTGAGAGTGTCTACTTTAACTTGAAAGAAGGCTTGTTTTATTTGAAAGATGTGTTGAATTTGATTTCAGATTTTGATCTCTGTTTGATTTCAGAAGTGCCTTGAAAAATCTTAAATTTGGTTTGAATAATGTCCAGCGTACTTCGAAAACTGTCAAACGTTGTTCTAGAAGCGTCTAGTTTGCTTTCGTTTGGTTTGTAAGGCGTCCAGATTGACGTCAATGTAATAATTAGTGAACTTCCGGTTCACTAAGGACTCCAGTTTTTCGTCATAAAATGTTCTAGCAGAAAATGGTGCCCAAGACCTTTGTTGTACTTCATGCTCTGCTAGAATATGAAATGCCCGTTTTTACCCCATTTGTCGGGTCCAGAAGAACGTTTGCTTCTATTTTCATCACGCCGACAGCAATAAAACACGTCGGGCAATTTTTTATTGGCTATCACCTCAAATATTACAGGCGTAGCCAATTTCTGCCGGCTAATTGTTGCCAATAAAATAAAAGATAAAGGATAAAGGACGACGTTATTCAATTCCTTTTGGGATGCGCCACGCATTCTACTTCTACGGGATGTCGTGGAGGCGATTTGAATGCGTATTTGGCCATACAATGACTTACTGTGGCCAGCCGATGAACAAGTCAGCGCTTTATCCTTCCCAGACAGATCTGGTACCAATTCACCGACCCTGGAGGGATGGAAGGCTTGGTTGGCCTGGGCGGGAAATCCAAACCAGGAACCTGGTATCGGGTACACGCGACAGTCGGCGCCTCCTCCGACTGCGCTACACGCGCCCATTGTTGCCAGTATCGAGACTAAACACTGCAGCTTCTCCCGCAGCTTGCCTGGTTCACAGTAGTTCCGCATATTCTGTGCAGGAAGAAACGAGCTGAGGCCGTAACCAAATCGGGATGCCCTTTTCTGGACGGCGACGAGGTTGCGGATTGAATTCAACAATAGGATTTCATTGCATTAGTGCATGCTTTTAGAGAGGACAGAGGACTCGCGAACAGCGGCATTAGTGCACCGATCGGTGGCGTTCGCCAGGAAATGGTAAGAGCTGCTCGTTTCAAATTCTGTTTGCAGAACTCACTAGGGGAAGGATTTCGACTTCCCACGGAACTTCAGGTTGAGACCAGGATCATTAGAAAGAACTCGGAATGCTGATTACGAATATGGGTGTCAAAATTACAAAATGAAATTCTTGAGCGACGTATGGCCTGTCGAAGTTGGGTGGCCTCATCACAGGCTGGCCATGAGACACAGCTGGCGCGAGAGTGGTGAGTCATTGGAGCTCCGTAAGAGGGCCTGCCACCCGCGCAGGTGGCGCGACGGTAGTGCTCCTACTCATCAGGTGCGACGTCGTTTGTTCGGTTCCCACTGCTGGCAGTTTTTTTTGCAAATCATAATTTATCCTCGAAATGACCTTTTATTCACACGTGCCTGATTAAATAGCGGGAACGCTACCACACACGTTTGTAAAAAAAAATACGTCGTTTGTGTTTACACATTTTTTCACTTTGTTCCACGAATGCCAAGGTTGTTATAAACACCTCCAGTTGTTCAGTATAAGGCTTGGATACTCTGTATGCAAAATAGTAAATAAAAATGTCACCATAGCAGTTTTTTGCCTTCAAGCATTTTTCTAACGTGTATGGTTGTTCTCCCGGCCATTTAATCAGACACGTGTCATAATTCAGAATAAAAGGTAATTTGGAAGATAAATTATGACCTGCAAAAAACGGCGCCAATGGGGTCGAACCAACGACGTTGTACCTGACGAGCAGGAGCACTACCCCTGCGCGGCGGCGGCGCAAGGGTAGTCCTCTTATGGCTTCTCACGGAGCCCCGATGGCTCACCATTCTCGCGCCAGCTGTGTCGCACGGCCAGCCTGTGGTGAGGCCACCCGATTTTGGCAGGCCATAACTCGCTCAGGAGTTTCATTTTGCAATTTTGGCACCGATATTCGTAATCACCATTCCGAGGTCTTTCTAATGATCCTGGTCTCAACGTGAAGTTCCATGTGAGGTCGAAACTCTTCGCTAGTCAGAAGGCTATGCGTCTCAGAAACAGTGAGCGCTGGAAGTAAATTTGAGATCTCTCCTCATCGGAGGGGGTGTTTTAACCCGTTCTTGACCTCGTCCGAGAGTTTCTCGTGCTGTCTCATGACATTAGCGGGACAAATTCAGGTGAGGTGGAATTTGGTGTGATGGTGCGGACACAACTGCCACCTTAGGGTTGCCCACTACCGACTAGGATAGATCAAATCCTGTTTTAAATATCCTGTTTTTAAATCAATGTAATTTCAATTAAATCCTGTTTTTGATGTTTTCTTCTAATTTCAACGTGGAACCTTTCAGGCTTTGTTTGTTGCAGTTAAGCGCTAGCTCCTTTTCTTGGATAGCCATGCAGAAAATGCACAGAAAAAAAAATGGTTCCACCCACATACAGCAATCCAGAAATTCACGATAATCAAATTAGACCTACGAAAAGGGAAAACTATCGCCCTTGTAAAGCACAGAAGCACACAATGGCACTAAAAAGTACAGGAAAAATTCATCATCTGCTAGTAGTTCACTAAGCGCGAGTGGCATACTAGTTGCTCCTGTACACAGTAATTTACTTTCACTTTGAGAAGCGCAAATACAGAAAAAAATTGAGCTAAATTTCACAGAAGTGATGCTAGAGCGACTGCTGTACAAGGTTAAATGCTGCTACATGAAAGACGACCCAAGAGGGTAGTGGCCTAGTATCTTTCCCGGAAAGCAGTGGATGCGGGATTGAGACGCACCTGGCGCAAGAAACAGCTTAAACTGCTCAATTGACGTTGCACATGCTGGTTATATAGTAGAGCTTTCACTTAATCATTTCAGTCATTTATCCTATTCCACATTCAATTAAGAGTTATAGAAAGAAGAAGCTCGCTTTAGACACGATCTACGCATAAATCGATTCAAGACGCCGCAGCTTGAATGCGGCTGATATCGATCGTGAATGCTGTCTAATCGACATTATAATTGTGCTCTCGAATTAATTCGAACATTCGAATGGTTTTGAATGTCTAAAAATTTCGAAAATGCGAATTCGATTGAATTCAAAAACAGCAGTTTTTCTTTAAATATTCGAACTCGAATATAGCCAAAAAACACGATTTTGAATACTCGAGTGTGAACGACCAAGTTCGAATATAAATCATTCGAATACCTATTCGAATTGGTCGTTCGAGCACAACTATAATCGATATCGGCAGTTTTCATAATGCTCCACTGCATGATGACTATAAGCCATGCCTGACAGCATTTCACGAGTGAAATTAATCCTGTCTACCAAATTACTTTATACCTACATCTGCATGGTTGCATATACATACATATACAGTGGGTATGCACTTCTAAGCTCTTTTCCAATCAACACCGGATCTTTAAAGAGTTTAAAACACTTTAGAAAAAAACAGCACAAGAAAGGAGAAGAGTGCCAAACGCTAATTAAGTGAGCGGAAGAAAACTGCGTCAAACTTCAAACAAATTTTATGGGCTTACAGTTGCGTCGGGAGGCACCTTAGAGGTAAGATTATGAATGAACTATTTTACGGAGGCCACACAATGGGCTAATCCACAAAAGACCTTTACTTGCAATTTCCTAGCCGGAAGGGTCAACCTGCGTGTTTGGTTGTTTCCATAGCGGAGCCCCCACCGATTAGGATAGAGGAAACTTTGGCATAGAAAGAAACACTGTCTAAGCCCAAGCGCAAAAAGAACCTTATAATATTCTTTAATTCATACTACCAATAGATACTAATTAGCAGTATTTGGCTTTTATATAATAACAAGTGCTCCGTCAAGCCTATCGGCGTGCCTCGGACTTGAGCTTTGCGCGATGTTGCAGTATCACTAAGCTAAGGACAATCACATCGAGCTAGCTGCTCTACTTGTACAGCTTTCTTCCCTACCTAGCAGTACAAAAGGCTCGCAGTAGGTACAGTAAATAGTATAATAGGGCGATCTACTGGTTCCTCGCTACTGGTTCTCCCCTAGTGAAACGGTCCCCCATTACTGGTACATACTGGTCCCCCTCAATGATACCCACTTAGTGGAGGACGTCTTCGGCATGTCTTCTGAATACCGTGGCACGTAGAACACCTTTGGGTATTCTCCGCTGTTTTCGCGCCCCATAATTTAATCAGTATCGATTGGTGGCGATCGAAACTTTAAAAACAAACTGATTCGTGTTCAGCGACCTCGATTACCCCCCCCCCCCAGGGCTAACGTTTCAGACCGCTTGAACGACATTCACAAATATTCGATAATTGGACCAATATCGATTGATGGCGATCAATACTTCAAAAACAATACTTCAGATTCGTGTTGAGTAACCTCGACTACCCCAGGGCTAAAGTTTCGTGCCGCCTGGACGGCATCCATAAAAATCGATAGTTTGATCAATATCGATTGATGGCGATCGATACTTCAAAAACAAACTTCAGATTCGGGTTCAGCGACCTCGATTGCGCCAGGGCCGAAATTCCCAGGCAGGGAGAAGACGTCTGGGTATTTTTCGCATTTCTATTTTCGTGTCGCAATTTCCCCCCTCCCCCCATTTTCCCCCTATTTTCCCCCGTTTCCCTCCCCTTCCCCGATTTTCCTAACCCGATTTCCCCACGCTAGTTTCTGCGGCTGCGCCGATCGATAGTATGACTCATCGCTTAGCGCGTTATTATAGAGTATGATACTCTTCATAACCTTTTTTTGGTTTTAACTCTAACTGATTGTCCACGTAAAAAAAAATAAACAAAAAATGCTCAATACTAGAGAGAAATAAGTCAGATCTTGCACAAAAAATTGAAAAAATTAAGACAAATATACTTTTGGTTCGCGCCATGCATTCTTCTTCCAAGAGACAGCACGTTGAATGAATGATATGGCTGTTTTCCAGCGTGCGTCAACCAGGCCATGATAGTGCTTGAACTTTGAGGTTGCTAGGCAAATGTGGTCGTGGTTTAATGACTCAAGGAAAGAATTCGTTACCTATGCGTCTGATCTTCTAGTGAGTTTCGAACTTCAGCGTAAGCCTGAATTCATAACTTCAGCCTTCTTTGCCCTGCAATGCCCTGAGCATTCTTCAGCATACGCTCGTTCCATGGTAACGGACGTATACATATTCAGGAGCAATTTTGTGGCAGAAAAATGACGAACCAAGAACGGAAACGACGTGAGAATTTTGCTGCTAAAACGTTTCCTATATGAGGAAAGCGCGACATACTGCTGCTTCAATACCATTAATTCGACCGAAGAATTTGAAAGCCATAGAAGCAAAAGGGATTCGAAAAAAACGAATAAAAAGCGAAGCGAACAATTCGCAGCATAGAGTGTTTAATAATATTATAATTTTTCGATTGGTTGTAAATCCCAAGTATTTTAGCTATACCAAGACTCTAAAACTTATTTTGATGAGCAATAGAGTGAAAATCATACAGTAGACGGTAGATCGCGCCATGCGCTCCTCCCTAATCCGGGTGTTTAATTGAGTGGTTGTGTAAATGTCATTCTAACGAATTTCTGCTGCTGAAAATGCTCAGGTTTTGCAAAAATCTTTGTAGAATAGTCAGTTTAGACAGACAATTACTACCTAAGGTCACGTACACATATCTGCTTGTGGCCAGTGAACTTAAAAGTAGCGCATCCGCGTTATTTAAAAAATTGTTCCTTTATTTGACACAGTTTTTAAAAAATTTTGGCTATGTGAGGTCACAAACTTCGCACCGAGCGACAAAAAACCGAGACAGACCATAAGCCACATTGCAGCACCAAAGATACGATCAGGGGCCGAAGGAACGATTGGTGAGGAACGAATAAGCGGACAATTACCTAATCGTGGCGTTTATTGTATTTATTATTTATTATTATTATTTACTCTTTATTGTGTCACAATTTTTGAGGGAGCTAACAGAAAAAACTTGGCAATGACCCAATTTTCAAATTCGCTTCACTAATTAGTTCCTGTCTAAAATTTTGATACTAATCTTAGCTGAACAAAACTACTGATTGAAACAGTGGCTTAAAAAGTAAGGTGCGAAAAATCGCACATGTTTCCATTGCAAACCTTTATGAAACTAGCAGTTGTGCTACCGAACAAAAAATTGAGACACTGAAAAAAACACTGCTCGGCGCAGTCCACTCGTGTCTAAGTTGCCACAGGTAGCGACGAGTTTTCCGTGGCGGAGTTGGATAAGTTTTCGCACCGTATGCAGGGGATCGTCGCGGGACCGGCTGCCGCCTGTGACGCGCGGCAGCCGGTCCCGCGGTCGCGGTTCACCGAACCTGAGCTGTTCCGTGACTCGATCAAGGGTGGGCATGTGAATAGTAAGCGTTCCTTTCAGGTAGTAGCGGTAGGATGTTGATAAGTAAAGTTTTAGTAGAGATGGCCGAAGAGAGTGCTAGAAAATGATCTCTGAAGTTGAAAACCAAAAAAGTGCAGATTTCCACCGTTAACCTCCGCTTTGCTTGCTTCTTCGTATGATGGCTATGGAGAAGTAAAAATGCTTCGTTAAAGCGAATTAAAAAAATCGTTCAACTATCTATTGCGGAACCCCGCTTAAATGGGATTTTCACCATAAATGAAGCAATCTAGACAGGTATATGGCAGACAGTTCCTCAAAACAAATATAACATATTATATGGGCCATAGGCAATTCACTAGATGAAGCGAAAGAGAAGCTCTTGTTAATTCTAGTGATGTTAACAACCGAAGGGTGAAACTTGCAGCCAACTTGACTCTTGATCTTTAGGAAAATAAAGGTTTTCTATTATTTCCACCTCTGTGCTCGTATTGTATGTAGTTACCGCCCATTCCTAGCATTCGTCTCCTTTTCAATGCAACTTCCACAGATTCTTTTTCCACAGATAGCAAATAGTGCCTGTCAGCGAAATGATGGTTGGTAAGCGTTCGACCATTCCATGCTGATTGGTCGGAGCACGATGTTGATTGTTGGGTCCCGTGACGACCGCCTGCATACGGTGCGATAGTTCGTCCAACCACGCCGCGGATAACTCGTCGCTACCTGTGGTAATTTAGACGCGAGTGCGCAATCCTTACATAAAATATACCGCAAGTTTTTGACGGAGCATAGATGTGGCGAGAATAATGCCAAAATAATGTACATGTAAGATAAACTTGTTGCTCAAAAATAATGAACGCCTGTTAGGTTTGTCTGTCCAAATTTTCAAGACTTTATCATCTCAAAATCAGCTGTAAAGTTACATCTATTAGTGAAATATTTTGACGTTTTTTTTGTTTTCCGTAATAGAGCTGTATTTGTTGTTTTATTACGTTATTTTATCTTTGTATGGGATGGTTTTCGCTTGGGAGATTAACTCAGGTCTTCAAATAAATAAACAAACAAAAATAAATAAATAATAACAGCAATGCCAGCTGTCCGTGAACGTCTGGTGGATTAGGAAAAGCAACTACTCGTCCTGTAAGATTCAGCAAGAGGTGACAGGAACTTCATCCCCTTGCGGATAGGAGTTTCAGATTCATCCTGGCCACAGCTGTGCTCCATCGTCCTAGATAAGATACAAGTTTTTCGTTTTCCCGCCCTTCCAAATAAGCAACAAAGCTTCGTTGTAGCTTAAGGGCTAAAGAATTATATGGGTTTCCAGAGTTGCACAAAACCGCTACTGAAGATAACACATATCGCGCTCCATGGCCATATCTCGCTCCAGAGATAAGGGCGCGGACGAAGGGCCTGTTCATACTTCGCCACAAGAGCGACTCGTCCCACGTGCAAAACATGCATAGCAATGAAAACCGATCGCGCGCCACCGAAAAGCGTTCACACTCGAGTGTCTGCGCTGACGCTCCAGTCGCTGCTGTCGCCTGTTCCTACTTCCGTGCGCTGCGCACACCGCGCACGCCACGCGCGCTGCGCTCTCTTCGCTCCCGTCGCCCGTGCTAAACATACAAATCGATCGCGCGCCACCTAAACGTGTTGATACTCGAGCGCCGGCGACACGGTCTAGTCGCTCCAGTCGTTGCTGTCGCGAAGTACGAACAGACCCAAACAGAACAATTTAGAAGCCCAAAGAACTTAATTAAATATTCTGCTTTTTTCATCGTTGCTAGCGTTCCGTCGTCAAAATTTTCGATTACAATTCACTCTTCTCATTCTTTGAGCAAACACCTAGTTCATTCAAAGCGAGACTTGGAGCGATTAGAGCATGCCATTTCCACGCTGAATTAGTCACTTTTTAAATCGAATTGGACATTATTCGAGTCAAATTGGACACTCTTCTAAGCCTAAGCCTAGAAAATTTGAATTTGAAAGCAAACTCTTCCAAACCGACTTGAGCTACTACATTGAACTACGGACTTGAAGGAGCCAGAAGGGTTAGAAAAACTGTTCGCTCGAGAAAAATTTGAGTTTTTTTTGTTGAGATTTTAGGTCACCGATCCAATAAGTGAATTCGTTGTTTGAAATTTTATGAAATTGTCGTTTTTTAAGGAAAAACAGTAGCTTGAAGCTTATTTTAGCCGTAGCTAGTTGCACCGCCGCGCGGCGCGGCACCATAGCCGGAATAGATATCGATCGAGGGGCGCGAAAAATCGATATCTGTGGCGGTCGTAGTGCCGCGCCGTCTGGCGGCGAAAGTATATACTGGGCATAAAGAGCAGGAAGGTGGCCATTTTTTGTTTACGAAAAAAGGGATTGCGCCATGCACTCGACCATGACGCCGCGATTTTTATTTAATAGATGACAAAATTTTTGCTTGCATGAGAGTTGACACCTGCAAACGATTCAACAAAAACAATTGTAAGGAACGTACCTAGCCTCATTCAGATGCTTCGTGTAAGCAGCGTTTACGCTATCAATCAAATAAAAATTGCGACGAGCCTCTAGAGTGCATGACGCGACCTTGTTTTTTATTGCTCTATGTGATTGCTGCTTTGTCGCGCTTTAAAACAAAAATTGATTCACTATTTTTTCATGGAAGATCAAATTTTAGTTTCTTTAATTTTAATGTTTAATTTGCAATTTTTAATTTTAAAATTCTTCCACTAATTCGACCAGTTGAACTAAAAAATGTCTAAGAAAGTTATACTTAGTTTTCCTTGAACAAAAAATTATTCTAACCATCTTGGAGGGACTATAGTTTAATCTGCCTGAAGGTCGTTTCAATTTAAAAGAGTTGAGTGTTCAAAAGTCTTTGGCTAGCCTAAAAGAGTGTTCAATTTGATTTGAAATGTGTTCAATTCGACGAAAAAATTGTGCAAATGGTAAATATTACAAATGACCGCCCTTTGGTTGCGGCACGCAGCGCGCCGCGTCGCAACCAAAGGAAATGCCGACAAATGATGCTAACATTTCCTTAAGAAAAACACTAAAACGCCGACGTACCAGGTAGGTAATCGTGCCAAGAACGAGCTCGATGGTCGGTATGATCGTCGAGTTCTGCGAGTGCGTCATGGAGAGTGAAGGAGGCAACACGGTGGTGAACGTGGCCGACACATTGATGATGCTCTCTCGTATCGAGTGTATCGCTCCAATTACCATCTCCTGAAATACAAAGTCAGACTCTTTGTGACGTTCCGTCGGCACAGCTGCTGTCTGAAAACGAACGCCGCTCGCGAACAAAGCGTCTGATCTTTAGTTCTGCACCAGGATGGACCTCTCATTCACTCATGGAGATGCACACACCGACTATTGTCCCACTCGTAAGGATAGTAGGCACAGCTTCCTCGACTAAAGCAAGGATCGGGAGTAGGCAAGGCATACTTTGAAGCGAACTGAAACGCTGGAGGCGAGAAGAAGCTCAAGTTGTCTGACATCTCTCACGAGGAAACGCAGGCCACGGGGGAGGATTCTAGTCGCTTCCTGTTGCCTACTATACTATGTACATACAACTTTTGCTTGAGACATAACAGATCGACGGGCCGACAACATAAATTGTAGCCGATTCGAGATTGTAGGCCAAATGCGTAGCACAAGTGAAGTTTTACGAAAGTAGTAGCATATTTGGATATAATCTCGTTTTCAGCCATTTTCAAGGTTTGCAGGAAAAACGTAGTCCTAACACATCACAGCCACAACTTGAAGCGTTAGCCCTAGTTTACACTTGCGCCGCTGCGCGGCGCGGCACGATGGTGGGGATAGATATCGACCGGACGGCGCAAAAAATCGATATCTATGGCAGTCGTGGTGCCGCGCCGCGTTACGGCGCAAGTGTCAACTAGGGCTTAAGCGGAAGCTGAGACTCTAATTATTTCTATTATTAATGACAAAACGGGAAAAGTTGAAGAAAAGAAAAGAAATAGCAAATAATAAAATGAATAATAATAAAATAACAAACAAAATAGAAAAGTGTGGAATGTTTTTGGTTCATGTCGCGAATGTGGGCAGCATTAGGAGATAGGAACGCGCACGCCAATCATTGCAATTCTGAGCATCAACTCTGCTGTGTTGACTATTTTTCCTGCACTTAAATAGACTTTTTCTCAGCCTGTTGTTATGCCTTTAGTCGCTATGGAAAGGCGCATGTAGCGCAGTCGGAGGAGGTGCCGGCAGTCGCGTGAACCCGATACCAGGTTCCTGGTTTCGATTTCCAGCCCAAGCCAACCAAGCCTTCTATCCCTTGAATTGATACCAGACTCGTCGGGGGAAGGGTAAAGTGCTGACTTGTTTATCGGCTGGCCACCGAGGTATGGCCAAATGGATGGAGGATGGAGGACGGCGTTACTCAATCCCTTTTGGGATGCGCCACGCATTCTACTTCTACGGGATGTCGTCTACAATACCGCTCCTAATTCGTGAACAATCGACGCTTTGCGACAGATTTTTCCGTCGCAAAGCGTCGATTGTTCACGAATTAGGAGCGGTATTGTAGACGACATCCCGTAGAAGTAGAATGCGTGGCGCATCTCAAAAAGAGACTGGGTAACGTCGTTTACCCTAATTACTATGTTCCGCTTACCTTCGCGTTGTTCCTACTAACGCTCAATTTCCTTGAGTTTTTGATTTTCGTTCTTTGCAGGACCAAAGCTCAGTGCCAAATGAGGGGTCAACATTATTTAAATTTTAAAACTATATCACCGAATTCTTATCCGTTGGTTACTATGTTAGTGCATGTTAGTCCAATTTTTGTAAACCTATTCTGTTATCGCAATATGCTGGTCAGATGAGGGTGGTTGGCATACCCGCGATTCGAAGCTCCAGCACAGAGCTATGATACCCAAAGGTATGAATTTACCATGGTCACTGATACGGATACGGTTTTCAATAACGGCCTGCCCTATGAGCAACCACTAGTGCAACAAACTTTTATTGTTTTTCTCTGCTTTTTTCCCGGGCTCCCTCCTAGCGCTGAATCTGGCCTCGCTACTTTCATAGTTTTTTCGTTCTTTTTATTATCTTCCTTTTTCCTTTCCCTAGATTTTCACGTAATTTAACACCTGATGGCGCGCTTGTACTGCACAAAGTAAATAAATAAGTAAATAAATAAATAAACCATATGAGGCCTGAGGAGCGCCAGTGGTTCAACGGGTAATCCTTGTCCTGGACAAGATAAAGGGATTCATGATTACATGAATGTTCCCGTCCACATGTAGTGTTGGAGGTCCCGCAACGAAGGACATTTCTTCTAAAGGACAGCATCGATTTGAACTCCAGGAGAAAAGTCGATCGGTCAACATGGACCTCAGACCAACCTGGCACCTAAGCCCTATTGTTTAAGCCTTCAACTCACAAGGAGAATACTTGGCTTTTTGTTGGGACATTTAATCGTTTCTGCATGATGAGAAGGCCTCCGGAGTTCCGAGCTTCGCCGACGTTCGAAGGTCAGAGACGCTGTCGCGTGGGCCAAGTTGTGGAAATTTAGGTGGGCCGGCCACGTAATGCGCTTCGCAGACACCCGCTGGACGGGAGCCGTCACCGACTCGATCGAATTGATTCCGCGGGATGTCAAGAGAACACCAGGACGCCCACCAACGCGTTCGTCGGAGTTCTTCGTGAAAGCCCTGAACAAACGATATGACGCTATTTGGGTCCCTCGAGCGATGAGGGTAAACTGGAGCACTCTGGCACGCGATAGGGACGAATAGAGACGCTGCTGACTCCCGCTCAAGCAAGCCGATGATCAACGGGACGACAAGTGATACTTGATGAGATGTGCAGAAATCTGAGCAAGGCCTATGGCTTATAGACTTCGATGCAAATTTCTGCACTAAAAATTTTAGTTTCACATTCTTTTGTCTGGTCCCTGGTGATCATCTACTTTTGGGTTTTGCGATTCACATTGACGATTTCTCCTTCTTTCGTTGCTCAAAAACAGCTTGCACCAGTTTTACTGCAGGGCTTCTCGTCGTTGGCTCAGGGAGCGGAAACAAGGCCAAGCATCGTCGAACACACCGATTTTTTCGCTTTGATTGGGCGTCTTTTGAGGGACAAATTTAGCGTGAAAGAATTGCAGCTGCTGGCCGACGACGACGTCGGCTCCGGCGGACGGCTACAGGCGCCGGAAGCGTCGTCAAGCCGCTGCTGTCCATGCGACTCATCGTTGAGCTCTCCGCAGACAAAAGCTGATAGCGAAGGCGTGAATGAGGCCTAATTCGCATCAGCAGGCGTCCGCCAGTTCGTTCGTCGCCGGACTCCGGCTCCTGCTCTTCTCGTGCTTCGTCGCTTCGTCGTCACAGTTTGCAGCAGCTGCAGCGGCGGCGGTTTCACTGCCAATTGAATTTCGCGACCACCGGGCCATGTCGGGACCACCCGCACGTCATCACCGTCGGTCGGTGATTCTTCTCGTTGTTCCATGTGGCCCCCGGCCGCAGTTGGCGCCGGCCGTCCATCCGCCGGCTTGGCGCCAGTTGTTAATCTCGGGGCGGCGATTGCTCGACAAGTCTTCAGATGTGGGAAAAAATTACGCGGCGCTTCTTTCATGAATGCGGAAGAGAGGGCGGCGGGTATGGTTGGTCTTCCATGGAGTGCAGAGGAGAGCTCGTTCGACGGCCCGACGAGAGCGACATCAAACATCGGGATTAGAATTGCGAAGCGATTCAAGACAATGCAGCGAACGCGGTGAACCGCACTCTTGCTCTGGGACGGGAACCATGTCGTCCGCCGATGACGACGTCGTCTCTCACTTCAACTTCACAGGAATCAGCCGAAAAACCGGAGGAACGGAAAGACGTCGATTCCTCTTTTAGGCCCAATTTTCACCGGATCTCCCCACATCACATCCGTCCGACTAAACAGACGATTGCTTATAGTTGCCCACACCTATGATGTTAATAGCTTTATCGAGTTAAGTTGTTATGAAAACATCCAGAAGCAGTCGCTTCCTACTTCGCGACGCACAAAGTCATCTACGCGGTTCTTAATTGGAAGATAAATACGAAAAATGAACAAAAATTCGAAAAAGTTTTAATCACGTAGAGATTAACCCGATATCTACTCCCACCATAATTTAGTCAGTTTATTGTATTGTAAACAAATCCTACCATAAAGCGCTATATCAAAAAGAAAAACAGGAAAAGGAAAAAGCAACAATGGCAGCAATACTAAAGGTAATAAGGGGTAAAGATAAAGGTCGGCTTTCGGGATGCGCCATGCTCTCTACTTCAAGAAATGTCGGAAGCAATGACTTCAGTAACCTTGAAATTCGAAAGATCTGCCGTATATAAATAAATAAGTAAATAAATAAATAAATAAATAAATAAATAAATAAATAAATAAACAAGCGTTTTCGCTTCGTACATATTTTATTATAGGACCGAATAAGAACGATTTTTCCAAGCTGCTAATGGGTATGTGATGGTAGGTCAATAAGCGATCGCGTCATGCCGAGAACCCGCACAACAACAATAACACCTTCAACACTTGTTTTATGCACTGAAAAATAGAAAAAATAGCAACATTTTTGCAATAAAGCACACGAATAAAGAACGGCGCAATTCAGTCTCTTTGGAGATGCGCCATGCTTTCTGCTTCGAAAAATGTCGTGGTGACAACCTATTCAATAACCTTGAATATCAAAAGATCTGCCGTACGTAAATAAATAAATAAATAAATAAATAATAATTAAGCGTTTTTTGCTTCGTACATGTTTTATTACAGTACCAAATAAGACCATTTTTTCCCAAGCTGTTAATGGGTATGTGATGGTAGGTCAACAAGCGATCGCGTCACGCCGAGAACCCGCACAAGAACAACAACAACACCTTCTCAACGCTAGTTTTATACACTGAAAAATAGAAAAAAGCAGCAAAATTTTTGCAACAAAGCACACGAATAAAAAACGGTGCAGTTCAGTTCCTTTCGAGATGCGCCATGCGTTCCACTTCCATGGTGCGTTGTGGAGGCAATTAGAATGCGTATACAGCTTATACAATTATTTGGGGTGTTCAGTCAATGGACAAGTCTGACTGCAATTCACAATCCAAAAGGGATGGATGATTTGATTGGGCTAGACGGGAATTCCAAACCAAGAACCTTGAATCAGAGTTCGTCTGACAGCCGGCACTTCCTCCGACTACGCTACAACCCGCCCCAAATACAAAAGTTATTGGACAAAATTGTGAACTTAAACAAATACAGCCACTTCCTACATAGTCCTTAGCCTTAAAGAAAATCACTGCAACTAGATTTCGCATACCTAGTTTCTACATAAGTTTCCACATATGTGCTCTGACATTTGCTCTCAAGTCTCAAGTCACAATCACTTGCTATTGCGGTGGGAACCTGTTGCAGTGGGTGTGGCGGGCTGCCCTGATTGGCCAGGTGAGGGGCCCCGATGCGATTACCTGAACCCCTTGACGCTCCTGTGGGAGCATACCATTGGGTTTAAGGGTCGGCTCCTGTTGCTAGGGTGTTGCAAGATTCTTGTGCAGCCACATATATCCAGCTCGTACCTACATATATATGTGCATACGCATATAAGTAGGTATATACTATGTATACACATCTATATACATACGTATATACATGTTTATACATAGGAACAGGTTTTCGCCCCAATAGCAAGTGGTTGTGCAGCCCCTTGAGAGCGAATGTTAGAGTGAACATACGTTCCACATAGGGCGCTAGATAGCGCAGTCGTAGTAGGCGCCTGCTGTCGGGCGCACCCAAGTTTTTGGTTCATATTTCCCACCAAGGTCAACCCAGCCTATAACCCTCCGAGATCGGGGAACTGGTACCAGATTTGTCAGTGGATAAAACACTGACTTCTTTATCTGCTGGCTAAGTCATTGTATGGGCCAAATACGTTTTCAAGTCGCCTTCGCGACATTTTGCATTGGATTGCAAGGCACATCTCGAAGGGGTTCGGCAGCGCTAGCTTTATCCGGTACATGTCGCGTAGGTGAGCAGCATTGATAGGTGGGAGTGCGCCAGCCAATGATAACCAAACAGAGCACAGCCCGAACACATGCCAGCCCATCAGGGTACCGACTGAATACGCCCTCTCTGAACAGCATGCTCATTCAATGCGGTCTGATTGGTTTAGGCGTTCCCACCTACCAATGCTGCTCACCTACGCGACATATACCCTTTATCCTTTATCCTAGTTTTTACAAGTTACAACCGAATAACCATAGAGTTTTAGTATCCTGAAGAAAACACTGGAAATCTCTGAGAAGAATGATTGCGAAGGCCAGCTGATGAATAAGTCAGCATGTTACGCTTATCAGAAAATAGCAGCGATAAAAAAGAATTCTCAATACAGTCAAGAATTTGGTAAGCACGTAATAATCGAAAAGGAATCTTCACATTTTTCAAAAGTTTAACGCTTTGTGAAGTAATCTAAACAGCTGAATACACAATAAACAAAATTACGGCTCTGCAATGCAAGTTTAGCAAATAACATCAGCCCAAATTTTTAAAAGGGAATCCATTTTAGTTAGTTTTGCTAGCTTTTTTAGTTACTCAAGCAAATGTTTTGCTTGCTGTTTCAGTGAAAACTTAGAGTAGCCAAAAAACAACAACATAAAAATGGGCCACAGTCTTACCTCTAAAAAAATAGATCAAAGTATTTTTATTTCCTTTCCTATATTTCTTTTCTTCACAGACTTCTTTATTCCTACGGATATTGAAGGATCAAAGATCACGGAGTTAGAGTCTGCTGCTGTTCTGCTGATTGAATGAAGCGATTAAAGATTTCGTCAAACAAAGAAATCACGAACTTATAAACAGCCTAATCACCCCGCCACCCACAAAGGTGTAAATATTTTTAATTATTCAAATGAGCTAATTGTTTTAGCCTGTTAAGATCGCAGTGGGATTTAAGGTATTAATAAACACAACGTCAGACGTCGTCAGGACGTCAGAACCATGATACAGCTGCTTCTTTTTTTTTGAACCAAGATAAATTTTAAAACAATAAAGATCACAAAGAAACGGCAAGAAAAATAAAACAACAAAAAGCAAGCAAGTGGTAAAGGCTATTTTCTCTGCATCAGATATTCCTTTCTTAGATTCTGGTGCATGGACTTTAATAATTTGTGCACAAAAAGGTATCAGGAAAGTAAAATCTGCGGTTTTTCTAAGGTAACCAAGCTACGGGCGCGTGTAGCGCAGTCGGAGGAAGTGCCGACTGTCGCCTGTACCTGATGCGAGGTTCCTGGTTCTGATTTCCCGCCAAGGCCAACCAAGCCTTCCATCCCCCTGGGCTCGGTGAATTGGTACCAGACTTGTCTGGGAAGGATAGAGCGTGTTCATGGGCTGGCCACCGCAAGTCACTGTATGGCAAAATACGCATTCAAATCGCCCCTACAACATCCCGTAGGAGTAGAATGCGTGGCGCATCCCAAAAAAGATTGAGTAACGCCGTTCTTTATGATTTATCCTTTAGCTTAGCTGATAAAATATCCTCCGTAGTCAACTGCCCAAATTGGAGCTTTTCTTAAAGGCCTTATTGATTGAGCGAGTAGACCATAGATCAAAAATGTTAGAAGTGCGAAGAGGAGGCGGGAAAGAGCACAATTAATTTTTTTAGACATTTCGACCAGAATAGCTTAAAAAATTCAGCTTGAAATATTCATAAGTATTTAATGATGTTCTAAAAGAAAGAACCGTTGAGGTGGAATCAAAGAACTTTATTACTAGAGTTTGCCTTAAGTGTCGCGGAACAATCTTATACTCCGCGGGCATTATAATTAGCTTAGTTCGTAGTATTCAACTCAAGGAGTCAGAATTCAAAGAGCATTTATCAAAGAACAAGAAAGGAAAGGACTAGAAGGCTATGGGCCTCAATCGTCTCTATGCAAATGTGCATACTCAGATATATGGGATAAATGAATTTATCCTAATCGGAGGGGGAGGGGACCATAGACTCTGCTGGTCTGACAGCGGCGTAAAAATTCAACGTATACAATTATGTAATAAAAAGACTTCACGCTATGAATAGGCTATATAAAAAATGAAATTGCAGGGAATAATGCTTATTTTTGACTTTTGTGAGCTAACTGAAATTAATCAATATTGTTGTACTTGCTATTAGCCTGTTTTATGAACGCAGTTAAAACGCGGGTAAAATAAATAAATAAATAAATAAATAAATAAATAAATAAATAAATAAATAAATCTCGTAAGCGGTATACGCCACCGTGCGTGTGTTGTGCTCACTTTTCTGGTCTGGTGGTGCCTCCCCCCCCCCCACTGGGATAGATCTGAACAAATTATTCCGACGACGAATTGGGAAATTCTGAAGCTTCAGTGAAAAACCTCACCTGATGTGGGGATGTTTCTCCGTTGTACTACACTACACGCAAGAAGTTTAAAGACAAGGGGAAGAAGGTGACGATGAAGCGCTGTGGGATCAATATAGACGGATGCTCCAATTGGACTAATTTGCAAAGCGGAAGAAAAAACTTGAAAACAGTCGTGTCATCAGAACCGAGACAGGCAGACGGTGTACGTCGTCTGCGACAGTGAGTTCTCTCGCTGACGATGACGTTCGTCGTCGAGGTGTGGGAGCCGCTTCAGAAGAACAACTGAGCGAACAACAACGACGACGACGCGAAAGGCGAACCGATCAGCTCACAGCGGACACGGAACTCGCCGGCCGGCCACGCACAATAAGGATCAAGTTGCTGACAACGTCGGCCGAGCATAAAGGCCGTTCCGCTGTGATAAGGCCCCGGCCGAGCTAGGCACCTGACGCCGCAATTCGGTCGGACAGCGGATTTCAGTGTCCGATCGCGACTCGACATGTCCGGGCTCGAAACAGGTGGCAAAACACCGTTTATATGCATTTTTGCAAAAATATTTACCGATTGGGCAGCAGAGTTTTATTTAGTTCACAGTGAGCAGCTGAACAATCAGTGAAATTTTTAGCTGTCGCTCAGATGCCTTTTCAAAAGCAATTACTGAAATTTCAAAAAATCGTCGACTCCAGTAGCAGTGCATTTATTTTTGGTGCCTAAACCGCATCGCGCGACACGCAGGCCAAAAGGACTAGTACAGTAGATCAAAACACGATGACCCACCCTGCAGTAGACTATAAAGTTAAGTTTATTATTGAAAAAGAATAAAACCATAATAAAACTATTTCATAGAGGACTGCCATAGCCTTTCCATGTTACGAGCATACCTTTTATTCAAATTAAGTCTAATTTTAAACGTTATTGGTAAATTTTGATTAATGCTTTAAATTCAAAAAATCTAATTACGAAAGGTTTATACGTATTTTTTGATTAACACGTTCTTTTATTGAAAAGAGATTTTAAGTTAGGTTTCTTGTCATTTCCATTTTCAAGTTCCCATTTCTAAGTGGTTAGAGGGCATGTGGTGGTAGATCAAGAAGTGATCGCGTCACGCCGAGCTTGGAATATAAGACTACAGAGCTTACGTCACGAGTTTCATATACGGAAAAAATGCAAAAAACACAGTAAAATCGTTGGAATAAACACAAGTGAAAGACGGTGTTGGTGAATCCCTTTGTGGTGTGCGCCACTCATTCCACTTCTGTGGAATCTGCTAGAGGCAATTTGAATGCGTACTGTGCCTATTCAAAGAATCACGGTGTCCATCCAATAGACAAGTCAGTGCTTTATCCTTCCCAGACAACTATGGTAGTAGTTCACCGACAGTCGAGGAATGAAAGGCTTGATTAGCCTGGGCGGGATCCGTGCCAGGAACTTTGAATCGGACTGGAGACGGGGACCGGCGCCTCTTCCGATTGCGCTACCACTTGCCCTTACTACGGCTGCATGTTGAAACTGATAAGAAATGAAAAACTGGTCAGGGCCATTGGTGCTATAATCACGGCACTTTCGTTTAATTAAATTTTTGCTTTCAACAAGCGTGAATAATGCATTCGGATTATTGTTAACTAACTTAACTAACTAAAATTAGCTCTTTGGTTGTAAAATGGTGCAGAATATCTACCTAGAATTAAAGTGCCGTCAAAAAAATACTTCACATGTATTATACATGTTTAAATGCTTCACTAAGTTTGCAAATCGTGAAAATCCAAACGAATTCTAAGATTTAACCGTTCAATTCCTGGTTTGTAAACGAGTAACTTTTCTATTAGTACAGTTCAGTAAGGAAGTTCTACAGAAACTCCATAATTGCACCTGCCTTTATACTACACAGCAACCCGATTAAAATTCGTTCAGATAAATGAGTACCACTTGATTTCTTAAGGCAAAATGTATTTTTAAAGTTTTTTTCAGGGTGGTTACTAATCTGCTAATTTATCTACCTTAACTACTTGAATTATCAGCACAGAATGTCGGGTAAAAAAAACGAACTCATTGCTTAACAATGAAATGAAGCCGATTTAGCTGCAGCAGACAGCTCAACAAGACCAAGTCTACAAATACAATAGACGTCAAGATCGCGCCATGCGCGCGTCGGACATATTGTGTTGTTCACCTGATAAATGGTGTATAGTTTCATGATTCAGTTGCAGCAAAATAGTTCGAAAAATAGAAAATTTCGTGAACCGAAAAACAGAGAGCGCTGCAGGGAGGACTACTCCACAAAGGCATCCTTGTTCCTCTTATTCTTAAAAGAATAAACACTAAGGATATAAGAAAAATTCTGTTTTATATCCTATTAAAATCAAAGCGCTGTCATCGCAGAGTTTTTAACTGTATCATTAACTTCGTTGTTCGTGAGAATCTAAATGGCTCAGGAAGGAATTCAGTTTTCTGTTCATAAGTGAAGTTAATGAATGAGGATTTGTACCAGCGGTTCTTCTGGATTAAGTAAAGGATAAGGATAAAGGAAGCGTTATTCAATCCTTTTTGGGATGCGCCATGCATTCTACTTCTACGGGATGTCGTGGAGGCGACGTGAATGACGTGAATGCGTACGACGTGAATGTGACTTGTGGTGGCCATGAACAAGTCAGCGCTTATCCTCTTCAGACAATTCTGGTGCCAATTCACCGACCCCGGAGGGATGGAGGGCTTGGTTGGCCTGGGCGGGAAATCCGAACCAGGAACCTGGTATCGGGTGCAAGCGACAGCCGGCGCCTCCTCAGACTGCGCTCCGCGCGCCTCTCTGGATTAAGTGCGGGCCAGTAACATAAGCGTTCTGTGATAGAAAGTGTACTGAATGTAAGACGAACAGCCCATAAATTAAAAAAATTAGAACTTTAAAAATTGAATTGAAAAAGACAATGAATAGAATTTTAATGTGATATTATATCGAGTGCTCGGTTTGAGGATAGAGTCAAACAAACCTGGATTTAGAGTTTTTTCGGTACATGTAGCGTAGATGAGCAGCATTGGTAGATGGGAGCACGCCAGCCAATGATAACCAAACAGAGCACCGACCGAACACATGCCAGCCTATCAGTGTACCAACTGTACATGCACATTCTGAATGGCAAGCCCATTCAATGCGGTCTGATTGGTCTAGGCGTTCCCACCTACCAATGCTGCTCACCTACGCGACATGTACCGTTTTTTCTTTCAATGTAATAGGATCGTAAATCAATTCCCTTCTAGAATACAGCTGGCGTCATTAAGCGCGATAACTCCCGCTTTAGTTGAGTACTACGCATTCGACCAATAAATAGGATAGGGATTGGCATTTATTGGCAATCCCTTCTTGGCTTTTTCTCAGACCTATTCAGATAGCAATCTCTAGCTGAATACACCCAGCCCACGTGTCTGAGCTGACGATTAGGGGTGAACACCGTGTAGATGTCTCTCCTTACTTGAACCATCTGAGGTTGATTCCTATCCAGATTGATCAGAAACAAAACCTCCTGGACTAGATGAGTAGGCCTTCTTACCAGAAGTGGTAAGATAGCGAACATCTTTCAGATTATTCTCAGAATTGGTCATAAAAGCCATATGAGCGTTCGAAATTGCACGTAGATGTGGAATACGTGGCTCATTCTAATATATCGATCGATATCGATCGATTACCGCCAGCTTCCATTCTTTTCTTATCTTTTTTGAAAACATTGCAAAGAAACAAAGCAGTTTGCGATGAAAATGTGGTCTACATTATGAATAAGAAACAAATTATAAGGGGCGGAGTTAAACAACCCATTGGGGATGCGCCACGTATTCTCCTTCTAAGAGTTGTTGTGGAAGTAAATTAAATGCGCATTTGACCCATACAATAATTTGCGGTGGGGAGTCGACAGACAAGTCAGTGCGCGTATTTGGCCGATAAGTGGTTAAAATAGCCTTTTTGAAGAGTTTTTCTTGGCTGGTATGTCTTTCGCCTTCAGTTGCTGGGAAAAGGAAACGCTTGACAGAGAGCAGTGAGAGGGCATGTCAAAAAAGGCGACACTTGAGAAGATTTCGGCCTGACAGCTGCTCCGTGTCCAAGATGTCCAAGACAAGCTTGCTGAACCACTTGTAGGTCTTATTGCACATTTGCTGCGATTAGACATGTCAGAATAAGGCATCAGATGTAAAAATCTTTGCCGTCAAACGTCATGCGTCTTATATCGCTACACTCCAGTTACTTCTACAGAGCTAGCAGAGCATTACAGCAGAGCAACAAATTTTCAATTCAATTTTAAAATAATTTAAAGTAAATGTAAACTTTATAACCGAGGAGAAAATAAGAGAAAGGCTTTACAGCGTGGTTTCGAAAGCGCTCAAAAGTAGGCCGAGTCTCATAGCAGTAGAATAGCCAAGAGCAACAAGTGGATAATCGCAATGCACTCTATGAAGTCCGACTCTACGCTTCAAGCGGTGACAAGAGCTGCGACGAGAAAAAGAGCAGCCAGAATCAGCCAGCAGCAGCAGCTGCAGCTCGCGCTTCTCACCTGAGTGGCGTTCGAATCCATTGTGCAGGTGCAGCTCTCGGCTCGAGTCAGTAAGCGGCCAGCCACTCTTTCGTGTGTTGTCTTAGCCGCAAGGCTTCTAATCGTCGTCCTGCGAGTCTGTTCGCTTCTTCGGACGAGGAGACGACGACGACGACGACGACGGCAGTGTGGAACGAGCACGAGGAGGCGGTTGGTGTGAGCAGCGTCAGTTCTTTCTAATGGCGCCGACTAGCGCCCGCCCCCACCACCACCACCACCGTCGCATTCAACCACGTCGTTTACAGTCGGTTTCTCGACACTCGGACCTATTCTGGCCATTTCGAAGACTGGGCGATCTAGTCGGACCCATTTCGTTGTTCACGACCAGCTGATTCCGCTTCTGGTGGCTGTAATTGGGACGGACGCTGCCGCAGCGGATTGCGCGAGGCGCTACCCATCTGGCTCGTTGGAGTGTTACCAGAGTAAGTAACCTGAGTAAATCGAAATCCCCGATGGTAGCCGACGGATATTGGCGTCGAATGCAGAGCATAAAACGTGCAAGGTTCGACAACACGGATCGGGTTGCGCCGTGCATCATCATTCCGAGCGAAATGAGTCGTGAATAGCTGGCCAGCAGAGTGCCTTTCTAGAATCAGCGTTTTGTCCATTTTTGGCGATGTAAGTATCAATACTTACTTCAAAAGGAACAAAGTAGGTAACGGGCGTGGAACCAAACCAGAGAATTATTGACGCTCCAACGGTGACATTTGCCAATGCGTCACATTGGAATTATGAAGGTATTCATTCATCTCTCAGTCGCACATTCACAACATTCAAAACTTTGAAAGTATCAAAAATTGGTGAAAAAATATAAGCAGCACCGAAAAAAAAATTAATGAAATGAGCTGTGCACTTCATTCTTCTAGGGCTAAATACAATACGCATTTGCAAGGTACAAAGGTTTTTTCCAATTGCAGAATAAGCAGCAGCTGGCAAGGAGTTACATTGCTTTCTATACCCGGTAAGGTGTTCTGCTTAATTCTACTAAATCGACTACGAGCCGCGGTAGATGGAAGACTTCGTGAAGAACAATGTGGATTCCGAGATGCTAGGTCATGCAGCGTACAGATATTTACCCTACGGAATGTCATCGAGCAATGCATGGAATTCCGGACGCAACTTCTCATCAATTTCGTGGATTTCCGGAAGGCCTTCGATAGTATACACCGTGAATCGCTATGGTCAATTCTCAGGATTTACGACGGATCAGCGTCGTAAATCCTGAGAATTGACCATAGCAATTCACGGTGTATACTATCGAAGGCCTTCCGGAAATCCACGCGTGGAAATCTTCAAGAAGCTGTACAAGAATTCCTCCTGTTGCGTCAGAACGAATGCAATGCACACGACATTCTTCGAAGTTGTTACCGGAGTGAGACAAGGATGTGTACTCTCCCCTCTTCTCTTCAATGTTGCTCTGGACTTCATTATGAGGAAATCCATGAAAGGTGATGAAACGGGTATCAAATGGAGCAGGACATACCGCTTAACAGACCTCGATTTCGCAGACGATGTAGCCATCATAGCCGAGAACAACGGTTTACCGCAACAGGTGACCACAAACCTCGCGAACAAAGCCAAGAAAATTGGGCTACGATTAAACCCGGACAAGTCAAAAATGATGAGCATAGGGAGAACAGATATGAAGGTAGATATCAACGTTGAGGCATCACAGCTTGAGACTGTCCAGAAGTTCACATATATTGGAAGCACCGTGTCATGCGACGGGAATGTGGAATCAGAAATACTAACGAGGATTGTGAAGGCTTCATCTGTGTTTCGGAAGCTTGGTCCAATCTGGAGCTTACCGTCAATCACTATCTTCAATCACTAACTTTATCTTCACGATAAAGCTGTCACTTTATCGTGAAGATAAAGTTACAGTTTTATCTTCGACGATAAAGTGTGATAAAGCTACAGCTTTACCACTCAATTGTAGTCCCGATTGTTGCCTACGCGAGTGAAACATGGGCCATGTCCATGGAGTGCGCCAAAAAGCTAAACGCCTTCCACCAGAGATGTTTTCGTTGGATATTGAGAGAGCGATATACAGACCGTGTGACTAACTGTGAAGTCCTGAACCGGAGCGGTTCAAGTAGTCTTTCCGCATTAATCGCACAAAGACGTCTACGCCTCGCAGGACACGTAATGTGAATGCCTGAGTACCGATTTCCTCGAGTAGCCATGTGTTGGATTCCTAAAGATGGAAGCAGAGCGCGCGGTCATCCGAGAAACACATGGAGGCGAACATTCGAAAAGGACCTTCAACTACTAAATATTTCCAGAGACGAAAGTGAATAGTTGGCACAAGACAGGTGTAAATGGAGAAGTCTCGTCGCCCGATATGCCCAACAGCACGGGCGGAACTAAGTCTAAGTAAGTATGGACTCTCTTTCTCAGCCCTCGAAAAACGATAAAGGATAATGCTGTTACAGGATGTTTTGTTGCGATCAAAACTCTTACGCCGGGCGGGACTCGAACCCGCATCTTCTGCTTTCCTAGCGCAAGAGTTTTGATCGCAACAAAACATCCTGTAGCAGCATATAACCTCTCTACCAGCCGCTCCAGGCATAAGCAAATGTGTTAAAGCATTGATAAAGGATGAATTGCGGCGTTACTCAACCTCTTTTTTGGGATGCACCATGCATTCTACTTCTGCAGCATATCATGGAAGCAAATCTGAATGTACTTGCGTACTTGACCTACACGATGACTTACTGTGGCCAGTCGATGAACAAATCAGAACTTTACTATACGCAGACAAGTCTGCTACCAATTCAATGACCTCGGCGGAATAAAAGGTTTGGTTGGCCTGGGCGGCAAACCCGAAACAAAAACCTTGTCTGGGATGCAGACGAGAGTCGACGCCTTCTCCTACCGCGCGCCATGCGAGCTGTGGAAGACGTAAAGAATAAAGGACAACACCACTCAATTCTTGTATGAGATGCGCCGCGTATTCTATTTCTTCAGTATATTGCGGAGGCATGTTGTGAGCGTATCTGATCGATGCTTTGACTTGCGGTGACCAATCGTATCCAACTGATCGTAACAAACAGCGCCTTATCACTCCGAAGCAAGTCTACTAGAAGCATGTCGACCACGAAGGAGCTGAACACGCAGCTGGTCTGGAAGAGACCCGAACCAAGAACCTCGATTAGCGCGCATGTCAGAGGTGGCGTCCCCTCCGGCTGCGCTACCGCGAAGCCACGGAAGCCGAAATTGCTGCGCTCTCTGTAGAGGTATAAGAATTGCATAAAAGACGAAATGATGGGACAACGCTATAGGTGCAACATTAAGTGGTAAAAATGCTACGGATGGCGTTGAGGTCTTTTTGAATGCGCCAGGAATTCGATTTCCACGCGGTGCAATGAAAGAAATTTCAAAGAGCCGTTTCACTTATTTATGCCCAGTGCAATACTGAAATCCTGTTTGAATGGGAGCCTTTCAGTACGAATCCGATTCGTTCATCATATGAAGTCGTTGTTTTCTAGCGAATGCATGATATACTAGGTTGTCCCATGTCCCAGGTCTATGTTTTAGGTTGTCCCACAAGTCCCCGCCGTTTTTTTTCAACGATTCATTGCGCAATTCCCCAGCGGTCTCTTGCATAGCGCTATGCAGCCTTCGGAAGCGAATGATTTGCTCTATCAGTGCCTATATTGCGTTTCTTTTTCACCCTGATTTTTTAAAATTTTTAGGTCGTTAAAGTGAAAAGTGAAAAAAGTGGAAAACTTGCCATTTGCGCACTTGTTATCTGCACTTAGATTTGTGATTTTTTGCGCAGTTTTTTATATCACTTGGAATACAATGTTCTGCACTGCAGGAATACATATTGGTCCTATTTGCTCATTCGTTCTTTATTGATTTTTAGGTCATCAAATTGGACGTCCGACTTTTCCGTCCGAATTTTTACCGAAACTCCTGCTCTGTGGTAGGAACTTTTTGCTTGGTGTTATATGTCATTCGAAAGAAAATGTCTTGCTCTATAAGAATTTGTGTTGCGTGTTTTTGGCTCATGCTGATTTCTGACGAATATCAACAAAATTCCAAAAAGATAAAAAATCACCTTCACCAACAACTCCTTCTCCTTGTTCAGTCTGCCTTGCTCAGTTTTATATGACATTTGAAAGTGGGTGTCTTGCTCTACCAGATTATATGATTTCTTCTTCGGCTTTCAAATTTTTGCAATTTTCAGGTCATGAAAATGGAGCAGTGCCAGGTCGACAAGGATGAGCACTTTTGGCACGTTCTTCTCTTTGCTTTCAACCAGGGTTCTACCGCGGCTAAGGCACTAGAACTCTGGTTGACCGTGCAAACACTATTTTTCATCACCAGCTACAACTCGGCGCAAAAATCGTTGAAAATGTCCGTTTGATGAATGAACATCAGCAACCAGCGAGTGACGATTGCTGCCGGCTTGCTTGCCCGTCATCGTTCATCACACGGACATATTTAACGATTTTTGCACAGAATTGTAACTGGCGATGAGAAATAGTGTTTGTACGGTCAACCAGGGTTCTAGTGCCTTAGCCGCGCTAGACCCCTGGTTGAAAGCAAAGAGAAGAAAGTGCCAAAAGTGCTCATCTTCGCCGACATGACACTGCTTCATTTTGATGACCTGAAAATTAACAAAAATGATTGAAGAACAGGTCATATATTCCGGTAGAACAAGACATGCACTTTGGAGAGCCATACACTACTGAGCAATGCAGACCGAACAAGGAGGAGTTGGTAAAGATGATTTTTACCTTTTGGCATTTTGTTGATATTCGACAGAAATCAGCGTGTGCCAATAAACGAAACATGAATTCTTATAGAGCAAGACATTCTCTTTCGAACGACATATAACATTAAGCAGAAAAGTCCACCCCCGAGCAGGAGCTGTCGGTGAAAGTTCGGACGGAAAAGTCGGACGTCCCAATTTGATGACCTACAAATCAATAAAAAACGAGTGAGCAAATAGGACCAACACGTACTCTTGCAGTACTGAACATTGTCTTCCAAATGCTGCAAAAAGCTGCGCAAAAAATTCCAAACCTAAGCGAGAGAAGCAACTGGGCAGATGGCTACTTTATCACTTCTTCACTTTTCACTTTAACGACCTAAAAATTGACAAAATTTAGGATAAAAAATGCAATACATGTTCTGATAGAGCAAATCATCTCTTTCAAAGGCTATGCAGCGCTATGCAAGAAACTGCCGATGAATTCCGCAATAAATCGTTGAAAAAAACGGCGGCGACTTATGGGACAACCTAATAATTCCAGAAGCATTGCTACGTCATAGAATGCTAGGAGACTAAGCTAGTTGTTTTTAGATTCCACTTTCACTAAAATACAATAGTCATAAAAGAGACTTTCGCATTAAAAATGATGGAAAAGAAATCGTTTACAGATGAGGAAGAAGAGGTACAATGCGAAAAGCTCATACTCTACCAACAGACAAAAACGATAACAACGTTCGTAAGAATAACAAATTTAACAAAATCCATAAAAATGGGATAATAATTTTCTAGATAATTAATTGTGCGGACGTGTATAGCGCAATCTGGAGAGGAGCCGACTGCCGCGTGCACCCGATGCGAGGTTCTTGGTTCGGAGTTCCCGCCTACACCAACCAAGCCTTCCACCTCTACGAGATCGGTGAATTGGTACCAGACTTGTCCTCATCGGCTGGCAACCGCAGATCATTGTGTGACCAAATACACATTCAAATCGCTCCACAAAATCGCGTAGAAGTAGAATGCGTGGCGCATCCCAAAAAGGATTGATTAACGTCGTTCCTTATTTTTTATCCTTATGTGGTTGTGCATTAGCAAATTAAATAAAAAACACGGAAAGAAAGGATAAAAAAGGATAAAGGACGGCGTTATTCAATCCTCTTTGGGATGCGCCACGCATTCTACTTCTACAGGATGTCGTGGAGGCGTGTTGAATGCGTACTTGGCCATACAATAACTTGCGGTGGCCAGCCGATGAACAAGTCAGCGCTTTATCCTTCCCAGACACGTCTGGTACCAATTCACCGACCCCGGAGGGATGGAAGGCTTGGTTGGCCCTGGCGGGAAATCCGAACCAGGAACCTGGTATCGGGTGCAGGCGACAGCCGACGCCTCTTCCGACTGCGCTCCACGCGCCCGTTCGGAAAGAAACAAAGTTCAATTCAATGATGTCGTACCAGTCACCAGCTGAGCAGATTTTGTGAAAAAATCAGGTGTCAGCAAAGAAAAAAGATGCTATGGTAGGTATGAGATCATATACATTACAAAATTAAAAAAAGGAATCGAGGTCTCAGGGAAAACAGCCTTCGACGACGGGAGCCCTTATGAACACCATATAGAGCTGGTCGACTACACTTGAAATGTGGACATATTGGTGAGAACACTAATGAGGACACACAACGAAAAACAAGCACTAGACGGCTGATTAACGAATTCGGCTACTAGGCCAAAATTAGTGCGAATTAAAAAAAGATGTCGCTGTGACGAACTGGGCGACATGACTATGGCGTGAGAAAACGACGTGTGATCTGTCGCGATACGGTGGAGCTGGCACAGAGTATGTACTTGAGAAATGTCTATTGAAGAAAGTGACGGGTTAGGAAGCAGTATGACATCTGAACAGAATCAGAGCCAGGTATAGGAGTAGCAAAGTATAGTTAGGCTTTTGAAAAATGTTATCGAACGAATGAATGAACGAATAAATTCGACATTGAAAATTTTCAAACAAATGAATTAACGAGCTTATTCGATGTCGAAAAGTTTCTAGAGAACGAACGAGCGATTCGATCCGCTCGTCAATTTTTTCGAATGATCGAAAATCGAATAAGCCCCACTCCTCGTTTATTCGAATATTCAAATAGTGGAATAGCATCTTCGAATCAAGTTCCCTACTTGAAGATTTGAAGATGACTCGATATTCAAATAAGATTTTTGATTTTTCGAACAGAGTTGAACAACATAAATAACGATTTTCGAATAATATTCGAATACGGCTCCCACTTAATGTCGAGCGAATATTCAGTTTGTTAAAAACTTCGATGTTCGAATTCGAAAATCAGGAAATACCGAATATTCGGCTATTCGAGCAACTATTCGAATAGTGGTTAGAATATATTAGTTCGAGCACACTATAAAGCATAGCACAGTGAAAATTGACGCAATCGCAGCTGCTGCGAGCGCAGTCTTCGTGTTCACAAAGCGGATGCTCATCACTTGAGAACGATTGGGCCAATTTTCCAGTAGTCGCAAAGTCGCTCCGCTCCGAAGAGTGTAGGACACTCGTACAAATCCTCGTTTAGACAGAATTTTGTGACAGCACATGGTGAGCTGTTGATGCATAAACGGTCCAAAATAGACATAGTACTAGAAATACATGAACCGATATGTATAAGGGGCGGCAAAATTACCCGTGCAATTTGTAGCATGGTATCTTTAGAGAAAGTTCAGCCGACAAAGCGATATCAGTTTACCACGTCGTCTGCAAAATAGGAGCGTAATGGCGCAGATGGAACCACGTTGACCAGTAATCAATGATCTTGGTTCGGCTCCCGTCCAAGGCAGCCAGGCCCTCCATTATTCTGGCTTCGATGAACAGGCACTAGACTTGTTTGCGAAGAATGAGACACTGGCTTCTCCATCGTCCGATCACCGCAAGTTATCGTATAAGGCAAATACACATGTAAATTGCTCCGCGACATCCGACCCAGCAGAAGCAGAATGCGTGACCCATCCCAAACCTCCACCGCGATAGAGGAAACCGGAAGGGCGTTAATGACGACGGATATCGGCGAAGTTGGCTGATATACTACTGCAAACGGTAAGAGTGTTGCTTGGAGTTAGGTAATGGCTGCTAGTGAAATCGTGAAGATCCTAAGCCGAGAAGCAGAGGATGAGGGTTCGATTTCCGCCTGCTGCAGATGCTTGGATCAGAACTAGCCGCCCACAAGGCACTCAACAATATGCACTAAAGGATAAAAAGGACAAAACATGGCGTTGAACAAATTCTTTTGGAATGAGCCACGCACTCCACTTCTGTGGGATACCGTGGAGTCAATTTGAATATACAGAGTGCGGCAAAATTACCAGTGCACTGAAAATTCAATGGCATTTTGAAATCAAACTTCGCAGATCAATTCTAACTATCAAACTTATCTACTACAAACATGATAATTCAAAGGTTTTCGAAATGATAACCTTCAGCCTCCACACAGTTCTTCAGACGTTCGACAAAGGCTTCGCATGTGGCGCGCAGGTACGGTTCATCAATTTCGTCCCAGGATTTCAAAAGCGCTTCTTTAGGAGAGCCCAAATGTAGGTGCCTGGTAGAGCAGGCTTTTTTCTTCAAGACGGCCCACACAGAATAATTCATCGGGTTAAGGTCAGGAGAATTGGAGGGCCATTCGTCGTGTGTGATGAAGTCAGGCAGCTGCTCGGCGCACCATTCCTGGACCACCTTCGCTTTGTGTGCTGGAGCAGAATCTTGTTAAAAGCCCCGGTAGGCTTCTCCGAAGTGAGAATCGGCCCACGGCTCGAGAACTTTTTCCGGGATATCCTTGTAAACCGCTGTGTTGATTTTCACGCCAGCTTCGACGAAAACTGTTGGAGTTTTTCCTGAAGATGTGACTCCTTCCCCAACCATAATGGATTGAGGCTTTTTCGTACTTTCCTGAAGACGTCCGTTGGCGATAGCATCAGCAAGCGAGTCCCCAATAATCCTCTCATTTTGGAGTTGAAGGCAGGATCCAACGTGAAAATCTTTTCATCGTTAAAGACGATGTCTGGAGCGCTTGTCACCGTGAATCGTTGCAGCAACCTTTTGCATCTTTCCAATCTCCTCTTCTTCATAGTGTCCGTCAGGAGTTGGCATTTCTGCGGACGATAAGGAAACTTCTTAAGCTTTCCCCTGACTATCCTCCTCATTGACCTTTCGCTTATTCCTACGTCCTTTGCCATCTGGTGCATCGATCTCCTGGCGTTCGTTCGGATTTTTCTCTCTCGTGTTTCGTATTTTTCCGGTTCGTAGCTGTCGTGGGACGCCCTCTTCCTTTGCTGTCCTCTTCGGTCTTCAATTCCTTGTAGCGTTTTACTGTATCCTGAACCGTTCTTCGGGGCACGGAAAGCATCTTCACAATATCTCTCGTTTGCTTGCCGGCCTTATGAAGTTCGATAATAGCACTTCGTAGGTTTGCGGCACCATAGTAGGAGTAGATATCGATCGGGTGGCGAGAAAAGTTGATATCTGTGGCGATAGTAGTGACGCGCCGCGCGGTGGTAGAAGTGTAAACTAGGGCTTAGGCGAGTGAAACGGGAAAATTTCTAAGAAATTAAAAAAAAATTAAAAATGTTTAGGTGCACGGGTAATTTTGCCGCACCCTGTATTCTGCAAAAAATGTTTCAGCTACCCTTCTTCAGCTCATCGCAAACGCAAATGAAGAATGAGAAAATCTCTCCGGCTGCAGTTAAATGTACAACGCACTGCGCATTCCTCTGCTTTCTAACGGTCTCACAAGCAGAAGCACACAAGCGTTATCGGAGCATTTTCCAATAAAATGTAAAACATACAGGTCGATGTTAGTTAGTCCATCCACGGAATGCGCCACGCATTGTATTTCTACGAAATGTCGTGGGGGCAATTTGAAAGCGTATTTCGTCTACACAATGACTTGCGGTGGGCAGCGAATGAACAATTCACTGTTTTATCCCAACTATAAAAGACATCTGCCAATACATCGACATCGAGGCAATGAAAGGTTTGGCTGCCCTGGGCGGGAACCGTGCCAAGAACATGGACACGTGGTGTACACGACAGGCGGTGCCTTCTCCAACTGCGCTACAACGCACCTATTCTATGCAACATTTATGTTATAGTTATACCATATAATTTAAAAAATGTACTTCTTATACACATTATTTAAGCCCAAAATTTGTATGGATCACAAACAAGCAGCGCGTCAGCCCAAACGGATTGCGAATATGAGTTCCGTGACCCCGTCCCCTCTTCGAGAGATATTCTAAGCATCTTCACGGACTTAATTAATGATGTAAAAACGTTTACTAGACAACCTAGTGACGTAGATGTAAAATTACACGAATAATAAATGGCCAGGGTGGGTGGTAGCGCAGTTGGTGGAGGCGCTGGCTTTCGCTTGCAGCCAATTCCACTTCTTGGTTCAGATTTCCGGCCAGGTAGCCAAGTCTTCCATCTCTTCGGGATCGGTGAATTGGTACGAGACTTGCCTGATAAGCACAGAGCGCTGACTTGTTCACCGCTTGGTCACCACAAATCATTTTACTGGCCATATACGCATACAAACGGCTCCAGTGACATTTCGCAGAAACACAATCCGCGGCGCATCCCAGCATGAATTGTTCAACGCTGTTCTTTATCCTTTCCATTCTTTATAAGCGATCATTGAGGCAGCTTTTAAAGCTTTGTGGATTTTCTAACGTTAAAAAAGATAAATGACGGCGTTATGCAATCCCTTTTGGGATGCGCCACGCATTCTACTTCTACGGGATGTCGTGGAGGCGATTTGAATGCGTATTTGGCCATACAATGACTTGGGGTGGCCAGCCGATGAACAAGTCAGCGCTCTATCCTTCCCAGACAAGTCTGGTACCGACTCACCGACCCCGGAGGGAAGGCACCGCCACAGTTGAAGTTCATCTTCGGGGCGTCTGCAGCTACCCCATGCCGACCCCAGAGGAACACCTACCTCGGAGGGAAGGCTTGGTTGGCTTGGGCGGGAAATCCGAACCAGGAACCTGGTATCGGGTGCAGGCGACAGTCGGCGCCTCCTTCGACTGCGCTACACGCGTCCTAACGTTTAAGATAATAATTGATTAGTATTTTTATGATCTTTGTATAACGAAAACCTAAGAAGAAAAGAGCAGAAAGTAACAGAAAATAAATAAAAAAAGCAGTATACATAAAAGAGAACACAGCAATCAGAAAACTTCTCCACCATCTAGAAAATAGAGTCAGTCATCAATAGTCTTTTCAAATAACAAGGATAACATTATTTAAACGCTTCTAAAACCTTTTGAAACGTTGAAATCAAAGCAGAAGAATTTCTGGCTTAGATGGTGTGTAGAAAACGTACGACTGAGGGAAGAGGAGAGGTCAACACCTTGGCTCCTAATTTCTCAATTTCCTGCCAGTAATTCTCGCAATGTGTGGTCGAACACCGTCACAGTTGAAGTTCATCTTCGGTGCGTCTGCATCTAGAAGAATCACACACAGCTTAGGACAGGTGAGGAGTAGTGGAGGCAGCATCAACCGTCGCGTGTATCCGTAATCGATCAAGGTTCAGATCTTAACCTGTTCAGATCAAGCAAAAATCAATCTTTCCACCGCTCCTAGAACGGCAAACTGTTCAGAAAGAATAGAAAACATTGTCGCTTCAAATGCCCAACGACTGTAAATCGATGCATGGGTAAAAGTTGCTTTGATTTGGGCACTACGATATATCGTAAAAGCAAAATGCATGGCGTACTCCTCGAAGAAATTCACTAACGTTGTCATTTATAAATTGTCCTCTGATTCATAGGCCTTGTAATATGTTTTTGGGAAACTTCGCCCATAGACCAGCCTTACCGGATTTTATTTGTTTATTTATTTATTTGCGGAAGCGTATAGCGCAGTCGGAGGAGGCGCCGGCTGTCGCGTGCACCCGATACCAGGTTCCTGGTTCGGATTTCCCGCCCAGGCCAACCGAGCCTTCCATCGTTCCGGGGTCGGTGAATTGGTACCAGACGTGTTTGGGAAGGATAAAGCGCTGACTTCTTCGTCGGCTGGCCACCGCAAGTCGTTGTATGGCCAAATACGCATTCATGTCGCCTTCACGATATCCCGCAGAAGTAGAATGCGTGGCGCATACCAAAAGGGATTGAGTAACGCCATCCTTTATCCTTATCCTTTATTTATTTATTTGCATATAAATTTGCGCACAATTTTAAAATAAAAGAAACTTACGGACACAGCATGGTGACTAACACAACGTGGTAAAAAAACAAGAACAAAATAGGAAGGCTTAAAAAATTAATGTTTAAAAATGTAATAAACTATAGTATTTACAAGAGAGGGAAAAGTTGCTAAAAAAGATTTTGGTGGAAATGTCTTTCATTTTTCCCAGCAATAGGGCATCTTCAGATGCTATGACCTAAAATTAGTATATTGATTGCTATTTAAAATGGATTTTAGGCGGAGCTATTCAATTTTTGCATTGAATAACATGGCGAGAGGCATTGATTTGAACATGTAAGAAGATTAATAGTTTATTCATGAATCTATGGCTCTTTCTCAGCATGGATCTTCCCTCACGAGATAAACTTTTTTTATTCATGCTCACACTCTTTCCATTACTATTTGGGTAACGGTACCTAGTTACTAGGTACTCAGGTGGTAGGACATTGATGGTTTTGTAGACGAGCGAATAAAATTATGTGCACTTAGGGAGTGTATCCTGGAGGTGAGCACGGTGTAGATGATTCCAGTTACTCGATTTCTAACCCTCTAAGGCCTTTGTCATACGATCGCTCACCCCGAGCGACGCCTAATGATATGCTCCCATATCGATCGGGCGACGCGATGGGATCGATATGGGTGCATATCATTAGGCGTCGCTCGGGGTGAGCGATGGTATGACCAAGGCCGAAGGTCGATTCCTATCCAGATTGATAAAGAACAATGTTGCCTTGACTAGATGAAAGGGTCTTCTTATGAGCAGCGGTAAGGTAAGAGGTTCGCCTAGGAGCTAATTCTGCAGTGATGGATGCAGAAACTACCATTAGAGCGTGCAAAGTTTCTCAGAATTTCATGTGGATGCGAAACGCACGGCTTACTCCGAAAGGTCGTTTACCGCCGACTTCCTGTCTTTCCCTTTCATTTTTTTCATTTTTTTTGCAAACATAGTAAAGCTACAAAGTCGTTTAAGGCGAAAGTGTGGTTAGCATTAAGAATGAAGGAAAAGTATAATGGACTACGTAAATCAATACCTTTTAGGTTGCGCCACGCATTCTACTTCTGAGGGATGTCGTGGAAGCAATTTGAATGCGCATTTGACCTATACATTGACTTGCTGTTGTAGGCAGTCGGTGGGCAGGCCAGCATTTTGCCCTTTCCAGACAAATTTCGTACAAATTCACCGAAGGTATGGAAAGTTTGACCAAGCTGAGCTGGATTCGAACCAAAAACGTCTAATTGGAATGTGTACCACAGCTGGCACCTCGTCTAACTGCGCCACCACGCGTACTGGTCTGCATAGATGATAAAAATTCTTAGAAATGGTGAAATAACCAGACGTTCAACGGCCTACCGGCTGCCAAACGTCTGGTTGGGGCTTCGCCCCAAACCCGGAGAATAGAACACCCCGAACGTCTCTTTCTCCTCTTTAGCCCTTCTCTCATTCATTAAAAAACTGGTTTTGCTATATAGAATGGTATAGCGGAATAGGGCAAAACAGGTCCATCACCTTCACTGGACCACCCCTAACTGGTCCCTTATCACTGGTTCCCCTCTATTGTCAGCCCTTCTCCAGTTCACTCTTCACTGGTCCCCCTCCCCCTTCGACGGTCCCTATACTGCTCCCACCTTCACTTGACCTCCCTTTACTGGTCCCCTCTTCGCTGCTCATCCTATCCTTCACCGATCCCCATTACTGGTCCCACCCTCATTGGTCCCCCTTTTATTCATCAACCCTTTTCCTGTCCCCCTTCACTGGACCCCTCCTCCTCCTTCATCGGTCCACCCTTCACTGGACCACTCCCCCCCCCCCCTTCACCGGTCCCCATTACTGGTCCCTTCCTCACTGGTCCCCCTATCCTTTACCGATCCCCATTGCTGGTCCCCCCCCCCCCCCCTTATTCATCAACCCTTTTCGGTCCCTCTTCACTGGACCCTTCCCCGCCCCCCCCCCCCCCCATTCACCGGTCCCCATTACTGATACCTTCCTCAACGGTCCCCCTTCACCTGGTCCCCTCTTTTACTGGTTAACCTTCTATCGGTCCCCCTTCACTGGACCCCTCCCCCTCCTTCACCGGTCCACCCTTCACTGGACCACTCCCCCCCCCCCCCCCCCCCTTCACCGGTCCCCATTACTGGTCCCTTCCTCACCGGTCCCATCTTCACTGGACCCCTCCCCCTCCTTCACCGGTTCCCCCTTCACTGGATATCCCCCTCACCGGTCCCCATTGCTGGTCCCACCTTCACTGGTCCCTCCTTTATTGGTCAACCCTTTACCGGTCCCCTTACTGGAACCCCATCCTTCACCGGTCCCCCATTACTGGTCCCACCTTCACTGGTAACACGTCGTCTAAATCCGGAACCCTCGCGCGACATCGGTGACACCTCTTCTGAACCCGGACGCCTGTTGAACAACGTCGGTGACATGTGCTCTCAACCTGAACGTGCTTTGCGTGACATCGTTGACACGTTGTGAGAATCCAGAACCCTGGCGCGACATCGGTGACACGTCGTCTGAGTCTGGAGGGCCTTTCGCGACATCGGTGACACCTCTTCTCAACCTGAACGTCATTTGCGTGACATTGGTGACATATCGTCTGAACATGGTCGCCTGTCGACAACTACAACAGTTGACAACTGGTGACAACCACAACCCCTTCCCCCCCCCCCCCCCCTCCACATACTTCCTCCCATCACACTCCTTCAGCACTTCTGTGCAAACAAACACACCCACAAACACACGCACTCATCCACGGACAAACGACCGTTCTCGCTTATATATAGTAGGATATTTTTTTAGAGCTAACAATCCAGTTCATTCAGTCATTTTCCATGACAACGATTTTCCATGGGAATTGTTGTTTTCGCTGCTGATCTATTCGTGGGCCTTTCCCAATAAGAAAAAAAGAAAAAACAATAACGTCAGAAATTGGGCTTTTGTTTGCGATTGGGTAAGATGTGCATTCAGAGGTTTACTGTATACATAATGTTCAAAGTAGCACGTCGGCGAAGACAGGATAGCTTCTAAGACTACAACCCCATGACGGGGAAAGGACAAGAACAATAGCCTCTAGAGAGCCAGCGCGTGAGCCACCTAACCCGCTAGAGTTCAATTAAATTTTCGTGAACATCTTCCTAATGGAAAAAATAATCGAATAATGTCCGCCTAAGAGAAAAGTGCGTTCAAAGGGCTCCAGTGGTATTGTTCTCCGGAAAACAAGCTGGACGACTTCCTACTAGACGCTGTAGAAAGGTCACCACAGGAGGAAGAAGGCTCACGCTGAGAGTTCAGGAAGTCTGTGCGACGAAATGTTCAGCCGGAATGTGGAGCTGAGCGCTGAAGGGAATCAGTCGGACGACGTGGGGGCTTGTGCTCAGCCTGGAAGCTTGTGGCTGTATGAGGCTGTTCGCATGAGTTCATCCTAAAGACTATGCATTAAGCGTCTGGCTACGTGGACACAGAGCATTCGCAAAGAATCAACCGACTCCGTCATCGCGCTCATTCATCTGATTCTCAGAAAATACCTGCACCACTTATTGTTTGGTGGCTAAAAGACTAGGACTAAGCCTTTGAAATTTTCGTATTTGTAACTGGGTACCAACTGCAGCTGCTAAAGCATTTCTTAATTTATTTATTAACCTATTTATTGCCAATTTATTGTTTATTTTTTTTAAAGTAAAATATGTGGGCCAACCAGAGAAGATTTCTACGATTTGCTGGGAGTTGGATGAGGCGTGTTGGGTAGGTGCTTTGATTGGTTAGGAAAGCCGGCGCGCTACTACCTCCAAATGGTGACATGGACCTGTTAGACGGCTTACTAAGGGTAAGAATAATTGAGATTTAATAACAAAAGGGCGCGTGGAGCGCAGTCGGAGGAGGCGCGACTGTCGCTTGCACCCGATACGAGGTTCCTGGTTCGGATTTCCCGCTCAGGCCAACCAAGCCTTCCATCCCTCCGGGGTCAGTGAATTGGTACCAGACTTATCTGGGAAGGATAAAGCGCTGACGTTTCATCGGCTGGCCACTGCAAGCCATTGCATGGCCAAATACGCATTCAAATCGCCTCCATATCCCGTAGAAGTGGAACGCGTGGCGCATCCCAAAAAAAAATGGAATAACGCCGTCCTTTATCCTTTTATTCTTTCATATCAAAAATCCTACATAATAATGTGTAGCTGCCAACAAAATTTATTCCAGAAAAGCTACTTAACGGGTGTTCACCCGGCTGGGTGCGAGGGCGGGTCAAGGAGACGGTAGCCAATCAAAACGCCGACTGTGGCAGTATACAGCCAGCTTCCTAATATTATCATGCGCTGTGGTTTGCCTCTGGAAGTCAGGAACATGGCGAAACTCGGCTGGAAACATACCACAAGCACGAAGAATAAATCTATAAATATAGAATGTAAACATATAGAGGGCTGCGGGTCCATGCATTTCTTCAAGAAATTGCTGTCGACTTATTTTTGTTCATAGCCCGTGCCAGAGTAACGAATGCCTCTTAGGGCCCGTTTATACTTCGACGCCGAGCGACGCGACGCCGTATTGTGGCCACATTGATTGTGCGACGCGATCGATCAATTTGGCCACTATGTATGTGTGCCAGCGCGTCGCTCGCCGTCGGAAGTAGAAACGGGCCTTATCCGTGTCTAGTGCTGTTTTGTGACATTTTTAGTAGAATTTGTACCATTTCTCAGTTGTTTTATGTGTGAGAATTACGTTCACGCTCTAAATAAATTAAAATAAAATAAAATAAAATAAAATAAAATAAAATCCAAGCAGAAAACAAACAACAATCTTGGTGGCGATGTCCGTTCCTCCACGTGGTGCCACTGGAAACTGTTCGCTATGCGAGCTAAGCTAAGCACGGACACTCGATTGCAGGCGACAGGCCCTTGTGACAGGCCGGCCTATGGAGATCCCATGTCACATCACATGGTTGATGGCGTTAACTGTTTGTCGAGATAATGCTACGGCGTCCGCGGGAGCCGACGCGCACTCGCAAAGCCCGGCGAGTGTGAGAAGTATGCGAGGGTCCCTGATGCGAGGACGGCATCGGGGGGCAACTGAGCAAGTCCAAAAGTCCCGTAACGTAAGCAGGACCCGCGTGGCTACGCTGAATGTGGGTACGTTGACGGGCCGCTCGTGCGAGTTGGTAGAAGCACTGGAGCGAAGACGAATCGACTTATGTGCGGTACAGGAGACGAGGTGGTCCTGTTGCAAGTCGAGGGACATAGGCCGAGGCTTTAAGGCCATTCTGTGCGGCAGTCCCAGGACCACCAGCGGTGTTGGTGTGGTCGTCTCCGAACGTTTCCGAGATGCGATTGCAAGCGTGGAACGTTTCAGTGACCGCTTGATGAAGGTCGTTGTTGCTGCTGAACAGCGTATGTATCATTTCTTCTCTGCATACGCTCCGCAGACAGGCTGCTCCGAGCGAGCGAAGGACGAGTTTTGGACCCTGCTTGATGAGAAGACAGCAGAGGTGCCGCCAGAAGACGCTGTCGTTGTCGCAGGTGATCTCAACGGCCACGTTGGGACTGCGAAAGATGGTTACAGCTGTCATGGCGGTTTCGGTTATGGAGCACGTAACGCTGATGGTGAGCGAATTCTTGAGTATGCGGACTCGCATAATCTCACCATCGCGAACACAATGTTTCGAAAGCGTGACTCCCATCTCGTGTCTTTCTATAGCGGGAATACCAAGACACAGATTGACTTTATCCTTATCAAGCATCGCGATCGAAGGCTGGTCACAGATGCGAAGGTTGTGCCATACGAGACTGTCGCCACGCAGCACCGTCCGCTGATCTGCACACTTAAGATCGCCCCTCCGAGGCTGAGGCAGGTCGAGCGATGCGGACCATCAAGGATCAAGTGGTGGCGGATGAAAGAGAAGGACGCAGCTGTTGTTGCTCGTATTCGGTTGCCGACGGTTACCAATGTTGAGGAGACATGGAAACGTGCAACCGATTCGATACTACAAGCTGCACGTTCCGAACTGGGCATGACGAAGCCTGGACGGCGTAAGATTGAGAAGCAGACTTGGCTGTGGACTGACGACGTCAAGGAAAAAGTCAAAGAGAAGAAGAGACTATATCACGCTTTTCTCAGCGACAAGACAGCCGACAATTGGCGTATGTACCAAGAAGCGAAGAGGGCGGCTAAGAAGGCTGTTGCCGTTGCAAAAGCTTCTCATTATGAGTATGTCAACGAGAAACTCGAGACGCGCGATGGTGAACGACAACTTTATCGGCTTGCCAAAGCACGCCATCGCCAGAGCGAGGACATCGAAAAGTTCTTTGGCATCAACGATGAGAATGGCCATCTGCTGATGAACCGCAAAAGGGCTATGGAACGATGGCATGACTACTTCGAGAGAATTTCAACAGTAGAGTTTGCCCATCCGCCTATCCCTTGCGTCCCTCCTACGCACGGTCCTGTGCAGAAAATCACTGTGGAGGAGACGGAAGTGGCTTTGAAGAAGATGAAGCCAGGCAAAGCAACGGGCCCTGACGACATAGCGGCCGAACTATGGAACTCGAGGTGCTGGAATCCTGCTGAATGGCTAACGAAGTTTTTCAACCAGGTTGTTGCGGAGAAGAAGGTTCCTGGTAGTTGGCAGCAAAGCACGACGATCCCGATCTGGAAGAAGAAGGGCAGTCCCGCGGACTGCACAAGTTACCGTCCAATCCGATTGCTCTCGCACAGTATGAAAATATTTGAGCGAATTGTGGATGGACGTATTCGCGAGATCGTCCGGCTTTCCACCAACCAGTGTGGCTTCGTAGCCGGCTGTGGCACCATCGACGCCATTCATGCTGTTCGTCTTCTTGTGGAAAGACATCGCGAGAAACAAAAACCGCTGCATCTTGCTTTCCTCGACCTGGAGAAAGCATTTGATCGTGTACCGCGTGAGGTCATATGGTATGCCTTACGACAGCACGGTGTCCCTGAAGAACTGATCGAGTGGGTGCGCATTCTTTACTCTTGTCCTAAGAGTCAAGTGCGAGCGCCGGCCGGCACATCCACGGAGTTTCCAATCTCCGTCGGTGTTCACCAAGGTTCCGCGCTTTCCCCACTTCTTTTCGTTGTCGTAATGGATGCCATTTCGCGAGACCTTCAGAAGCCTGCTCCTTGGACGCTGCTCTATGCAGATGACGTAATGCTTGCGAGTGAAGACAAGGCCGAACTTGAGCGACAAGTGCAAGCTTGGTGTGACCGCTTGGCGGCGTTCGGGCTCAAGCTAAACGTCCAAAAATCTGAGTACTTGACGACAGACGTAAACGAGACTGGGTCCATTGAGATCAATGGCACTGCGCTCGTACGAGCGACACATTTCAAGTACCTTGGATCTGCAATTGCGTCTGATGGTAGTCTGACGTGCGAGGTGAACTCAAGCGTGAGCGCAGCGTGGTCCAAATGGCGCTCAATGACAGGCGTTCTGTGCGACAGAAAGATACCGGAGCGCTTAAAATCAAAGATCTACAGAACCGTCGTCCGACCAGTAGCGATGTACGGTGCTGAGTGCTGGCCTGCAACGAAGGAAGTTGAGAGCCGCCTCAGCGTGATGGAGACGAAAATGCTGCGCTGGATGGCTGGTGTCACGCGTTTGGATCATGTTCGCAATGTCTCCGTACGTCAAAGGTTTGGCGTCGCTCCAATTGCTGACAAGCTACGTGAAGCTCGCCTACGGTGGTATGGCCATGTTCTTCGTGCGGACGGCGACACCGTTCGGAAGATTGGCCTCAACATAGATGTGCCCGGAAAACGGCCTAAAGGACGACCTAGGCAACGCTGGCTTGATACGTTGCACGTGGACTTAAAGGAAGCTGGTATCCACCCCGATCAAGCGTTTGATCGTGCGAAGTGGCGTCATCATACCAGAAGAGCGGACCCCGCTGCTAAGCGGGACAAACGCTGAAGAATAAGAAGAAGTCTCAAATCTTTGGCTGCCGGCCCGTATCCCACTGCCGAAACCACCGATATCGATCCTTGAAGCAACCTAATCGATATTGGCGTCACCGCTGTGCAGCGTGGCGGCTGTGATATTGACTACAGTTTAAATTTTATTAACGTCCGCCATAATGCTCATCTCAGCGGGTCTCGAACTATTGTCATTTCCTCTTCATTCTTTTTCATCATGGTTATGTCATCGTTAGCCGACGCTGTATTGCACTTTTGTCTGTAAACCCTACAATTACTGAAAATGACAATATTTTGGCAGAAAATAAAAGACTTTAAGTAATTGAGTAACGTATAACGCCAGCGTTCACGTGCTTTTGAAATGACACAGAAGACATCCGACACATGACGTTAAAACAACGAACACAAGAGAAACACGGAGAACACGAAAAAAGAAGGGAGAAGACAAGGGCAAAGAAAGGAGCAAATGGCATGGAAAAGGTGGCTATGCTTTCGTGACGACAATTGTCATTCTAGAAGTCGCATTCCAAGAAACGTTGAGTTCATCTGTGAGCATAGAGACCAGACAAGCCTTCTAGTTCTTCTTGTTAGGGGCTTAGAGTTCGGTTTCCTTACAGATCCGACACTTCAGGGAGTCTAAATACTCACGTCACTCGACGAACGTACCTATTCTGGGCCTGACGCATGAATAGCTCTTTCAAATAGTTCAGTTGACACCAGAATACTCAGCAGTGGGCAGCATTGAGAGGATTCAGAAAGACCTTTCTCAAAACAAACGAATACTCAAATGCCTTCGGAACTTCGAACCTTAACAGTAATGAGGTGAAAAGGAAGAATGGGAAGAACAAGAAGTAAGAATTCATAGCAATCAGCTCCTCTTCATGCCTTTTGGAGTACCACTACTGCGCAGAAGGAAGTACACTTCTCTTCATCCCCGAAAAAACCCAACAATGAGGAAATTCCAATAAAAAACTTTTTTCAGCTTTCGGCGTTTTTTATTATTATGAATCGCTACTAATCGATGTCTTGGAAAAACTGGGTATTAACGCTCCTCACCTAGCCCATGTCCAATAGCCAAAGAAAGCTGCGTTTAAAGAACAGCGAATAGTAATCTCTTCCATATAGCTTTGCTTGCCTCTGAATAAGAGATGAATAAAGGAATTAAATGTATTCATAGCAATATTTAAACAGTGTTTTACTGCCTATTATAGAGGTTATAAGCTGTCAGATGGATGCTTAGTCACGACCTCTTGCTTCAAGTGGAACTCGAACCCGCACCCTTTGCCTTCCGGGCAGGATGCTCACCTAATACCACGGGTGCAAGTATTGAATGGTACATGTAGCGAAGACGCACCTAATGGGGTGCGGAAGCACGCTATTGGCCCTACCGTTATCGCAGCTGCCAACCAAATGCCCTGCCTGGGCAGGCGGCTGATTAGCTGCCGCGGTTACGGTAGGAGCAACGGGAAGTTCCCGCAGCCCTGCAGTGAGTCTTCGCGACATGCACCTATTTCATAGTCAAACCTATGGAAGGGGTAGGCACCATGGGTGTGCGTAAAAGAAATTTGAAATTTCGTAAATCGTAAATCGTAATTACGAAAAATCTGTCGTAAATCGTAAATCGTAAACCGTAAATCGTAAGAGTCACTTGATCTGTAGAGCAGTATAACAAATGTTTCCAGAGGCTTTTTCTACTAATGTTTATCAGATCTGGCTCAATACCTACTTATTTTTCGTGTTAATTTCAGCTCAATCTGAACAGTTTTCCTATCAATCTATTATATTCTCCTTTTTTAGACTTCTTACTAGTAAGACACCTTTCAAATCAAACTTTATGCGTTTCAAGAAAGTCCATAAAACTGTTGATTCAAAAACTTTACTTTAGCCTATGCATTTTATTCCAACAAAAAGCCCGCATCGTTTGAATATTCATTACATAAATTCCTAACTTAGTATCAACCTTTTAGCTTGCGTATTAATCTGGAGTGTAGCAGAAACAAAAACTGAAAACTGGATAAAAACGCTTCACTACTGACAGTGCGAGGAAGACAGCAACTGCGCATGTAGTAATCTAGCAAACATACTGAGTCGCACGATAGGATTGAGCCTTATGTTCTGAGTGAATGCGCGGCGCAATCCCATCGTGTGTCGCGCCGAAAGATCTCCGCTTTTCTACATTTTGAAATAAGTCTGAAACATTCCCATGGCAGATGGATAAAAAAAAACTTTGGGCTGCCGGAACAGTGTGGTCATATTTCTTGGACATCTTTATAGTCCCCTTAAAATGGAAAGGTTAACTTGAGGCATCCTCAGTTTGATTCCATAGACGAGATCATTTTGATTTAGAAGGTGTCTAGCTTGGTTTAAAAGCAATCCTGTTTGAGTTGTGAGTTGGGAAGCTGAAACTGGTTCAGTTTGAGTTTACTGAAGTCTATTTTAAACGCAGCAAGTGAAAACGGTATACAGGACGCTGCAGGACGGCAGTCTCACATTTATTGCTTAATGGGAGGGTACCAAGCAATAACCACTGCGCGATACTCGAATTGAGAAATTCTGTTGATTGTAAAGAGATTGATTGCAAAGAAGGCGTTTCTCAACTTTAGAAGTGCTGTCAAGTTTTGAACCATCGATCTACATCAGCCATCGCGGTAAACTAAACCTACTTAGAGCGAGTCTACGCAAGTTTGCTTGTACTCGTCCGATTTTGAAAACTTAAAAATATGGCACTACTATTTAATAGTTCCCTTCACACGCTGGGTCTACCCTTCGCCAGTTCTGTGACGAGCATTTGTTCTCCGATAGTCTTAGACGACCATTCTAGACGAATTAGGGTAAATGCAATAATCTCCATCACATACTGAAAAGGGACAACAAAGGTGCCAGAGCCATTTCAACATTTTCTTGAAAATTTCGTTTTGACCACACTTTGTATACAAATTTGCTCTGCCCTTTGAGGTGCAATGTAAACCGACAGAAACATCAGTGGCTTATCTTCTCCACATGAGTGTAGCAACTTTCTAGACCCTGCCTCCAACCACGAATGAATGAATTTGCATCAATTCTGTTCGGTAGGATCTGCACGAATCCATTATAAACAAGTTGACTAGGCGTTATTACCAAACAGGACCTGGATCGAAGAATGCTCGTCTCTTTTTCTCTATGAAACTGCCTCCAGTGTCTTTCTGAGAACTGGAATGGAACAAGCTTTGACTGTCGGAATGCGATGTGCCTCGCTAGCTCTCGGCCGGAAACGGAGGAGCCCAGTCTCCTAGGCAGGAGATCACTTTTTATGATATACTGCACTTGTTTCTCCTTTTGAACTGGTCTGCTTTCAAGCGACAGTCCTCACAATGTTAGAAAAGTGCAAAAGTTAGTTAAGCTGAAAGGTAAGTCGTATTCGAGAAGCCATTGCACAGGAAGGTCTACCACAGTAGCACATTAGAACATCAAAAAACAACTCTAAAGGGAAGCGGAAACGCGCTATAGGAGGAAACCATTGGAGAAGGCACAGCTTTATAACTAGGTACACATAAATTTGGACGGCAGTTCGATGTTGATCAAAGATCACATTTACGAAATTTTACGATTTACGACTCAAAATGTCGTAAATCGTAAATCGTAAAAAATTCGGCAAAAATAGCCGTAAATCGTAAAATCGTAAATCGTAAATCACCCCTGGTAGGCACTATAGTTGTGCATATTCGACTATTCGAATAGTTATTCGAATAATTTCAGGTTTTCGAATACTCCAAGCTTTCTGATTTTCGATTTTCATTCGAAATCGAATATTCAAATACCAGGTATTTCGAATTCGAATAAAATAATATAATAAATTATTAGAATAGTCGAATGGGATCAACTATAATAAGCACGTTGGTAGTAGCGCCGTCGGAAAAGCAGTCGGCCGTGGTGTGCACAAGAGTCCTAAGTACCTAAGTACCTGGAAAGAAATGAAACACTGGGTTGTTCAACGGCTTGTAACGGCAGGTTACTGCATAAGCCAGATACGTATTCAAATCGGACCCATGACATCCCTAACAAGGAGAACCTCCAGAGTGGCGGTTAGATTTTGCGATGCAATTTTCACACGATGAAGGGTCCTGTGTGGGGATCTAAAATCATAGTCACCTTTTTCAGTTCGAAATGGTCTTCTGTGGACGAAAAAGTGTGTGTGGAAGCGCGAGCGCAAAGTTCATTACGCTCTGCTGGCACCCAACCGAATGTTATCGATTGGTGCAGTGGGTATTGATGTGGCCTCTTGGCAGCACCGAGTGGGTTTTGCGGCTCGACCCTCGGTGTCGCTACAGTTTTTGCACTCATCTGATCGTTACTATTATGTGCTTGCATGATCACAGGAATCCATTTGTAGACATGCTTTTAGTAAGTGTTAAGTATACCGACATCAAACCAAATTCTTGACCTATCCGGTGAAGGGTATGTGTTTGTGTGCACTTACGGTATCGTTGTTGATATGATATATTACAAATACAATCCATTGAGAGTTAATTCAAATGAAAGCAGAAAAGGGGTACATTTACTTACTAAAAGAATTTATCGTGTATAAATTGACTTTTGTGGTCACGCATGCACAAAATAATAACGACCCGATGTGTGCAAAAGCTATGGCGACCGGAGATCGAACCATAAAACCCACTGACCAGGAGGCGACATCACTATCCACTGCGCCAGTCGACCATTTTCGGATGGGTGGCAGTAGGGCGTGATGAACTTCGCGCTCGCGCTTCCACACGCCTTTTTTCGACCATAGAAGAGAATTTCGAAAAAACGACGGTTTTGGATTCCCCACATAGAATCCTATAACCTGTAAAAAGTGCATCGCAAAAGCTCACCGCCATTCTGGAGGCTCTCCTTGTCAGAAGTGGAAGTCGTGGCGCATACCGAACAGAGATTGATTAGCCTTGATCTTCATGTATTATTCTTTGTTGGAAAATGTTTTGATGCGGTGGTGCAGTTCTATTTGTTCGACAGGAGTCATCGTCAGTGAGCAGAGGAATGCGCCATGCGTTATACTTTCAGCTGCACCCGTAGAGATATTTTTCATTTGCTTAGGTGTGTGCTGAGAAAGAGTTGCTGAAAAGTCTCTGTAGAAGACATATTGATATATGTTACTCTAGAATTATTTTCATTTTAAAAGATCTATGCATGAACAGCTCCTTTATCCTTTAGTGGTAGGAACCATTTGGCCCGAAATAGAGCCAGGTCACAGAACTGAAGGCGTCCTCTAAAATGTGGGCTTTTTCCAGGGAAAACAAGTGCTGTATTTTTAGGGCTTAAAAAAGGTGAAAGAAAAAAGACGAAATTATTTAGTTCATCGTTCTTTGGGATGCGCCCCACATTCTACTTCCACAGCATGTCGTAGAGACAATTCAAATGCGGATTTGGCCTATTCAATGGCTTACGGTGACCAGCTGATGGAAAAACTCAATTTTTTAATCTTCCCAGATACCAATCTACCGAGCATGGAGGGATTGAAAGCTTCTTGGGCGGAAACCGCCTGATCACGTATCGATTTGGGGTGCATGTGAAAGCCTAACAAGGAGTTGTTTGGTGTGCGCGCGACGCGCGACGTGAGTGGTCGAATTGATCAATCGCGCCGCTCGATCAATTCGGCCACTACACATGCATCGCGTCGCGCGTCATGCGCACACTAAACAACCCCCAAGCATTTTTCCACTGCGCTACACGCGTCGTGGACTAACATGGCCGGAAACACAGGAAGAGAGACAGCAGAGTAGCAAAAACAGCCATTTCTAGACGAATTTCGGAGAACGCCACACTCCTGATCCCTAGTCGTGTTAAAGTATATCTATGCAGTCAATAGAGTAGCTACTCACAGTAGGTCATTAGTCATCTCAAGCACTCATCAGAATACAAGAGTATTCTGGCACCAGAACACCAAGCAGATTCATTAAGAAGATTCAGAATTACATTCAGTGAGACAGAATAAGACAACCAGGAATTCAAACGCCTTCAGAATTCTGAATGTTATTCAGTGTTTCGCGGTTGATGTCATTCAAGCTTACTACGGTGCAGGAAGTTCGCCTTCATTCATTCGAAAAGGAAAAAGCTATGACGAAAAAGCCTCAGTAAGGTTCTTTGTTCAGCGTACGCCGTTTTTCTTTATGATTTTGTCCAAATCGCTCTTAATTGCTGTTTTCCAAAAACTGGGTAATTATCAAGACACACATGGCCTAGGGCCTTGAAAGGTAGGCTAGAAAACCAGCGTTTAAGGAAAAGTGACCATGTTGAATTGTAGAATAGCTCGTTTTCATTTAGATACATGAGGTTCATAATCTCTACTGTAGGATCTCTTGAAACTATTGAGCCAAGATTGGTGTATTTCCTTTTTAAAGTGATTTTAATAATAGCTTTTAGTAAACGGAGAATTTTTTGTAATAGGGTATGGGCGCGTGTAGCGCAGTCGGAGGGGGCGCCGACTGCCGTCTGCACCCGATACCAGGTTCGGATTTTTCGCCCAGGCCAACCATGCCTTCCATCCCTCCGGGGTCGGTGAATTGCTACCATACTTGTCTGGGAACGATAAAGCTGACTTGTTCATCAGCTGGCCACCGCAAGTCATTGTATGGCCAAATACGCATTCATGTCGCTACCACGACATCCCGTAGAAGTAGAATGCGTGGCGCATCCCAAAAGGAATTAAATAACGCCGTCCTTTATTCTGAAGAACAGGAAAAAATGCCAAAAACTAGACAAAAGCAGATAGGAAGCGAATACTGAAGATTTCCACTTTTCTATCATGTTGATCGAAAAGCCTTGCAACACTAGCACAACAATATTCAATTTGTCCCTATTTGCTAAAACAGTTGCTAAAACAGAAGCCCAGCCCACGATATATTCCCCATCTAAGCCTAAGGTTCTGCCCCATCTTCAAGCAGCCTTTCAATTCTTTTCCGCCAGAATTCCGAGGGCTGTGAGGAAAAGAATTCAGAAACCTCCATTTCCAGATGACGTCGATCATCGAACTCTCTACCTCAAATATGCTGCTTCAGAGCTCTGAACAGTTGGTGGTCAGAAGGAGCGAGGTCTGGAGAGTGCGGTGATGGGGCAGAACTTTTCAGCCTAACTCCTGGAATTTCTCGCGACTCACTTCTGCGACATGAGGACGCGCGTTGTCGTGCGGCACGTAGAAATTTCCCGTTCTGGACGTTTTTTTTTGCGTATGAAGTCGGTCAAGCTCTGGAGCTGGGTAGCGTAGACAGATGCTGTGACTCTGTATCACTATCCAGCAACTCCCAGTAAAGCATGCCTTCTGAGTCCCACCAGCAACACAGAAGAATCTTCTTTTCGTGGTGTCCACGTTTCGGTTGTCTTGGAGCCGGTTCTTCGTCAACCTCTCGCAAGTGTGTCTAACATAAAGAACCCAGCTTTCACCGCCAGTAACAACGTCCTTCAGAAAATCCTTTCTGTGCGGGCGAAGTAGCAGTGGCTCAGCGACACTGATTCGGCATGCCTTGTCGGAGTTCCGCAACTCATATGGTATCCAAGACGACAGAACTTTGCGGTACCCAAGGATCTCCAGTTGCCTCACGACGGTGCGTACATCCAAGTGTCGCCGCCAATTCGCGAGTGGTTGAATTTGGCTTCACCTTGAAGACTTCGCGCAGGAGCTGTCTTCTTACACAACGATGAAAAAGTCAGAACTTCATCCTTCGCAGGCATGTCTGGTTCCAATTCAGGGACCCCGGAAGGAAGGAGGCTTAGTGTGCATGAGCAGGAAACCCAAACCAAGAACCTGGCATCGGGTTCATGCGACAGCCGGCACTTTTTCCGACTGCACTACACTTGCCCAACAGATTAAAAATGAAAAAATCATTATTCGATCGAATGTATTTCACAAATCCGATGTCTAAAGCTCCTAACGAAATAAAGTTTTACCCAAAAACAGGAAGAGTTAATGAAGGAAGCGCAGTCTGACATATGCATTTCTATTTTAGGTCCTGCGTTTTTCATGATCCTAACGCTGAACTTGCACGGTCTAAATAAATATGCGTGAAAATGCTATATTTAATTAATTTATTATATATTTTATTTATTTATTAACTATTTAACTACTAGGCTGTCGCTCTCCGATTGGGAGCTTGCTTTTGAAAAGCGCGAATCAACACCTTCAGGACGTCCTTAGAAGTAAGGTGGTGATAGAAAAACTGGCGAGAACGCCATGTAAGTGAACAGCTTAGTGCCTATAAGGATAAAGGATAAAGAACGGCGTTACTCAATTCCTTTTGGGATGCGCCACGCATTCTACTTCTACGGGATGTCGTGGAGGCAACCTGATTGCGTATCTGGCCATACAATGACTTGCGGTGGCCAGCCGTTGAACAAGTCAGCGGTCTATCCTTCCCAGACAAGTCTGGTACCAATTCACCGACCCCGGGGGTTGGAAGGCTTGGTAGGCCTGGGCGGGAAATCCGAACCAGGAACCTGGTATCGGGTGCACGCGACAGCCGGCGCCTCCTCCGGCTGCGCTACACGCGCCCTTAGTGCCTAGAAGCAAACAAAATGACTCTAGCACATGCATGGTATTCCTATCTAGCCGGGCTAGGGGTGCATGGCGCGACCCAGCGTCGTAGTGGTGAATTCCACGTTAGCTGGCTGGCTTTATTCTAAGATCTGTGCAAGCAAAATGACATTGTCATCGAAAATTAAACACAACTGTGCGAGCAATGTTGCTGCAGGACAACTGACGTCATCGCCGAGATGATTTATTAAATTTTTAGCCAAGTAAAATGCACGACAACAGTTTAATCATACTGGCCTGATTCATAGTAATATTGCACCATGAGCAAGGCGCGTGCTATGGCACGAACGGCGACCTTCCCCAAAATTAATTTATTTGCCGCTTCCTGAATTATCCGCCTTTGTTTTCCTTGACTTCTGGGGGAAAGATGTGCCTTTGTTGTTCGCTCTGCCTGGAATCTGTGACCGAAGGGAAGGAACTCCACGAAGCGCAGCCTCACGATGCTCCTGCCTTTAAAAAGCCTTCCAAACCTCTTAAGAAGGGGTATATAAGAGTAAACCGTTGATGTACATATAGCAAAGAGTATGTGGCGTAATCCAACAGGGCTCATAGCATAACCTTCAACATGGCAATTTAAAAAAGAAAACAAAATAATTTTTTTAGAAAAAAATTGAAGCTAAAACTTTCATCAATATATAGGGTTCTTTGTGAGGAATATGAAAAAAAGATAAAACAAAAATAAGCAGGCTGCAGATAAATGTAGCGATTAAAAGCGGAATTGGGTAACAGTGAACAAACCATAAAAATGGAAGGAAGAGAAGTCCAGAATTCATTTCGACGCCAAAATTACTCAAAACATAGAAAAAAGGTTTCTTTAGATTGAAAAATCCGTCACGAATTCTTAAAGCATAAAGCCTTAAATAATACAGTCCATGCATGGACAAATGAAGGGGTAACGGCTTCGTGGGAATCGCCGCCCATTTGTTTTAACACTTTTAGCCGAAGCACCGAAGCGATGAGGGCGGCTGTGTACTTTAGTTCCATAATGCGAGAAAAACCTCCATCAACCTTCATATTGCACGAACACCAGAGTTGTGTTTGGGCGCTCTTCAGCTGTTAGATTTCCGCACTTTAGTGCTAAGTATACAATGTTCACGTCAAGCAGAGTTCTTCAAAGCGATGTTCATCGTTTAAAAATCAAATCGAACAACTTCCGATTCGAAACGAGCGCCTTCAATTTAACGTGTAGATTCTCCAAAAGCAATAAAACAGTTTTTGTTCAAAGAAGATTCGGCACGACTTTCGTTTGAAAATTTTAATCTATTTGCTTTAAAAAATGAATTGTGAATTGAAAGTTACACATGGACAAATTGTGCATTAAAAACAATTAAAGACTACACAGGCTATATATTAGGTTGTCACATAAGTCCCCGCCGTTTTTTTCAACGATTCACTGCAGATTTCGCCGGCGGTCTCTTGCATAGCGCTGCATAGCTTTCGAAAGAGAATGAATTGCTCTATCAGACCATATATTGCATTTCTTTTGTTATCATGAATTTTGTCAATTTTTAGGTCGTTGAAATGAAAAGTGAAAAAGTGAAAAAGTAGCCATTTGCGCACTTGTTCTCTCCGCTTAGGTTTGTAATTTTTGCGCAGTTTTTTATAGCATTCAGAAGAAAATGTTCTGCACTTGAAGAATATGTGTTGGTCCTATTTTCTCACTTGTCCTTTATTGATTTTTAGGCCATCAAATTGGGACGTCCGAAGGAGGATGGTTATTTTTGCCGACAGCTCCTGCTCTGTGGTTGGACTTTTTGGGTTGGTGTTATATGTCATTCGAAAGAGAATGTCTTGTTCTATAAGAATATGTTTCGAGTTTATTGATTTCTTTTGAATATCAACAAAATGCCAAAAAGAGAAAAATAGCCTTCACCAACAACTCCTTCTCCTTCTTCAGTTGTTGATATTGGACAGAAATCAGCGTGAGCCAATAAACGCGACATAAATTCTTATTGAGCAAGACATCCTCTTCCAGACGACATATAACACCAAGCAAAAAAGTTCAACCACAGAACCGGAGTTTTGGTAAAAATTTGGACGGAAAAATCGGAATTCACAATTTGATGGCCTAAAAATCAATAAAGGGCAAGTGAGAAAAAAGGACCAACACATATTCCTGTAGTACAGAACATTGTCTTCCAAATGCTCTAAAAAACTGCGCAAAAAAATCACAAACCTAAGCGAAGAGAACAAGTGCGCAAATGGCTACCTTTTCACTTTTCCACTTTTCACTTCAACGACCTAAAGATTGACGAAATTCATGATGAAAAAAGAAATGCAATAGATGATCTGATAGAGCAAATCATTCTCTTTCGAAAGCTATGCAGCGCTATGCAAGAGACCGCCGGCGAAATCTGCAGTGAATCGTTGAAAAAAAACGGCGGAGACTTATGGGACAACTTAATAGATATGATAGTAAAAAACGAGCTCTGGAAAGGTACCTTTTGATAGCCTGTGTGTGGAATCGATCCGTTTGCAAGCACTTGTAGCTCATGTATAATATACCACTTTCAAACCAAATTGGACACTTTTCACGTCAAATTGGGCCCTCTTCCAACCTCGCCCAAGACTTCTAAAATCTAAGAGAACTCTTCCGAATTTAAGCAACCTTCATATGTACGTGTTGAAAAAATGAACACGAATAGTTATGTAATGCAAACACAGGGAATAGAAGAGATCTGGTATTTTAGGGCGTAATCTGGTGTTTAAGGGCATAATATGGTTGCTGGGCGCGTGTAGCGCAGTCGGAGGAGGCGCCGACGGTCGCGTGCACCCGATACCAGGTTTCTGGTTCGAATTTCCCGCCCAGGCCAACCAAGCCTTCCATCCCTCCGAGGTAGATGAATTGGTACCAGGCGTGTCTGTGAAGGATAAAGCGCTGACTTGTTCATCGGCTGGCCACCGCAAGTCATTGTATGGCCAAATACGCATTCATATCGCTTCCACGACATCTCGTAGAAGTAGAATGCGCTGGCGCATCCCAAAAGCGATTGAGTAACGCCGTCCTTCATCCTTTTTATCTTTATCCTTATATGGCTGCTGCTTTGCTGCGCTTTAAAACAAAATTTAATTCGTTATTTTTTCTCCAAAAGTAAAAATTTTATAAAATTATTACATTCATTTGGGCAGTTAAAGTAAAAAATTCAAAAACTTATTCTAAAAGTTCCCTGAACAAAAATTGTTTCTAACCATCCCTATTGTGTCTGTAGTTCAACCTGTGTGAAGCTTGTTCAATTCGGAAGAGCTCTCTTTGATTTCGAAAGTCTTAGGTGAGGTCAGAAGAGTGTCCAATTTGACATGAAAAGTGTCCATTTTAGTTTTAGAAGTGTCCAATTCGTGGAAATGGTACATATACGTCATCAATTCAATGCGCGTTCAATATTTAGGAAAAAAAAACGTAGAACACATGATGCATTCATGCATGAAATAACACCACCCTTTACATCGATTCAAATTTTGACGGCACCCTGTTCGCAGCGTTGCAAATTACTGAAGGTTTGAGCAAGGAAAGAGACTGCAGTTTCTAAAAAGAAGAAATTTTTGGTCCTCAATTCCCGTGCTGTGGCTGGGAAATCGTTGAGAATATATGCATTTTTGCTTCAAATTGGACATGTTCCAAATTGAATTGGATATTTTCAAACTAATTTGAACACTTCTCAAATCAAAGGCCTTTGTCATACCTTCGCTCACTCCGAGCGAAGCCTAATGATATGCACCCATATCGATCCCATCGCGTCGCCCGATCGATATGGGAGCATATCATTAGGCGTCGCTCGGGTGAGCGATGGTATGACAAAGACCAAACAGAGCACTGATCTGTGCAAGCTTGATTCTGTTAAAATCAAACAGAGCATCTTCCAAGGCAACACGAGCGTTCTCCTGACTGAACTGGAAACCCTCCGAGAAGGTTAAACCTTTTCGTTCGAGGGAGTTGTTGTAACGCTTTCTTTTATTCACAGTTCTCTGAGAAAACAGAGAATCCCAAAGCATGTATCAAGCATTCTCGGAATTTATAGCAATTAATCCTGATCGTATAAAGAGGAATCAGTCAAACCTTGATGGTTCCTTGAACTTCCTTGAAATTTTAAAATTCAACTGCTCTAATAAGTCCGAGTTGCAACTGCTTGAAACTTTACCATATTATTGCATCTGTTTTTTCCTTAAGGAAAAGTATTGATTGATGCTTAGCCTAAAGTGCAGGAAGGCAAATCTATAGCTCTAAAAAGAGATTGCGCCATGCACTTGTCCGTGACGTCGCCATTTTATCCGATTGATAGCAGATTTGCTGTTTGCATGGAGTTTTACACCTTTAAACAATATAACAAAGAAGATTGTAAAAAACGCACTTGCACTTTGATACTTTATGTAAGCAGCGTTTAGAAAAGCAACTATCAATCAAATAAAAATCGCGACGACCTTTTCAAGTGTTTTGTTGCGCTTTAAGACTAAATTTAGTTTATTATTTTTTCTTTAAAAAAACTTGTATAAAATTATTACACTCGATTGGACAACTGAACTAAGCAGAATTCAAAAAAGTTACAGCAAGTATTTCTTAAAAAAATTATTCTACCCTTCATGAGGTTTAACTTCGTAGTTTAACTTGTAAGAAATTCCTTTCAATTTGGAAGACGTTTAATTTGATTTCAAAATCCTGAGGTTAGCTTACAATCAAAAGTGTCCAATTTGATTTGAAAAGTGTCGAACTCGACATGAAAATGATATATACATACTTTGCTTTGCGACTAGGGACACAATTTTAAGAATCATGGAGTCTGTGTGATCTACGCAAACCGTAAAACCCAAAACCGAGATTTGGCAGCATGGATCGATAATGGTAGGCTGCATAAAGTCGATACCGTAATTGCGAGAAAGAGAAGTGAGGAACTCGTTGGTCATACAGCCGAATGCAATGTCTCTTTAGGGTATGTCAGGTCAGCGCAATTATGATCGAAGGCCTCTACATCAGCGCTCGATCTGGTGTGTCCAAAAATTGGCGTCCGAATTGGTTGAAGATTTTTAGAGAAAAACTGCATAATTACAATTCTGGGCTTTCCAGCATTCATTCTGCGAAGTCTGAGAGTGAAACGCTGTAGAAACCCATTCGCACTTTTAAATGAAGTCTTCATTTTAAGCAGTTGAAATTCTGCCGTCTGATCACCTGGTTTTTCGATATTTGACACACGGAGTCTCTACATTGTGTATGGTTAACGTTGACTTATCTTTGGACTAACTCGTTGCTTAGGACTTAGATATTTGCAGCCAAACTAGGCAACAGAGAATGTTGTTTACCAAGGTTCACTTGCAGTTTTGACGAATCGCAACCAGCACGCAAATGCCCAAATAAACTCGAAACGTAAATTTTCTATGCCATTTTTCCTCATTAAAGGTGAGTAGATGTCAAGCTACAATAACAAGCTTACACTGAGCCTTCCGTTGAAATAAACGAAATCGGTTGAAGCAGCTGCAGACTCTCTATCTTCCTGCCAAATTTGGTATCAAATGAAATACCGCAGCCAGAGGAAGATCATAAAGGGCAGGGAAATAAAATTTAACTAGGTATAAGAATTTTAAAATTCAACTAGGCAGCACTATTTGGGCCTATGGACATAATTAAGCGAGACTCCGCGACGGTGTTGGGTCGGGTCACAGTAATTAAGACTCTTCTTAATTGCGGCACTGGTTTTCAGGCTTCCATCCACTTTTTAATGGCGGTTGCATGCTCATTGGTAGAAAGGGTGATGTTAGGAGCCCTTGTAAATTTTGGTGAGAAAGCCTTTATTTTGAACAAAGTTATCATGATGCGACGCAAAAGACGCGTTTTTGCGTCGCAAACGTCGTTTGGTTGAATGTTTAGCGGCGGTACTGTAGGTAGAGAATACTCGACAATCATCGTGAGTACACCCCCATACCCGCTACCACTTCACGCTCCGTAAACAAAAATGCGTTTCACTGAGATCACCTGTTCTTTGAAGAGGCTTAGTTCTACCATACCCTTGATACCATTCATGAATACGAATCGCACCCACTACCCAGTGCGAGAAGTAAGTACGACTCACTTACGGTATATCTACCTATACCATTGCTTGATGTGTTCGGGCCCTGTTGCGTGGGTTTACATACCTGTCAAGAACAGTAAAAGCACTTGTAAAACTAGCATGTTCACCTTGTTGTTTCAAGTAAGCAGCATTCACACTCAAATGAAAAAATGCGACGCGATGGACGAGTGAACGGCGCGATCACTTCTCTTAAATGTTAAAAACAGCTGCTGCCTTTCTGCATTTTCGAATAAAATTAAAACTATTATTCTTCTTCAAAAAATCAAAACTTTCTAAAATTTCAGACAGTGTGCGCACTTATTGGACAAGTGATTAAAACATTTGCAGGAAAATTCATGCTCAATTTTCTTCAGACAAAAAAATCATTTTAATCTTCTTGAAGAATCTTCAGCTGTTAGGTCAGGGGTCCCCCACTACTGTGCAATGTATGTTTTGTGCTATCCTATTATGTTTTTAATGGACTGCACAGACGGCTCGGCACCGATGACGTGGCATCGATCGATTGTGAGCGGTGTCGGCGCGGTGAGGGAGCGCGCCGAGCCAGCCAATCGCGGCCAGGGGCGGGCTTGGAGCGCGCTCACTCCATATAAGCCGGCCGGCATGGGCACAAGGTCCATTCTAGCATTGTGCTTTCTCCCGAGCGGTCGGGAACCAGTCTACTCTTGTCAGTAGCCGAGTAATCGGCAGTCAACCGCTTAAGTCTCCCTCGGACCGGCAGGGTCCCCCAAACAGCATAGCCAAGTTCCGGAAAGGATCCTGGGAACAAGGTGAGGCAGCATCTCCCCGCCAACCTTGCGTCCAAGGGGAAGGTCTGCGCATACGTCTGTTAGCGTCGCCGCTAACTGAGTCATCGCTCAAGGGCGCACTCCCCACTCAGCCGACACCGCGGGTATAGGTCCCACTCCTCTCTGTGAAGTAGCTATTGTCTGCATAGACTCTCCGGTCCATAATAGTGTAGCTATAGATAAACCTTTATATACACTGCGGTGTGCTGTGTCCGTGAACTGGTCAACAAGCCAGAAGTATCGTTGGAAGTTGTCACTTGCTGGTGCGGTACGAAGCCGGAACCTTCTACTTTCAGATCGAAGTGATCATCTCTCCGAAAGTGAGTAATGAGCCGTTAGTCAGAAAGCCCGGTAAGGGATTCGATCCTCTCCGAGCCGGTCGGCAACGACCGGGAAAGGTTGCGTGCGGATAGATCTTTCGGCATAGCCGACTTGAGGTCCTGGCCAAGCTTCCCATGTCAGATTGCAGACCCAGCCACGATCCAACCATCCACTAGACACCAAGGGGTCACTACACACACTGACACAGCTAATTCTGGAAAATACTTGTCTTGTATTGCAAAATGTTCAGATTGATTTAAAAAGCGTTCATTTTGACGTGAGAATGGTATGAAATTATTACAAGAGGTAGATCATTTAAAATAGAAGGACGCCAAAGTTTAGAAACATTTGGAAACAAAACGAATGTTTAGAAACAGAAACAGAAACATCAGTACTCATACAACTCAAGCTAAAGTGCAGTATAGCATCTAGTATAGGCTAGAAGTTGAATAGCTATGAAAAAAGTAAAAGTCAGAGGCGAAAGAGGGAAGACAAGAAGCGAAGGAGTTCTGGGGAGGGCAATTTTGATGCTCCTCTTTTTCCGGTGGACGGGCTTCAGTGCACAATTTTTTATTTAGCTGTAGATCTGGGCGGTTCTGTGTTATCTTATGTGAGAAAACAGGTCAAACTTTTGCATTTTTTTGTGATTGGTTTGTGCTGCACAGTACTTCTACCCTCAGGTTGCTCCTCCGCCACCGATCCATGTTGAACGACAAACGTTGCCCGCGCTGGATACGCAGAGGCGTATCTCACACGGGTGAAATTTTCCGTCCAACATGGGATAATGCTGAGTTCTGAATGCGGTCGCTCGTCATACGACGACGGTGTCACCTCTTTTGACTCCAGACGCTTGCTGCTCGACGAGGGGGACTCGTCTTCTGGATCCAGACGCCCAGAAACGCGCGCAGATGCCGCTGTGTCAAGCAGGAAGAGGCTGCGCTTCCTCGGCTGCAACAGCATCCCATGTTGAACGACGAACATTGCCCGCGCTGGGTACGCAGAGGCGTATCTCGCGCGGGTAAGATCACTCGAACGTCACTGAGGGCTAACTCAATTATATAGTGGTAGATAGATAGATAGATAGATAGATAGATAGATAGATAGATAGATAGATAGATAGATAGATAGATAGATAGATAGATAGATAGATAGATAGATAGATAGATAGATAGATAGATAGATAGATAGATAGATAGATAGATAGATAGATAGATAGATAGATAGATAGATAGATAGATAGATAGATAGATAGATAGATAGATAGATAGATAGATAGATAGATAGATAGATAGATAGATAGATAGATAGATAGATAGATAGATAGATAGATAGATAGATAGATAGATAGATAGATAGATAGATAGATAGATAGATAGATAGATAGATAGATAGATAGATAGATAGATAGATAGATAGATAGATAGATAGATAGCTATGGGACAAAACTATATGAAACAAGTGAACACGAGCATTTGCCACACCAGCAGCATCTTACAAAAACCAGTGAGGAACAGTCTTCTCCATATTCGCCAAGGGCCCATCTTCACTATACTATCTTTGAGATCCGGTTCAAAAGTGATAAGTAGTGACGACAGCACGTTTAGGTGAGAACGACATTTTTAGTACACTTACGTAAGGATATGGCCCGGGTTCATAATATTCAACCGTAAGGTATGCGAATTTGTGTGCAGTTACGGAATCATTGGTGATATGGCAAGACATGGTAGTGGTGCAGATACGCATCGTTGAAAAACCAGCACAAACGAAGGCGCAAATAGACACCCATGGTTTGCTGTAAGCATTGATCGCCTTTAGTTGACTCCTGTGAACATGAGAAAGTGTAAAAACAACAAACTAATACGTGCGAAAACATTGGAATCATGAGGACTCGAACTTAAATGCCCGCCTCTATGAGGCGGCACTCCTACCGACTGCGCCACCGAAGCACATCTCGTGGGAGGTCATAGGGGTTGATGAGTGTTGCGCACACGTTTTCACATCTCTTTTTCACGTCTTTAAAAGAGCGTTCAGCAAAAACTAACCGTAATTCTGGACTCCGCTCAAAGAGCACGACATCCTGTCAAAATAGCATCGCAAAGGCTCGCCATGAGTTTGGAACCTTTCCTTGTTAGATTCTAATCTTTTTCTCACGGAATGCAACCGTAGAAGATCCTTGACCTGATCATCAGCTGGTGAAGCCGTTCTAACCCTTTCAATGCTATTCTTGTATCACGAGCGAGTTGCGAAAGATTAGCGTGAATATTGCGTTTGGTCAGACGGGTCTGGTGGTATATTTCAATTCGATTCAATTCATTTGCGTATCCTATAATGCGCTTGTAATCACAACATGTGCATACTACCTTCACGACACTCTCATACTCTTTTAAGCAAGGTAGATGTTCTTGGAATCAACTGCACTTCTTACAAATCAAAATGAGCTTTTCCGCATTAAAATTCAAAAATTAAAACCTTCCGAGACGGTTGAAATAATTTTTGGTTTGAGGGAAATTTAGCATAACCTTCTTTGAATTTTGGTAAGAGCTACCTATTGTAATAAACTTATACCGTCCTTACGTCAAAATTGGATACTCTCCTAAGGAAGCTTGACGCTTTTTTGATTCACCTGCCAAAAATAACTGGTCATACTGCAATCAAAACTTTATAAAAGGCACATTTTTAAGAAAAATAATGAATTAAACTTAGTATTAAAGCGCACAGGGACGTGTAGCGCAGTCAAAGGAAGTGTCGACTGTCACGCGCACCTGACATCAGGTTCTTGGTTCGGATTTCCCGCCCAGGCCAACCAAGCCTTCATCCCTCCCGGGTCGGTGAATTGATACCGGGCGTGTATGGGAAGGATAAAGAGCTGACCTGTTCATCGGTTGGCCACCGCAATTCATTGTATGGCCAAATACGCATTCATCTCGCCACCACAACATTCCGTCGAAGTAGAATACGTGGCGCATCCCAAAAGGATTGAGTAACGCCATTCTTTATTCCGACCCTTAAAGTGCACAAAGGCAGCAATCATTTAATATATTAAAGGAAGAGGTTGCGCCATGCACTCGACTATTCGATTGGTAGAGTACATGCTGCTTCTTTGAAACAGAGGTGTGTGCATGTGTGCGCTTTTTGAAACTGTTCTTGTTGTATCTCCTACATCTTCGGCTACGATCTAGTTGAGTGCACGGGTGATCTCCTCGCTCAATACATTAACTGATCGCTGCCTTGCTGCGCTTTAAAACATAATTTAATTCATAGTTTTCCTCGCAACTAAAGTGTGCTCAGTTATTGGGTGGGGCAAGTGAATTAAAAGAACAAGGACAGTTATTCTAAATTTCCGTTGAATAAACCATTATTCTAATCGTGTCGAGGAGTCCTCTAGTTTAACCTGGAAGACGCTCGCTTTGACATGGAAGATTTCAGAAGAATTCCAGAAGTGTTGCCAAGCTTGCTCAAGAGAGTGTCCAATTTGTAAGCCAGCATCCTGCCCGGAAAGCAGAGGGCACAGGCTAGAGTATCACTTCCTCGATTGACCGCAAATAAATATATCTAACTGCCAAAAAACGTCTGTAACAGACGATCTAGGCTTCAAAAAAGCATTCGGAACTTTCTGAAGTTGTTAATTACTGTGCGTTTACATAAATATATTCTACAAAAAGCAATGCAGTTCTATGTTCGAGTAGTGATTGTTTCAAATGCTTAAAGAATCACTACACTGTTTAAACTTGTCGTTAGGCGGGATTTTTTATTCCGTCGCGGAGCCATCAAAGTTACCAATATCGATCGTCTGCGCCGCCAGATCGATATTGGTAGACTTTGCAACGCCGCGCCGCCCGCGCCTGAAGTAAAATTCGGCCTTGCAGGCCAAGGCTAACGCAAGATCATTTTCCTGAGGTTTTTAAAATAATATGGCAAAACCTTAAGCAATACCTATTGCTGATAGGATTTTTTATGAGAATTAGAAATTTTTTGAGAATAGGGTCAACCGCGATGATTTGTATGCTAGGAGGAACGAAGAATGTCCGACTCTTGCTAGTAGTCTCGACTGTCGCAGTGACGAACTCATCACGTGGTACTTTTCTGGGTGCCTTTTTCAAGCTCCAGTACTGTGTTGTTCGTGCCGCATGAAAAGCATAAAAAATGCGCGTCACTCGAAACTCACAATGGATTGACGACTACAAAGACGCGGGTGCAGCTCACTAGCGTTGAGTACGTGAATGCACGAAGACAATGCGAATGCGCTATTACGTGCTAATCCACACGTGGCAGCACGCTTTCGTCGGCAAAACGGCTCGGACAAACCTTCTTCCGCTTGGAACCCTGCAGCTTCAATAGAACTTGCAAGCTGAATGCGTCAGCTGTAAAGAATTGCCACACACGGGTTCACAAAAAAGTGCAACTGCCGTTCGAATTCCTTTGGAAAGTGAAACAAAAAAGGGTAAAGCTGACGTGAAGCAATCGCTATAGGATGCGCCACCCAGAGTCAGGCTTATCTGTTGACAAACATACCGATCGATATGCAGGCAAGCGCCATACCTTTTTTAGACAGATTTGGCGGAGAATGACCCGCGCAAAAATGGGAGCGGAACGCGGAATCCGACTAAAAATCGATTAACGTACGCGCTACTCGCGCATTTGGCCACTCTACCACAGCAATAATATGTAATAGTATCTGATCAGTGTCTATTTATTTATTTATTTATTTATTTATTTATTTATTTATTTATTTATTTATTTAATTATTTATTTAATTATTTATTTATTCACTTATAGTTTAGATAACGGTCTGGTTTCGTAACGTCAAAACAACATTTCCAGCAGGAAATAAACACAACAGGGGAAGAGAACATAGAGAGGAGTGAAAAAAGGGGAAGGGAAAAAGAAGGTTAGATTTTTTTCAAAGGCTTTTGAAATCTTACTAAAGGAAGCAATTTCAAGTCTACTATCAAGAATGAACAGTGGAAAAATCGGTACTGTCAATCGATACTGCATGTTTAATCGAAATGGAACCTGCCAATCACAGTTGTGATAAGTGAGCTATAAAAATCAGATCGGACTCGAAAATCAGATGCAATTTCCGCTTCCAGAAGGTAACCGCAGAAATCGATATTATCGATTTTCTGTTAGGTTGACTAAATTTGTTCACCTACAAGCCACATCCGCCCGTACAATCACATCCGGGTCAACTGAACGGCAGGGAGTAGATCGCCCTGGCACGCCATGCCAAGTCAAATCCAGTGCAAAGGGTTAAAAGGGAGGAATCAATGCCAGCGATCGATACTGATTAGCCAATCGACTTGACAATTGACAATGTCAATCGCATTTGTAACGACTGAACTATAAAAAACAACAAATTCGGCTTCGTTGCTGCCGTCGGACAGCATCGCTGTTCTGACAGCCTTTGATGCTAGCCTTAGCGCGGATTTGGCGAGTGTGGCGAGCAATCCTCAAACTTGGGTAATTAAATCATATTGTCTCAGAATTTTTTTTACAACTACACAAAATTTTAAATTCTTACAATAAGTGAATAGCGCGGGAAACCTATACTACCAATCGATATCGGCCGGTAGTTTACGTTTCGCGAAGTTCTTCAAATGCTAATTTGTGCGCGCATTCTACATCCTAAGCACTCGACTGCGATGTGAAATCGAAAATATCGATCGGACATATAACTCTTAGGACGGAGGATAGACACAGTACACGAACAAATGGTAGTCGCATTAGTCTTGAAAAGAAAAATCAAGCACTAATCTACTTTTCCTCACGACTGTGGGCTGTGAGAATTCCAACAAGGTTTTTGTGCTGTAATTCCCTTTCACATCGAAAAATGCTAACTCAGCGTAATGAGTTCAGGTATTAGTGAATACTTTGTTCCTCTGGTGTCTTGTTTAATCATACAGAGGGTATTACATTCCGATTAATTAAATGGCACCAACTGACGACAAAACTTCAGAAAGGAACAGTTCATCGTATATACCGTATACCATTCATTCCGCTGTTGTGAAAAAACGATCTCTCGTGCGAGCAACGCTCAGCTCCCAGCTTGGCCCTGATTCTTTAGAATTCAGAAGAAAAAATACGTATCTTGCCGCAATTTGACTACAAATGAGATCAATACTACCAGAGAAGGATTTCAGGAGTAGGTCTAAACGGGGAAATAGATAAAACCGGGAGAATCTCCACCCTTCATGTAGTAGAAAAACACGATTTGTCTTTGCTGAGTCCTTGAACCAAAAGAGCTACGGGCCCTCGAAGGTGGACTACAGTATCGCACCCTCAGCGCGTGCCCACGTGCACACGTACGCATGCACCTATGGGATGTGGCGAAAGGCTTTGCCGCAAGCGAGTTGGTGGCTCAGCAGGGTGCGACGCTGCTTCACAGGTGCAAGGTCGAACGTTCGACTCCAGTGCTATGCACCATTTTTGCATTTTTTCATGCCCGATGCCTCCTTTACCAATTAGCTTCCTACACATCTCTTACACATTTATTTCACCCTAAACTGTCAAAGGGGTCTGATTCGTTATCAACACCCCAGATAACCCCTATAGACAAAGTTTGGCGAAAACGATGACCACGACCTTATCATTAATCACCCATGTCTTCTGGCACTTTCCGTACTCCGTACTACAGCGTAATACAAAACGCATGTCAGATTCGTAATCAGCACCCGAAATAAACGCCCTGGGAGGGGCTTGGGCGAAATCGATGACTATGACCTCGACAGTCCAGTCAACCATACCCGCTGTAACTCAAACCCGTAGCTGCTGTGAGGTCACTGTTTAACATTCGCTGAAAAACACAAAACATTGTATAATGCAGAAAACTAGAAAGGCGAGTGAAGCACAGTGCAAAGTAAGCCCTTATTTGTCAGTTTATAGTGAAATAAATGAGTAGGAGATGTGTAGGAAATAAGCTGATATCAACTGCCGTTAAGGCACTATTGCACCTTCAGAGACACTGTACTCCAGAGATCAAGGAGAGGTGGGAATTTTTTTCGCACAAACCTCGTCCAAAGGAGTTGTTTGGGGTGCTGATCACGAGCCTGACATCCGTTTTTGAAATTTCGGCCAATTACGGTAGATCACATCAGGTACCGGTGACTAGGGCTGTCGAGGTCATGATCACCGATTTCGTCGACTCTTCGTATATGGGGTTATTTGAGGTGCTGATCACACGAAAGTGACATCCATTTTGGTAGTACGCTAGAGTACGGGAGTTACAGTAGGTATCGGTGACCAATGGTAAGGATTTGGTCATAGTTTTTGTCCGAATTTTGTCTTTAGGGGTTATTTGGGGTGTTGATCAAGAATCTGAGCTTTTTGACAATTTAGAGTGAAATAAATGTGCAGGAGATGTGTATGAATGAAGCAGATTGGTAAAGGAGTCAGCGGTCTTGAAAAGATGAAAAAGTAGTGCACAGCACGGGAGTCGAACATCTGACGTTGCACCTGTGAAGCAGCACCGCACCTTGCTGAGCCACCGATTTGCTTGCCACGGCTCTTTCGCCGCGTCCCGTCCCATACAGCAGCGCGCACATGCACGTGGGCACGTGCTGACGGTGCGATACTGTGCCTCATCTTCCAGGGCCCGTAGTCCTTGGGTTCAAGGACTCAGCCAAAACGAAACATGTTTTTCTACTGTATGAAGGGTGTAGATTCTCGCAGTGCTATCCATTTCCCCCGTGCAGACCTACGCCTGACCCTTTCCTGATTAGTATCTACGATCTGTTCAAAATTTCCCGGAGAATCAGGTTTATTATAGGACATCCATATCGGTTAAGACACGGCAAGCCAAACACGAAATTTCCCGTTAAAAGTGTAGCTCTATGAAATAGTTTCTACCAGAGGCCAACGAATAATGCGCTCCGGACGTCAACCGTATCATAAGAGTGTCAGAACCGTCAGTAAAGTCTGTCAATAGAGGTCAATGACTTGCACTGAGCAGCTGGTAGCAGAGCCGGTGTAGCGAATTCGAACAGATAGAACACTTGGTTGTCCTGGGCGGGGATCTCCAGAACGAGATTTCTCGAACCCTTGTTACACGGTCCTTTCTCCAACACTATTCGGCTCCCACACATGGTTGATTTGCCGGGCTGTTTTGACGGCGGATTGGCACGGTTTGAAATTGAAATAAAATATACGGATACAGGATGAAGGACGGCGTTACTCAATCCCTCTTGGGGTGCGCCACGCATTCTACTTCTACGGGATATCGTAGAGGCGATTTGAATGCGTATTTGGCCATACAATGACTTGCGGTGGGCAGCCGACGAATAAGTCAGCGCTTTATCCTTCCCAGACAAGTCTGGTATCAATTCATCGACCCGGGAGGGATGTAAGACATAGTTGGAAAATCCGGGAAATCCGAACCAGGAACCTGATATCGGGTGCACACGACAGTCGAGGCCTCCTCCGACTTCGCTACACGCGTCCAACTATCTGTCTGGGGACAGAAATAAAATATCGTTCGGAATTGCTCCTTCGAGATACCCCAATAGGAGTTCGAAGAAATGCAACTATTAGGTCGTCGCACATTAAATGGCCAATTTTGTTACCACAATTTCCGTTCGATTTTTCATGGCTACGAATGTTCCCTTCTCAGGCACTCTATATGATTTCTGAACAGAACAGAACAGAACATTTATTGAGCCAAAATTGGTGCAAAACAAGTTGAACACCAAAAAAAAACACTGCAAAAGTTGGCTCTTCAAAAAAAGAAGTGAAGAGGTGTTATCATACCAAAAGAGATACAAAATTATTTGATCGTAAAATATTGCTGCAAAAGATTTCTTTTGAAGATTTGCAGGAAAGGATTTCTTCCATTAGTACCGCAAAAAGTGTTCTGATTTTCAAAGAAACTAGCAGTTGACTCACTGAAAAAAGGTACTTTATCAAAGTATAGCTGATTCGCTTGTAAGATAACTTGCAGTAAATTTTTCATGTCCTATATGTTTAAGAAAGTTTTTGACCTGTTGTTGAACATTTTGTAAGAATGTGAATCGAAAATCGCTTCCATTAAATCGTTATCTAAAATTTAGAGAAAAAAATGTCAGAAAAAACCGTTTTGTTTGAGATGCGCTTCAAGTTTATGATTAAAATTAGCTGGGGTTGACGAAGAAACTATTGTATTAGGCAAGCTATTCCACGTTTTTGTGGCTCTTACTAGAAAAGAGCCAAGGAACTGCTGGGAACGAACTCTTCCTATGAATATACGAAATGGATGACCTCTTGTTCTTTCAGCAAAAACTAAGAAATCGAATATTTCTCTTTTATCAATATCAAAACAACCAACGAGAATCTTATTGTGAATACGAGATTTTGATCATACAAAATTCACCAAAATCACCAAGCGTTGCAAGTCGTTCTTTGTAGCTGACATAATACAAACCGTTTCTTGAGAAAATTGCGTTGGTGATTTTTCCTGCACTTTTTCGATTTTTTCATTGTAAACAATCTTAGTAGGCGACCACAGTGGTGTACAATATTCTAAAAGTGGTCCTACATACGTGGCAAAAAGCTTGAAAAGTGTAGACATATTGTGAGTTTGAAAAGCACGCAAAATGAAGTTGGATCTTCTATATGTCGTAGTTATTGTTTCATCAATATAGTCTTCAAAACAAAGTGATTCGGAGTATTTGATGCCTAGGTCTCGCACAATTTTTGTGTTCCTTAAAATTTTATTTCCTAAGAAAACCAACAGTCACTAGGATGAGAGTTGCCGATGCAGAATCTCCGCTTTCTTAGTGTTTGTAGCATCTGTGACATAATTGCCTCTTGCCGATTTGTTAACGTCGTTTTTACAGTATGAATCAACGTAATAATTGGGTGCTCTATTTATACGAATGGAAAAGTGGACAACGCCGTGGCCGTAACGCCGCATTTGGGGAGGATTTCGCTAAGCAGCGCACAATTGGCCACTAGTTCGAAAGGCTTCGATCTGGAGACGAAAGTCTCGAAGACGAAGACCGAGGCGCCGCCATCACTCCTTAACGACGACCAACTCCAAGCCATGGTGGAAGTGAATCCTCAACAGACTGTGAGAGAGCCAGCACAGCATTTCGGTGTTGACGGCAGCCCTATCAGTTGTCTACTAAAGGCGATCGGAAAAGTGAAGAAATTGGATGAATGGATCCCGCACGAACCAACCGCCGAGTAGATGCTGAAGCGCCACGACACCTTTGTTTCGCTAAGGCTGAGCATTCTAAGGGCGGTTTTTTTTGGACAGGATCGCGACATGCGACGAAAATGGATCCTTTGTGACAATCGTCGTCGCTCTGCACAATGGCGGGACAAGAATGAGAGTCCCAGCAAGATCCCGAAACCAAATCTCCATCCAAAGAGCACCATGGAGACGTACGGTGGACAATGGCTGGTATAGTCCATTACTAGCTTTTGAAGACTGAAGAGACTAAGACGGCGGAGAAGAAAAGGATAAAGGGGGCGTTATTCAATTCCCTTTGGGATGCGCCACGCATTCTACTTCTACGGGATATCGTGGAGGCGAGTTGAATGCGCATTTGGCCATACAATGACTTGCGGTGGCCAGCCGATGAACAAGTCATCGCCTTATCCTTCTCAGACAAGTCTGGTACCAATTCAACGACCCCGGAGGGATGGAAGGCTTGGTTGGCCTGGGCGGGAAATCCGAACCATGAACCTGGTATCGGGTGCCCGCGTCAGTCGGCGCCTCCTCCGACTGCGCTTAAGGCTCCCGAGCAGAAGTACTGTGCCGAAATTGGAGTGATGCACCAGAACTTGATCTGGTCAATCGAAGAGGCTCAATCCTACTGCCTGACAGCGCGCTTCCACACGTTTCTAAAATTGTTGTCCAGAAACTGGATGGATTAGGATAAGAAACTCCGGCACATCCAGCATATTCAGCAGATCTGTCGCTATCGATTTTCATTTTTTCAGGCATCAATCAAGATCGTCATGTGAAGGATAAAACATTCAGCAATCAAGATGATGTCGAAAATGAGTTCTTATGTTTTAATTAATTCTCGTAGTTCTGATTTTTACAAAGATGGAATATCTAAGCTATTATCACGTTGAGAATAGAGTATTGATTGTAGCGGTGCTTATTCACTTCTTCCAAGCAAAGTTATGATCTGTCAAAGTGTTATGTCAAAATCGATAATTTCATGCGCAACGACCTAATTTTAAGCATTGGTGAAACACAAATTATTACGTCAGATAGAGCGAAGAATTCCGTATTAGGCGTTAAATGAAAATGTGAAGTAAGTTCAATAGTGGGGCACGTGTGGCGCAGTCGGAGGAGGCGCTGATTGTCGCGTGCACCCGATACCAGGTTCCTGGTTCGGACTTCCCGCCCAGGCCAACCAAGCCTTCCATCCCTCCGGGGTCGGTGAATTGTACCAGACTTGTCTGGAAAGGATAGAGCGCTGACTTGTTCATCGGCTGGCCACCACAAGTCATTGTATGGCCAAATACACATTCAAATCGCCCCCACGATATACCGTAGAAGCAGAATGCATGGTGCATCCCAAAAAGGATTGATACCGCCGTCCTTTGTTCTTTATCCTTTAAGTTTAATGGTGATTCAGTAATAAAAGAGCGGAAAGCGGTTTCATAAAAATCGCCAGAACTTCACGACGAACCTAATAAAATGGTAATGCAGGAATCTCCGGCATTTAGACCAGGAAGACTCCCGGCTGGATATGGTATGCGAATCTCCGAAGCACTACCCGCTAACCATCGGCACTGGTTAAAATCCATAGGGCAGTGAGAAACGAACGGCGGAAAGAACGTGAGCAGCAATCCAGAGGAAATGATCGAATTAGTCTGCTGTTGCAGCGTAAGGCGAGGCTATGCAGTGTAGCATGGCAATAAGTCACTCACGGAAAGCCGAAAAAGCCCAGCGAACCACCGCAGCCAAAACTCGCTCAGGAGTCCATTTCCAGCGAAAAGCTTCCCGTTCCAACAATTATTGCTGTCCTAGCGCTCCGTTTCCTTCTATCCAGCTCATTCAGCGTTCAGTGCATGACGTCTTTTTGTAGCCGAGATTAAGACGCAATAAGTGCACAACGCAGACTGAAGACTACATAACTCAGACTCAACCTGACAACCAGTTTCCTGAACACTTTTCTCCGGGCCATTACCTACTGTGTCAGAATGTGGAAGGACATCTAGGCTTTCGCTCTTCGAACAAACGGTAGCTCAATCATTTTCGGGCGACGGAAGAAGGTTCATTACGACAATGATCAGTGGATCTGTCGGAATACACCCGTCCATGAAGTCCATAAATATTAGGGTGTCCGGAAGGTATCTGTAGAAAACTTCTCAATGTTCCAGATTTTTTCTGGAATGTTCTGAAGATTCAACAGTTCAAATCTTTCGAAGGAACTTTTTTATTGTAGGGTCTTCATCTTTAGACACGGTTGTATTAGGTTGTAACAAAATAAATGGCTCTGAACCACTGTAAATTTTAACAGTTAATATCTCGGCTTGTAGGCAAGTTTATTAATTGAAGTAAAAACCTTCTGATTCTACACATCTTTGCCAACGTGACACAAGCTCTTTTATCCCAGTAGCATAAAAAGCAGAAGTTCTGGAATTGACGAAATCTTCGAAGGCACTTTCCGCATCCTGTTGGTATTTGAATATTTTCCCCACCAAGAAGTCGCCAAGATGCTTGAAGAAATGGTAGTCTGTTGGGGAGAGGTTGGGAGAAAACGGAGGATGTGGTAGAGTTTCAATGCTCAGCTCATTCAATTTCTGCAACGTCATTCGTGCTACATGGGGGCGAGCATTGTCGTGCAGAAGGAGAACTCGCCTTCGGTTTACCAAGGCCGGCCGGATATCCTTCAACTTTTTCATCATTTCTTCAATTCCAATGCAGTACTTCTCTGCCGTGATGGATTCACCGGGAGGGAGGAAGCTGTGGTGAATAATTCCCAGCGAACACCACCATACTGTCACCATTACTTTCTTTTGGTGCAATTCCGGCTTCGCAAAAACCTTGGGGCTCTCATCGCTGTCCACCCACTGTGCCGATCGTCGTCTGTTGTCGTACATTATCCATTTCTCGTCACAGGTTACGATGCGATCAAGGAATGGGTCCGTTTCGTTCCGTAGAAGCAGTGCGGACGAGATCTCATATCGTCGGTTTCTTTGCTCCTCAGACAGCTCGTGAGGCACCCATCTTTCCAGCTTTTTGGTCTTTCCAATTTCCTTCAGATGCCGGGCAGCTGTGTTGTGACTGACGCCAAGAACCTTCGCCATCTCCCTGGTACCTTTGTGTGGATCCTCCTCTACCACATCTCTCAGCTTGTCCTCATCAACATCACTATGCCTCTCACGACCTTCATGTTCTTCCAGGCTCTCATCTCCATTCCGGAACTTCTGATACCAACGATACGCCGTCCGAATTGTGGAACATCCTTGACCGAATGCGGCGTTGATGTTCTCGTCCGCCTCCATAGCTGTAGTGCCCAGCTTGAATTCAGACAAGCAAATGCCTCGGATTACCCTTTTGTCCATCTGCAAAAAAGTCAATAAAACTCTAAAGTTTTCCCACTTTTACATAGAAAATTTGGTACTCACCGTTAGAGCAAAGTTTGCGCTTCTAAATGATATGCCACGTGTTACGGTTTGTTCTTGATCAAACGCGTAAAGACGCGCCAAAAAATGGCGCGAGCCAGTGCCATTTAATTCGTTACAACCTAATAGAAAGCGTGTTCCACAAAAACAATTTTCGGCTTCAGATTTATTGAGCTTCTGGAGAAGTATTGGCTTTAGTTAACAAACAGCTTTCGACGTTACAAAAAATCGATTGGTCCCACGCGCCAGACACGCGGAAATCGCGCGGCCGCCAACGAAAAGAAAGAAAGAAGCTTCTGCGTGTGAAAAAAAAACATAAAATTGTTGTCAATCGACTTGAAACAATATTTTTAGGTCTATGCTGAGGTGCTGTAGCTCAGTTAATTTAGTGACATTTTATATGAAGGTACTGCATAACACAATCGTTCCATGCATACAACTCCCTATTCGAGCGATAGGGTAATAGCTGTTTACACGCGTATAAATCTAGAACCAGCAGAAGCAATCACGTTAAATCACGGTAAAAGAAATATGTCACCATTCTCCACATCAGACCTAAAAGGTAAACAGCATTCATAATATCAATCAAATAGACAACGTAAAGGTCTGGACGAGTGCACGGCGCAACCTGTTTCCACAAACAATTCTTTGTGTCGATGGGCTAGCTCGGCCAAAAAAATAGAAATTCTGCTCGCTAAAAAAAGTGTACACATTTCTTCCTAAAGCGGGTCTTAGCAGAGTTTTTCACATGAATTTTCTTGAAACAAAGAATTACTTTGCCTTTGTTATAAAGTACCTATTTTAGCTTGGAGTCTAAAATAAAAAATGTCCGATCAAAAGTGAAAATGGCGTAGAATACAAATGTGAACCTCAGTTTCGCAAGCGATGATAACCAAACCACCAGGGGCCGAATGCATCAACAGTTAAACCCGTGGGTATGCGGGATATAAGGGGTAGAGATAAGATAAGAGTCAGAGACGCAGGCTTCATCGTGGGTATCTCTACCCGCTCAACCCGGGGGTTAGTCGTCGATGAATCCGGCCCCAGCAGTAGCATGACGGCAATCTCCGCTGCTCCAGCTTATGAGCCGCGTCTCATTTCTTAGAAGTAAGAGCGCTTAAAGCGGAAATTTTGAGTGCATAAACTCCTACCATTCAAGGGCAATACATCAGCCATATTAGAAGATTTGCACACATTTGCATCGTATGTGGATTGCAGAATAACTGAAAGAAGTACATCTGGAGTACATACAGTCACTTCGCGCTGCGCATTCGTGTATTCACTCGTGTAAACACGTACTTCTCAAAAGGGAAGGAAACCTGGTCGCAGTGGCACTTTGAGACGAGATGTATATCACGAGATGCGGCTTCGAACGATGATTCGAAATATGTGTTTAAATACTGCCAAACGCATCTTTTAACGGAGTAAGCCCAGTTTATACTTGCGCCGCCACGCGGCGCGGCACCACGATCGCCATAGATATCGATTTTCGCGCCGCCCAGTTGATATCTACCCCGGCCATCGTGCCGCGCCGCGCAGCGGCGCAAATATAAACTAGGGCTTATAGCCCATTTTCATAGCAGGCTCCATTGCCCACTAGGTCTACGCAGAGCGGGCTAGTCACAAATAAGCGAGCTCAAGTAGACTGTACTTATGCTCGAACGACCCACTCGAATTCGGTATTCGAATGATTTTCATTCGAATTTGAATATTCGAATTCGCATATTCGATAAACCGCGTTTTTCGAATGTACTCGAATTCGAATATTCAAACAATCGCGTTTTTCGAATATATTCGATTTCGAATGCTCGAAAATCTTCGGCATTCGAAACCATTCGAATATTCGAATTTTTTGCGAGAGCATAAGTATAAAGTAGACTGGGACCTGCACCGGCCGCCGAGCAGTGGTGGCGCAGGCGGTAGAGAAGCGGCGTGGTGAGACGGGATGGTTTATGGTTCGACTTCCCTGTGGTGCAGCGCTTTTGCACTTCCTGAATAACATCTGCCACGATCAACTAAAGCTCTCTACGACGAATTGCAACGGACCGGGTCACCAGGGAGGATCCATCTTCACCAACCGTTTTCCATTCTTCCGAATGCGATGAATTGGCAGCAAGCAAGATTGGAAACGATAAGACACTGACTTTCCATCGGTTGGCCACCGCACCGCATATCATTGTATAGGCCAAATAAGCATTCATATGGGCGTCCACGACATCACGTACAAGTAGAACGCGTGGCGCAACTCAAAAAAGATTGATCAGCGCCGTTTTTTATCCTTTTCAACACAGTAGGAGAACAACGGAGTGTGTGGCGCTTACCAGACGGATTAACTGGAGCAGACTATAGTTTTATCTTATTCTATTCAGAAGAGCAGCGATGTTATATTGTAGAAAAATATAACAAATAGAAAATAAATAAATAAATACCAATTACTAATCGTGGTGAAATCAACAAGTAGAATCGACAATAAGCTCGATTTAATGATAAAACAAGAGTCGATGTTAATCAATCCCTTTTTGGGGTGCGCCACGCATTCTATTTCTACCTAATATCGTGGAAACCATATGAATGCGTAATTGGCCTATACAATGGCATGTGGACGGCCAGTGAACAGTTTAGGTTTATATCCTTTTCAGACGACTTCGGGACCAATTCTTCGGTTCTAGGGATATGGAAGGACTGGGTGGCCTAGGCGGGACCCGAGCCAGGTTCCACTCTATAATGTTGGCAGCATGAGGACGCGTGAGGAAGCGCCAGCAAATTAGGATGGCAGTGCTAACCAGAAGGAGCGTGTGTTGGTACCCTTATTGACTGACACATGCGCAGTCAAGGCTGTGATTGATTGTGATTGGTTGGCGCCTTTCCGGCTCCGCATGCTGGCCACATCAACTACTAGGAACAAAATCGATACGTCAAACATCTGAAGTAGTATTCTTCGACCAGCTCACAGTGCAGCTTTTTCATTTGCTACAATGGGCTTGGTCAAGGACCAAACCAAGAGGATTAAATTGGATCTGAGCTTGGACCTCATTTCTTGAAGCGCTAAGAAGAACTAATCATAGCATCCAGTAATTAACATAAAGTAACTAAGGAGGATACTGTAGAACTACAGTAACCCTTGGGCAGCATAAAGGTCTTAATTTGACGAAGTAGCGAATAGTGATTAGTTCGAGGCCCAACTGAGTTTGTCGAATGGTATCGCTCAACTCCTATAGTACCGAGAAGACGTGCAAAGAACGCATAATCTACATAATGATGGCTAACCATGTCGAATGGACTCCGAGCCGAAGCCGTATAGACGTCATGCCGGCCATCTGGAGCGCGTGGGAGTCCGTCGAGCAGGTGAAGGTAAGACCAACCCCTTGAAAGGGTTCTGCTGCTGCTGGTGGTGCAGCCGCTGCTGGAGCTGAGGCTGAGGCACTCACCCTGGTGATAATTGCGGATGGAGTCTCACTCTTTCGCTCGTGCTCGCTCTCTGCAGCTGCCCCAATTGGACTCGACACGTCTCGGATGGATTTTTCACTCCACAATTTCGAAATTCTCACGGAATTCTACGCTATATCAACAAAAGCGCTAAGTGATCTCGCTGGAAAACTGAAGTGGCCGAGAAGAATTCAGAAGTTCCTGGATATGAGTGGGTACTGCAAACGATTGGCCGAAGAACCACGCCTCGCCGCACAGGATGGATCGCTCATCAGCGGTGGGCGGCGCAAAACTCTAGGCGTTAAAATCTTTAAAAATTCTGACGAAAAATTTCGTCCAGTTTTCGTGTTTTAATCGTTAAATTTCATTAAAAACACAGCCAGCTGCGCATTATTGTTTTAGATGAACCACTAAAAAGGCGAAGCAAACACGAACGTTAACCAGCAACTTTTAAGGGAAGGTCCTCTCGTGAGCCAGTTCACAGAGTGAATCGCTCTCCTCTGACTGCGATCGATGAACGGCCAGATTCACAGACAGACTGATGGACGGACGGATGGATTAGCTCGTTCTCTTCTTGAAACATTTTTTTATTTCGTAAAACCCCTCACGCCTTTGTTTTAACGCTTCTATTTAAAAGCTTTTTAAAGCGAAACAGTCGATAAAACCAATCGATGGTGGTCATTCGGCCAATTTTGTTTACCGTTGGTAAGCATGTCCATTGGCTGTGAGACTGGAATGATTCCAACCTTGAAAAAGCGCTGAGCAGCGATCAAAAATGCCGATAGGGTGCGAAGGCCTTCAAATGGCCAATGAGTGAGACGGATGGACGGACGGATGCACAGACGGACAAACAGACAAACAGATAGAGAGACAGATAGATTTGATCCTTTGACTCATAACACTCTTTACATTTTTTGTTTGTTTTTTAAAATATAATCAGGTGGTGATGATGGAACTTTGAGATGAGGTGTATATCACGAGATGCGGCTTCGAACGCTGGTTCCAAATATGTGTTCAAGTTCTGCTAAACGCATCTGTGAGCGGAGTTATGGACCATTTTCAAAGCAGGCTCCTTTGCCCTCTAGGTCCACGCAGAGCGGGCCAGTCACAAGAGAGCGAGCTCAAGTAGGGTTGAAACTGCGATGCCAGCCAAGCAGTGGTGGCGCAGGGGTAGAGGAGCGGCGTGAAGAGACGGGGCGCTGTATGGTTCGACTCCCCTGTGGTGCAGGGTTTTTGCACTTCCTAAAAAAGACCGGCCGCGATCAACCAAAGCTCTCTATGTCAAATGGCGAAGTTTGGACGAAATCGATTACCATGATCCCACCACCCATACTTACAAGTGGGTGATAAGTGCCTTAAATAACCTCCTTGGGCAAATTTCAAATTGTATCGATGATTTACACTCCATTTCTCGCCCAAGATTCTGAAATTTTCTCACGTATTCATGGTACACTGCAAGATACCTGCACAGTCACCCTGTGACGTTTGATACACCAATTCGATATTGTTTCCCTACTGTTTGAACATTTCGTAGGGTTATTTCACAGTTGCCAGTATAACGCATTGTTTGTCTTCTCGCCATGCTTTTAGCAACTATTCATGACAAACTGTATCTTCGTGCCAGAATGAAGTCGTCAGTATGACGACAAATTTTTTCTGCTGGCCTTTCCGTTGCGGGTTTACATAGAGAGCTTTGGTTGATCGTCGCAGATCTTTTTTAGGAAGTGCAAAAATCATGCACCACAGGGGAGTCGAACCATAGACCACCCCGTCTCACCACGCCGCTCCTCTACCGCCCGCGCCTCCACTGGTCCGCCGCCAGCGCAGTTTCAACTCTACACGGGCTCGCTCTCTTGTGATTGGCCCGCTCTGCGTGGACCTAGAGGGCAAAGGAGCTTACTATGAAAATGGACCATAACTCCGTTCACAGATGCGCACAATAGAAACGGAACATATATTTGGAATCAGCGTTCGAAGCCGCCTCGAGTGATATACGTCTCACTCCAAAGTCCCATGGTCACCTAGTATCCTTCCTTTTTAGTAAAATGATAGGTTCGACAGAAAAAGTCACTAGATTTCGACGAGAATTCTTTCACTGCTTATCGCCTATGATAACGAAATGAGAAACAACTAGAGGAAGGAGCAAGAACTGCGTTAGTCAATCCTTTTGCGGGACGCGCCATGTATTCTGCTTTCACGCAGTAATGTGGAGGCAAATTGCCTACGTATTCGGCTCAATGGCATGCGGTGGCCAACCAAACAAGCCAGTGTTTTCTCAATCCGAGAGAGGTTTGGTACCAATTCATCAACCGCGAAGGGATAGTAAACTTCGTTAGCCTGGGAGCAGATTCAAACCAAGGACTTGGAATCGGATGCAGGCGACAGCCGGCGCCTCCTCCAACTGCGCTACCACGTGCTCACGGAAATGGAGCAGATTAGCTCATAAATTGTGAATAACCTCTCAAATAATAATGCAGGAAGGTTTTCTACTACTTTAATGGAACAATTTTTATTGTCAGGAAACCCTTATACACCACCACTGCTCCGTAAATTGTTTACCTCTTTACTTTTTTAAACTTACCGTAAGCACATCTACTTCATTACCGGAATCCTTAACGCGACAACATTATAAGAGCAGATATTGACGGCAAATTTTACAAAAACAACTTTGAGCTCAACAAAACGGCTTCCGAAAAGAAGCCTATGAAGCGCAGCTTTTCAAGCGCTAAAAACGTCGCCTCAACGAGCAGGTCATACGACGGCTTAAGCAGCGGCTAGAAAAGCTTAGGAAGTGCAAAAAATTAGGACGAAAATGCTCGAAAAAGTTCGCGGATAAGCCGCGAAGCACTAGGAGGTGACATTGCCACACGTCTGCCGGAAGTCTAAATCTGAAGAAAGCACATCGCCGGGGCACGTCGTGTTCGTCTGCAAAACCGGAAATCTGAAGAAATTCCATTGCGCTTCTCCATCAAACTTCCACATCGAGATATCCTGCTGTAGAACATCGACGATATCCATGTAAAGCAGCAGATGAATGCAACGTTGCAGCCGAAGGCCGAGGCTACAAATCAGTGCGCCGTAGGGTGCTCTTGCCGGAATAAGTTGGGCCAAAATTGAGCCAATAAGTGCCACTAACACGCCTCATACACCCTGCTTCAGGTTATATTTGTAAGCTGCAGGCGATCGCTGTTAATATGAGCCAAGTAGTAGTTGAGTTATATTTAATGAAGCTAACGGAGCCTCACGGATCCTACCAGCAAAATGAGATTTGTAGAAATAGGGCACTGCTGTTTGCAGTACAAGCTTTAAACAAAATAGCCACTTATTCATCTACAAAAAATTCAGGCTCCAAAAAAATAATTTAAAAAATTAAATTAAAAATAATTGTAGTTATTAAAGTTTGAAAAAGGTACAAAAGGAGAGACGGATGCATTATAGAAAAATGGCTCAGTAAGATAGGTTATTATAACTGAAGGAAGGACATGAATAAGCAGGCACAAAAAAGCAGAGGCGCCTGCACACTCAGCAAACTCATCCGTCGATGCACTTTTCGTGTCCTATTTGGATTCAGAAGAGCAGACGCGTACTGCTCTTCTCACTTCTATACAAGGAGATAGAGAAGAAGCCAAACAAGCAAACCGTGAGTTAATGGCAGTAGTGGATAGCCGCAAAGTTTTGCAGTCAGTAGGCGTAGCTTACGCTCGACCGAATCGATAATCGATCCACAAGTGGTCGATTCCTGCAGAGGAGAAGAAATTTTTGTGATAAAATGATAGGATATTTTCATTCTACAAAAAAATATTGTATTACATGTAAACTGTATCCAGCAGTCAGCGTTCCTAGTAACACACCTGACTACTGACTGGGGCGTTGCCTAAGAATTTTATAGTGTTCTGTATCACTTACTGACTTTGTTTGTTATGAAGTTTGTCAAGTGCCCAACATGTTCGCGTAACTAGCTCCTCCCACAAATGCTCAACCTCCGACAAAAGTCAATAAATTCGATGCCGGCTAGCCGATCGATACTGTTCACCTATTGTGAAGTTTGAATATCCAGCGTCAAAATATTCAAGTGTCTCCTATCTAAGAGGTCCATTCCTGACAAAAAATCGATAAAAACGATCGATAACGGTCATCCATCGATACCGCCTTCTTCTTGCACTTTTCGGTTCACATGGTCTAGGTTAATTGCGTGACTCTCATCTCAAACGACCAAGTGTAGGCAAAAATTGTGGTGGCCAAGCGATCAGTTCTATTAACTTGCTGTGAAGTCCGTGAAACGGCCAACATATTCATGTGACTCCTATCTCAAATAGCCAACTCTGGGCAAAAATCGATTGTTGATCGCAAGTCGATCGATATTGTTTACTTAGCGTGAAGGTTGTACAACGGACAATATATTCTGTGACGTTTTATTCTCGGCAGCTATCGATAATGCTAACAATGATAATAGAGAAGTTGAAGGCGGAGTTTTTGGCATCGGTAGATCTCAAAGGCGGACAGACAGACCAACAGATAGACGGACATATGGACAGACGGATAGGCGGAGAGAAGCGCATTCGAACAAGGGAACCAAAGTTCGCGAGGGATCGACGGGAATAAGAGAAATCGTGCTTTTACAGAGAATTAAAAAGCAGGACGCATGCTGCCAATTCGTTGTCAAAGCACTGAAAGAAGAAGGGCATAACTCTTCAGAAGCTCTTAAAAACCAGAACAATTCTCACTGAATGAAGCGGCTGCTTAGTGGACCTCAACAGCTTTTTTGTTTCTTGCCTTCACAATGTGGATGTGTATTGATTTTGGTCAAGGTCATTTCAACAACACTCCAATAAACTTTTGAAACCGTGGGTGCTCTCAAAATGACGCTATCAAAATACCAACAATAAAAAATCAAAAATCAAAACCGAAATTGCCGCAGTGGAAGACGGCTAGAAGGGCGGAATCTTAAGCCCTCCGCACACATTTGCGGCAACACGGCAGCCCTATATTTAAGCATGGGGCAGCGACGCAGAGTCGCCGCGCGAGGCAAAACTAGCCTCGCACGGCCTGCCGCTGAGGTGCCGCCTACGCGGCAGATGCGGCAGACGCGGTGCCGCCTACGCGGCAGACGTGGTGCCGGCTACGGGGCAGACGCGGTGGCAGCGGCAGTAATCCTTCAAGGCATTGTTGCCGCATTGCCGCGTTGATGATTGAGCGAGCGAGAGGAGTGCCGCGTGAACTCTAGCACTCTAGCACGCGGGACTCCTCCCGCTCGCTCAATCACCAACGCGGCAATGCGGCAACAATGACTTGAAGGATTGCTGCCGCTGCCACCGCGTCTGCTGCGTAGTCGGCACCACGTCTGCTGCGTAGGCGGCACCGCGTCTGCCGCGTAGGCGGCACCGCGTCTGCCGTATCTGCCGCGTAGGCGGCACATCAGCGGCAGGCCGTACGAGGCTAGTTTTGCCTCGCGCGGCGACTCTGCGTCTCTGCACCATGCTTAAAGATAGGGCTGCCGCGTTGCCGCAAAAGTGTGCGGAGGGCTTTACGGCAAATGTTTAAAAAATCTTAGCAGGAAGTCCAAGACAACGCGTACAATCCCAGAAGCTCTTAGAGAATCCTTAAACGACTTTAGCTCACATTGCAACGTCAATAACTATTAAAGCCTACAATCCCTTCCTTTAACATCTAACCGAGCACGTCTTCAAGAAGCTCTAAGCTAGACTTAGCAGTACTCCTCAAACAGTAGAAAAAAATCAAATTAAATAAACTTATTAAAACCCATATCAAGTAAAAGTGAGGTGAAACAGACTGAAAGGCTGTTTCGATTCGAAACTTTCTTCTGAATTCATGAGTTTTGACCGGCATTTTCGTGTCATCGTTGGCCAAATCTTGCAAAACTACTCGCCCTCGGAAAAAGTGCATTCATCGGCAATCATCGCATGCAATTCGCGTTGAAGCAACAGAAATCGCCATTCAAAATTACGCGAAAAGTCAATAATGGGATGATTTGAATTCTTCTGCCAGGGGTTCTTTGCTTGCTGTAATCGGATTTTTGAAACCAAAAATTCGAACCTATCCTAGTCGGAGGGACTCCGCTAGGAAAGTGAAATATTCTTTAATAAGGTTGTCTCTCCCGCCTAGGAAACAAAAAAAAGAGGCTAATTCAGCGTGGGCGCTTCGTAACGTAGTAGGAGGAGGGCACACGCACACTCCAGGGCGCGGATTCATCCACGCGCATGCCCATGGGTATGCTGGGTATAGGAGGTAGACATACCCACGATGTGGACATACCCACGATTCATAATAAACTTTACCCGCCAAATCGTTGGTATATCAGTGGGTAGAGAAAGCCTCCGATCGTCGTGGGTACATCCGTATGCCAGCGACTTTTTCTCGCCCCTTCGACAAAATGGCGCTTCAGTGAGATCAGCTGTTCTTGCAAGAGGCCTAGTTGTACCTTTCCTTTGATTCCGTTCATGAATACGATTCGTAGCACTACCCATTGCTGGTAGTGGGTATGATTCCCTTACGGTATCTCTACCTATACCCATTACTTGATCCCAGGTTATTGGTTCGGATTTTTGGCCCAGACTAACCAAGCCTTCTATCCTTTGGAGATCGGTTAGTGATGAAACAACTTTCTGGGCAAGATCAAACACTAACTGGACCATCGTCTAACCACCGCAAGTCATTTCGTAGGTCAAATGAAGGATAAAGGATAAAGGACGGCGTTACTCAATCCCCTCTGGGATGCGCCACGTATTCTACTTCTATGGGATGTCGTGGAGGCGATTTGAATGCGTATTTGGCCATACAATGACTTGCGGTGGCCAGCCGATGAACAAGTTAGCGCTCTATCCTTCCCAGACAAGTCTGGTACCAATTCACCGACCCCGGAGGGATGGAAGGCTTGGTTGGCCTGGGAAATCCGGACCAGGAACCTGGTATCGGGTGCACGCGACAGTCGCGCCTCCTCCGACTGCGCTACACGTGCCCTAGGTCAAAGACGTATTCAAATTGCATCCACGATATCCCACAAAAGTAGAGTGCGTGGCGCATCCCGCAAAAAATTGACTAATGCCGACTTCAATCCTCTATTTTGCCCTTAGTTCAGCGTGTACTTTTTGTATAATAAAATAGCTCATCGTCAATACCAAAAGAAGGAGCGCAGTGTCCCCCTCCCCCACCTTTAGAATAGACGCGATGTTTCATCAATGATTTGAAAGTACTGCTCTTAGATTAGCCGAATGTCATTAGTTTTGCACAAAGTACGAAATCCATACCATTTTTCAATAAAAAAGAAACGAGCAACTTGCAGAATTCGCAAATTTTTTCAAGAATCACTCGCAAAAAAACTTATTCATAGCTATATCAGTTTTGATACTCAAGGACAGGCTTCAAACTGTACCCAAACTTGGAATTTTTCAAAGACTTCAAATTATGCTTGAAACGAATAGGACAATATTAGTAGAAAAAAGTCGATTTTTAACTGTATGTGGAACTGTCTTCACACATTCGTGAATTTTAGATTAACTTCTAAACTTACTAAGCAATAAAAAAGAGCAGTAAGAAATTCTTTGAAACATGCGTCACGCATCTCACCTATATGCAAATTTTGAATTTTGCTAGCCTAATTCGACGATCTGCCACTTTTCTGCATCCAACTGATGTTAGTTTGGATTTGGAGGCGCTTTTACCGTTGCACCACAATTACTCCGTAAGGCCTAGTTTATGCTTGCGCCGCTGCGCGGCGCGACACTATGGTGGGAATAGATATCGATGGAGCGACGCGAAAAATCGATATTTATGGCGACCGTGATGCCGCGCCGCGTGGCTCTGCAAGTGTAAAATGAGGCTAAAGGAATAATTTCTCCGCCCACGTTAAAAACTAAAACTGAAGAAGTGTCCTTATTCAATAAAATTAAGAAAAATGGGATTATTGGGAAAAGTAAAACCTAAAGGTTCGTTTCGCAGTAACCTTACAAAACCTTAATTTTCTAATAGCATCTGCCCTTTGGCTCACTGTTAAACTCAGGTTGTCGGGATAGAAAAATCCAGAACAAAAACACTAATTGTAAGTTCAGCGTTCGCTATCGACCTCACCGGAACCCTTTTTCGGTTCCACTGAACCTACATTCGGCGAGCAGAATCCTTACGCCCTTAATTACAAAAAAAAACTTCACCTCTTTGTAAGCAATCAAAGAACAATAGCAACCTAGGTATACTTGGCAATCGAGAATCTCTCTAAAGTACTGCGAACGCAGCAAGAAAACTTCATTCAATACGATTTTTTTTCAAATCCTGTTCGTCATTGAGAACATCACACAATGCGTAGGCATCAAAGACCATGTTGAGGTCACAAAAGCGCGAGCTTAAGGAATCGGGTGCTTTGCTTCAGAAAGTGGGGGGCGAGTTGCCGCGGGGAATGAGGGGCCGTGTACGAGTACACGCTGCTTAGCATACACATTTGTACTGGAACGGACGCACTTCTCAAAAGGACGAGTACAAAACGTTAAAGTCGCCATCACTGAAGAATAAAAATGAGATGGAAATCACGTGGGGTAACTAATTAGCGTTCTCATGTTCAGGACACTGATTTATAGACGAAAGTAGGTTCTGTAGTCGTGATGGAGTTATTCTTCGGGCTACCCACGGCAAAAATGCTGTGGTCTGGTGAAGATGCATACATCGTTCGTACATCTCGAAGAGAAGAATCCAACGATGCCCATCTCTTCCCCAAAATCTTGGTGTGAAAGCCTTAGACCTTGTTTATCATTGTTTATTGTGCGCGCGACACGCGACGCGCCTTGTGCATTGGCCGAATTGATCAATCGCGCCGCTCGATCAATTTGGCCACCACGCATGCATTGCGTCGCGCGTCGCGTGCACACTAGACAAGGCCTTAAGGCCGCCACAGACTTCTGCGGCGCCGCTGCCCTATGCTTAACCGTAGGGCAGAGACGCAGAGCTCGACTCCACGATCGGGATAGATATTGACCGGGCGGCGTGGAAAATCGATATCTATGGCGATCGTGATGCCGCGCCGCGTGGCGGCACAAGTGTAAACTAGGGCTTACGGACCCCCCCCCCCCCATGACTCACCGCTCTTGCGCCAACTCTTTCGCAAGGCCATCCTGCGGTCAGGCCACCCAACGTCGACAGGACCGTCGACTCGGTCAGGAGTTCAATTTTGCAATTTTGACATACATATTAATAACCAGCATTCCGAGCTCTTTCTAGTGAGTGGTGATTCTAACGATCCTGGCCACAACTTGAAGTTCCAGGGGATGTCGAAACAGTTCCCTAGTAAGGTGCCTAGTTACTGGTAATGGAAGCGCTGACCGCGACGTCCGTTCCCAAACCGGAAACGCTGCCGTCGTTTCTTCAAGATACAAGCCATTAGATAGATCTAGTCTCATCTCAAGGTGCTTCAAGTTACGCCTGTACTTCTTGGCCGCATGGCCACTACAGCTTGCGCCAGCGAAAGGTGGAAGGAGTCAGCGCCATATTCGACGAATAAATGCGTTCCACTGCAAACACCTAGCAAGAATATTGGGAACACGCTTCACTGATCACATCTGGAATGAAGAAGTTCTGTGTCGCTGCAGTAGGACCACCCATAGTGATGTCATGACTCAACGTCAACTTCGACAGGCCGGACAGGTATTTCATATGTAAAGGAACCCAGGGCCTAAAGTAGCAAAGCAGAGATACACCATCACGCCAATGCCCATTCCAAGAACACATGGTGGCAATCGTCTATGAACGATCTAATGATTACCAATACTTTTATCAAAAAGAGCGTTAAAAATTCACAGCGCTGGAGACAGTTCGTTGCCCTGTGTTCCCGGTAACACGGACCGATAAGATAAAGATAAAGGACGGCGTTATTAAATCCCCTTTGGGATGCGCCACGCATTCTACTTCTACGGGATGTCGTGGAGGCGAGTTGAATGCGTATTTGGCCATACAATGACTTTCGGTGGCCAGCCGATGAACGCGCTCTAGGTCAGCGCTTTATCCTTCCCAGACAAGTCTGGTACCAATTCACCGACCCAGAGGGATGGAAGGCTTGGTTGGCCTGGACGGGAAATCCGAACGAGGAACCTGGTATCGGGTGCAGGCGGCAGCCGGCGCCTCCTCCGACTGCGCTCCACGCGCCCTACGGACCGATATAAGCACAAATAAGTCTAGAGTGGATGAGAAGGTTCTTTTGCAGTGATATTACAGCCCAGAATTGGCGCTTCCAATTTGGATTCGCAAAATGTAGAGTTAGGAGAGAATGCTGCTTGGTTAAACACTTCTGCAACAAGGAAATCCTTGAATCCTACTCTCGTCTAGCGCCTCCTGAAGTTCTTTTTTTGCAAAACATTGTACTAAATAGTCAGCTGCAAAATAAACTATATCAATGCTAGGGCACGAGTGGTGCAGCCAGAGGAGGCGTCGAATGTTGCAATATGCACACAGAGTTGATTGATGGTTCGAGTGTCGCCCAGGCCAGTCAAACACTCCACCCTACCGAAGTAGATGAGTTGCTGCTAGAGTTGTCTGAGAAGGATCAGTCACTGACCTATGCATCACCTGGGTACTGTAAGTATTTGTGTAGGCCAAATAAAGGATGAAAACCGACAGTTTTCGTTTGTTGCATGCGCAACGCATTCAGCTTCCACGGGAGTTCGTCGAGGCAGTAAAGAATGCGTATTTAACCAATGTAGTGACTTCTGTTGGACAGTCGATGAAAACATAAATTCTTTCGATGCAATTTTTTAAGCCTCAAGCGCCTGGTATCGAGGTTATAAGCTCTCATAACGATGCTTTCTGTTGTCTGGCAGAACTCTTTCTCTTCCAGTCGGTCGGTTTCTTTAAGCCTCCATTGGCTGGGTATCGAGGTTGTGAGCTGCTAAAACGATGTCTTGTTGAGATCAAAACTCTAGCGCCAGGCGGGACTCGAACCCGTACCTCCTGCTGACCGGGCGGGAACGCTCTACGCCGTTACACCACCGGCGCTGTTTGATCAAACGCAACATCCACACCTCGTGAGACCCATCAGCACCCAACCTTCAATACTTTTTCACTCCCAAAAAGGTCAGGTACCGATTTGGTGGCACGAAGGGATACAAAAATGGATGGGCTAGGCAGGATCCGAGCCGAGAATCTTGACTCGGTGTGACACATAGGAGTGGGCTCCCCCTGCCACTACGCCACTACGCGCCCATATACAGGATGCGCATTAATTATGGGTCTCGATGAAAATTTGCGGAATTGAACCGCAATCGACTTTCTGTATGAACATTTAGGTGCTATTATTTTGTGTTTTGTTAATATTATGCCACCTGGAAAGCTTTATATAGGTTCTTCGCATTCTAGACTATGGTTAAAGCTCATCCGAAGCGCGCCGCCATCAGCGGCCTGCACCAGGAAGGTCGTGAGTCGAGGAAAACTCCTCATCTTCCATCTGTTTCTGAACGATTGGTCCGAAAGACGACGGAACGGCTCGGGCAATTTGAAAATACATCGGACAGGAAAGGACGAGGTAGAAAAGTTTCTGTTGTAACTTCTGATACCTTAAAAGGATTCGTGAAAAAAGTTCTTCGCCGCTCAATGAGGAAGATGGCGAAAGAGGAAGGCATCTACCCCTGTGAGAAGCATTATCAGAGGGAAGCAAGAATTTCGCCCTTACCGACAACAGACGGTGCATCTCCTCTCGGCTCAAATGAAGAGCGTCCGGGTGAAGAGATACAGGAGATTCTGGAGCGCTTCGCAGATGACACGCACCGGGGCATCGTCTTCAGTGACGAGAAAACTTTCGCAATTGAACCTATTGTGGATCCACAATACGATCAGGTCCTCGCAGCAGATAAGGAGTAGGTTATTTCTAGAGGAAAAGTCATCGGGAAAGCTGCACATCCGAGCTCTGTTATGGTTTGGGGAGCGATAACCTCAGATGGGAAGACGTCACTCGTTTTCGTCGATGCTGGAGTGATCATCAGTAAGTAAATATACTTGAAATCAGTCCTGAAGCAAGTTTTGAAGCCATGATCCATTTCTCACTTCAGAGACAAGCCACGTTGCTTTCAGCAAGAATCGCTCCTGCACAGAAATCGAGTGTCGTCCAGCAGTGATGTTTACAGATTTCATCGCCCGGGAAGAATGGCCATCAAATCACCAGATCTGGACCTACATGACATTTCTGAGTTTTCGCTCTAGTCGACTTTAAAGTACAAGATCTCTGCTACAAGATACAACAACTTTAAATCACTCAAAGCCGCACTTACGAAAGCGTGGAATGATCTCGCTATATGCGTGCCACCTGCCACTCCTTCGTGGCTCTTCTGACAAGGGGAGCCTCCAAACTGGCGGTGAGCTTTTGCGATGCAATTTTTACAGGACGTAGAGTCCCGTGTGGGGAGTCCAAAACCATATTTACTTTGTTCGGAATGCTATTCTGTGGTTGAAAAAAGCGTGTAGACCCACGAGCGCGAAGTTCATAGCGCTCAGCTGCCACAGAGGACAAGGCGGTCGGTTGGCGCAGTGGTAGTGTTGTAGCTTCACAGGAGCATGGTCACGGGTTCGATTCTCACTTGTACTGGTGTTTTTGTATTTTGAGATTTGTCGTCAGTGGGACCCTTTATCCCCATTTCCATTTTCCATTTTTTTTCTTTTTTTCATTTTTGAACGAAAATACGGCGACAAATGTCGTTCACGTTCATCTAGCTCTTTCAAAGTGGAAAGGTAAGAATTTTTAACTTCCAGGTTAAGCAAGTAAAAAACTGATGCCAGATTTACGATCAGCACCCCTAATAACTCCCATGCACAATGTTTGGGCGAAATTGGTGCATCCGACCTCACCACCCTTACTCGTGCCTGGGCCTAGAGCTGGCTTTGCACCTCGGTCGTAATGGTCAAACAGGGGCGGTCATTGGAGTGCGAAGACTCTCGAGTTGGGAATCAATTGAAAACGTTAAGCGGTGGAGGGCTACACAGAAAGTAAAATATCGTTTCTACTACGTTCTTTTTTGAACGGGTAGATGGAAGCGTAGGTGTTCAGTTTGTGAGCAGTGTGTTTCCCTTACATGATTAATTGCAATCCTCCTTCATTGTTGAAGAAGGTTGGTACATCATTAGCTATTCTTACCAGTTGGTTACTACATTTTTGATTCCATCCATATAAAGAATATAATAGAATTTGCTATCTAGCTTGACTGTTCCATAATCAAAAGAGGCCATGCACTTTACTAGCAAGGTCGGAAAAATTATTCATACCTCGGTTACGGGCGTTACTTGGAGTGCTTATCATGAAGCTGACATCGGTTTCTGGATTTCCCGATTTTTCTGACAGGTTAAAAAAGGTGTGAGTATGTAATTTCGCCCAAACTCGATCAAGTTTTGTGCATGGGGGTTATTTGAGGTGCTGATCACGAATGTGGCATCAGTTTTTGAGGCAAAAATTCTGACCTCTCCACTTTCAAAGGGCACGATGAGCGTAAGCGACATTTGTTGCCGTGTTTTTGTTCAAAAATGTTCGAAATGGGGATATAGGGTCCCACTGAATATAAATCTCAAAATGCAAAACACCATTCCAAGGGGGAAACGAACCCACGACCCTGTTCCTGTGAAGTTACAACACTACCACTACGCCAACACATCCGGTGGGGGGTGGCAGGGCGTGGGGGCGTGGTGAACTTCGCGCTCACGTCTTCGCACACCTTTTTTCGACTACTCACCGCCACTTTGGAGGCTCTCCTTGTGAGAAGCAGCATACGCGCAAGAGGAGGGCACTTCAAATGAAGATGACAGCTTTTGATTGCTAAGGACCCTATTCATGATTGGTATGTCAAAAACGTATTCAAATTGCCTACGCAATATCTGGTAGGAACAAAACGAACGCGTGGCGCATTCAAAAAATTCGAAAAATTGAGGGTGTGGCAACTGGAATCGTGATGATATCTCATCCGTGCGCCCAAAAAGAGCAACGTTGTCATTTTTAATCACTAAACACTTTAGCAAAGTTGAGCCCTTCTCAAAAAGGGTGACCATCCATTGCCATATTTGCATCTGAGTGCATGATAGAGGGCAGTGTCACGAATACACTTTGAAGAGGAAAAACAAGAATGATGTGCCTGTTTATGAAAGTAGTGGCTGCCGATGCATAAAAATATTTGGCCCAGCAAGATATGGAGCCCCTGCCACTGTAAATGTAAAAGGCGTTTCGTGTACTTTTGAAATCTGACGGAGTAAGCATGCATTTCACAAAAGAAATGATTACTTCATAACGGAACCTCTTCTTGGCCACTACTGTCAGCCCAGGAGCCTCAATAAAGTTTCTATGGAACTCGAGAAAGTTAAGAACTTTTCCAAGTGCTCGATACACATACGTCTACACCTACCTCTGCTTCTGTGTTTTTAGCGTTTTGATGATGCTGAGTAGGCAATAGCCTTGGCTAGTGACTCGTCCATTGGTACTCGGACATGACAATATCCGAAAACGAGATCTTCGGAACAGCCTTAGGAGATGTTAGTCGATCTATGATATTCTGCTTTACAGATGGAAATTCCATCTCTTCGAAGGTCAACATACTGCATACCTTCCAAGAAGGAGATTGTGAGGAATTGTGTTGCATTTCTCTAATTGAGTTTTAAGACGCGTTTTTGGAACGAGGGTCGATTTAACAAATGAGCAGAACCTACGGCGCAGTACTTTGCCACAAATTATTTCTGAGCATGAAAGTTTTGCCATCAATTTCTTATTGGAGCTTTGACTCGAATGAAACGTTGCGGATTAACCATTATACTAACGCTACATTATACATTATACTAATGCTCTTCTAATGAATAGTTTTCCCCACAGTTTCGAACTTGCTCCTAGTTTCCTTAATGTTGTTTACAGCTGAATTTTGGTTTCGTTATAACGGCGCTTTTACTAATCACCGCGGAGGTATTTTCTGGTGTGCTACACGTTCTTCCCGTCGATCCGGACATCTTCTTTGACGATTGCAGGTATTTTGTTTCCTGGTTGCGGGCATTTTCTCCCTTGGTCTCGGGCATTTTCTCCGCACGCAACGCGCGCCGTGAGATTCGGGCATTTTCTCCGCAAACCATAACAACAACAATAACCGTAGTGACACCAGACAGCGTGGGGAAGAGGATGAATGAGCACCGTGTCGTTGCTAGATCAATTCCCACCATAACTATATGACATTATAGTTTTTAAAAGGCAGCTTACTGCTACAGTTCCAATTAGAAGGAAGAAAAATCGGATCTCTCCTAGGCGGGGGGGGGGGCACATATCTAGAAAAGTATGTAACAAATGGACTGTAACAATCGAAAAAAAAGAAAAAATCACATGTTTTCACCATGGTTGTAAGCGGGCAAAGTTACGTGCCCTCCTCATCATGTTAGATCCTGGTTATGACATGTCAGGCGGTGGTCAGTACACGGCGTGCCTCCATTGCGTCGCTCTTTGCCCGCTGTAAAAGCTTAGATAAGTGGCCCCTCCCCGAGTACGATAGAGCCAAAAAATCTTATACTCCTAAATGTCAAATAAAAACGATGAGCCGTTTTGCAAACAGAAGATGACAACTCTTGCAGCATGCGCCATGCGTTGCACATTAGAACGATATAGCGAAGGTATGTAGTGTGACTCCAAGATTAGCGTTTAGGAGTAATTTGTCACAAAAGAAAGAAGATAAATTGCACTCAAGATACCGTATGACATTGACTAGTGACGCTCGCAATTTTCGACTACTTGGGATTGAAGCTTCGACCGTTTTCAATCACAAACTACAACAAAAGTTGCTTCGTTAGCTCTTACACAATGCTTTCTGCCCTTTCGTTACAACCCTCCTATTTTTAAATTCATTGGCACAAAGACACTACAAATTCAGAGCTGCGTTTTCATACGAAGAAAACATTAAGATGCTCCTGGAAAACGGCCCCAAAAAAAGCAAAAAAACTTCCAAAAAGAACTGAGGCGAGTCTGGCTCTAATTGCAGCCGTAATATGCACTAATAATAACACCCAGGCTGGTGCGGACGGGTATTATATAAGAAATTGCCCTTTTTCGGACGTGCTAATTAATTTATTAATACGAAATCGATTTTGGTGACACCAGTCCATAGCAAAGAAGAATAGGCCCCTATATTTGCGTGGCACCTAAAGCCGTTTTGCTTATTCTTCTGATAAAAAGAATTTAAATGAAAAAATCTGTTCAAATAATGACGCTTTGTCAAGCTAATGACATCCTAAAAGTGATGAAGAAATGTTTAAAAAATGTAAATAATGTAAACGTAGATGTAAAAAATGCTCCTAAAACCATTCAGCTTAAAATGGAATGGAATTTCTGCCTTGAAACTGAAAACAAGCCGGCTAAAATAACTGAGTTTAGTCTAAGATTTTTTTAGCTATTTCGTTTTTTTAAATTAAATTTTTCTTACTAAATGTTCTCCAAACATTTCTCTCCATAAATTGGAACGTTAAGAACAAAGGACGACGTTTATCAAATCCTCTAGAAAGCGCCACGCATTCAATAATTCTAGGAGATGCAGGCAGTTTGTATGTGTATTTGTCCTGTCCAATGAGTTGCGGTGGCCAAATAATGAACAAGTCAGTGCTTTGTATCTCCCATTCAGGTTTGGTACCAATTCACAGGCATCGGAGGGACGGAAGGCTCAAATGACCCGGACGGGAAACCCGAACCAAGAACATGGTATGCGACAACCAGCACCTCCCCCGACTGCGCTACCATGCAGCCTAAGGGGGGGGGGGCGGATTCATCAACGTCTAACCTGTGGGTATAAGGTATAGAGACACCCACGATGAAGCTTGCGCCTCTATCTCTCCCCTCATCTCTAATTCTTATACCCCGCGGGTTTAATTGTTGACGAATTCGGCCCCTGTACATGTTTTTTGTCTTTTCCACAGCTGCGCGTTTTTAAGCGGAACAAGGCATTCATAAAGTAATTGCTGTCCCTTGAATCCTTTTTGCGAGTGGCAAGATTAAGTCACCTCAATGATTCCCCGGTGAATCATTGCCTCGAAACTAAAATTGAAAAGCCTAAAAACAGCCAACTTCAAAACACCTGGATAAAAATGAAACAGCATTTTCTACACCACAACAAAGAGTTAAAACACCGAGGAAAACCTCAAGCTCCCGCTGCCTTGAAAGGGCAGATATGGCTGACAGAAGCCGTAAAAGGAGCCTCTCGACAGCGGAACTCAAGTAGCTACCTGCCCTTATAGGGCGAAACGCTCACCAAAAACTTGGTAATGAACAAGTAGGCAACAAGTGCATCTGGACTGGCACCGGTGACCAAGCAGTCAACACTGCCGCTGCGGCTGAGAAACGTGAAGTCCAACTAACACCTCAACTCATACACCACACAAAAGGCCGCACAACGCGCTTTTTCTGGAGCAGTTTCAGGCAAACTTCATGAATAGCCATTGATCGGCGTTGCTTGGAGTGACTTCATTCTCAGTGAGGCTGGGAAAGAGCTTGAAGAGGCGGCGCGATGAAAACGACCTCTTCACTCGGGGCTTCATTTACGTTTCAATACTAATGCACCTTCCAAAACTTGCTCGGCTGGAGTTCTTGTGCGCCACACAGTGTGCGCTGTCCTTCTCCCGCTATTCTTGTTCAATCTTCATTTTCCAGCAGCTATAGTTGCGGTTCAGTGACACCGAGCACCCATGCACCACTAGTCGTCAAAAGGGCCTGCAAAAGGAGGCGCGAGAACCCCATCCAATCGCAACTATTCCTAGAATCGACTCGACCGTACCCGTTCGATGCGACCTCATTGCCCTTCTGCCCTTTGGCAAACTGGGCGCGTCAGAATTCAAAATTTTCGCGCTAGTGCGGAAGATTTCAAATTCGAATTTTGCGCGCCAAAATTCAAAACCTCCCGCTGTCTTCGCCAAGATTTCGGATTTCAGGCGCCGGAGTTAGAATTTTTCGCTCCAGATTTTAATCTTTCGCTCAATTCTAGTGAGGATCCAGATTTGGCACACCAATGTTGCAGAATTTGAAGCTTTTGAGGAATTAATGCGTAAACTTTCTAGCGCGCGAAATTTGAACTCTTCTGCAGCTAGCCCACGAAATTTGAGTGAAAAGTAAAGCAGAAATAATGTTAGAAAATTTCCAGATACGTCTGTGTCATTAGGTATTCGCTATTTTTAACAAATTCCGCAGTTAGCACCGGAAAACCCAATTTCCCCGGTCTTGAGAAGTCTCGAGTTTCTCGAAAAAATTCCGGTTTCACCGTCTGTATGTAACTCAGACGGGGTTTTCGCCTTTGGCTACTACTGTGGTATTCACTTGGCAACAAGTCCATATGACCGTAGTAGTCAGCCATCGTCAAGGTCGTTATAAACACATCGATAGCGGTTAAGATGCTTGTACTTTGTGAAAGCGCACTAAATTGTTTTCCGCCTAATTGTGAGAAACTTCTAAGTCCCGTAATCATAGCACAGAAAAGCAAATTGAGTTGGTGTTCATGGATAGATATTGCGCCATATGCGGTCCAGCGGCACTGAACACCTATGGCCGCTAGTCGTCAATTGGGCTTGCAAAATGAGGCGCACGTACCCCAGCCGACTAGAACTATACCCAGCATCGACCGCACATGCCCTCACGTTCGATGCGACCTCATTGCTCTTCTGCTCTTTCGTAGGATTTGGCGCGCAAGAATTCAAAATTTTCGCGCTAATCCGGGAGATTTCGAATTCGAATTTTGCGCGCCAAAACTCAAAACTTTCCCTGTTTCCGCCAAGATTTCAAATTTCACGCGCCGGAGTTAGAATTTTTCACTGCAAAATTTTAATCCTTTGCTCTATTCTATTGAGGATCTAGATTTGGCACGGCACTGTTGCAGAATTTGAAACTTTTTGAGAGGTTGGCGCGCAATATTTTAACTTTTGCGATAATAGCACACGAACTCTGAATTCTCGCCAAGCCAGCTCACACGACTTGAGTGAAATGTAAAGCAGGAGTAGAGTCATACATTTCCAGATATGCCAATGTCATTACGTAATCGCATTTGCAACATTTTCGGCAGTTTTCACCAGAAGAAGCGAATTTTTCCAATCCTGAGAAGTCTCGAGTTTTTCGATGGATAGATATTGCGCCACGCACTCCGCAAGGCTATCGTCTCATGTATACGGCTGATTGTGAATACGCGTACAGAAGTTGCGAACAAAAAGTTACATACCATCAAGTAACGAAGTTCTCTGAAAATTCACCCCCCCCCCCTGAAAATTCTCAACTACGCAAGTTCTTAACGTTTTACAAGAAAGTTTCAGACCTTCTGGTTGGGTCCTTGGCCAAGAGTTTCATAGTGATCCATGTTTTCACTATGGTTTAGACTCGCTTACTCCCTGTGAAGCCAGCTCATACAAGCGAGCTCATCATACCGTACCACATTAAAAGGCTATTTCTAGGCAAAAATGGATTACAGGGTGCGTAAAAAGTATTGACGCAGTAAATAACGGTTGTGGCAATAGTATTGTGCAGTAAGTTTTCAAATATTCACTTGAGAACTATGGAAAATGATCTTGCGAACACGATAGAGTAACTCGTAATTGACATTGGCTCCTTTACTGTGAATACAGGAGCGAAAACGACGGAAAAATTCATGAGCACGCGCCGCAAGTACTCGCTTGGATTTCATCCCGTGCTTTGAACAGGGTAGCCCTCTGGGACTGGTCACTTCTGTTGAAAGTAGCCCAGACCTCATTCTCCAAAATCGCCTAAAAAGAGTAATCCAGCCGATTCACGTTTAAGCTGTGTTCGTCTGAGAAGCTGTCCACACCTGCACGCGTTACCTGTTTGCCGTTATCGGACAGAGAGTGATAATTTTGGTTTCGAACGTTATCGTGCTTGAAAAAATTGTAACCATTATCTGTTATAACAGAGCCGTGGCTGACGTTTAGGTTGCTGACCTCTTTCCTCACCAACCGTTTCGAACAGCGCCTAATTCTCTTGTTAAGGAAATATTCAGCTCTTTGGGTAACAGACAAAAAAGGGCCACCGTAGCGACGATGGTCATGTTTCATCAGTTTTTTTTCATGAGTGTTTTTTGAGCACAATATAGGAAACAAAAATAACACACAAAAACCTAGAGAGGTAGAAAGAGAAAGCTGGAGCTGAAACAAAATGTAGGTGCGTCAATACTTTTTACGCACCCTGTACTTCAATCGATATTTTCTCAACCAAAGTTGTTTACTTGCTCTGAGGTCCGTCGGTCAGCAACCACGGGCGCGCAATGATCAAACTGCCACTCCAGACAAGAATCGATAGGGTCGATCGATAGTGAATAACCGGTCGATGCATGTATTTGTAGTGGAGCCCGTTTATCGCCCATCATAATCATGCGGTTCCCAACTCAGATGGATTACTCTTACCAAAGATCGATAATGATGATCAAGCTGTGATCAACAGGCGGTTGTGGGTAAGAATGGATGCATGAACAGACGGACGGACTACGTTTTTTTTGTACAACATCTTAGCCACTCATTTTTAACCGGAGGGTCAGGAAAACTCAGGAAACCTAGTAGTTCTTGGCTACGGGAAGACAGTAATTCTGCAATCAACCAGGTGGGCATAGCGATATACTGAACCAGAAACGGCGCTATCTTTACATGCATCAACAAGAAAATTGCCGATTTTCTGATCTTTAGAGTGGGCCTGGCCTATCCACTGCATTTCAGCCAAAAAGGTGGGGAGAATCAATGACGGCTCCAACAGCTAACGCGTTTGTTCGCGACAGAGCTTTCACGAACTCGTGTTGTTGTGATAGCTTATATAATATTAATTTTTGCCCAAATATGAACGAAAGACCTTACATTCAATGCTTTTTGCCCTTGCCGACTGCCAACTTGGTCGACTACTTAATTCCAAGTAGGAGACGCAGTTGGAGCCGATGACTACAGCCTTCACTGGTATTATGGGGGCAGTGAAACGGGAATTTTTTCGGGAAACGATCAATTCCGGAATATTGATTCACTAAGAATTTTCACGATATATGCTGCTCAGATGTGAAAATTAAAGATTTTTGACATTAAGTAAATATACTAAAGGGTGGAAAGGGAGACTCTCGCCCATGGGGGAGTCGAACCTGTAACTCTCGCTTCGGTCAGCTAACCTTCGCTACTACCTCACCAGGGCCCGGATTCATCAAGCAATGGGTATAGGTAGAGATACCCTAAGGGAATCGTACCTACTACCAGCAGCGGGTAGTGGGTACGATTCGTATTCATGAAAGTAATCAAGGGTAAGCTACAACTAGGCCTCCCGCGAGAACAGCTGATCTCACTGGAGCGCAATTTTGTCAATGGGGCGCGAAGGAGTCGCCGGTGGATGGTTGTACCCACGACGATCGGCGGGTTTTCTCTACCCACGGATAAACCAACGATTTGACGGGTAAGTTTTATCATGAATCGTGGATATGTCCACATTGTGGGTATCAAGGATGAGCGGATAACGACATTTTGAAGTCCGGATAACGGATAACGGGTAGTTTTGTCCAAAATGGCCGGATAACGGAAAAACGGATAACGAACAAACAACAAAAAACAAAACTGGGCTTAAACTGCTCTGCTTTCAACAGCAGATCAGGAGTTGAACCACTGCGAATTTATAAGCCATTCCTAGACAGCCACCCTCGACGGTACCATTTTCGACGATTTTAACGCATGCAGGCTCATTCTGCACTACGTACTTGTTGCCAAGTAAGTATCACATAATGAGCCGACGGCAGGAATCTGCCCCAGCTATACACGAACGGTGAAACGTGAATTAGTTGAGAAATTCGAGATATCTAAAAAAAATAAGAAAATAGGATGGTAAGGCTTCGCACGAATGCCAGAAATACGATAACACGCACCATCCCAAAAACCCACTGATACGCACACTGTGGCACTAGATAAAAGTTCTGACTCCACCGACAAGGCTTCGGTCGAAAAAAATTTTTCGCTGAAACTTTGTTTAGGGGGGGTTACTTGGGGTGCTGATCACGAATTTGATATCCGTTTTTCGTTTTACGCTGAAGTGCGTTAGGTTACGGAAGATACGGGTGACTAAGGTAATGGTCACCGATTTCGCCCAAACTCCGACGTAAAACGAAAAACGGATATCAGATTCGTGATCAGCACCCAAAATAACTCTCCTAGCCGAAGTTTGGGCGAAATCGGTGATCAGGACCTCGGCAGCCTTAGTCACCTGCACCTACCGTAACCTACCGTAATCGGCCGTAATTTTAAAAACGGATCTCAGATTCGTGATCAGCACGCCAAATAACCCCCCTAGCCGAAGTTTGGGCGAAATTTTTTTTCGACCTCTTCTCGACCTCTGGAGTTGTGAAAGTACAATAGTGCCGGTCATTCTTATATACATGTGTATTTTCCTTATAAAACCGCCTGAGAAGAGCCGCCTGCGTAAGTAAAGTCGAACGTGCGCCTCAAGAAAGTTCTTCTACGCCGCTTCCGAGACTCGAAGGGAATACTATACTACAAGTCGCTCCTGCAAGACTACGCGGTCGCCGCTGTCGTTCAGCTCCTGAAACTTGCAGAAGCTGTTCAGGAGCCAAGACTACCATTAGTGCACCTTCTTCAGGATATCGCCAGACTGCACGCAGCTAAAGCGATCCACCAAAAAGGCGAGGGGCTGTGATGGGAGACCGTACCTCGTCCGCCGTATTCTCCTGACACAGCCGCTCAGATTAACACTACATAGTTCCGAACGCTAAAAGCTTCCTTGTTTAAGAAAAGTTTCACAAAACTTGAAGACTCCAGTCGGGCCGTCGCCGAATTCTTCGACTCCCGGTCTTCCCAGTTCTGAGAAGGGGGATCGCTGATCTACCCATTGGATGTACAACTGTGGTGGCTAACGATGGTGATTATATCCTTGATTGATTTGCTTTGTGGGCTGAATGAAGAAATAATGAAGACAACCCGAGATCGTTTATATCAGCGCACTATCCGACCCCGGCGGATGTGCCCCGGCTCTGCACGGACTTCCACCCAGCGTGGGTTCTCCTCCCACCACTCTTCTTCTTTACCAGTCCAAGACTGTTGTCACCACATCTGCTTGACCGGCCAACCCACATCTTCGCCGCTATTTATACGCTTCGGCCTGGGGGCGTGGCCTTCCAGATGAATGACTCCTGATCAATAACTGCAGCTGTGACAGCAATTGCGGATTTTTGTAATTAAGTGGGGAAGCATTTCGAACCAATAATAAATTTGTGCAACCTAGATGGACACGGAGCATCGTAGAATTTCGCTTACAGAGGCGAGAAGCCTTCCTTCTTTTTAAAAAAATCCAAAAGCTCTATTTCGGCGTCCGAAAGGCAGTATAGTCGCTATAATCGCGAGAACAGTCGAGCAGCATGGATATAGATGGTGTCGTCGTTATAGTCCGCGAGAATATTTGAACTCTATCGACATAAATATCGATAGTGTTCCATTATTCTCTTCAATTAATATTAAAAGGTGTGTGTTATCGTATTTCTAGCACTTACCGAAGCCCTACCATCCGACTTTACCAGCTTTCAGATATTTCGAATTTCTCAAGTAATTCCCGTTTCACCGCTCGTATATAGCTGCGGCGGATTTCTGCCGTCGGCTCATACTGTGATACTTACCAGGCTGTCCAATAATTTCTGTCCGAAAATTTTCAAAATTCTATAATTTTCCTTAGAAGTGTTATAATATCAGGCAAGTGTAAAAACCTTCTAGAAGATTCTCCAGAGTTCCACGCCAGGGGTATATAAGGCGTAGTCCCCGCGTCTAGCTACCAGTACAAGCTAAAATGGACCAAGGTCGAATTCGTACGTTCATGTACTACGAGTGGCTGCTGGGCAACGACACAGGCTCCGCGGTCGCCAACATCTGCAGAGCGTGCAAGGAGGATGCAGTGTCCCAACGCACAGTCAGGCGCTGGCTCAATCGTTTCGAGAGCGGCGACACGAGCCTCGAGGACAGGGGGCACAGCGGGAGGCCTTCTGGTGGGACGCCAAGGGCATGCTGTATTTCGAGCTGCTCCCGCAAGGCAGGACGGTCACCGCCTCCATCTACACCGATCAGCTCGAGAAACTAGCCGCCGCCATCCGAGAAAAGCGTCCCCGACGGGCCTCGGTCCACCTGCTGCACGACTACGCGCGCCCCCACGTGGCGAAGGAGACCCAGCAGAAGTTGGCGACGCTCGGCTGGGAGACGGTTGCCCATCCGCCGTATTCCCCGGACCTCGCCCCCTCCGACTACCACTTGTTCCGCCCGCTGAAGCACCATTTGGCCGGAGGAAAATTCACCAACTACGACAACCTCAAATCCGACAGCGCGGACTTCTTCGAGTCGCAGCCCCCGGAGTTCTGGGCGAAGGGCATCGGCGACCTGCCCAATCGATGGGCCACTGTTGTGGATAACTGTGGTGATTATATTGTTGAACAGACTTGCTTTTCAAGAAAGTTGAAAAAAAAATTAAAAATGGTGAAATTTTCGGACAAGAATTATTGGACAGCCTGGTACTTGGCAACAAGTACGTAGAGCAGAATGGGCCTGCATGCGCTAAAATCATCGCAAATAGTACCGGTGAGAGTTCAATTCCCACCTCGACAAAACCCATCCCATCATACTTGGGGGGGGGGGGGGGGAGGGGTTGTTGGGGGACAGCTGGGATGGGAAATGCCGGAGCTGGACAAGAGGAATCGGGCGACATGGGAAACTTTCAGCAGCGTCGAAGAAGTTGCGAAAAAGACGAAGAGAGTCCGGCTTCGTGCCCATCTGTCGGACAGCACCATTCTTCCTGCGGTAACCTACTCCGAGAGCGTTGAGCTCTACGAAAGGAAATGGCAAGATTCGCGCAAGTGAGAGAATGCCTCCGGAGCTCCGAGCTTCGTCAAAGTCAACTTTCGAAAATCAGAGATGCAGTCGAATCTCCCAAGTAGCCGAAAATTAGGTGGGCCGGCCGTGTAATGCGCTTCTCAGTAACGTGCTGGATAAGAGCCGTGACCGACCGGGTTTCGCCAGATGTCATCAGGACACCAGGTCGCCGGCCAACGAGTTGGTAGAGCTTCTTCGTGGAAGCCCTGAACGAACGTTATGACACTATTCGTCTCCTGGGCGAGAAAGATCCATTGGGGCACTCTGACACGTGACAGGAACGAATGGAGGAGAAACTGGGTCTTCTGTTGAAATCAGCTGAAAATTTGAAAAATGCGATGCCATACACCAGAAGAATAGAGTTGTTTCCATTCGAGTTTAAATACTGAACCTGTGAACGTTGTAGGAAGAGCCCGGTGAAATGCCTCCAGATGCACTTACTTTCTATACAGTAACTCCCACATCTTCGAGACAATGTGCTGCTCTGAAAAGTTATTGATGATTCAACCGTTGTCCCGCCTGTGTATATGTATGTGGCTCAGGTTCAAGACGAAATTGAAGAAATTGTTGAAAAAAGGGATTTCTGAATTTATTGAAGCTCATTGAGACTGAAGGTATTACCATTTGCTCTTGTATGTAGTGGTAGGAACGACGCAGCATTTCGATCTCCACGGACACATTGCGAAGAAGCTCCTGAACTACATGAGCAGCGCTGGTGAGTAATAGCGAAGAATAGCTGAAGGAAGCGAGAGGTACATGTTCGACTCCCCCATGGGCGAGAGTCTCCTTTTCCACCCTTTAGTATATATACTTAATGTCAAAAATCTTTACTTTTCACATCTGAGCAGCATATATCGTGAAAATGCTTGGTGAATCAACATTCCGAAGTCGAACATTTTCCAAAAAATTCCCGTTTCACTGCCTCCATAATACTAGTGAAGGCTGTAATCATCGGCTCCAACTGCGTCTCCTACTTGGAATTAAGTAGTCGACCAAGTTGGCAGTCGGCAAGGGCAAAAAGCATTGAATATAAGGTCTTCCATCCATATTTAGTCAAAATAATTATTATATAAGGTATCACGACAACCCGAGGTCGTGAAAGCTCTGTCCCGAACAAGCGCGTTAGCTGTTGGAGCTGTCGTTGATTCTCGCTGCCTTTTAGGCTGAAATGCAGTGGATAGGCCCACTCCAAAGATCAGAAAATCGGCAATTTTCTGGTTGATGCACGTAGGGATTGCGCCGTGTTCTGGTTCAGTATATTACATTGCCCACCTAATTGATTGCAGAATCGCCGTCTACCCGTAGCCAAGAACTACTAGGTTTCCTGTGTTCTCCAGACCCTCTGGTTAAAAAATGAGTGGCTGAGGTGTTGCACAAGAACCCAGTCCGTCTGTTTGTGCATCCATCCTTCCCCACAACCGCCTGTTGATCACATCTTGATCATCATTATCGATTTTTGGTAAGAGTAATCCATCTGAGTTGGGAACCGCATGATTATGATGGGCGATAAACGGGCTCCACTAAAAATACTAGCGTCGACCGGTTATTCACTATCGATCGATCCTATCGATTCTTGTCTGGAGTGGCAGTTTGATCATTGCGTGACTTTGGTTACCGATCGACGGACTTCATAGCGAGTAAACAACTTTGGTTGAGAAAATATCGATTGAAGTAATCCATTTTTGCCAAGAAATAGCCTTTTAATGTGGTTTGGTCAATTTGTTATATCAATTTGTTTAGATATTGCCGCTTAATGTGGTGTGGTGCATATAACGGCTAATGAGCTGGCTTCACAGGGAGTAAACGACGCCTATACTATGGTGGTGATATAAACTACTATGAATCTCTCGGCCAAGGACCCAGCCAGGCCTGCAACTTATGTACCTTAAAACGTTACGACCCTACGTAGTTAGAGCAGGCAAAATGGGAAAGGACTTCGTTATTTAATTGTATGCAACTTTTTGTATGCAACTTCTGTATGCGTATTCACATTCAATCGTATACATGAGATGATAGCCTTGCTGAGTGCATGGCGCAATCTGTACCCATAGATACCAATTCATTTTGATTTTTCATTTTGATTTTCTGTGCTACGATTTCAAGACTAGAAGGGTGGCGATGTCGGATCCTCCACGTGGTGCCACTGGAAACTACTCGCTCTGCGAGTTAAGCCGAACACGGACACTCGATTGCAGGCGACAGGCCCTTGTGACAGGCCGGCCTACGAAGACCCATGTCACATCACATGGTGTATGACAGCTCAAGTGTTTCGAGATAGTGCTACGGCGTCCGCGGGAGCCGACGCGCACTCGCAGAGCCCGCGAGTGTGAGAAGTATGCGAGGGTCCCTGATGCCAGGACGGCATCGAGGAGCAACTGAGCTAGTCCGAAAGTCCCGTAACGTAAGCAGGACCCGCGTGGTAACGCTGAATGTGGGTACTTGACGGGCCGCTCGTGCGAGTTGGTTGAAGCACTGGAGCGTAGAAGAGTTGATCTCTGTGCGGTGCAGGAGACGAGGTGGTCCTGCCGCAAGTCAAGGGACATAGGATGAGGCTTTAAGGCCGTTCTATGTGGAAGTCCCAGGACCATCAGTGGTGTTGGTATAATCGTCTCCGAGCGTTTCCAAGAGTCGATTGTAAGCGTCGAGCGCTTTGGCGATCGATTGATGAAGATCGTTGTCGCCGCTAAGGAGCGACTCTATCACTTCTTCCCAGCGTATGCTCCGCAGACTGGCTGCTCGGATCAAGCCAAGGAAGAGTTTTGGAGCCTGCTTGATGAGAAAACAGCAGTGGTACCGTCGAAAGATGTCATCATAGTCGCTGGTGACCTTAATGGGCACGTAGGTGCTACGAAAGACGGGTACAGCTGTCATGGTGGCTTCGGATACGGATCACGTAACGCCGATGGTGAGCGCATTCTTGATTACGCAGAATCGCATAACCTCACCATAGTGAACACCGTCTTCCGAAAACGCGACTCGCACCTCATCTCGTTCTATAGCGGGAGCACCAAGACTCAGATAGACTTTGTCCTTGTGAGAGATCGCGACCGGAGTCTTGTCACAGACGCGAAGATCGTGCCGTATGAGACGGTTGCCCCACAGCATCGACCGCTGATCTGCACTTTGAAGATCGCCCCTCCGAGGCTGAAGCAGGTCGAGCGGTGCGGTGAAGCAAGAATCAAGTGGTGACGAATGAGAGACAAGGAAGCAGCTGTGATTTCTCGCGTGCGGTTACCGACAGTCACGACTGTCGACGAAACTTGGAAGAAGGCGACCGACGTGATTCGTCAAGCTGTACAGTCGGAACTCGGCATTACGAAGCCTGGGCGACGGAAGGCGACAAGCAGGCCTGGCTGTGGACAGATGACGTGAAAGCAAAAGTGCGAGAGAAGAAGTCGCTCTATCACGTGTTTCTCGGCGAAAAGACAGCCGATAACTGGCGGAAGTACCAAGAAGCGAAGAAAGCTGCAAAGAAGGCCGTGGCTGTTGCGAAAGCAACTCATTATGGAGATGTCAACGAGAAGCTCGAGTCTCGCGATGGTGAACGGTATCTGTACCGACTCGCAAAGAATCGCCATCGCCAGACCGAGGACATTGAGAAGTTCTTCGGCATCAATGATGAGAACGGCCATCTTCTAATGGACGGCATGAAGGCATTGAAGCGATGGCGCGATTACTTTGAGGAAATCTCTACGCCCCCCCCCCCACCCTCCCTAAGCTTAAGCCTCAAAAAATCCAAAACTGAAAGAGTCATGAGCATGCGACGGTTTGCGACGGAGTTTTCCCGTCGCAAATCGCAGTTTTGACCGTGCGTCGTGGGCGGTATTGTAGGCTGCCGCCGGAACAACGGTGGTGTCCGATAGATGGGCAGGAAGTCGGACGCTCTTCGTCTTCTTCACAACTTCTACAACGCTCTTGAAAGCTTCCCAAGTCGCCCGTTTCCTCTTGCCCAGCTCGGGCATTTCCCATCCCAGCTATTGCATGATCACCATCCGCCAAGAAAATTGGATGGAAGGGCCTCGTAAGAGTGCTAGAAATACGACCCTCCCAAAAACCCACTCATACGCACACTGTTATTGCTTCACACATCGGCAACAGATCTCGTAGATCTCCATCTATAATACATCGTGCCGCAAAACTGCCTACCTGCAGCACATCCTCCACCTGCTTGTTGCCAATTCAAAAATGCGTGCAGTTTTGATTCCCCACATTTCTACAGATGCTTGAAAAACATCAAGATACTCTTGTCTCCTGAATGTATCTTCCCGCAGTGGCTACGGGAAAATTCAAAACTTGCGCGCTAAAGTTCAATGACTTTTGTGCCAACATCGCGTGTGTTCGGCGCTCCCACGTTAGAATTCAAAATTTTCGCGCCAGTGCGGGAGATTTCGAATCCGAATTTTGCGAGTCAAAATTCAAAATTTTAGCGCTAGTGCGGGAGATTTCGTATTCGAATTTTGCGCGCCAAAGTTCAAAAATTTCCCGCTGTCTTCACCAAGATTTCGAATTTCAGGCGCCGAAGATTGAATTGTTCGCTCCAGATTTTAATCCTTTGCTCTATTCTTGTGAGGATCCAGGTTCTTCACGTCACTGTTGCAGAATTGAAAACTTTTTGGGAGATTAGAGCGTAAAGCGCGTATGTCATTATGTAATCGCACTTTCAACATATTCAGCAATTTGCACCAGGAAAACCGAATTTTTCCAATCTTAAAAGGTCTCGAATTCTTCGAAAAATTCCGGTTTCACCGTCTGTGTATAATTCAGACCGGGTTTCCGCCGTCGGCTACTACTGTGGCAACAAGTTAGTGCAGCAGTAGTGGTCAGCCAGCCGTAATGTCGTCATAAATAAAAGATAGTTGGTTTATCGTCAGGTTTTGCTTCGAATTTGAGGAAAATGGTCCGTACGCAGTGCAACGTTAGCACTTACAGACGGGCAGGCTTTAAAATGCTTGTACTTCACGAATGCCCCCAAAATTGTTTTCCGCCTGATTGTGGGAACTTCTAGTCCCGAAATCACAGCACAGAAAAGCAAATCCAGCTGGCATCCATGGATACAGATTGCGCCGTGCACTCCGCAAGGCTACTGTCTCATGTATACGACTGATTGTGAACACGCATACAGAAGTTGCATACAAAAAGTAACATACAATCAAGTAACGAAGTCCTTTTCCATTCTGCCCTGCTCAGCTAGGCAAGGTCATCACGTTTTAAGGTACATAAGTTGCAGACCTGACTGCGTCCTTGGCCAAGAGTTCCTAGGCCACCACATTAAAAGGCTATTTCTAGGCAAAAATGGATTACTTCAATCGACCAAAATTGTTTACTTGCTCTGAGGTCCGTCGGTCAGCAATCACATGCGCGCAATGATCAAACTGCCACACCAGACAAGAATCGATAGGGTCGATCGATAGTAAATAAGCGGTCGATGCTAGTAACTGTAGTGGAGCCCGTTTATCGCGCATCATAACAATGCGCTTCCCAACTCAGATGGATTACTCTTACCGAAGATCGATAATGATGATCGAGGTGTGATCGACAGGCGGTTAGCAATTCTGCACTGCTGGTAGGCAGCAAGTCCGCAATCAATTAGGTGGGCATTGTAGTGTAGCGAACCAGAACACGGCGCAATCTGTACATGCATCGACAAGAAAATTGCCGATTTTCTGATATTCAACATATTTAGAGCAATTCGCACGAGAAAACCCCAATTTTCCCGATCTTAAGAAATGGCGAATTTTTCGAAAAATTCCGGTTTCGCCGACTGCATTTAACTCAGACCGGGTTTTCCTCGTCGGCTACTGCTGTACTATTAACTTGGCAACAAGTTAGTAGGTCAGTAGTAGTCAGCCAGCGCTAAGGTCATCATAAATAAATAGATAGTGGGTTTGTCATCAGATTTTGCTTCAAATTTGAAAAAAATGTGGTCCGTACACAATGCAAAGGAAGGCACTTATAGACCGGCTGGCCATAAAGTGCTTGTACTTTATGAATGCACACGAAATTGTTTCTGCCTAATTGTGGGAAACTTCTAAGTCCCGAAATCATAGCACAGAAAAGCAAATCGAGCTGTTCATGGACACATATTGCGCCATGCACTTCGCAAGGCTATCGTCTCATGTATACAACTGATTGTGAATACGCGTACAGAAGTTGCATACAACCAAATAACGGAGTCCTTATCCATTTTGTCCTGCTCTACTACGCAAGGTCATAACGTTTTACAAATACATAAGTTGGAGACCTTCTGGCTGGTTGACAAGAGTTTCAAAGTAGTTCATATTCTCCACTGGTTTATAGGTGTTTGCACCCGGTGAAGCCAGCTCATCAGCCGTTAAATGCACCATACCACATTAAGCGGCTTTATCTAAACAAATAGTATAAACTCGATCGATATTTTGCCAATCAACGTTGTCTACGTGCTCTAAAGTGCGTCGGCAACCACAATCGCGCGATTACCATCACATACAAGAATCGATAGGATCGATCGATAGTAAATAACCGGCCGATGCTAACAACTCTTGTGGAAGCCGTTTATCGGCCATCGTGACCATGTGGCTCTACTCTTATCAAAAATCGATAACGATGATTCAGATGTGATCCACAGGTAGTTGTGGAGGATGGATGCACAGGCAGACGGACGGGCTAGGTTTATGTAGAACACCTTAGCCACTCACTTTTTTGATCGAACTGGCTAGGTGGTTAACAGAAGCTCAGGAAAAAGTAGTAATTCTCTTCTGCTGGTAGACAGCAATTCTGCAATCAACCAGGTGGTCATTGTGATATACCGAATCAGAACACGGTGCAATTCCTATACGCATGAACCAGAATATTGCCGATTTCCTTGTCTTCAACGTGGGCCTATCAACTGCATTTTAGTCGGAGAGACAAGGAGGACTGATGGCGGCTCCAACAGCTAACGCTTGCTCGGGACACAGCTTTCACGACCTCGGGTTATCGTGATACCTTATATAATAATTATTTTGACTAAATATGGATGGAAGACCTTACATTCAATGCTTTTGTCCTTGCCGACTGCCAACTTGGTCGATTACTTGATTCTAAGTAATACAGCCAGTTGGAGCCGATGATTACCGCCTCTCCTAGTATTATGGAGGCAGTGAAACGGGAATTTTTTTGGGAAATGTCCAATTTCGGCTTGTTGTTACACCAAGCATTTTCACGATATATGCTGGTATGAAAAATAAACATTATCGACGCTCGACCTAAAATACCGACTGCCTAGCTTGTGGTCTCTTCAACCTTCCACTTCTGTGGATCCACCTAAGGCTCCGTTTATACTTCGTCGCGGCGCGACGCGATAGCCACGCAATGAGGCCCAATTGATCGATCGCGTCGCACAATCAATATGGCCACTATACGTGGCGTCGCATCGCGCCGCGACGAAGTATAAATGGGGCCTAAGGCCCTTGAAAAAGGCGATTTTGCCGAAACGTCGGCCAATAAACGGATTTACCAATCTCGTGTGGCTAATCAACATCAACAATCATTTTCAACATTTTGTTACAGGACGTTTTGTTGCGATCGGGCGGTCAAACAGCGCCGGTGGTGTAAAGCGAACATCGCTGCCCGGAAAGAAGAAGATGCGGGTTCGAGTCCCGCCTGGCGCAAGAGTTTTGATCGCAACAAAACATCCTGTACAACATGTAGCCTCTCTGCCAGCCGCTCCAGGCTTAAGCAAACGTGTTAAAGTATTTTCAACATTGTTTACTGCAGTTTTAAAAACAAGTGTTCCGCTACGACTAACGGCGTGTCTCGCACTGTGCATGGCACGATCATGATACATTACTAGTAGATTCGCCCAAGAGGGTTAATAAGGTTATTACGGATATAAGGGATATAGGGTTTTTGCACTTTTCTCTTGCCTCGTAGTAACGCGTGAACTAGCGGAAGGACCAAACTCCTCAAAAGGGCATGCCAGCACAACAGATGGAGAGAACATAGTTTGAAAGATAAGACGGCAGTATTGCCCTAACCGACCCCGCGTGTCAAAAAAAAACCGTCCAATGGGGTTATTTAAGGCATTGACCACCCACTTGTAAATATAGCTGGTGGGATCATGGTAATCTATTTCGCCCAAACCTGGCCATTAGACATAGACAGCTTTGGCTGATCGTGGTAGATCATTCTTAGGAAATGCAAAAGCCCTGCATCACAGGGGAGTCGAACCATGAACCACCTCCTCGTCTCACCACGCCGCTCCTCTACCTCCTGCGTTACCACTCCTCGGCAGGCAGCGCAGTTCTCAAGCTACTTGAGCTGGGAGCCATGCTGAAAATGGTTCACAACTCCGTTCATAGATGAGCACAGCAGAAACGGAACACACATTTGGAGTCAACGTTCGAAGCCGCATCCCGCGATATGCATCTCATTTCAAAGTCTCATGGTCACCTAGTATCCTTCCCTTGTAAGTGTGAATTTCGCAGTTGCGTTGCAATAATTTGAATGAATTGAATGCAAGAATCCAACTTTTCGCAGCAGCTGCGTGAGGACTCAAAGGTACACACTAAGGCTGCCAGATCTCAGAAGAGCTAAACGAGAATCCAAGTTTTACGCACCAGGACTTAAACTTTTGTGCCAATATTACGAGAGTTCGGCAATCGCCCGTCAGAATCATTCATATTTCGAGGGCCACACTTCAAAAATTTCGCGCTGACTTCACAAGTCTTCAATTCTAGCACGCTGGTGTGGCAGGAGTCCAGATCTCTCGTGCTGAAATTCAAGGCATCCGCGCTATCTACGTGAGAATTCGGAACTCGTGCGCGCGCTGAAATTCTAGCTTTCTCACGCTAGTTTCGCGAGAATTCCAATTTCGCGGCCAGAATTCAAAATTGTTCAGCCTCTTTCGGGAGACTTCGAAGTTCGCGCTGCGGGTCAAATCTAGCGTACAATAACTGCATTTTTGAGTGGCGAGAATTCGCCTTTCGCGCGACGGAACTCGAATGTTTTGTGCTAAAATTCGTAGCGAAAAACTTTCTAGCGAAAATTCAGAATTGGCACGTCGCTATTTCGGAAATTCATTTTTGCGAGGCTAGCGCGTAAAATTTCCGGCGCGCAAAATTTGAACACTTGTGAGGCTATTCACGAAATATGAATGTGAAGTAAAGCAGCAATAGCGTTAGTACATCTTCAGGTCAATCTTCATTTTCCAGCAGCCATATATGCGGTTCAGCGATACTCAACACCTATGTATGGCCGCTAGTCGTCAATTGGACCTGCAAAAGGAGGCGCAGGTACCCCAGCCAATTACTATTTTACTATTCCTAGAATCGACCGTACACTCCCTCATCCGTTTGATGCGACCTCAATGCCCTTCTATCTCCTCTTAGGATTTGGCGCGCTAGAATTCAAAAAACTTCGGCGCCAGAATTCAAAATTTTGGCGCTGGTGCGGGAGATTTCGAATTCGAATTTTGAGCGCCAGAATTCAAATTTTCCCGCAGTCTTCGCCGATAATTCGAACTTCACGCACCGGAGTCCGAATTTTTCGCGCTAAAATTTTAATCCTTCACTATATTCACGTGAAGATCCAGATATGGCACGCTATTGTTGCAGAATTTCAAACTTTTTGAGAGGTTAGCGCGCAAAAGTTAAACTTTTGCGATAATAGCCCGCGAAGTTAGTTCACGAAATTTTAATGAAAAGTAAAGCATCTATAGGGTTAGTACATTTCCAGGTATGTCTATGTCATTGTGTAATAGCATTTGCAACATATTCGAGAATTTGCACCAATAAAGCCAAATTTTCCAATCTTAAAAGTCTCGAATTCCTCGATAAGTTCCGGTTTCACCTTCTATATGCAACCTAGACCGGGTTTTCGTCGTCGGCTACTACTCTACTATTAACTTGGAAACAAGTTATTAGATCAGTAGTAGTCAGCCAGCGCTAAGGTCATCATGAATAAGTAGATAGTGTGATTATCGTCAGGTTTTGCTTCGAATTTGAAAAAAAATGGTTCGTACACAGTGCAGCGGTGAGCACTAATAGGCGGACGGCGGTTAAAATGCCTGTATTTTGTGAATGCGAAATAATTGTTTTCCGCTTAATTGTGAGAAGCTTCTAGTCTTGAAATCGTAGCACAGAAAATCAAAATGAATTGGTATCCATGGATACAGATTGCGCCATGCACCATGCACTCCGCAAGGCTATCGTCTCATGTATACGACTGAATGTGAACACGCATACAGAAGTTGCATACAAAAAGTTACACACAATTAAATAATGAAGTCCTTTTCCATTTTGCCCTGCTCTAACTACGCAGGGTCGTAACGTTTTAAGGTACATGAGTTGCAGACCTGGCTGGGTTCTTGGCCGAGAGATTCATAGTAATTCATATTCTCCCCTGGTTTAGAGTCGTTTATTCCGGCGGAACAGTGTTCTTCACACCGCCCCTACGAAGGGGCGGGGCAAGGGGCGCGCCCACCGCTTATTGAGGACCAGTTGTCCGAGTGCACAGGAACTAGGGCTGAGGCGGGATTACCGGCGCTGATGGCGGATGCTAGATTATCACATCTGTATTTGCCAGAGAAGTTGGTATTGAGTGGAAAGTTATCGAGTGGTATATTAGGGGTAACGGTAGGATCCTAAGCTGACGGAGCGTGCTACTACCAATAATAGCTTCTGAGCGCATTATAGTCAGGATTCCGAAGAGTAAACCAACCCTCTACCAGTCCTTTGATCTGACGCAGTGTTCTGGAGGACTATTTGGTCGGTTTCCTGCGACTCGATATTTAGTTTGCTTCGACTGAGAGTTTTCCGAACAAGACCCACCCCCACGACACCGAGACGGAAACTTAAGCGATACCTTAACCGACTCCTGAAGAGTAAACGAACCCTCCATCAGTCATTTGGTCTGACGCAGTGTTCTAGAGGACTATTTGGTCGGTTTCCTGCGACTAGTGTTTTTGTTTGCTTCGACTGAGAGTTTTCCGAACAAGACCCACCCCCACGACACCGAGACGGAAACTTAAGCGATACCTTAACCGACTCCTGAAGAGTAAATGAACCCTCCATCAGTCCTTTGGTCTGACGCAGTGTTCTAGAGGACTATTTGGTCGGTTTCCTGCGACTAGTGTTTTTGTTTGCTTCGACTGAGAGTTTTCCGAACAAGACCCACCCCCACGACACCGAGACGGAAACTTAAGCGATACCTTAACCGACTCCTGAAGAGTAAACGAACACTCCATCAGTCCTTTGGTCTGACGCAGTGTTCTGGAGGACTATTTGGTCGGTTTCCTGCGACTCGATATTTAGTTTGCTTCGACTGAGAGTTTTCCGAACAAGACCCACCCCCACGACACCGAGACGGAAACTTAAGCGATACCTTAACCGACTCCTGAAGAGTAAACGAACACTCCATCAGTCCTTTGGTCTGACGCAGTGTTCTGGAGGACTATTTGGTCGGTTTCCTGCGACTCGATATTTAGTTTGCTTCGACTGAGAGTTTTCCGAACAAGACCCACCCCCACGACACCGAGACGGAAACTCAAGCGATACCTTAACCGACTCCTGAAGAGTAAACGAACACTCCATCAGTCCTTTGGTCTGACGCAGTGTTCTGGAGGACTATTTGGTCGGTTTCCTGCGACTCGATATTTAGTTTGCTTCGACTGAGAGTTTTCCGAACAAGACCCACCCCCACGACACCGAGACGGAAACTCAAGCGATACCTTAACCGACACCTGAAGAGTAAACGAACACTCCATCAGTCCTTTGGTCTGACGCAGTGTTCTGGAGGACTATTTGGTCGGTTTCCTGCGACTCGATATTTAGTTTGCTTCGACTGAGAGTTTTCCGAACAAGACCCACCCCCACGACACCGAGACGGAAACTCAAGCGATACCTTAACCGACTCCTGAAGAGTAAACGAACACTCCATCAGTCCTTTGGTCTGACGCAGTGTTCTGGAGGACTATTTGGTCGGTTTCCTGCGACTCGATATTTAGTTTGCTTCGACTGAGAGTTTTCCGAACAAGAGCCACCCCAACGACACCGAGACGGAAACTTAAGCGATACCTTAACCGACTCCTGAAGAGTAAACGAACACTCCATCAGTCCTTTGGTCTGACGCAGTGTTCTGGAGGACTATTTGGTCGGTTTCCTGCGACTCGATATTTAGTTTGCTTCGACTGAGAGTTTTCCGAACAAGACCCACCCCCACGACACCGAGACGGAAACTTAAGCGATACCTTAACCGACTCCTGAAGAGTAAACGAACACTCCATCAGTCCTTTGGTCTGACGCAGTGTTCTAGAGGACTATTTGGTCGGTTTCCTGCGACTAGTGTTTTTGTTTGCTTCGACTGAGAGTTTTCCGAACAAGACCCACCCCCACGACACCGAGACGGAAACTTAAGCGATACCTTAACCGACTCCTGAAGAGTAAACGAACACTCCATCAGTCCTTTGGTCTGACGCAGTGTTCTGGAGGACTATTTGGTCGGTTTCCTGCGACTCGATATTTAGTTTGCTTCGACTGAGAGTTTTCCGAACAAGACCCACCCCCACGACACCGAGACGGAAACTTAAGCGATACCTTAACCGACTCCTGAAGAGTAAACGAACACTCCATCAGTCCTTTGGTCTGACGCAGTGTTCTGGAGGACTATTTGGTCGGTTTCCTGCGACTCGATATTTAGTTTGCTTCGACTGAGAGTTTTCCGAACAAGACCCACCCCCACGACACCGAGACGGAAACTCAAGCGATACCTTAACCGACTCCTGAAGGGTAAACGAACACTCCATCAGTCCTTTGGTCTGACGCAGTGTTCTGGAGGACTATTTGGTCGGTTTCCTGCGACTCGATATTTAGTTTGCTTCGACTGAGAGTTTTCCGAACAAGACCCACCCCCACGACACCGAGACGGAAACTCAAGCGATACCTTAACCGACTCCTGAAGAGTAAACGAACACTCCATCAGTCCTTTGGTCTGACGCAGTGTTCTGGAGGACTATTTGGTCGGTTTCCTGCGACTCGATATTTAGTTTGCTTCGACTGAGAGTTTTCCGAACAAGACCCACCCCCACGACACCGAGACGGAAACTCAAGCGATACCTTAACCGACTCCTGAAGAGTAAACGAACACTCCATCAGTCCTTTGGTCTGACGCAGTGTTCTGGAGGACTATTTGGTCGGTTTCCTGCGACTCGATATTTAGTTTGCTTCGACTGAGAGTTTTCCGAACAAGACCCACCCCCACGACACCGAGACGGAAACTCAAGCGATACCTTAACCGACTCCTGAAGAGTAAACGAACACTCCATCAGTCCTTTGGTCTGACGCAGTGTTCTGGAGGACTATTTGGTCGGTTTCCTGCGACTCGATATTTAGTTTGCTTCGACTGAGAGTTTTCCGAACAAGACCCACCCCCACGACACCGAGACGGAAACTTAAGCGATACCTTAACCGACTCCTGAAGAGTAAACGAACACTCCATCAGTCCTTTGGTCTGACGCAGTGTTCTGGAGGACTATTTGGTCGGTTTCCTGCGACTCGATATTTAGTTTGCTTCGACTGAGAGTTTTCCGAACAAGACCCACCCCCACGACACCGAGACGGAAACTCAAGCGATACCTTAACCGACTCCTGAAGAGTAAACGAACACTCCATCAGTCCTTTGGTCTGACGCAGTGTTCTGGAGGACTATTTGGTCGGTTTCCTGCGACTCGATATTTAGTTTGCTTCGACTGAGAGTTTTCCGAACAAGACCCACCCCCACGACACCGAGACGGAAACTTAAGCGATACCTTAACCGACTCCTGAAGAGTAAACGAACACTCCATCAGTCCTTTGGTCTGACGCAGTGTTCTAGAGGACTATTTGGTCGGTTTCCTGCGACTAGTGTTTTTGTTTGCTTCGACTGAGAGTTTTCCGAACAAGACCCACCCCCACGACACCGAGACGGAAACTTAAGCGATACCTTAACCGACTCCTGAAGAGTAAATGAACTCTCCATCAGTATAAAAGCGCCTTACGCTACAAATTCAGGGCAAGTTGTATTCTTATGGCCACCTCGTTCACCAGCTGTGGTAGGTGAGACAGAGAAGAAGAGCTCACGTGGTCCCGCAACGACTACCGAAGTACTGTGGAAAAACTCGTCCAATTCTTGGCAGGCAACTCGTCGCTACCTTTGGCTATTTAGTCGTCAGTAAATAGCCAAGGGTAGCGACGAGTTGCCTGCCAAGAATTGGACGAGTTTTTCCACAGTACTTTGGCAATCGTTTCGGGACTACAGGAAATGTGAACACACATAAGCCCTCTCCTTTACTTCTGGAACACATGAGATTGAAGGGAGAACCAAGAAGGGAGAACCACTGAAAGAGGACCAGTAGAGTAGTCCAATGAAGGTACCAGTAAATGCGAGACCACTAATCGTAAGGAGGGCCTGTAAAGGGACCGGTATTTTCTATCAATATCGTCCAACGTCCCCCGTCGAAACTGAAGCGGTCATCGACGCCCTGCTCACTCAGGGTGTTCCTACTCAGTACACCAGAGTCCTTCGAGAGCTGTACAGTGGATTCACGACCAAGATCTCTCCATTCTACAACGACGTCGTCATCGACGTAAAGAGAGGGGTTCAGCAGGGGGATACCATATCCCCGAAGCTCTTCAGCGCCATCCTCGAAAACGTCATGCGCGAACTAGAATAGGAGGACATGGGAGTGAAGATCGACTGCCGGCAACTGCACCATCTTCGCTTCGCTGACGACATCGTGCTCATAACACCGAGCATCAGCCAGGCGGAGCGAATGCTGGCCGACTTCGATCGTGTATGTGGGAACGTTGGACTGCAGCTGAATCTTACGAAGACGATGTTCATGAGGAACGGACAAGTTTCTGATGCCCCATTCTCGCTCAACGGAACGAACATCTCCGAATGCTCCAGCTATGTGTATCTGGGTCGCGAATTCAATATGGCCAACGACCTAGCGCCAGAGCTGAGCAGGAGGAAACGAGCGGCTTGGGGAGCTTTCAAGAGCGTCGAAGAAGTCGCGAAGAAGACGAAGAACGTCCGACTCCGTGCCCACCTATTTGACTCCACTGTTCTTCCTGCCCTAACATACGCCTCAGAGACCTGGGCTATACGAAAGCAGGATGAACACGCGATCAGCGTCGCGCAGCGTGGAATCGAGAGGACGATGCTCGGAGTGACACGACTCACGCAAGTGAGAGAAGGCCTCCGGAGTTCCGAGCTTCGCCGACGTTCGAAGATCAGAGACGCTGTCGCATGGGCCAAGTCGTCGAAAATTAGGTGGGCCGGCCATGTAATGCGTTTCGCAGACATCCGCTGCACGAGAGCCGTCACCGACTGGATTCCGCGGGATGTCAAGAGAACACCAGGACGCCCACCAACGCGTTGGTCGGACTTCTTCCTGAAAGCCCTGAACGACCGCTATGACGCTCTTCGTGTCCCTCGAGCGAGGAGGATCCATTGGAGCACTCTGGCACGCGACAGCGACGAATGGAGACGCTGCTGGCGCCCGCTCGAGCAAGTCGATGATCAACGGGACGACAGGTGATACAGGTGATCGTCCAACGTGAGTCGGACGTCGAGGCACGTGTGCCGGGATGCAGAAGACGTGTCACTGAAGTCGTGCCACGTGTGTCGGGGTGCAGAAGACCTGTCATAGACGTGGTGGCAACGTCGTGAAACGTGCGTCGGGACTCCACAAATGTGTCACAGACGTTATGAAACATGTGTTCGGATTTAGAAGACGGAACATAGACGTCGGATAACGTGCGTTTAGATCCAGATGACGTGCCACAGATCAGACTTTGCACAGCATGCGTTGCATTTTCAAGAGGCCTTTTAGCTTCTTGCAACGAGCGTGCGCGTGCTTGACTCTCACTTCGTTTCTCTGCCGGTACATCGGTGAGATGGTATTGGAGGGGGATGGGAGAGTGGAAGGTAGAATGACTACAGAATCGGAGGAGTATTACAGTTGTCCCACAGCAAAAGATGTCGACCGGTCGACCAATACCGATTGATTTTATTTGTATTTCTGCAAATTAAGCAGTTCGGATAGAGACTCTCACATTCTGCTCCTCGTCACGTAAAGAATGGATACTTCGGAGAATAAATCGCTACATATGATAGAGAGCGGATAAGTCGTTTTGCAGCCGCTAGGTCGCTGAATTGTTATAGGAAGTCGTTTACTCTTTAACATCGTCGAATTATCATCTAACTTCACCATAGGCCCTGTCGCGTTTTCTGTTGAAGCAGCCGAACCGTTTACTTTTGAAAATGATTGCTAATATATTTTGGCTTCATCGCAGGCCCTGCCGCAGTTCTGGGTGGGGATCTTTGTCCGAAAGACTTTCTGTTGAAGCAGACAAAAGGTCAAGTCGCAGGGTATCGACCAACTAGCCCCCCACATTACTACCTAAAATCTAAGGATTGGTAGAGGGAGTCGCTTACTCTTTAAAAGGTCTGTTAAGGTATCGCTGAACTTCATCACATGTCATATAGCGGATAAACCAACGCAATCCGAAGTCTACTCCACTGTTAAATGCCTGGCAAACGGATTATTTTATCTATTTGTTGTGAGCTGAGGCGCGTTGTTCGAAATTCCCTTTTCTGTTGAAGGAAACGAAAGGTCGAGTCTCGCAGGATACCGAAGGAGTCAGCGCACAAAATTGAGCACATACTACCCTATCCCTGATTAATTGTGCTCTACTTAAACAAGTTATTTGGACTTCTTCCAACCGTGGGCCTCTTCGAAGATCAGTACTTTGATTCCTAGCATTTGGCGCCTCTTACGTCTGCCAAGAGGCGCCTACAGCATCTCTTGAGGGCAGCCAATGGTAGGTGCGAAGGACTGTAAAAGGTGCGAGGAGCGGCACAGGTCACGACACAGGTCTGATGAACGCACAGGACCAGCGAGCAATTACTCCAATCCAGGGACCAATGTCTAAATGAGGGACCAATATGGCACTGTGAGCAACTCTAGAGTGTAGGGGAGGGGCACCCTGCCAAATGATCAGAACGCCAAGAGTCAAAAAAACTTCTAAAATAAGAACGTTAAGCACGTTCACACCTAAATTAGAAATGCACAGGAATATAGTTCGCTGCTTTCAGGGTAGGGCTTAGAGTTTAGTAAGACATCCGGTATGGATCTCCTCTCTAGGTTTGAACTTGGCACTGCTGCTTTAAAAAATATCACAGCTCAAATTAAAAGGTGAAACTATAATAAATGGGTACCAAGGTAGTGGATCTCTTCATAAGACAAATACTTCTGCATCGTTTTGCTTATCAAAAAAGATCTGTGCAGTCAAATATGCACAGAATCCTCAGTGAAATAGCAAACGAATGCAGTGGATATGAAGAAGCGATTATGAAAGCCTTCACAACCAGGACATGTTACTTTTAGAAAGCGTTTTCCAACTTACCGTTTTTCATACGCTCACAATGGCGTTGCATTAGTAGTCGAATTAATATAACAGCAGGATAGTAGTCGTAGTAGTAGCTGCAGAGCTCATTAATCTTGCGGCAGCATTAGTTGCAGGGAGAAGAGAAATGTTCCACTTTGCGACGTCTAATTAATACAGGCAGTGTGCGTCGTCAACTGATCCAAATGGGCGGGGCAAAAGGGGGCGGAGGCGGGGACTCTGCGGGCGGAGACCTCTCCGGTGTGAAAACCGGGCTCCCCCCGTTTATTCCCTGTGAAGCCAACTCATCAGCCGTTAAATGCACCATACCACATTAAGCTGCTTTATCTAAACAAATAGGATAAATTCGATCGATATTTTGCCAATCAGCGCTGTTTACGTGCTCTGAGGTCCGTCGGTCAGCAATCACAGGCGCGCAATTATCAAACTGCCACTCCAGACAAGAATCGATAGGATCGATCGGTAGGAAATAACCGGTTGATGCTAGTAACTGTAGTGGAGTCCGTTTATCGCCCATCATAATCATGCGGTTCCCAACTCAGATGGATTACTCTTATCGAAGATCGATAGTGACGATTGAGCTGTGATCAACAGGCGGTTGTGGGGAAGGACGGATGCACAAACAGACGGACGGACTACGTTTTGTACGGCATTTCAGTCACTCATTTGTAACCAGACCAGAGGGTCAAGAGAACCACAGAAAAGGTAGCAATTCTGCACTGCTGGTAGGCAGCAACTCTGCAATCAATTAGGTGGGCATTGTAGTATAGCGAACCAGAACACGGCGCAATCCCTATATGCATCAACCAGAAAATCGCCGATTTCCTGGTCTTCAACGTGGGCTTATCAACTGTATTTTAGTCGGAGAGGCAAGGAGAACTAATGACGGCTCCAACAGCTAACGCGCTTGTTCGGGACACAGCTTTCACGAACTTCGGTTGTTGTGATGCCTTATGTATATAATAATTATTTTTGGATAAATACGAATGGAAGGCCTTATATTCAATGGTTCTTGTCCTTCCCGACTGCCAACTTGGTCGACTACTTGATTCCAAGTAAGCGACGCAGTTGGAGCCGATGACGACCGCCTCCACTAGTATTATGGAGACAGTGAAACGGGAATTTTTTGGGAAATGTGCAACTTCGGAATGTTGATTCACCAAGCATTTTCACGATATATGTTGCTGAGATGTGAAAAATAAACATTTTCGACGTTAAATAAATATATTGACGGGTGGAAAGGGAGGCTCTTATCCATGGGGGAGTCGAACCCGCACCTCTCGCTTCCTTCAGCTAATCTTCACTATTACCCACCCAGCGCTGTTTATGTAGTTCAGGAGATTCTTCGCATTTCCCCGTGGGGATCTACATATTACTGCGTTAGCAGCATTAAAAGAATAAATGGTAACACCTGCAGTCTCAATGAGCTTCAATAAATTCAGAAATCTCTTTTTTTCAACAATTTTCTCAATTTCAATTGGCTGTCCTACCCTTCCCCGGGTAATTTTCTCCCTTTACAGCGCAGATTCATAGATGGTGGGCCTTCTCCTAAATCCTCTCGATAGCCTTCTTTTTAGCGTTTTTCGCTAATTGAAAGTTGAGTACCGAGTTTTTTCCTAATCTTGTTTTCTGGGCAGTGTTTTCGCGGCTCTACTATTTCGACCACTGTTTGCGCATTCTTATGGATGTATTAATAATAAATAAATAAATAAGTAAATAAATAAATTCGGAAACACATGCTTTAGTATCTAATTTATTACTGGTGATTCACGGAAAGATCTTAAAGCTAAGCCGCATACACACAGGCATGACAATGGTTAACTTCATCAAAACCTTTTCAGCGCAGCACGATGTCCCGAAGATGTGCAATTATTGAAGAGGAAATAAGGAATGAGGAACAGGAAAGGTTCAGCATATGAACTCGAATCGAAGCAAGCTCTGTTCTCCTGGTGTTTGTCACCGCATCGTTCAAATTTTCAGCTCATCTCACCAGAAGACTCAGTTTCTCCTCCATTCGTTACCTTCGCGTGCCAGAGTGCTCTAATAGATCCTTTTTATTATTATTATTATTATTATTATTATTATTATTATTATTATTATTATTATTATTATTATTATTATTATTATTATTATTATTATTATTTACGGTGTTTAAGACACACGTCATAAAACGAGCAAACACAACAAACATGGAAGAAACACCCGAACACCATTAGGAATATGCTCACCATAAAAGGCTAATAACATAGCCATTTCTTCTTCACAAATCGTTTGAAGGAGCCATAGAACTTCTCAGTTACTTCAAAACAAGTGCTGCGACACGCCTAACGGCGTGTCTCGCACTTGCCCGCTTCGCGGGGTGATACAGTTAGTCTTTTTCTCAGCAATTACTCTTGTACAAAGAAAGATGTGCGCTTCAAAAAAAAATTTATTCATAGCGCAACGAAAATGGTTTAATTTTTTACTCGAACATCCAGGTGAATACTACGTTTGATATAGTTTTCCGTCCTGGTGGTAGCCAAGTTTTGATCTCTGTCGAACACGGGAGCACGCCACGTACAGTTGACCATGAGAAAAAACTGGGCTGGGGAGGTATACACCGACTCTGTCGAATGTTTGTCCCTGACTCTTGTTTATTGTCATTGCGTAGGCCAAACGCACAGGAAATTGTCTCTTCTTAAGTCTGCACGGTGAGGTGTCATAGGCAGGCGGACAGAATATTATTCTAGGAATAAGGACGTACTGTCCTTTGTTCGCTCCAGTCGCAATTTTGCAGCCTGGAATGTACCTATCCATATGTTCAACGGTGAGTCGCGTACCATTGTCGCCGTTGTGTCAAGCAGGAGGAGGCTATACTTCATCTGTAGATCAGCATCCCATGTTGAATTCTGATAGCGCCTGCACGCCGCAGCACGCCGGTGACACAATTCCTTAATTCAGATGCTTCTAGGGCGGCGTAGAGGACCTGTCCTCTGAAACCAGCACCTCAGAAGACCCACCTTCTGAATGCAGAGGATCAGAAGCGCGCACAGTTGCCGCTATGTCGAGCATGAAGAGGCTGCGCATATGGCAGATTCCTTGTTTCGCGTATAAATTTTCTTACGGCTCCCTTCTTGCTGGTTCCCCGTCCTGGTTCCGCCTCCAGGTCCCTTGTTCCTGGTCGATCTCTCCCCCCTCTAGGAATCCTCCTTACTACTCTTCCCAATTAGGTAGCTCTCCCACGCTCACACACGACGACGGCGAGTGAACGCTCCTTGCGTGTCATCGATGTAGCATCTTCTAAATCCGTACTCTCTTACTGGTTATGGATCCCCTTACTGATCCTCTTAACTGCTCCCGCCCCCTGATTGTTAACTCCCTACTGGTCCCTCCTTAATACCTAAACCCTTCTTGGTGTCACCTCCTGGTCTGCTTCATTGATCCCCCTAACGCTCCCCCCCCCCCGCCCATCCCGATGCTTCCTCCAAAGCGCTACCTCCTGGTCGCTGTCAGTTCTCCACCCTTGAAGTCCCCCCTTATATTCTTCCCCCTTTAGTGGTCTTCTTATGCTAATAGCACGAAGTCAGCGGCAGGGCTTCTGAATCTGGACGCTCAATTACGCGCGTAAGTGCTGTTGTGTCAAGAAGTAAAATGATGCGCTTTCCATGCTGCAGCAATTCCCACGTTCAATGGGAAATTTCGACCGTGCCGTGGATGATACAGCGTACCTCACTTATTAGATTAGATAGATAGATCATTCTACCGCTCTCGCTGTGGATGATGCGGTCTTCCTCACTTAGGTTAGATCATTCGACCGCTCTCGCTATGGGTGATGCAGCGTACCTCACTTATGTTAGATCATTCGACCGCTCTCGCTGTGGGTGGTGCGGCGTATATAACTTAAGTTAGATCATTCCACCGCTCTCGGTATGGGTGATGCGGCGTACCCAACTTAGGTTAGATCATTCGACCGCTCTCGCTGTGGATGATGCGGCGAATGCGACGTATCTCACTTAGATTAGATCACTCGACGGACAAACTCTTTTATATATAGGTGGTGATTGTGTTTTAGAGCTAGGTATGGGGAGGCGGCCTTGCACGTGAAAGCAGAAGACCTTACGGTCGTCTTAGGAGTGCGGTAGGACATCTTTTTAGAATCACCTCTCGTTACCGATGGCAAAATCTTATTAAACTGCGAAACATCAACGTCCATGATCCCTGATAACATTTCGAAGATAACACAAACGTCTCTTAGCTTCCTACGCGACTCCAACGTGTGGAGATTGAAATTTTTGTTTCTTATGCGTGAGCGAGGTATCCTAGGATAGAGGAAGCTTCCAGATCTAAGCAATATTTTCCTCGTGTAATTGTTTTGAACCTTCTCAATCTACCACTATATAATTGAGTTAGCTCCCTGCTCTGTAGAAGGTGAGGCGTATCTCGCTCAGGTTGGAAACCTGGCTGAGATACGCCTCGTGGGACCACGCGCAATCTCATGGAACCCCTTGCGACGCATCCGCGTACCTCGCGCGGGCAACGTCTGCCGTTCAACATGGGATGTTGTTACAGCAGAGGACGCGTAGCCTCCTCCTGCTTGACACAACGGCATCTGCGCGCGTTTCTGAGTGCCTGAATCCAGAAGACGGGTTCCCTTCGTCACATCACAACCTTCTGGAGACAGAAGAGGAAACACCGTCGTCCTACGACGAGGGATCGCATTCGGAATTGAGCATGAGATGCCGCTACAGCGGAGGAAGCGCAGCCTCCTCCTGCTCGACACAACGGCGTCCGCGCGCGTTTCAGAGTCCCTGAATCCAGAAGGCGGGTTCCCTTCGTCACACCACTACCGTCTGGATTCAGAAGATCGAAAAGAAAGGAAGCAGAGGTCTCATGGTTGTCGTACGACGACCGGTAGCATGCAGAACTCAGCATTATCCTATGTTGAACGGACAACTTTACCCGCGCCAGGTTCGCCTCTGCGTACCTCTCGCGGGCGACGTCTGCCGTTCAACATGGGATGTTGTTACAGCAGAGGACGCGTAGCCTCCTCCTGTTTGACACAACGGCATCTGCGCGCATTTCTGAGGGCCTGAATCCAGAAGACGGGTTCCCTTCATCGCACCACAAGCTTCTGGAGTCAGAAGAGGAGACACCGTCGTCCTACTACGAGGGATCGCATTCAGAATTGAGCATGAAATGCTGCTGCAGCAGAGGAAGCGCAGCCTTCTCCTGGTTGACACAACGGCGTCTGCGCGCGTTTCTGAGCGAATCCTGAATCCAGAAGGCGGGTTCCCTTCGTCGCACCACAACCGTCTGGACTCAGAAAAAGCGAAAATAAAGGAAGCAAAGGCCACATCGTCGTCGTACGACGACCGGCCGCATTCAGAACTCAGCATTATCCCATGTTGAACGGAGAACTTTACTGCTGCAGCAGAGTAAGCACAACCTCCTCCTGCTTGACGCAGCGACATCTGCGTGCGCTTCTGAGCGTCTGAATCCATAAGACGGGTCCCATTTGTCGCGCAACAAGCATCTGGAGTCAAAGGCACCGTCGTCTACGACGAGCGGCCGAATCCAGAATTCAACATGGGATGCTCCTCCAGCCGAGGAAGCACAGCCTCCTCTCTATTGACACAGCGACATCTTCGCGCGTTTCTGAGCATATGGATTCAGAATACGGGTTCCATACGTCGCGCAACAATTGTCTAGAGCGAGAAGCGGTTCACCGACGTCGTGTGACGAGTGAATGACATTCAGAGTTCAGCATTATCCCAAGTTGAACGGAAAATTTTACCCGCGCCTTTGCGTACCTCTCACGAGCAATGTTTGCCGTTAACATGGCATGTTGTTACAGCAGAGGACGTGTAGCCTCCTACTGCTTGACTCAGCGGCAACTGCACGCGTTTCTGAACATTTGATTCTGAATACGTGTCACTGACGTCTGCCTTGAGCATGAGATGACCACTAAGGGGTGGCGGAGAAGGGAAGTAAGGGCCCTTAATGGGGCAGGTGAGCGTCCAGGAAGGAAAGGAACAACCTGAAAGAGGGACCAGGGCGGGGAATCCAGCAAGAAGAGACCAGTAGGGGGTCAATAATGAAAACAAGGAAGTGGGCCAGGGATAGGACCAGGAAGGGGGGGGGGGTGGGGGAAGACCAGTAAAGGCGGACCAGCAATTAGATCTAGAAAGAAGAAACGAGTGAGGGGGAAGCTGGCGCTCGGATTCGGAAGACGTGTCAACAGTGGAGGGGCCGAAGTACTGCGCAGCACAAACCAATGATGTTACTGGACGGTGTGGAGAAAATGTCTATGATGAAAGGTACCGAAGTGGTGAACGGCTTGATGCCGATGAAGTACGCAGCAGGTCCTAGATGTTAGCGAATTTTAAGTTTGACAAAAGCTACTTTCTTTAGGTCAGTGATGGTGCAAAGTCGCGCGAAGCGCGCAAGTGCGAGACACGCCGTTAGGCGTGTCGGAGCACTTGTAATATTAATATCCTTCTTTTTGAGAGGGGAAAAACAGTAGAACCAGTTTCGACAATCGGTCTAACGTATGTTTTATAAGCTTGTAGCAACACAGCGTTGTTGCGAGTGGATAACCCCCTAAAAATCTGGAAAGTACGTGATTGAGCCTTTTCTGGATTATCTTTAAATGCTCGGAAAAATCCAGCTTCGTCTCATCTCGCCCGAGAGACGAATAGCGTCATATCGCTCTTCCAGGGCTTCCAGGAAGATCTTGTCAATCTTTGGTCAAAAACATAAAAATGAAAGAGTTATGAGCATGCGAGGGTATGCGACGGGATTTTCCCGTCGCAAATCGCAGTTTTGACCGTGCGACGTGGGCGGAATTGTAGGCTGCTGCCGGAAGAACGGTGGTGTCCGATAGATGGGCAGGAAGCCGGACGATCTTCGTCTTCTTCACAACTTCTACGACGCTCTATAAAGCTTCCCAAGTCGCCCGTTTCCTTCTGTCCAGCTCCGGCATTTCCCATCCCAGCTCTCGCATGACTCTCCTCCCCCAAAGTATGGTGGTTTCTGTCGAGATCGAGACTGAACCCTCGACGGAACTATTTACGATGATTTTAGCGCATGCAGACTCATTCTGCACTACGTACTTGTTGCCAAGTAAGTATCACAGGATGAGCCGACGCCAGAAATTCGCCCCAGCTATATACGAACGGTGAAACAGGAATCACTTTAGAAATTCGAGACATCTAAGAAGTGGGAAAATTGGATAGTAAGGCTTCGTACGAATGCCTGAAATACGATAACACACACCTTCCCAAAAACCCACTCAGACGCGCACTGTTATTGTTTAACACGTCGGCACCAGATCTCATAGATCTGCATCTATAATACATCGTGCCGCGAAACTGCTTACCTGCAGCACATACACCACCTGCTTGTTGCCAACTCAAAAATACGTACAGATTTGATTCCCCACATTTCTATGTACTATACTTGAAAAACATCAAGAAACTCTTGTCTCCTGAATGTATCTTCTCGCAGTGGCTTCGGGAAAATTCAAATCATGCGCGCTAAAGCTATATGATTTCTGTGCCAGCATCGCATGTGCTCGGCGGTCCCGCCCTAGAATTCAAAAGTTCGCGAGCCGGAATTTAAAACTTTCGCGCTAGTGCGGGAGGTTTCGAATTCGAATTTTGCGCGCCGAAATTCAAAATTTTCGCGCTAGTGCGGGAGGTTTCGAATTCGAATCTTGCGCGCCAAAATTCAAAATTATCGCGCTAGTGCGGGAGGTTTCGAATTCGAATTTTGCGCGCAGAAATTCAAAATTTTCGCGCTAGTGCGGGAGGTTTCGGAATTTTGCGCGACGAAATTCAAAATTTTCGCGCTAGTGCGGGAGATTTCGTATTCGAAATTTGCGCGCCAAAATTCAAAATTTTCGCACTAGTGCGGGAAATTTCGAATTCGAATTTTGCGCGCCAAAATTCAAAATTTTCGCGCTAGTGCGGGAGGTTTCGAATTCGAATTTTGCACGCCGAAATTCAAAATTTTCGCGCTAGTGCGGGAGGTTTCGAATTCGAATTTTGCGCGCCAAAATTCAAAATTATTGCGCTAGTGCGGGAGATTTCGAATTCGAATTTTGCGCGCCAAAATTCAAAATTTTCCCGCTGTCTTCGCCAGGATTTCAAATTTAAGGCGCCGAAGTTTGAATTTTTCGCTCCAGAATTTAATTCTTTGCTCTATTCTCGTAAGAATCCAGATTTCGCACGCCACTGTTGCAGAATTTAAAACTTTTTGGAAGGTAAGCGCGCAAAATTTCCGGCGCGCAGAATTTGAACTTCTGTGATAATAGCACACGACATCTGAACTCCTGCGAAGCTAGCTCACACATTTTGGATGAAATGTAAAAAGCAGAATAGTTAGTAATTTTCCAGATACGTATAGGTCATTGTGTAATCGCGCATTCAATGTATTTAGCAATTCCCACGAGAAAAATTTAACTTTCGCAGTCTTAAAAGGTCTCGAATTCCTCGAAAAATTCCGCTTTCACCGTCTGTGCATAATTCAGACCGAGTTTTCCTCGTCGGGTGCTGCTGTACTATTAACTTTTCAACAAGTTATTAGATCAGTAGTAGTCAGCCGCTGTCGTTCAGCTCCTGAAACTTGCAGAAGCTGCTCAGGAGGGAAGACGACCATAAGTGCACCTTCTTCAGGATATCGCCAGACTGCACGCAGCTAAAGCGATCCACCAAAAAGGCGAGGGGCTGTGATGGGAGACCGCACCTCGTCTGCCGTATTCTCCTGACACAGCCGCTCAGATTAACACTACATAGTTCCGAACGCTAAAAGCTTCCTTGGTTAAGAAAAGTTTCACAAAACTTGAAGACTCCAGTCGGGCCGTCGCCGAATTCTTCGACTCCCGGTCTTCCCAGTTCTGAGAAGGGAGATCGCTGATCTACCCATTGGATGTACAACTGTGGTGGCTAACGATGGTGACTATATCCTTGATTGATTTGCTTTGTGGGCTGAATGAAGCCCCGGCTCTGCACGGACTTCCACCCAGCGTAGGTCCTCCTCCTAACACTCTTCTTCTTTACCAGTCCAAGACTGTTGTCACCACATCTGCTTGACCGGCCAACCCACATCTTCGCCGCTATTTATACGCTTCGGCCTGGGGGCGTGGCCTTCCAGATGAATGACTCCTGATCAATAACTGCAGCTGTGACAGCATTTGCGAATTTTTGTAATAAACTGGGAAAGCATTTCGAACCAATAATAAATTTGTGCAACCTAGATGGACACGGAGCATCGTAGAATTTCGCTTACAGAGGCGAGAAGCCTTCCTTGTTTTTAAAAAAATCCAAAAGCTCTATTTAGGCGTCCGAAAGGCAGTATAGTCGCTATAATCGCGAGAACAGTCGAGCAGCATGGATATAGATGGTGTCGTCGTTATAGTCCGCGAGAATAGGATATAAATATCGATAGTGTTCAATTATTCTCTTTAATTAATATTAAAAGGTGTGTGTTATCGTATTTCTAGCACTTACCGAAGCCCTACCATCCGACTTTCCCAGCTTTCAGATATTTCGAATTTCTCAAGTAATTCCCGTTTCACCGCTCGTATATAGCTGCGGCGGATTTCTGCCGTCGGCTCATACTGTGATACTTACTTGGCAACAAGTACGCAGAACAGAATGAGCCTGCATGCGCTAAAATCATCGCAAATAGTACAGTCGAGGGTTCAGTTTCCGGCACTATCGTACTTTCGGGACTCCAGAGGACGAGGAGGGACAGAGTGAGCCTGCATGCGCTGAAATCATCGTAAGTAGTACCGGTGAGAGTTCAATTTCCACCTCGACAAAACCCATCCCATCATACTTGGGAGGGGGGAGGGGTTGTTGGGGGACAGCTGGGATGGGAAATGCTGGAGCTGGACAAGAGAAATCGGGCAACCTGGGAAACTTTCAGCAGCGTCGAGGAAGTTGCGAAAAAGACGGAGAGAGTCCGGCTTCGTGCTCATCTGTCGGACAGCACCATTCTTCCTGCGGTAACCTACACCGAGAGCGTTGAGCTCTACGAAAGGAAATGGCAAGATTCACGCAAGTGAGAGAAGGCCTCCGGAGCTCCGAGCTTCGTCAAAGTCAACTTTCGAAAATCAGAGATGCAGTCGAATCTCCCAAGTAGCCGAAAATTAGGTGGGCCGGCCATGTAATGCGCTTCTCAGTAACGTGCTGGATAAGAGCCGTGACCGACCGGGTTTCGCCAAATGTCATCAGGACACCAGGTCGCCGGCCAACGAGTTGGTAGAGCTTCTTCGTGGAATCCCTGAACGAACGATATGACGCTATTCGTCTCCCGGGCGAGAAGGATCCATTGGGGAACTCTGGCACGTGACAGGAACGAATGGAGGAGAAACTGGGTCTTCTGGTGAGATTAGCTGAAAATTTGAAAAATGCGGTACATCAGAAGAACAGAGTTCGTTTCCATTCGAGTTTAAATGCTGAACCTGTGAACGTTGTAGGAAGAGCTCGGTGAAATGCCTCCAGATGCACTTACTTTCTATACAGTAACGCCCACATCTTCGAGACAATGTGCTGCTCTGAAAAGTTATTGATGATTCAACCGTTGTCCCGCCTGTGTAGAGCCAGTATGTATGTGGCTTAGGTTCAAGATCCTTCGGTAAATCGCCAATTATAAACCGGATATTGAAGCATGTGTTTCCGAAATTGAAGAAATTGTTGAAAAAAGGGATTTCTGAATTTATTGAAGCTCATTGAGACCGAAGGTATTACCATTTGCTCTTGTATGTAGTGGTATGAACGACGCAGCATTTCGATCTCCACGGACACATTGCGAAGAAGCTCCTGAACTACATGAGCAGCGCTGGTGAGTAATAGCGAAGATAAGCTGAAGGAAGCGAGAGGTACGGGTTCGACTCTCCCATGCCGAGAGTCTCCTTTTCCACCCGTCAGTATGTTTATTTAACGTCGAAAATGTTTATTTTTCACATCTCAGCAACATATACCGTGAAATTGCTTGGTGAATCAAAATTCAGGAGTTGAACACTTTCAACAAAAAAGTCCCGTTTCACTGCCTCCATAATACTAGTGGAGGCGGTCGTCATCGGCTCCAACTGCGTCGCTTACTTGGAATCAAGTAGTCGACCAAGTTGGCAGTCCGCAAGGACAAAAACCATTGAATATAAGGTCTTCCATTCATATTTAGTCAAAAATAACTATTATATAAGGCATCACAACAAGCGGAGTTCGTGAAGGCTGTGTCCCGAACAAGCGCGTTAGCTGTTGGAGCCGTGATTGATTCTCCCCACACTTTTTGACTGAAATGCAGTGGATAGGCCCACTCTAAAGATCAGAAAATCCTCAATTTCCTTGTTGATGCATGCAAAGATTGCGCCGTGTTCTGGATCGCTATACTACAATGCCCACCTAATTGATTGCAGAACTGCTACCTTTCTTAGTTTCTCCTGACACTCTGGTCTGGTTACAAATGAGTGACTGAAATGCCGTACAAAACTTAGTCCGTCCGTCTGTTTGTGCATCCATCCTTCCCCACAACCGCCTGTTGATCTCATCTTGATCATCATTATCGATCTTCGGTAAGAGTAATCCATCTGAGTTCGGAACCGCACGATTATGACGGGCGGTAAACGGGCTCCACTACAGTTACTAGCATCGACCGGTTATTTACTATCGATCCACCCTATCGATTCTTGTCTGGTTTGAAAATTGCGCGCCTGTGATTGCTGACCGACGGACCTGAGAGCACGTAAACAGCGCTGATTGGCAAAATATCGATCGAATTTATCCTATTTGTTTAGATAAAGCCGCTTAGTGTGGTATGGTGCATTTAACGGCTGATAAGCTGGCTTCACAGGGATTAAACGACTCTAAACCAGGGGAGAATATGAATTACTATGAATCTCTCGGCCAAGGACCCAGCCAGGTCTGCAACTCATGTACATTAAAACGTTACGACCCTACGTAGTTAGAGCAGGGCAAAATAGAAAAGGACTTCGTTATTTAATTGTATGCAACTTCTGTATGCGTATTCACATTCAGTCGTATACATGAGACGATAGCCTTGCGGAGTGCATGGCGCAATCTGTATCCAAGCATTTTAAAGCCTGCCCGTCTGTAAGTGCTCAACGCTGCACTGTGTGCGGGCCATTTTTTTTCAAATTTGAAGCAAAACCTGACGATAAACCACCTATCTATTTATTTATGACGACCTTCTGGCTGGCTGACTACTACTGCCATATAGACTTGTTGCCAGGTGAATACCGCAGTAGTAGCCTACGGCGGAAACCTGGTCTGAATTATACAGACTGTGAAACCGGAATTTTTCGAAGAATTCGAGACCTTTTCAGATGGGAAAATTTTGGTTTCCCTGGTGCAAATTGCTGAATATGTTGGATATGTTGTGTGATTACATAATGACATAGACATACCTGGAAATTTACTAATTCTATTGCTGCCTTACTTCTCATCCAAAATGTGTGAGCTAGCTTCGCAAGAGTTCAGATGTCGTGTGCTATTATCGCAGAAGTTCAAATTCTGTGCGCCGCAAATTTTGCGCGCTAATCTCCCAAAAAGTTTTCAATTCTGCAACAGTGTCGTGAAGAACCTGGATCCTCACAATAATAGAGCAAAGGATTAAAATCAGGAGCGAAAAATTCAAACTTCGGCTCCTGAAATTCGAAATCTTGGTGAAGACAGCGGGAAAATTATGAATTTTGGCGCGAAAACCTAGAATACGAAATCTCCCACGCTGGCGCGAAAATTTTGAATTTTGGCGCGCAAAATTCGAATTCGAAATCTCCCGCACTAGCGCGAAAATTTTGAATTTTGGCGCGCAAAATTCGGATTCGAAATCTCCCGCACTAGCGCGAAAATTTCGAATTCTAACGTGCGAGCGTCGAACACACGCGATGTTGGCACAAAAGACATTGAACTTTAGCGCGCAAGTTTTGAATTTTCCCGTAGCCACTGCGGGAAGATACATTCAGGAGACAAGAGTACCTTGATGTTTTTCAAGCATCTATAGAAATGTGGGGAATCAAAACTGTACGTAATTTTGAATTGGCAACAAGCAGGTGGAGGATGTGCTGCAGGTAAGCAGTTTTACGGCACGATGTATTATAGATGGAGATCTACGAGATCTGTTGCCGATGTGTGAAGCAATAACAGTGTGCGTATGAGTGGGTTTCTGGGAGGGTGTGTGGTATCGTATTTCTGGCATTCTTACGAGGCCCTACCATCCGATTTTCTTATTTTTTAGATTTCTCGAATTTCTCATGTAATTCCCGTTTCACCGTTCGTATATAAAGGATAAGGATAAAGGACGGCGTTACTCAATCCCTTCTGGGATGCGCCAGCGCATTCTACTTCTACGGGATGTCGTGGAGGCGACATGAATGCGTATTTGGCCATACAATGACTTGCGGTGGCCAGCCGATGAACAAGTCAGCGCTTTATCCTTCCCAGACACGTCTGGTACCAATTCACCGACCCCGGAAGGATGGAAGGCTTGGTTGGCCTGGGCGGGAAATCCGAACCAGGAACCTGGTATCGGGTGCACGCGACAGTCGCGCCTCCTACGACTGCGCTACACGCGCCCATACCGTTCGTATATAGCTGGGACGAATTTGCTGCGTCGGCTCATCCTGTGATACTTATTTGGCAACAAGTACGTAGAACAGAATGAGCGATGCATGCGCTAAAATCATCGTAAATTGTGCCGTCGAGGGTTCAGTCTCGATCTCGACAGAAAACACCATGCTTAGGGGAGGGCGGATGGTGATCATGCAAGAGCTGGGATGGGAAATGACCGAGCTGGGCAAGAGGAAACGGGCGACTTGGGAAGCTTTCAAGAGCGTCGTAGAAGTTGTGAAGAAGACGAAGAGCGTTCGGCTTCCTGCCCATCTATCGGACACCACCGTTCTTCTGGCGGCAGCCTACAATTCCGCCCACGACGCACGGTCAAAACTGCGATTTGCGACGGGAAAACTCCGTCGCAAACCGTCGCATGCTCATGACTCCTTCAGTTTTGGATTTTTTGAGAAAGAGTTGGCACCGTTCGATTCGCCTCTTCGAGTTCTACACAAACGTGTATGACATTACAATAACATAACATGTACAGAGCATCCATATTTTCGCCGTGGGTGGCCCAAAAAGTGGCTGGAGCATGCCTTTGCGATTAGAGCAGCGTATTCCACAGGACATGCGTGCTTTTTGAGTAACTCAAGCATGGCGTACGTTGCCAGTGCTCTATCGTTCTAGAAATGCTACGAGAGTGCGCCGTGCACAATGCACACAGAATCGATCCCTTCAATCGAGTGGGCGTGACAGCTTGTAGACTGAGCGTTTGTAGAGTTTTATCACAAATTATCGGCCGCCTTACTCAGGAATTGCTGTACTCCAGAGGGACTTTAGACTACGCTGTGAACGATGCATATAGAATCGAACCTATCAATCGAGTGGGGCGACTACTCGCAAATCCACGCGCGGGCGAGTTCGTAGCGCAATATCTCTGTCAAGTTCGAATCTTTCCGGCTTCAACCCTATGTACGCAGCACAAGGCTCTTGACGTCCTCTGAAGCACAACAGTGTAGCTTGTGAGTGGACTAACCAGGGAAGGGTCTCAGGCGTAGGTCTGAATGGGGGAAATGGATAGTACTGTGAGAATCTCCACCCTTTGTGCAGTAGAAAAACATGTTTCGCTTTTGCTGAGTCCTTGAACCCAAAGAGCTACGGGCCCTCGAAATTGGAGGTACAGTATTGCACCGTCACTCGTACCCACCATAACCTATCGTAATCGGCCGAAATTTGAAAAACGGATGTCAGATTCGTGATCAGCACCCCAAATAACCCCTTTGGGCGAGGTTTGGGCGGAAAATTTTTTCGACCTTTCCTCGACCTCTGGAGTCGTGAAATTAGTGTCGTGAAAGTGCCTTATGGCATTCTAAGTCAGCTTACTTTTTCTTCTTAGTTCTTCTTCTTACTACACATCTCCTACTCATTTATTTCACTCTAAATTGTCAAATAAGGGTTTCTGTGAGCTGTGCTTCACTCACTTTTCTAAGTTTCTGAATCATACATTGTTTTGTGTTTTTCAGCGAACGTTAAACAGTACCTGCTGTAACCCGTACCTTACAACAGGTACGGGTTACAGCAGGTACGGGTGACTAGGGCCGTCGAAGTCATAATCACCGACTTCGCCCCAACCTTGCCCAGGGAGGTTATTTGGGATGGGGATCACGAATCTGACATCCGTTTTCCGTATTACCTTGGAGTATGTTAAATTGCAATAGGTAATGGTGATTAATGGCGAGGTCATGCTCACAGTTTTTGCTCAAACTTCGTATTAAGTACTAATCTGATCCTTATTTGACAATTTAGAGTGAAATAAACATGCAGGAGATGTGTAGGAAGCAAAATGGTAAAGAAGGCGGCAATCATGAAAAATGCAAAAATACTGCATAGCGCGGGGTTCCAACACCTGACCTAGCACCTGCGAAGCAACCCCGCACCCTGTTGAGCCACCGACTCGCTCCGCGCTGGCCCTTTCGCCGCGTCCCATGCAACAGCGCGCGCACACAAACATGCACGTGACCACGTGCTGACGGTGCGCTACTGTACCCCCCCCCCACTGGGGGGCCCGTAGCTCTTTTGATTCAAGGACAAAAACGAAGCAGGTTTTTCTACTATATGAAGGGTGGAGATTCTCGCAGTACTATCCATCTCCCCCGTTTAGACCTACGCCTGAGACCCTTCCCTGGTAAGTTACAGCGTTGCGAAAACGCAGGGTAGCCTGGTGTGACGCATTTTTTCCGATTTCGGTGGACCACTGCGGGAAGACGCGGCGAGCTAACGCCCCTAAAATGCGTGAGCAAGCAGAACACTAAAGGCACATTACGATGTTGTGCTCACGCCTACCCAGTTGCCTAAACTGCCTTAGCCCCAGCTGCCATTTTAGGGCGGCGGAAGGGAGTGGTAAAGTTTCTTCGGCCCTTACTCGCCCACTTTGCATTTTCGACACTCTCAATGCAACCATTCAGTTCAGCTCGAAAAGCTCTATCGGACGATGACAATCTCGGCCAGTTTCAGAAAAATCGATTTTTTGACAATTTCCGGAGGACGAGGCTGCTTGAAGCCGTGGTATTTTCGAAAATGGCCAAATTTCCTCGTCCAAAATCATTTAGAGGTTGCCTGCTGCGCTGATTACGAATTAGACGTCTGTTTTTGAAAATTCCACTGATCTTGGTAGCTTTTGGATTTTCTCCTGGATAACTGAGAGTGGTGGGGTCAGGATCACCGATTTTGCTCAAACTTCATATAGGGGCGGTGGCTTATTCGGGGTGCCGAACACGATGACGAAGTCCGCTTGGACGATTACGGCAGGAGAGCACCCATAACGATAACTGAGGGTGATCGGCGATCCTGACCCGATCACCCTCAAACGGGAAGTGACCTAGGTTTCGAAATATTCTTGAGGATTTCGCATTTCCCAGTAAAGGAGGATAGAAGCGCAGTAGACATGCGCTCGCCCACTCGATTGATAGCTTCCATTCTGTGTGCTTTGTGCACCGCACACTCTCGGAGCATTACCGGCACGACAGAGCACTGGCAACGTACACCATGCATGAGATAATCCGAAAGCAAGCATCTCCTGGAAAATAAGCTGCTCTAACCGCAAAAACCCGCTCCAGTCAATCTTGGGCCACTCACCGTGATAATAAGGGTGTTCTGTACATGTTGTGAAATTCCGCACATCCCTGATGATCACCATCCGCCCTCCCCCTAAGCATGGTGGTTTCTGTCGAGATCGAGACTGAACCCTCGACGGTACAATTTACGATGATTTTAGCGCATGCAGGCTCATTTTGCGCTATGTACTTGTTGCCAGGTAAGTATCACAGGATGAGCCGACGCCAGAAATTCGTCCCAGCTATATACGAGCGGTGAAACGGGAATTACATGAGAAATTCGAGATATCTAAAAAATGGGAAATCGGATGGTATGGCTTCGTGAGAATGCCAGAAATACGATGCCACAATCTCCCAAAAACACACTCATATGCACACTGTTATTGCTTCACACATCGGCAGCAGATCCCGCAGATCTCCATCTATAATGCATCATGCCATAAAACTGCTAACCTGCAATACGTCCTCCACCTGCTTGTTACGAATTCGTAGTTTTGATTCCCCACATTTCTATAGATGCTCGAAAACCATCAAGAAACTCCTGTCTCCTGAATGTATCTTCTTGCAGTGACTACGGGAAAGTTCAAATCTTGCGCGCTAGAGTTATATGATTTTTGTGCCAGCATCGCAAGTGTTCGACGTTCGCACGTTGGAATTGAAAATTCGCGCGCCGGAATTCAATTTCTCTGCGCTGATATTCATAACCCTCGTTCTGTTCTAGCGAAAAGTTAGATATAATACGCCACGATTGGAAAATATCAAATTTTTTGAGAACGTAGCGCGTTAACCCTCCATCGCGCGTAGATTGAACTCTTGCGAAGCTTTTTGCGAAATTTTAATGAAAAGTAAAGCAGCAATAGCGTTAGTACATCTTCAGATCAACCTTCATTTTCCAGCAGCCACATATGCAGTTCAGCGATATCGAACACCCATGGCCGCTAGTCGTCAATTGCGCATGCAAAAGGAGGCGCAAGTGAACCAGCCAATCGCAACTATTCCTAGAATCGACCGTACACGCCCTCACCCTTACGATGCCACCTCTTTGCCCTTCTATCCCTTCTTAGGATTTGGCGCGCTAGAATTCAAAGCTTTGGCGCCAGAATTCAAAGTTTTGGCGCTCGTGCGGGAGATTTCGAATTCGAATTTTGCGCGCCAAAATTCAAAATTTCCCGCTGTCTTCCCCAGAATTTAGAATTTCGCGCGCCGGAGTTAGAATTTTATGTTCTAATATTTTAAGCCTATGCTCTATTCCAGCGAAAATTCAGATATGGCACGCCGCTACTGCAAAATTTCATTTCTTTACGAAGCTAGAATCAAATAAAAAAATCTCTAGCACGCGAAATTTGAACTCTTGCGATAATAGCACACAAAATTTGAATTCTCGCAAAGCTAGCTCACACAATTTGAATGAAAAGTAAAGCAGCAATAGAGTTAGTACATTTCTAAGCACTTCTAGGTCCCTTATGTCATCGCATTTTCAACATATCCAGCAATTTGCATAAGAAAACCTCAGTTTTCTCGGTTTTGAGAAGTCTCGATTTTCTCGAAAAATTCCGGTTTCACCGTCTGTATGTAACTCAGACCGGGTTTTCGTCTTTGGCTACTACTGTGGTATTCACTTGGCAACAAGTCAATATGGCAGTAGTAGTCAGCCAGTGCTAAGGTCATCATAAATAACTAGAAAGTGGATTTATCGTCAGGTTTTCCTTCGAATTTGAAAAAATATTATTCATACACACTGCAAACAAGAAAGGAGGTATATACTGTGCAGTGGGCGGATGACTGGGGCAGGAAATAGTAACTACATCAAAATACTCCCCCTATCCAGTTGATTCGGTAAATAATGAAAAATGAATGAAGCATTTCAGATTTGGCAGCGAAGTCTGCACGCAGATTGGATTCGCGAAGGCAGCTAGAAGAGCAGCAGACTTTACGAAGCTCATATGACATGCGGCAATGCCTAGAACTGTGTTCCGACCATCCTGTCTGTTGGAAGCAATCGAGACACTTCAATAACTGTTAGGCAAACCCACAATCCCGTTGGGTATACCACACCTCGGAAATAAGCTGTGGACCTACCCTTCTAGAACTACCTGGCCTAGAAGGTGAAGGCGGATCTTCACCAACTATCACTACTTCTTTTTTAACATTTTTTTGTTTCACATTTTTTATACATTTCTAATATTTTTGATTACGTTCGCAGTGCAATATCTTCTGTATGGAAAGGAAGATTGCGTCCCCAGTATAGGAACCAACTAAGCGGGAGGAACGATGATGGCCAAAAAGAACCAGCTGAGCACGTAGTAGCGCAGTGGCAGGAGGCGCCGGCTGTCACACGCTTACTGAATTGAGGTCGTTGGTTCGGATCAAGTATGGTCAGAAATGTTGAAAATTTTGAAAATTGAAAAAAGAAACAAAATTGTCATAAAACAGAAAAGCTCGATATTGTCACTTTCGTTCTTTTGTTTGTACAGAAGTGTTTCTACCAAACAAACATTTTCATACAATTTTATGTTAAACTGGGCACTTACCGACGCAAGCTTGATAATTTTTAAATCAAACTGAACACCTCCCGAATAAGAGCGAAGGGGTACGTGATGAAAGCAGATCCTCCACTTTTTGAATGTTAAAATAATGAATTAAATAATAATTTAGCGTGTTGTAAAGCAGCAGTCCGTTGACTGTATGAAAAGAAGGGATCACACCGTGCCCTCGCCTAGGTCGTTATGATTTTTCTTTAATTGATAGTGTAAATGCGGTTTATTTGAAGCCTTAAAAAGCATGTATGTATTTCCTACTCTACACACATTTATCATGCCGTTTATTTGTGCCAAACTACACTTAAATAAAAATTTTACGTTTTAAACACATTTACATCAAATTGTTGCTATTAACAATCATTTGGAAGAGAAACTGGACGTGAAATCTACTACGGAAGAATTCTATAGTAGTGACACTTATATCATCAGTCAAACGAAACTGTTGCACACTGCGAGTGCATGGCACAACTTCTGAGAGGCATCGTACAGACTGCTTCTTTCGAATTTAGAAAAGCCTAGAGACATTTCTTGCTACAGAGGTTACGATGGTATGATACAGGTTAAATTCTGACGGTCAGATACCTATAACGAGTTCTCTATGCCAGAATATCACCTATTTTCCGACTAATTTTGGCGATTTTCCCAGAAAGCAGAAAAAATTGCCCAAAATGACCAGAAAATCAGAAAAGAGAAGTGAGGAATTCCGCCAACCCCTGGTTCGAGTCTCACTCGTGCCAACCAAGCCAAATCTTCCTGAAATTGGCGAATTGAGGCCGTAGCATACTCTCCCCAGAAAAATTTTCCGAGAATTTATGAAAAGCCACTACACTTCATTACGAACTTCCACCAATGAACGGAGTTTTTCGAGAATTGCAGAGATGACGACGACCCCCTCCAGAAGCGATAGCTACAATGCTTCAACGAACACCACATGAATTCAGTGAAACCATCATCAGCATGCTAGGGACGGCGAGTTCCGTATGCGTCTCGTGAAGAAAGGACAGCCACCTTCTACAACGATGTCAGAGCTGTTTTATGTAACTCGAAGCGATGTTTCTAATTATACAATTAAGCACAGAGGCACAGCACAAGCGAAGGAGGCGATGCAGTGAGTTCCCCACGTGTAAATGTTGACGTGAAACCGGTCAAATAAAGCGAAGTCTACGAAAAATGAAGCAAAAAATTCAAAATTCAAAAAAATTCTGGAGGCAAATCGGAACATTTAGTGAGCATTCCTGCAGAGTGGGTCTTGTACTGTTTGTCAAATTAACGTAAACAATATGTACAAAAGCAGAATGTATGTCGCACCCAGGAAAAGTGATTCCCATGGACATTCGCTATACAATGCCTCGCTGCAATATTTGAAAAACGGAGGAAAGGGCTGCACTTTATAGTTGTGCTCTCGCAAAGTTCTTGAATATTCGAATGGTTTCGAATAAACGCAATTTTCGAGCATTCAAATTTCGAAGAAAAATAGAATAGAATAGAATATTCATGAAACATATGGAGGAATGTCTGAACTCTCAATCTAAAGACAGCCAAAAGACTATAAGAGTCTATAGACCGTCTAAGCCACACGTCGAATGCACATGTGAGCTGCAACTCGATCTGAGACGAAATATCGCTGTTTTCCCCGTTTACCTTGCGCATTCATCCAAATATATGTATCAACTTCTATTTTAGGATTGTGAGGTAAACTACTGAAGCCTGAACATGTATTTTGGAACAAGGCTCAGCAGCGTTTTGCCGGAAACGTGGGCGAACGAGTAATTTCTGATTTCTGTTGAAGCCATTTCACGTCGTCAAAAGTGGCGCAGCTTCTTAACATTTACAGATGCGTATCGAATTTTAATCCGTGAGTTCATGGTTCACGGATTTAAAGGAGATGAAACTGTTCTACTTACAACGGGAAATCAACTAAAATGTTTGGCTAAAAAATACACCTAAAGTCATCATGCACATCGGTGCCTTTTCATTAGCACCAATATTCATAGATTTCGGATTCTGCCAAGCAGAACTGTCAATTCCAGTGCGCTCATTAATCCCACAGCATGGCTTCGCACCAGAGGTGCACATTTGACGGTTAACGATTTAACGGCATTTTTCGTTACAATCTGACTTAACGACTTAACGGAAATTTTTAGCAATTTACCGAAAATTTTAACGGATTGTTTTTCCAATAAGCTTATCATTTTTCTCCTTAATTTTCACTAGTATTGCGGGCCTCATCCCGATTAGGACTGCTCCTGAAAAACTATCGAAGTCAGCAAGAATAAGCAAAAACAAGCCATTCTAGAACAGCCGTAAGAGCCTGTTCAAACATTGCGGCGGGAGCGACGGGAGCGATTGGTCGGTCATGCAAATCATACCTATCGATTTCTGCTGGGCAATCACTTGGCAAAAATTGATACGTATGATTTTTCTGGGCGACTCTATCGCTCCGTCGCTCCCGCCACGAAGTATGAACAGGCCCTGGAAAAAAGATATTGCGCTCCAATGCCAATATTTTCAGATTTGACCTATAAGCTTGCTTCCATGACGCCAGGTACAGCGGCGAATTCTTCTTATTTTTATTTCCATGCTATTTTTCATATCTTCTAGGGCGCTTTGAATTTTTAGAAGCAATGCATTTAGGAGCTACACCAACCATAAGGTGGTGGTAAAACAGGAATCGCAAGATCGGCTTGTCCCCCACGTGGCGCGCTTATACCAAAATATAATACTTTTGCTCTTCACCTGGAACAGTGGATACGGAGCGGTTTTCGGCTGCTGGACGAACTGTAAACGATTTACGAAAAAGACCCTCAACAAACTTTTTTAGAAAGCTACCATACTTTTTCTGAACGCTGACGTTCTATTGATGGGCTTTTAATTGTATTTTAATAGTTCTTCGACGCAAATGGGTTCGGAGGGGGTCACCTTGTTGGACAGCCCCAACAGCGTTTTGTGTTGTACGATATTAAAAGCTTTATGCAGCACCGTTGTGATGTACACCAATGATGAAGTTTTCCCGATATTTTTATTGGAAAGAATGATTAACAGCTAATTATATGTTTTAACGAAATTTAACGATTTACCGGAAATTTATTGAAAATGTTTCGTTAAAAAAATTCGTTAAAAAATTTAACGCCCAGAACTTTTTGTGCACCCCTTGTTCGCACTCCTTTCCAGTATCCAGGATTCTGTACGACACCAATACCAACTTAATAAGAGCGAATTCAGCAGTGTCAAAAGATAATAGTTTTAGTCGACGCTGAACTGCTGAACGCCATAGTCATAAAAGGATGGGTAAGTTATGGGAACACTGTGTTCTTCCTACCATCACAGCTACCTATGTTAGACGGCCTTAATTGCCCGAGTGGGAAACGCTGATGGCTATGCTGGAATGACCTACTCGAATAGGTAATCGAATGATTTTCATTCGATTTTGAATACTCGAATTCGAGCATGAAAAAATCGCGTTGTTCGAATATAATCGACTTCGAATATTCGAAATTTGTGAGCACTTGAAACTATTTGAATTCTCGAAAAAAATATCGAGAGCACATCTATAGTGGGCACCCAGTGGTATCGTCACTGTACGCGTAAATCTGCTCAACGATTTGAAAACTCATTGGATCGAGAAAAAAAATACTGGATACAAATTCAAATATTCAAATCAATACTCAAGCTCGAATATTCGGAATAGCGCGCTTTTCGAATGTATTCGAATTCGAATATTCTAAAATCGCGCTTTTCAAACACATTCGAACTCGAGTATTCGAAAACCGCCTTTTTCGAATGCATTCGATTTCGAATATTCAAAAATCACTTTTTTCGAATGTATTCGAATGCTACTTCGAATATTCGAAATTTGTAAGCATTCGAAACCACTTGAATATTCGAAAAAAAAACTGGAAAGCATTACTACATATAGGCACGCTGCAGTGATAAGACATTGCCTAAGCGCTATGAAGAGATTTGAAAGAGTGGGCAGACCGTATGAACCCTGCGTGAGAGGGGATCATGGATAGCTTCTAATGTACGTCCTAGTAGGTCTTTTGTGACTAACTGAATTCCATTCGTGCTTATTGCTTTTTCTTCTACTGCCTTACTCGTCCATATCACGTGTACACAACATGAAAAAATATTTCGTTGATTGAATGATGGTTTAGTTACCCAAGTTTGAGGTACTTTTAAGATCCGACCCAATTCACATTGTAGTCAGACAAATTTTGGAAATCTCTCCTCAAAGGCCGAAGCTATTCGGCAGAAGTTCGGTATCCTGCCGATAGCTGACAAGATGCGAGAAGCTCGCCTGCGATGGTACGGCCACGTTCTGCGTGGAAAGGAAGACAGCGTCCGTAAGATAGGCCTTAACTTGGAGGTGTCTGTAAAGCGGCCTAGAGGGCGCCCGAAGCAGCGCTGGGCTGATACGTTACACAAGGACTTTAAAGTAGCTGGTGTCCACCCTGATCTGGCACGGGATCGGGAAAGATGGCGACATGGCACCAGAAAAGAAAAGAAAAGACCCCCCCCACCCCGACAGGACAAACGCTGAAGAAGAAGAAGAATGGAACCAATAACTTCAGTTATTTTTTAGACATCATGTGACCTTGGATTTATCATCACGCAGAACTTCAGTTTTGAAGATCACATCAGCGAGGTAACTAGAAAGGCTGCACGTACATAAAACTCATAAATTGTTCAGAGCGCAGAGAGAGTTCAAGACAGAGAATCCATTGGTGCTGATCAAGGCCTACAAAACCTACTACATACATTCGCCCCATTCTTGAACATCGCACCTCAGTTTACTCACCACATAAGAAGATTCTTATTAGAGCTTTAGACAAAGTTCAAAAAACTTCACCCGGAAGTTGCTGTTCGCGAGTTAACGGATGTAACTATAGCCGAATACCAAACAGCAATGAGAGAAACAATTTTTTTTTGGGCTGCGCACTTTAGGCTTCAGGAGAAAACTCGATGACCTAATAGTGCTTTTTAAAATTTTACTTGGATTGGTACGCATAGATAAGGGGAAGCTGTTCTCATTTCAAGTTTCAGCGACACGAGGGGACAGTTTGAAGACTGCCCTAACTAGACCTACTAGGAGGGGGGGGGGGGGTCCGAAGTCTCATGTGTAGTGTTTTTCGCTCTTTCTGTCTCCAACTGGTGTCTGTACTTGATGCCAAGTACAGCACCACAGTTGGAGCAGAGTGGAGGACTCGCTCCGGTTATACGCAGACAGTGAAACGGGAATTTTTTCGCAAATATGACAGATCCTAAAAACAGGAAGAAACAGGCTTCTGTGATGGACAATGCTAGTATCATGCAAAATATAGCATTTTTGATATTAATTATAGGAGTGTTGGGTTGAGATTAAAAATCTGGTGCTGAATGGAGTTCCAACCAGCATCCCTTTCATTCTGAGCTGTCGAGCCAACAACGTACATCTATCGACTCTCAATTCCACTCCTTTGGCTTCTTGCTCTGACTGAAATCCTACATCCGCCTTTCCGTGATTGTCGTTGATGTCACAAGAGTAGTTCAAGATAGGTTGACGCAGTACTGGAGGGAAGGGGATGCTATTAGGGGGGGGGGGGGGGGGCAAAAGTAATGAGACAAAATGAAAAAAATCTTCATCTCTTTATAACTGAATTACAACTCAACGATGCTGAGGAATGTATTTGCCATCAAGGGCAATGACCTTGCTGCCATCGCTCAGCCGACTTCCTGATCCCATCCTTCCAGAACTGCTTGGGCCTGGTGTTGATCAACTTCTCGATATGGTTCTCAAGGACTGCTTGGGTTCTTGTGTCCCTTCCGACCAGAAAGTCCTGTAGGCTCAAGAAGTAGTAGTAGTCGCATGGAGAGATGTCCGGCGAATACGGTGGGTGAGGCTTGTGAACGCAGCCCAGCTGGCCAAGCTTATCCGTGGTTACTTGCTCCCGATGGGGTGCGGCGTTGTCGAAGAGGAAAATCTTCTTGAAGCGCTGCGAATGAATAAGAGCGAGTCGCCGGCCCATCTCTTCTATTTCGTTCACCAGGCCTTGGAGTTCATCGTACTGCTCTTGGGAAACAGCTTCCACTATACCGGTCCACGTGCGCAGGCCCAGAAGCTATGAAGGTGCTTCTCGCCGTGAACATCTCGCCGAACGAAGGTCGGTAACGGGTCGCCAGGCCCCACCCAGACTCGCTGCTTGGCAGGGTTAAGGTGAAGACGTACTTCTCATCCTGCGTGAATATTGAGCCCAGGCTGCTCAGGGTTGGGAATTGGGGGAGATTTGCGCGACACAGGTCGACTCGTCAGGCTGGGGTTTCGACATGAGACAGGCTGGGGTTTTGGCATGCTTCTGGAAAGGGCGGAAGTGGCAACTTCTCAGGTGGCCTTCAGTAAGTAGCATACAAACATACAAATACGATAAGCACGAAACCAGACTCCAGCCACGAGAAATGTGGACACCGCATGGGGTGTCTCATTACTTTTGCCCCCCCCCCCCCTAATAGATCAAACCACAGATTGCATTTCTTTGTCATCCAGCTGCTTCAGAGTACAATAAAATTTCAAAAAGTTTAAACATTCTCAATGCACTTCGACGATTTAAGAGACTACTGAACCAGCTTCAGATCGAGGCATAGTTGTTCCTAACATTAGTTGTGTTTTAGTCTTATTTATGTTAATTTGTTGTTGTTATTGATGTTTCCGGTTTACGTTCCCATGGCGGTATAATATTATGCTGCTCATTTAATAAATAAAAATAATAACATCAGCTGGAGAAGCCGGACTTTCCCTTGTTGTAGAAGTCGACAATTAAGTAAAAGCACAGCCGATGTGAGAAGCATATAAACACCAGGTACAAAGCCATGCACGACGGCAAGATACCAGCTTTGCCGATTGGAAACAAGAAAAGCAAAAAAGAAAAAAAAACAAACACGTCGCAAAGAAGAGAACGGATATGAATCTGAGCTTGCATTAACACACGTACATACATTTACATTGAGTTTTCGGTACGTCAGCAAGCTTTCGCGTCAAAAAAGACGTTCTTAGTTGTTTTTAAGACCCAGTAGACGTCTCCGGAATACGAGAAAGGTCAGTTCTAAGCAAAATCCGGTATAAATCCCTACAGATTACCAGCACCCGCTCGTCACGAAGGGATAAGTCAATTGAATAGCAAAGACTCTGTTACGGTATAATTGTATACTTGCCGGAGATAATTTGTAAGAGATTCTATAGTGGACTGAGCAGGAGGTTGAAATGGGAAACATTCAGAAATGTGGACGCTCCACTGGAATTGTGCAGAAAACGATCACTCTCACAGGACTCCAAGCGATTACTCGTAAGCCGGACCTTATAGGCAAAATAAAGGCTAATTGAAAGGTCATGTAGACTCACGCATACAGAATCCGTGAACTTCTGGACTCCAGGACACAGGACTGTAGCTTGGCGTTTGTTGTTGCTGCTTCATCGCCACGATCGAGTTGCATCTATAGAAAAAAGTTCTATAGTTAAAGAACGACATCGGTTAGCAGAAGCGCTACCATATCGTGCACATATACTTCAGAAAACATGAAAACTGATTATTTAATTGGCGACCATCAAATTTCGCAAGCAAAAGAAGTGGGAGACCTGGGCTTTCTTGTAACGGAGAATCTTGATTTTGAAAAACATTGCAAAGAGGTTTCGGCAAAAGCCATGCGCAGAGTGTGCAATATATTCATATGTCTCTCTACTAGCGATCTTCAAATTCTACCTAGAGCTTACAAAATTTATGTGCGCATTATGCTGGAATATGGCACTCCTATAATTGCTCCTAACAAAACCAAATCTAAGAAACTTCTGGAAAGGGTGCAAACTGTTATAACTGTTTAACATTTACTGAAAGTCTTTTCTATCGTAGAACTGTTTCAGACCTACTTCTTGCTTTCAAGGTCTTCAGAGGGGAGCTTTGCCTGAGTCCGTCGAAATATTGGACATTCCGACCATCGAATGGCAGAGAATTCGTTTCAACGTATACAACTACAAGTTGGGTTCATTTCAGAAAGGGCTACGTATTAACTCGTTCTTTGTTCGTACTACGAAAAGGCTTGAAAGTCTGCCCGTGTCAGTTTTGTCTTGTGAAAAATCTTCTCAGTTCAAACAAGCTGCAAAGAAGATTGATATTTTAAGTTCTCTTGGGATCCCAGATTTCTCCTAGTACTCTTGTAGACTTGTTCAGATAACTCGCCCAACTGATCCGAGTCGTATTATCTTTTATTCTCTAAACTTGTGGCTTTTCCGTGATCGTTGCTTGCTTATACTCCATTTTCCATTTTCTTGGCATGCTGAATGAATTAAACCCAGCCTCCTTCAAAAAGGGATTTTTTCTAGACTGCGTCTCTGCAAGGGTTATGAAGTTGACCGGTCTCATCCTGTTTCACAACCAGGTAGAGTCCCTAGGAGCCACATCCAGTGGGGAGGGCTTCACCTATTACGATTCACGCTTCTTTGGCATAGGCGGCTCTCCTACAGCTTTTAAATGGTACGGCAACCGTCTTCTATCCCTTCAGCTTTTTGCCGACCATCTAGCCTTTGGAAGAGCAGTAGACGCTGTCCTGAATACGCCTGCCCTGCACCTGTGCCTAAACCCGTTCACGCCCGAGGAGCCTCTGCCAAGAGGAGGGCTTCACCTATTGCTATGCACGGTTTCGATTTTCGGGCATCACGGGTTGTTGCCGGTCTGACATTTTTCCTCTCTTCTCGGTCATCTTTTGCCTGGACTCAGCTTACACGACAGAAACGTTTTGTCAAATCATGGAGGATATTCTAACCTCGTTCCCGGGAAACCACGAGAAAAAAATCGTAGCTAGAGGTGATCGCATTAGGACACTTGAACCGATTCGGTCCACTTGGCGAGAAATCTCCTTCATCTGCCAACTTGTTTCAAGCGCATGAATAGCACTACCTTAACATTCCATGGTTGTAATTGCTTATTTTGTTTGGTTGGTTCGTTTGTCTAACTAGTTTGATTTCCCTTCGTTCTGCCCTTGCGTTCTTTCTCTTGTTGTTGAGCTATGGATCACTTAAATTTAGCGTGTCCTTCATGGGCGCATATAAGGATAAGGATAAAGGATAAAGGACGGCGTTACTCAACCCCTTCTGGGATGCGCCAGCGCATTCTACTTTTACGGGATGTCGTGGAGGCGACATGAATGCGTATTTGGCCATACAATGACTTGCGGTGGCCAGCCGATGAACAAGTCAGCGCTCTATCCTTCCCAGACAAGTCTGGTACCAATTCACCGACCCCGGAGGGATGGAAGGCTTGGTTGGCCTGGGCGGGAAATCCGAACCAGGAACCTGGTATCGGGTGCACGCGACAGTCGCGCCTCCTCCGACTGCGCTACACGCGCCCATGGGCGCATATATAAATAAATAAATAATTAAATAAATATCACGAAAATGTTCCTGCGTTCAGGAGGGTTCAATTACAGGACCATTCCTAGTAGTGCGGAAAGGAACTCGCAACTTGGGATTGAAACTTTAGACTTCAGAAGGAGAAAGTTTGATTTGGTCTTGGTTTACGAAATTCTGCATGGACTAATACACGATGATCGGCCGCAATACTTTCCAGACAAGGCCGTCCATTACCAGAGGGCCTAAACTTACAGTGCTTCTCCCTAGGTCGAGGGCCTCAGTTCGTTCGAACTACTTCATCTGCAGGGCGGGGAGCGAATACGTCAAGTTGTGTAAGCGTTTTCAGAGACCTTCTAAACGTTCGGCTTTCAAAACAATCATAAATAAGTTTTTGACATATTCTGAGTTTCCCGCATTTTGCTCTGAGGCAGGGTCACTTGACCGCATTGTTTCCTTTCTTTTCTTTAGTTCCCTATTAGTGTTTCTTCTTCGTTGCTTTTTATACGCGTAGCCTCGTAATTGTTCCAAACTCTTTTCACAGGGTTGTTGTCTTGGAATTTGTACCGCCATGTACTCTTGTCGGTCGCAGTTGCATGTGCATAGATTCACATGTCCTAATAAAGTTAAAGATAAACATAAAGAAACAAAAAGCGGACATTAGAAGGAAAAGGTTCATCTTCCTCAGGAAGATCATTCTATATGATGAAATGATGTTTGGGGGAATAATTTTACAAAAGTTTTCGACATCTAGACCATGAAGAAAGCGACAAAGCCGAAACTTCAGCCGTAGAGAAAAATCAAGACAGAATTTCAGAGGATAGATAAGACTCTATGCATTTATAGAAAACACTATGAGCGGGAGAAGACTTGAGAAAAGGAAGGTGATTCCATTTAGAATAGAGCGTTCTGTGTCATATCACATCTAACGGCTGACAATGAGGATGGTCTGTCGATCCGGCCCCGGAGTGGTCTATTGATGAACGACTAGGTCAAATAGGTCAACACTACGCATGCTGTACCTGGTGTACTGTAACCTATTAGGTTGTAACGAATTAAATGGCACTGGCTCGCGCCATTTTTTGGCGCGTCTTTACGCGTTTGATCAAGAACAAACCGTAACATGTGGCATATCATTCAGAAGCGCAAATTTTGCTCTACCGGTGAGTACCAAATTTTCTATGTAAAAGTGGGAAAACTTTAGAGCTTTATTGACTTTTTTGCAGATAGACAAAAGGGTAATCCGAGGCATTTACTTGTATGAATTCAAGCTGGGCACTACAGCTAAGGAGGCGGACGAGAAGATCAACACCGCATTCGGTCAAGGATGTTCCACAATTCGGACGGCGTATCGTTGGTATCAGAAGTTCCGGAATGGAGATGAGAGCTTGGAAGAACATGAAGGTCGTGGGAGGCATAGTGATGTTGATGAGGACAAGCTGAGAGGTGTGGTAGAGGAGGATCCACACAAAGGTACCAGGGAGATAGCGAAGGTTCTTGGCGTCAGTCACAACACAGCTGCCCGGCATCTGAAGGAAATTGGAAAGACCAAAAAGCTGGAAAGATGGGTGCCTCACAAGCTGTCTGAGGAGCAAAGAAACCGATGATATGAGATCTCGTCCGCACTGCTTCTACGGAACGAAACGGACCCATTCCTTGATCGCATCGTAACCTGTGACGAGAAATGGATAATGTACGACAACAGGCGACGATCGGCACAGTGGGTGGACAGCGATGAGAGCCCCAAGGTTTTTGCGAAGGCGGAATTGCACCAAAAGAAAGTAATGATGACAGTATGGTGGTGTTCGCTGGGAATTATTCACCACACCTTCCTCCCTCCCGGTGAATCCATCACGGCAGAGAAGTACTGCATTGAAATTGAAGAAATGATGAAAAAGTCGAAGGATATCCGGCCGGCCTTGACCGAAAACCGAAGGCGAGTTCTCCTTCTGCACGACAATGCTCGACCCCATGTAGCACGAATGACGTTGCAGAAATTGAATGAGCTGAGCATTGAAACCCTACCACATCCTCCGTTTTCTCCCGACCTCTCCCCAACAGACTACCATTTCTTCAAGCATCTTCGCGACTTCTTGGAAGGGAGAGTATTCAAATACCAACAGGATGCCGAAAGTGCCTTCAAAGATTTCGTCAATTCCAGAACTTCCGATTTTACGCTACTGGGATAAAAAAGCTTGTGTCACGTTGGCAAAGATGTGTAGAATCAGAAGGTTTTTATCTCGATTAATAAACTTGCCTACAAGCCGAGATATTAACTGTTTAAATGTACAGTGGTTCAGTGCCATTTATTTCGTTACAACCTAATAGTATCAAGGGGCTAAAATGGGTTCATTCCTGGCTCGGAGGCACCGAGTGGTAATTTGTGCCGTCACCACCAAGCCCGAATCTCTTCAAGGGGTCAGTGTTCGCTTTGTGCTATCAGAATGCCCAGAGAATTTCGAGGGAGGTGGTGGTGAAGCGAATCTCCTAACGAGGGTCGCATCTGCCTGTCTCATCTGAGAGAGATTGGTGAGCCCTAGGTCAGGAGGCAATCCTAGTTAGAGGGGCCCGCCCACAACCAGTGCTGTTGCCTTCTTCTCCTTCCAACACTCCCAAGTAGGCGTATCGGTACCAGACCACTATAGGAAGGACAAGGCGCTGACTTGTTTTTTTCTGGTCACCACAGACCATTGTTGGGGGTCAAATAAAGGATAAAGGATAAAGGACGGAGTTATTCAATCCCCTTTGGGATGCGCCACGCGTTCTGTTCTACGTGATGTTGTCGTGGACAGTAGGCGCCTCCTCCGACTGCGCTACACGCGCTCGTGTCCTGGAGATACCTGTCAATTATAATAGTATCTAATTCAACAGCAAAGACATCTTTCAAAACACAGTGTACAAAGATACAAATCCTTGCCACATTGTTGAAGCGGCGTTCAAAATTCAAAATTTTCAAGCAAAATTCGAGGAAACTGAATTTTGTTTCCAATGTTTTTTGCTCATGTCGGCTCCAATTGCTAGGCATACTCAAAACTGGGCATGCGCTGCAGTTGGAGCCAGTGGCGGGAACTCGGTCCGCTTATATGCAAACAGTGAAACACATTTTTTTAAGAAATTTGAAACATAAAATAATTCAGGAAAAAAATGATTCCTCTGCTATATCTTGATAGAAGCAAAAGAAGTATGCTGCTTCTCGCTTTAAAAACCATACACATATCACTTACCAGCAAACATTTTGGAGATGGAGGGTATGAACCGAAATCCCTTGTCTGTCGCGCTGGGTTGTTGACCATATCACCACCAGATGTGTTCGATAAATTGTGACAATCATGATACTTCTATATATCAGCAGTAGAAGGATATTAATGTCTTTAGGCACTTCAGCCCCGAACCGAGTGGAATCAGCGTCGGAGGAGGCGCCAGTGTAGCATGCAAACCCGTGTATGTTTCGAATTTAAATGCGCATCGTTCGGCTTGAAAAGTGTTCTGTTTAAAACGAAAAGTGTCTAGTTAAAAGAGAAAATGCTATATCTTAAAAAGTATCCGACTTCTACATTTTCAGGCATCTATCGAGAGGTGGTTTCGAAAAGCGATGTGAGGACGGAGCAGAAAGCTGCTTTGCAAACGGTACGTAAGCGCGCATGCTCCTCTTTCGGGTTTAGTGCAAAGTCAACTTCTGAAGAGCATCTTCGAGCAATCATCTTCCACGAGCTGCGCCGCGCTACTGTAGCGATGACAGCAGTCCGCAACATCAACAGCGCATTGGGGAAGGACACCATTACCATCAACGTCGTCAAGCGGTGGTTCGCTCGGTTCGCAGAAGGAGACACGGACTTCGGAGACAAACCTCGGTCGGATCGCCCCCAAACAGTAGAAGATCCGGAGTTCTAAACGCTGTAAACGAGGATCCGGAGGCTACCACCCGCCACCCGGAGTCTTGCGAGAAGACGAGCATGTACCCAACCGACCGTCTTCAGCCGCCTCCAAGCCCTCGGCTACCGAAAAGTCTGCCTCGACGGATCCATCCGCCTGGACCGATAGCATGCGGTTCACTCACATATCCATCTGTCAATCTCTCCTTCTCGCTCTCCTCGCAAAGGGTTTCCGGAAGAATTGGTTATGGAACATAAGGGTATGTTCTCTACGACTCCAACGCACACCGTGGCATTTGGCGACCTAGGGAGAAGAGCCGCCTGCGTAAGTAAAGTCGAACGCGCACCTCAAGAGGGTTCTTCTACGCCGCTTCTGAGACTCGAAGGGAATACTATACTACGAGTCGCTCCCGCAAGACCACGCGGTCGCCGCTGTCGTTTAGCTCCTGAAATTTGCAGAAGCTGTTCAGGAGGCAAGACGACCGTTAGTGCACCTTCTTCAGGATATCGCCAGACTGCACGCAGCTAAAACGATCCACCAAAAAGGCGAGGGGCTGTGATGGGAGACCGTACCTCGTCCACCGTATTCTCCTGACACAGCCGCTCAGATTAACACTGCATAGTTCCGAATGTTAAGAGCTTTCTTGGTTAAGAAAAGTTTCACAAAGCTTGAAGACTCAAGTCGGGCCGTCGCCGGATTCTTCGACTCCCGGTCTTCCCAGTTCTGAGAAGGGGGATCGCTGATCTACTCAGTGGATGTGGAACTGTGGTGGCTAACGATGGTGATTATATCCTTGATTGATTTGCTTTGTGGGCTGAATGAAGAAATAATGAAGACAACCCGAGATCGTTTATATCAGAGCACTTTCCGACCCCGGCGGATGTGCCCCGGCTCTGCACGGACTTCCACCCAGCGTGGGTTCTCCTCCCACCACTCTTCTTCCTTTACCAGTCCAAAACTGTTGTCACCACATCTGCTTGACCGGCCAACCCACATCTTCGCCGCTATTTATACGCTTCGGCCTGGGGGCGTGGCCTTCCAGATGAATGATTCCTGATCAATAACTGCAGCTGTGACAGCATTTGCGGATTTTTGTAATAAACTGGGGAAGCATTTCGAACCAATAACAAATTTGTGCAACCTAGATGGACAAGGAGCATCGTAGAATTTTGCTTACAGGGGCGAGAAGCCTTCCTTGTTTTTAAAAAAATCCAAAAGTTCTATTTAGGCGTCCGAAAGGCAGTATAGTCGCTATAATCGCGAGAACAGTCGAGCAGCATGGATATAGATGGTGTCGTCGTTATAGTCCGCGAGAATATTTGAACTCTATCGATATAAATATCGATAGTGTTCAATTATTCTCATTGATTAATATTAATACTAATATTTAAAAATAATTATTATTTAAGGTATCGCAACAACCCGAGCTCGTGAAGGCAGTATCCCGAACAAGCGTTAGCTGCTGGACTCACCATTAATTTTCCCTGCCTTTGTGGCTGAGATGCAGTGGATAGGCCCACGTTTAAGCTCATGAAACCGGCAGCTTTTTGGTTGATGCATGTAGTGATTGGGCCGTGTTCTGGTTCAGCATATCACAATGCCCACCTAATTGATTGCAGAATTGCTGTCTACCAGCAGAAGAGAATTACTACTTTTTCCTGAGCTTCTGTTAACCACCTGACCAGCTCGATCAAAAGGTGAGTGGCTAAGGTGTTCTACAAAAACCTAGCCCGTCCGTCTGCTTGTGCATCATCCTCCACAACTGCCTGTGGATCACATCTGGATCATCATCATCGATTTTTGATAAGCGTAGAGCCACATGATAACGATGGCCGATAAACGGCTTCCACAAGAGTTGTTAACATCGGCCGGTTATTTACTATCGATCGATCCTATCGATTCTTGTATGGGGTGGCAATCGCGCGATTGTGGTTGACGATCGACGAACTTCAGAGCACGTAGACAGCGTTGATTGGCAAAATATCGATCGAGTTTATACTATTTATTTAGATAAAGCCGCTTAATGTGGTGTGGTGCATTTAACGGCTGATGAGCTGGCTTCACCGGGTGTAAACACCTCTAAACCAGTGGAGAATATGAACTACTTTGAAACTCTTGTCAACCAGCCAGAAGGTCTCCAACTTATGTATTTGTAAAACGTTATGACCTTGCGTAGTAGAGCGGGGCAAAATGGAAAAGGACTTCGTTGTTTGGTTGTATGCAACTTCTGTACGCGTATTCCCAATCAGTCGTATACAAGAGTCGATAGCCTTGCGAAGTTCATGGCGCAATATGTGTCCATGAGCACCAACTCAATTTGCTTTTCTGTGCTATGATTTCGGGACTTAGAAGTTTCCCACAATTAGGCAGAAACAATTTCGTGTGCATTCATAAACTACAAGCACTTTATGGTCAGCCCGTCTATAGGTGCCTTCCTTTGCATTGTGTACGGACCACTTTTTTCAAATTTGAAGCAAAGCCTGATGATAAACCCACTATCTATTTATTTATGACGACCTTAGCGCTGGCTGACTACTACTGCCATCTTGACCTGTTGCCAGGTGAATACCGCAGTAGCAGCCGGCGACGAAATTCCGGTCTGGGTTATATGCAGACGGCGAAACCGGAATTTTTTGAAAAATTCGCCACTTCTTAAGGTCGGGAAAATTGGGGTTTTCTGGTGCGAATTGCTAAATATGTTGAATACGCGACTAATGCCATAGACATTATGTAATTGCATATTCTATCTGGAAATGTAGAAACTAATTCTATTGCTGCTTTATTTTTCATTGAAATTTCGTGTGCTATTATCACAAGAGTTCAAATCCGCGCGCTACAAAACTTCTCAATTTTTTTTTGAAATTCTGCTATGGCCGCGTTCCAAATCTGAATTTCCCTGGAACAGAGCGAGCGTTATGAATATCAGCACAAAAACTGAATCCCGGCGCACGGACTTTGAATTCCTGCGGCAGTAGCGCGAAAATTTGAGTTGACACACGCAATGTGGGCACAAAAATCATTGAATTCTAGCGCGTAAAATTTGAATTTTCCCGAAGCCACTGCGAAAAGTTTGAATTTCAGCGCGATATTCAAATTCCTGCAACGTTAGTGCGAGATTGATGCTTCGATGAGTTTCGTCAAGGTGTGTTTGTAGGCGACCGTGGTCATACATCCAGGAGACAGGTTTCTTAGTGGTTTTCAAGCGTCTATTGAAATGTGGGGGTTATAACTGTAACCTATTTTTGAACTGGTAACAAGCAGGAGGTGGATGTGCCGCAGGAAAGCAGTTTTGCGGCTCAATGTAGGTGGAGTTTTACATGTTGCCGAAGTGTAAAGCAATAACAATGTGCGTATGAGTGTGCGCTTTTGGGAATGTTCATTTTATCGTATTCCTGACATTTTACGAAGCCTTGCCATCCGATTTTCTTATTTTCTAAATTTCTCGAATTTCTCATGTAATTCCCGTTTCACCTTTCGTATATAGCTGGGGCGAACTTCCGCCGACGGCTCAGACTGTTGTACTTACTTGGCAACAAGTACGTAGAACAGAATGAGCCTGCATGCGCTGAAATCATCGTAAATTGTGCCGTCGAGGGTTCAGTCTCGATCTCGACAGAAAACACCATGCTTAGGGGGGGGAGGAGGAGCGGATGGTGATCATGCGAGAGCTGGGATGGGAAATGCTCGAGCTGGGCAAGAGGAAACGGGCGACTTGGGAAGCTTTCAAGAGCGTCGTAGAAGTTGTGAAGAAGACGAAGAGCGTCCGGCTTCCTGCCCTTCTATCGGACACCACCGTTCTTCTGGCGGCAGCCTACACCGTGAGCGTTGCCCCGAAAGCCTCGAAATCTAGGGCCAACCTTGTGGGGTGATCCTCTGGTCTTCTAAGGACGTGTCCATACCACCTCAGGCGCTGCTCCCTCATCTTCAGCTGGATCGGGGCTGTCTTCATCACTGCCCTAACATCCTCGTTTCGCACCCGGTCCCGACGGGTCCATCCACATGCCCACCTCAGCATCCTCATCTCCGCCGCGTACAGTTGCCGCTCCTGCTCTTTACTCAGGGCCCAACCCTCACTGCCGTAGAGGAGGGCAGGCCTCACAACTGTTCTATAGAGGTTGCCTTTGGGCTCATGTAATTCAGGAGATTCTTCGCAATTTCTCCGTGGAGATCGAAATACTGACGCGTTCATACCACTACAAGAGCAAATGGTGGTACCTGCAGTCCCAATGAGCTCCAATAAATTCAGAATCCCCTTTTTTTCAACAGTTTCCTCAATTTCGGAAACACATGCTCCAATATCCAGTTCACAATTGGCGATTCACCGAAAGACCTTGAACCTAAGCCGCATTTGCACAGGCAGGACAACGGTTGATTCATCAAAAGCTTTCCAGCGCAGCATGATGTCTCGAAGATGTGGGAGTTCGAATCAGTTTCTTTAAGCCTCAATTGGCTGGTATCGAGGTAGTAAGCCGTCACAACGATGTCTTGTTGCGATCAAAACTTCTAGCGCCAGGCGGACTCGAACCCGCACCTCCCTCTGACCGCGCGGGAATGCTCTACTCCTTTACACCACCGGCGCCGTTTGATCGAACGCAACATACACACCTCGTGGGACCGACCAGCACCCACCCGTATCCGGGATGAGCCGGCCGCTGATATCAGCATGTAACCAGTTATGCTGATGGTCTTGATAGAAACAATTCGAATCAGCTTCTTTAAGCCTCAATTGCTGATGTTCTTCTGCTGTACCGCATTTTTAAAACTTTCAACTAATCTCACCAGAAGACCCAGTTTCTCCTCCATTCGTATCCATAAATGCGGATTGCGCCATGCACTTCGCAAGGCTATCGTCTCATGTATACGACTGAATGTGAGTACCCATACAGAAGTTGCATACAAAAGGTTACACACAATTAAATAACGAGGTCCTTTCCATTTTGCCCTGCTCAACTACGCAAGGTTATAACGTTTTACAAGTAACTTGCAAACCTTCTACTGGGTCCTTGGCCAAGGGATTCGTAGTAGTCTTTATCCTCCCCATAGTGTAGGTGTCGATTCATTCCTGTGAAGCCTGCTCATCAGCCGTTTTATGCACCATGCAACATTAAGCGGCTTTATTAAACAAATTGATATGTTCGACCGATCTTTTGCCAATCACGCTGTTTACGTCCCGTCCATGAGGGAGTCGAACCCGGACCTCTCGCTCCTTTCAGCTAATCGTCGCTATCACCCCATCAGCTTTGCTAATGTAGTTCAGGGCTCTGATTCATCAAGCAGTGGGCATAGGTAGAGATACCGTAAGGGAATCGTACCCACTACCAGCAGTGGGTAGTGGGTATGATTCGTATTCATGAAAGGAATCGAGGGTAAGGTACATCAAGGCCTCTAGCGAGAACAGCTGATCTCAATGGAGCGCAATTTTGACAATGAGGCGCCAATAAGTCGCGGGTGTACTGTTGTACCCACGACGATCGGCGTGTTTTCTCTACCCAATGATATACCCACGGTTTGACGGGTAAAGTTTATCATGAATCGTGGATATGTCCACACCGTCGGTATCAGGGATGAGCGGATAACGAAGTTTTGAAACCCGAATAACGGATAACGGATAACTTTGTCCAAAAATGGCCGGATAACGGAAAAACGGATAACGAACAAACAATAAAAAATAAAACCATTTTAGATTGTACTAATTTCAGCAGCAGATTAGGAGTTGAACCACTGTGAATTTATAGGCCATTCCTAGACATTTTAATAGTGTTTTAAATGTCATGTGGTAGCCCCATTAACGACGCTCTATGTGACTTTCTGCCCATCAGTAGGAACATAAACGAACAGCAACATACCCGCCCTTCACCTGTCTCCAGAGCGTCGGTTGGATTGTCTTATTTTTCAGCCGCCTAGTTCTTTATTCAATTAAAGCCGCTGAAAAATATAATGGTCCTTGGAAGGGCAATTCCTCCAATGTCTCTTAACTTTTCCATGCTACGAGGAAGGCGAGAGACGTCCAGCCGAATAAAATCCATGTAATAATCTTGTATTCTTGATTCTGTGTAGTGTATAGCGCAGTCGAAGAAGGTGCTGACTGTTGCGTGCACCCGAGTCCCTGCCTCTTGGTTTGATTTCCCGCCCAGGCCAACTAAGCCTTCCATCCCTCGAAGATTGGTACCGGACTTGTCTGAGAAGGATAAAGCGTTGATCTGTTCAGCAGCTGGCCATGGCAAATCATCGTATGACCAAATACGCATTCGAATCGCCTCCACGACATCCTTTAGTAGTAGATGCGTTTCGTATCCCAAAAAAGATTGAGTAACGCCGTCCTTTATCATCACCCTCAATAATCTTGATTTAACACCATAGTAAGAACCGTTATTTTTGTTGCTGCTCGATAGCATCTGAATATCCAAGATAGTTGAACTCGGAGTTATCTTGGATGGATAAACACTAACTTTCTATGGGCTTGTTTAGCAGTATATTCCAAGCAATTGTCTAGCACAAGCACACACTCAAACAGCTATGACATCCAGAAGTACAGGAGAACAATATTCGACGCATTCCTAAAGGGAGTGGTTTCCTGTGTAATAGATAAGTTTCACTGGGAAACTCACATAAGGATAAGGATAGAGGACGGCGTTACTCAAACCCTTTTTGGGATGCGCCAGCGCATACTACTTCTACGGGATGTCGTGGAGGCGATATGAATGCGTATTTGGCCATACAATGACTTGCGGTGGTCAGCCAATGACCAAGTCAGCGCTTTATCCTTCAGAGACAAGTCTGGTACCAATTCACCGACCCCGGAGGGATGGAGGGCTTGGTTGGCCTGAGCGGGAAATCCGAACCAGAAACCTGGTATCGGGTGCAGGCGACAGTCGGCGCCTCCTCCGACTGCGCTACACGCGCCCGTGGAAACTCACATACTAGAACGAATCCGCATGTCTTGCAGTACTCGTAATGAGAAGTTTATTTAGTGTAGTTGGTTGCACCGGTAAGATTTTTAATGAAGAAGTCGCTCTATGTGTCTGGATTAACCCATTTCCCTATTGCACGCATTCATTGCTGTACTGCGGTATTTGTTCGATGGTTCACAACATCATGTGGCTAAAAGAACCTTCACCGCATGCAATCAAATTGCACGCACTGTAATCGTTTAACCAAAATGATACTACCCAAAGACCGGCGGTAAAAATTATTCCTAGGTTGCGCCAAGCACTCCGCTTCTAACGATCGCTAATAGCAGTTTGTATGCATTCTTGGTCGGCACATGACTTGAAATGAATGAAGAACCCCATGCCTAGAAAGTCACATAGATGTATGATACAGGTTTAGCATCTCTCGAATGATATCTTAGGTATCTTTAAAACTATGTAACCAGTTCCCAAGAGGAAACGGGAAAACCCCTACTAACCTTTCTGGATGCGAACGACCTTCGTTGTTTCTAACAACAGCTCTTGCGATCGTAATCGATCGTCTACGTAGTCCACCACCACGTGCAAACCTAGAATTCGACCAATTCGTTGTTCGTTATCCGGCCCAAAAACCACCAAGTAACGAACAACAAAACGGATAGGCAAATCCCCGAAACCGGAGCGCCAAAATTCAAAATTTTCGCGCTAGTGCGGGAGGTTTCGAATTCGAATTTTGCGCGCCAAAATTAAATTTTCGCGCTAGTGCGGGAGATTTCGAATTCGAATTTTGCGCGCCAAAATTCAAAATTTTCGCGCTAGTGCGGAAGGTTTCGAATTCGAATTTTGCGCGCCGAAATTCAAATTTTCCCGCTATCTTCGCCAAGATTTCGAATTTCAGGCGCTAAAGTTTGAATTTTTCGCTCCAGATTTTAATCATTTGCCCTATTCTCGTAAGGATCCAGATTTGGCAGGTCACTGTTGCAGAATTTAAAACTTTTTGGGAGGTTAGCGCGCAAAATTTCTGGCGCGCAGAATTTGAACTGTTGCGCATCTTCGCGCAATCGCACTTTCAACATATTCAGCAAATTGCACCAGGAAAACCTAATTTTTCCAATCTTAAAAGGTCTCGAATTCCTCGAAAAATTCCGGTTTCACCGTCTGTGTATAATTCAGACCGGGTTTCCGCCGTCGGCTACTACTGTGGTATTCACTTGTCAACAAGTAAATATGGCAGTAGTAGTCAGCCAGCGCTAAGGTCATCATAAATAACTAGATAGTGAGTTCATCGTCAGGTGTCCCTTTGAAATTGAAGAAGTGATCCAAACACACTGCAAACATCAAGAAAGGAGGTATATACATACTGTGCACTGGGCGGATGATTGGGGCAGGAAATAACTACATCAAAATGCTCCCTCTATCCAGTTGGTTCGGTAAATAATGAAAAATGAATGAAGCATTTCAGATTTGGCAGCGATGTCTGCACGCAGATTGGATTCGCGAAGGCAACTGGAAGAGCAGCAAACTTTACGAAACTCATATGACATGCGGCAATGGCTAGAACTGTGTTCAAGCCAAATCTTCCTGACATTGGGGAATTGAGGCCGTAGCATACTCTTCCCAGAGAAATTTTCCGAGAATTTATGAAAAGCCGCTACACTTCATTACGAACCTCCACCAATGAAGGGAGTTTTTCAAGAATTGCAGAGATGACGACGACGACCTCCAGAAGCGATAGCTACAATGCTTCAACGAAAACCACATGAATTCAGTGAAACCATCATCAACATGCTAGCGACGGCGAGTTCCGTATGCGTCTCGTGAAGAAAGGACAGCCACCTTCTACAACGACGTCAGAGCTGTTTTATGTAACTCAAAGCGATGTTTCTAATTATACATTTAAGCACAGAGGCACAGCACAAGCGAAGGAGGCGATGCAGTGAGTTCCCCACGTGTAAATGTCGACGTGAAACCGGTCAAATAAAGCGAGGTCTACGAAAAATGAAGCAAAAAATTCAAAATTCAAAAAAATTCTGGAGGCAAATCGGAACATTTAGTGGGAATTCCTGCAGAGATGGTCTTTTACTGTTTGCCAAATTAACGTAAACAATATATGCAAAAGCAGATTTTATGTCTCATCTAGGAAAAGTGATTCCCATGGACATTCGCTATACAATGCCTCGCTGCAATATTTGAAAAAAGGAGGAGAGGGCTGCATTTTATAGCTGTGCTCTCGCAAAGTTTTTGAATTTTCGAATGGTTTCGAATACCCGCAATTTTCGAGCATTCGAATTTCGAATATATTCGAAGAACGCGATTTTTTGAACAGTCAAATTCGAATACTCAAATTCGAATGAAAATCATTTGATTAACTATTCGAATAGGTCATTCGAGCACAGCTATACTGCACTTTGATGTTTACATCATCCTCGACATGAATATGACTTCAAGTCAAGATTTTTTTCAGAATATTCATGAAACATATGGAGGAATTCCTTCAGAACGTCTGAACTCCCTATCTAAAGACAACTAAATGAGTCTATAGCACGTCTAAGCCACATGTCGAACGCACATGTGAGCTGCAACTCGATCTGAGACGAAATATCGCTGTTTTCCCGTTTACCTTGCGCATTCATCCAAATATATCAACTTCTATTTTAGGATTGTGAGGTAAGCTACTGAAGCCTGAACATGTATTTTGGAACAAGATTCAGCAGCGTTTTGCCGGAAACGTGGGCGAACGAGTAATTTCTGGTCTCTGTTGAAGCCATTTCATGTCGTCAAAAGTGGCACAGTTTCTTAACATTTACAGGTTTAAAAAGCTGTTAGTACCGTTCGATTTGTCTCTTCAAGGTCTACACAAACGTATATAAAACTTTACCAGACCACCGGGTTTTCGCCGTGGGTGGCCTAAAAAATAACCGCAGCACGCTTTTGCGATGAGAGCACCTTATTTTCCAGGACGTGCAGTGTTTTTGGAGTATCTCAAGCATGGCGTGCGTTGTCAGTGCTCTGTCATACCTGGAATGCTTCGAGAGTGCGATGTGCGTTCGATTCTATACGCATTGTTCACGGCGCATGCCAGAGGCTAACTGTACAACTTTAGAGCAATTCCTCAGTGGGCGGCTGTAAATTTATGATAGAACTCCCCAAACGCTCCCTCCACCAGCTGCCGAACCCACTCGATTGATAGGTTCATCTCTATATACATTGCACACGGCGCATACCCAAGTCTCCCGGGACAGATTGGAGCGATTCTCGAGTACGGTGGCTGGAAATTGCTGATAAAACTCTCCAAACGGTTCGAGATAGACTTAAAGGCTTTACATTCTCCAGTAAGGGAAGATAGACATGGAGTGAACACGCTTACGCCCATTCGATTGATAGGTTCGATCCTATATGCATTGTGCACGGCGCACTCTCGACGCATTCCAGGGATGGCAGCGCACTGGCAACGTACGCCATACTTGAGATGCTCCGAAAACACTGCACGTCACATGCACTTCCTGGAAAATAAGGTGCTCTAATCGCAAAGGCGTGCTGCGGTTATCTTCTTAGGTCACCCACGGCGAAAAAGGGTGGTCTGGTAAAGTTTTATATATGTTTGTGTAGATCTCGAAGAGACAAATCGAACGGAGTAAACAGTTTTTTAAACAACTCAAAATTGAAGAAGTTATGAGGATGCGACGGATTTTTCCGTCACAAACCGTCTTTTTCCCGCGCGGCGCGGGCGGTATTGTATTTGAAGGAGATGAAACTGTTTTATTTTCGATCGGAAATCAACTAAAATGTTTGGCTAAAAAATACATCTAAGGTCAGCAAGCATATCAGCTCCTCTTTATTAGCACCTATATTCATGGCTAAAAAAGGCGTTTCAAGCATTCTGCCAAGCAAAATTGTTAATTCCAGTGCGCTCATTAAGACCAACAACATGGGTTCGCACTTTGTTCCAGCATCCAGGATGCTTTAGGACTTTCTACCAACTTTAAAGCGGCCATTTTTCAGCAGTGGTCAAAAGATATTAGGTTTAGTCAATGCTGAGCTGTTGAACGCCATAGTGATAAAAGGATGGGTAAGTCATGGGGACACTTTGGTTTTCCTACCATCACAGCTGCCTGTGTTGGACAGCCTTAATTGTCTGAGTTGGAAACGCTTATGGCTATGCTGGAATTGACCTACTCGAATGGGTAATCGAATGATTTTCATTCGATTTCGAATACTCGAATTCGAGCATGTAAAAATCGCGTTTTTCGAATACAATCGAATTCGAATATTCGAAATTTGTGAGCACTTGAAACTATTTCAATACTCGAAAAAATTTCAAGAGCACATCTATAGTACGCACTTTTTGGTATCGTCTTTCTACACGTAAATCTACTTAACGATTTGAAAACTCATTGGATCTAGATAAAATTTACTGGATACGAATTCAATTATTCAAGTCAATATTCAAGTTCGAATATTCGGAATATCGCGCTTTTCGAACGTATTCGATTTCGAATATTCAAAAATCGCGCTTTTCAAACATATTCGAATTCGAGTAATCGAAAACCGTCTTTTCGAATGCATTCGAATTCGAATATTCACAAAATCACTTTTTTCGAATGTATTCGAATAAGACTGTTCAGAAAAACCGCAATTTTCTAATATATCCTACTACGAATATTCGAAATTTGTAAGCATTCGAAACCACTTGAATATTCGAAAAAAATCGAGAGCATAACTATAGATACGCTGCAGTGATAAGACATTGCCTATGCGCTATGAAGAGATTTGAAAGAGTGAGCAGACCCTATAAATCCTGCGTGAAAGGTGCCACGGATAGCTTCTACTATACGTTCTAGTACTTGTTTTGTGACTAACTGAATTCCAATAGTGCTTATTGCTTTTTCTTCTACTGCTTTACTCGTCCATATCACGTGTACACAACATGAAAAAATATCTCGTTGATAGAATGATGGAACCAACTGAATGATGGTTTAATTACCCAAGTTTGAGGTACTTCTAAGATCCGACCCAATTCACATTGTAGTCAGACAAATTTTGGAAATCTCTCCTCAAAGGCCGAAGCTATTCGGCAGAAGTTCGGTGTCGCGCCGATAGCTGACAAGATGCGAGATGGTACGGCCACGTTCTGGGTGGAAAGGAAGACAGCGTCCGTAAGTTAGGCCTTAACTTCGAAGTGTCTGGAAAGTGGCTTACCACCCTGATCTAGCACGGGATCGGGAAAGATGGCCACATGGCACCAGAATAGCGGACCCCGCCATGAAGCGGGACAAACGCTGAAGAAGAAGAAGAGGAATGGAACCAATCAGTTATTTTTTAAGACATCATCAGCTGGAGAAGTCGGACTTTCCCTTGTTGTAGAAGTCGACAAATAAGTAAAGCTATTGAGAGCACAGCCGACGTGAGAAGCATATAAACACCAGGTACAAAGCCATGCACGACGGCGAGATACCACCTCTGCCGATTGGGAGCAAGAAAAGCAAAAAAAAAGAAAAGAAAAGAAAAGGCAAAGAAACATGCAGCAAAGAAGAGAACGGATATGAATCAGAGCTTGCATGGACAGACGTACATACATTTACATTGAGCTTTTCGGTGCGTCAGCAAACTTTCGAGTCAAAAAAGACGTTCTTAGTTGTTTTTAAGACCCCGCAGACGTCTCCGGAATACGAGAAAGGTCAGTTCTAAGCAAAATCCGGTATAAATCCCTACAGATTACCAGCACCCGCTCGTCACGAAGGGATAAGTCAATTGAATAGCAAAGACTCTGTTACGGTATAATTGTATACTTGCCGGAGATAATTTTCAAGAGATTCTATAGTGGACTGAGCAGGAGGTTGAAATGGGAAACATTCAGAAATGTGGACGCTCCACTGGAATTGTCTAGAAAACGATCACTCTCACAGGACTCCAAGCCTTTACTCGTAAGCCGGACCTTATAGGCAAAATAAAGGCTAATTGAAAGGTCATGTAGACTCACGCATACAGAATCCGTGAACTTCTGGATTCCAGGACACAAGAGCGAAGCTTAGCGTTTGTTGTTGTTGCTTCATAGTCACGATCGAGTTGCATCTTTAGAAAAAAAGGTAATTAAAGAATGACATCAAGGTAAGTAACAGAAGCGTTACCTATCTTATTGTGCACATATTATACTTCAGAAACAGAAAGCGGACATTAGAAGGGAAAGGTCTATCTTCTTCAGGAAGATCATTCTATACGACGAAATTGTGTTTAAGCGAACAATTTCACAAAAGTTTTCGACATCTATACCATGAAGAAGGCGACAAAGTCGAAAATTCGGCCGTAAAGAAAAATTAACACAGAATTTCAGAGGATAGATAAGACTCTATGCATTTATATAAAACACCGTGAGCGACAAGAAATGGGAGAAACATGAGAAAAGGAAGGTGATTCAATTTAAAATAGAGCGTTCTGTGTTATACCACCTCCAACGGCTGACAATGAGGGTGGTCTATCGATCCGGCCCCGGGGTGGTCTATCGATGAACGACTAGGTCAACAGGTCAACACTACGCAGGCTACACCTGGTATACTGTAATGTAGTATCAGGGAGCTGAAATGAGTTCAAACCCGGTTCGAGGTGGTGGTGGGGGGGGGGGGGGGGAATGAATGGGGATTTGTGCCGTCATCACCTAGCCTGACTCTCTTGAAGGAGCCAGTGTTCGCTTTGTGGTATCAGAATGCCCAGAGAATTTCGAGGGAGGTGGTGATGAAGCGAATCTCCTAACTAGGGTCGCATCTGCCTGTCGCATCTGTGAAAGATTGATCAGCCCCAGGTCAGGAGGCAATCCTGGTTAGAGGGGGCTGCCTAGAACCGATGTTGTTGCTTCCTTCTCATTCCATCACTCCTGAGTAGGTGTATTGGTATAAGAATTGTATAGAAAGGATAAGACACTAACTTCTTTATTGACTAGCCACCGCAACCACTGTTAAGATCAAATACCCTCACAAATTGCATCCATAACGTTCCGTGGGAGTAGAATGCGTGGCGCATTCTCAAAGAAATTAATTAACGCCGGCCTCTGCCCTTTATTGTCCCTTTATGCTTTACGTTCGCTATCGGAATCATGCTATTATCCATACCCCAACAAACCCAACTATCTTAGGCGTTTACAAAAAAAAAAAAAACTGAGTGCAAAGATTGACGCCGGACTGCCAAAAACCCACCAAAAATTGTGAGAAAATTTAGGATTCTTCTCATCTTTCGCAGAGATTGTTCACGAACTACCATATACTCACGAGTCATGTATGCTGTCGGGTATTATTTTAAACAAGTCTAAGCAAAACCGTTGAAATAAGGACCACCTGGGATGAGCCATGCATTCCGTCTCCGCCTTCCTGAACAACCAAATTTTAAAATGAAAAGGA
>OX377206.1:3659179-3803278 GCA_947396885.1 Heligmosomoides polygyrus polygyrus | reverse complement strand
GGGTTATTTTGGGGTGCTGATCACGAATCTGACATCCGTTTTTCACGATTCGGTCGGAGACCACCCATACCGTTACTACGACCGTTCGACCGAAGTTGTGTCTGTGGAGTCGGAACTTTTAACTGGTACCAAAGTAAACTAAGATCAAATATCTATTCAATACGTTTAATTATCTTGATTAAGTTTTGTTGATTTTTGATTTTATTTTACTTTGGTACCAGTTAAAAGTTCCGACTCCACAGACACAACTTCGGTCGAACGGTCGTAGTAACGGTATAGGTGGTCTCCGACCGAATCGTGAAAAAACGGATGTCAGATTCGTGATCAGCACCCCAAATAACCCCCCCCCCCCCCCTAGACGAAGTTTCAGCGAAAAAAATTTTTTCGACCGAAGTCGTGTCGGTGGAGTCGGAACTTTTAACTAGTGCCTTTTCTTTTTTATTATGTTTATTAAGTTTTGTTGATTTTCGATTTTATTTTTACTTTTTATTTCTGCTTTGCTTTGAATTTTTGACTTGCTTCACGTCATGAATAAAACGTTTTACCTGAAACACGTTTCCGTCTTCAAATAGACGTAAATGCAAGTCGCCATCAGCCGTTCGCTCAAAAATGTGCTAAAAAGGGAATTATAGGTCCTCGTCGAAGATAAGTTACAAAATGCAAAAAAAGCCGTCAGCGACGGGAACCGAACCAATGACCTCAATCCTGTGAAGCGAGCACCCTACCACTGCGCCGCCGCCGCTGCTGGCGGCGCTAATAGCCGAACCGCTGATTACCGCGCGATACTGCGCCCATTGAGCGCGCCTAACACATGGAAGACACGGCGGCTTCCGCCGGCCATAACTCGCTTAGGAGATCCATTTAGCAAATTTGGTCTAGCATATCTGTGATCAGCGTCTCGAGCTCTTTCACGTGATATAGGTCTCATCCCGAAGTTCCATGGGAAGCTGACGGCATTCCCTGGTTAGTCCACTCACGAGCTAAACCGTTGTGCTTCAGTGCACGTCAAAAGCCTTGTGCTGCCTACATAGGGTTGCACCCGGATTGATTCGAACTTGCCAGAGGTATTGCGCTACGAACTCGCCCGTGCGTGAATTTGCGAGTAGTCGCCCCACTCGATTGATAGGTTCGATTCTATATGCATTCTTCACGGTGCACTCAAGGGATCTTTCTAGAATGACAGAGCACAGGCAACGTACACCATGTTTGAGATACTCCAAAAGCATGCATGTGCTGTGGAATACGCTGCTCTAATCGCAGAGGCATGCTCCGGCCACTTTTTGGGCCACCCACGGCGAAAATATGGATGCTCTGTACATGTTATGTTATTGTAATGTCATAGTGTCAACCTTTTTACAAAAAACGTAAAACTAAAGGAGTTATGAGCATGCGACTGTTTGCGACGGAATTTTCCCGTCGCAAATCGCAGTTTTGACCGTGCGACTTGGCGGTGTTGTAGGCTGCCGCCGGAAGAACGGTGGTGTCCGATAGATGGGCAGGAAGCCAGACGCTCTTCGACAGCTTCCACGACGCTCTGGAAAGCTTCCCAATTCGCCCGTTTCCTCTTGCCCAGCTCCGGCATCTCCCATCCCAACTCTCGCATGAGCCTCCTCCCCAAGTATGGTGGTTTTTGTCGAGATCGATACTGAACCCTCGACGGTACTACTTACGATGATTTTAGCGCATGCAGGCTCATTCTGCACTACGTACTTGTTGCCAAGTAAGAATCACAGGATGAGCCGACGCCAGAAATTCGTCCCAGCTATATAGGAACGGTGAAACGGGAATCACTTGAGAAATTCGAGATATCCAAGAAGAGGGAAAATTGGATAGTAAGGCTTCGTACGAATGCCTGAAATACGATAACACACACCTTCCCAAAAACCCACTCATACGCACACTGTTATTGTTTAACACGTCGGCACCAGATCTCATAGATCTCCACCTATAATACATCGTGCCGCAAAACTGCTTACCTGCAGCACATACCCACCTGCTTGTTGCCAACTCAAAAATACGTACAGAATTGATTCCCCACATCCCTACAGTGCGGGAGGTTTCGAATTCGAATTTTGCGCGCCAAAATACAAAATTTTCGCGCCAGTGCGGGAGATTTCGTATTCGAAGTTTGCGCGCCAAAATTCAAAATTTTCGCGCTAGTGCGAGAGATTTCGAATTCGAATTTTGCGCGCCAAAATTCAAAATTTTCGCGCTAGTGCGGGAGGTTTCGAACTCGAATTTTGCGCGCCGAAATTCAAAATTTTCGCGCTAGTGCGGGAGGTTTCGAATTCGAATTTTGCGCGCCAAAATTCAAAATTTTCGCGCTAGTGCGGGAGATTTCGAATTCGAATTTTGCGCGCCAAAATTCAAAATTTTCGCGCTAGTGCGGGAGGTTTCGAATTCGAATTTTTACGCGCCAAAATTAAATTTTCGCGCTAGTGCGGGAGATTTCGATTTCGAATTTTGCGCGCCAAAATTCAAAATTTTCGCGCTAGTGCGGGAGGTTTCGAATTCGAATTTTGCGCGCCGAAATTCAAAATTTTCGCGCTAGTGCGGGAGGTTCCGAATTCGAAATTTGCGCGCCAAAATTCAAAATTTTCGCGCTAGTGCGGGAGATTTCGTATTCTTGGTTTTCGCGGCAAAATTCAAAATTTTCCCGCTGTCTTCACAAAGATTTCGAATTTCAGGCGCCGAAGTTTGAATTTTTCGCTCCAGATTTGGTGGGGTTTGCTCGTAAAGACGCGTGTGGAAGGCGATCCAACACGCCAGAAAAGTCTCCAGTTTGGAAGTTGGTGTCCAAACGGATTTAGCCAACGGCTCCCACAAGAGGTGTTAACATCGGCCGGTTATTTACTATCGATCGATCCTATCGATTCTTGTATGGGGTGGTAATCGCGCGATTGTGGTTGCCCATCGACGGACTTCAGAGCACGTAAACAGCGTTGATTGGCAAAATATCGATCGAATTTATACTATTTGTTTAGATAAAGCTGCTTAATGTAGTGCGGAGCATTTAACGGCTGATGAGCTGGCTTCACAGGGAGTAAACACCTCTAAACCAGTGGAGAATATGAACTACTTTGAAACTCTTGTCACCCAGCCAGAAGGTCTCCAACTTATGTATTTGTAAAACGTTATGACCTTGCGTAGTTGAGTAGGGCAAAGTGGAAAAGGACTTCTTTATTTGGTTGTATGCAACTTCTGTACGCGTATTCACAATCAGTCGTATACATGAGACGATAGCCTTGCGAAGTTCATGGCGCAATATGTGTCCATGAACACCAACTCAATTTGCTTTTCTGTGCTATGATTTCGGGACCTAGAAGTTTCCTACAACTAAGCCGAAACAATTTCGTGTGCATTCATAAAGTACAAGCACTTTATGGTCAGCCCGTCTATAGGTGCCTTCCTTTGCATTGTGTACGGACCACTTTTTTCAAATTTGAAGCCAAATCTGATGATCAACCCACTATCTATTTATTTATGACGACCTTAGCGCTGGCTGACTACTACTGCCCTTTTAACTTGTTGCCAAGTTAATAGTACAGCAGTAGCCGACGAGGAAAACCCGGTCTGAGTTAAATGCAGTCGGCGAAACCGGAATTTTTCGAAAAATTCGCCATTTCTTAAGGTCGGGAAAATTGGGGTTTTCTGGTGCGAATTGCTAAATATGTTGAATACGCGACTACATAATGACATAGACATTATGTAATTGCATATTCTATCTGGAAATGTAGGAACTAATTCTATTGCTGCTTTATTTTTCATTGAAATTTCGTGTGCTATTATCACAAGAGTTCAAATCCGCGCGCTACAAAACTTCTCAATTTTTTTTTGAAATTCTGCTATGGCCGCGTTCCAAATCTGAATTTCCCTGGAATAGAGCGAGCGTTATGAATATCAGCACAAAAACTGAATTCCGGCGCTCGGACTTTGAATTCCTACGGCAGTAGCGCGAAAATTTGAGTTGACACACGCAATGTTGGCACAAAAATCATTGAATTCTAGCGCGTAAAATTTGAATTTTCCCGAAGCCACTGCGAAAAGTTTGAATTTCAGCGCGATATTCAAATTCCTGCAACGTTAGTGCGAGATTGATACTTCGATGAGTTTCGTCAAGGTGTGTTTGTAGGCGACCGTGGTCATACATCCAGGAGACAGGTTTCTTAGTGGTTTTCAAGCGTCTATTGAAATGTGGGGGTTATAACTGTAACCTATTTTTGAACTGGTAACAAGCAGGAAGTGGATGTGCCGCAGGAAAGCAGTTTTGCGGCTCAATGTAGGTGGAGTTTTACATGTTGCCGAAGTGTAAGGCAATAACAATGTGCGTATGAGTGTGCGCTTTTGGGAATGTTCATTTTATCGTATTCCTGACATTTTACGAAGCCTTGCCATCCGATTTTCTTATTTTCTAGATTTCTCGAATTTCTCAAGTGATTCCCGTTTCACCGTTCGTATATAGTTGGGACGAATTTCTGGCGTCGGCTCGTCCTGTGATACTTACTTGGCAACAAGTACGTAGCGCAGAATGAGCCTGCGTGCGCTAAAATCATCGTAAATAGTTCCGTCGTGGGTTGAGTCTCGATCTCGACAGAAACCACCATACTTTGGGTGGAGGAGGGTCATGCGAGAGCTGGGATGGGAAATGTCGGAGCTGATCAAGGGGAAACGGGCGACTTGGGAAGCTTTCAAGAGCGTCGTAGAAGTTGTGAAGGAGACGGAGAGCGTCCGGCTTCCTGCGCATCTATCTGACACCACCGTTCTTCTGGCGGCAGCCTACACCGAGAGCGTTGAGCTCTACGAAAGGAAATGGCAAGATTCACGCAAGTGAGAGAAGACCTCCGGACAACGATGTCTTGTTGCGATCAAAACTTCTAGCGCCAGGCGGACTCGAACCCGCACCTCCCTCTGACCAGGCGGGAATGCTCTACGCCTTTACACCACCGGCGCCGTTTGATCGAACGCAACATACACACCTCGTGGGACCGACCAGCACCCACCCGTATCCGGGATGAGCGGGCCGCTGATATCAGCATGGAACCAGTAATGCTGATGGTCTTGATAGAAACAATTCGAATCAGCTTCTTTAAGCCTCAATTGCTGATGTTCTTCTGGTGTACCGCATTTTTAAAACTTTCAACTAATCTCACCAGAAGACCCAGTTTCTCCTCCATTCGTATCCATAAATGCGGATTGCGCCATGCACTTCGCAAGGCTATCGTCTCATGTATACGACTGAATGTGAATACCCATACAGAAGTTGCATACAAAAGGTTACACACAATTAAATAACGAGGTCTTTTCCATTTTGCCTTGCTCAACTACGCAAGGTTGTAACGTTTTACAAGTAACTTGCAAACCTTCTACTGGGTCCTTGGCCAAGGGATTCGTAGTAGTCTTTATCCTCCCCATAGTGTAGGTGTTGATTCATTCCTGTGAAGCCTGCTCATCAGTCGTTTTATGCACCATAAAACATTAAGCGGCTTTATTAAACAAATTGATATGTTCGACCGATCTTTTGCCAATCACGCTGTTTACGTCCCGTCCATGAGAGAGTCGAACCCGGACCTCTCGCTCCTTTCAGCTAATCGTCGCTATCACAACATCAGCTTTGCTAATGTAGTTCAGGGCTCTGATTCATCAAGCAGTGGGCATAGGTAGAGATACCGTAAGGGAATCGTACCCACTACCAGCAGTGGGTAGTGGGTATGATTCGTATTCATGAAAGGAATCAAGGGTAAGGTACAGCGAGGCCTCTTGCGAGAACAGCTGATCTCAATGGAGCGCAATTTTGACAATGAGGCGCCAATAAGTCGCGGGTGTACTGTTGTACCCACGACGATCGGCGTGTTTTCTCTACCCAATGATATACCCACGACTTGACGGGTAAAGTTTATCATGAATCGTGGATATGCAGGGATGAGCGGATAACGAAGTTTTGAAACCCGAATAACGGATAACGGATAACTTTGTTCAAAAATGGCCGGATAACGGAAAAACGGATAACGAACAAACAATAAAAAATAAAACCATTTTAGATTGTACTAATTTCAGCAGCAGATTAGGAGTTGAACCACTGTGAATTTATAGGCCATTCCTAGACATTTTAATAGTGTTTTAAATGTCATGTGGTAGCCCCATTAACGACGCTCTATGTGACTTTCTGCCCATCAGTAGGAACATAAACGAACAGCAACATACCCGCCCTTCACCTGTCTCCAGAGCGTCGGTTGGATTGTCTTATTTTTCAGCCGCCTAGTTCTTTATTCAATTAAAGCCGCTGAAAAATATAATGGTCCTTGAAAGGGCAATTCCTCCAATGTCTCTTAACTTTTCCATGCTACGAGGAAGGCGAGAGACGTCCAGCCGAATAAAATCCATGTAATAATCTTGTATACTTGATTCTGGGTAGTGTATAGCGCAGTCGAAGAAGCTGACTGTTGCGTGCACCCGAGTCCCTGCCTCTTGGTTTGATTTCCCGCCCAGGCCAACTAAGCCTTCCATCCCTCGAAGATTGGTACCGGACTTGTCTGAGAAGGATAAAGCGTTGATCTGTTCAGCAGCTGGCCATGGCAAATCATCGTATGACCAAATACGCATTCGAATCGCCTCCACGACATCCTTTAGTAGTAGAATGCGTTTCGTATCCCAAAAAAGATTGAGTAACGCCGTCCTTTATCATCACCCTCAATAATCTTGATTTAACACCATAGTAAGAACCGTTATTTTTGTTGCTGCTCGATAGCATCTGAATATCCAAGATAGTTGAACTCGGAGTTATCTTGGATGGATAAACACTAACTTTCTATGGGCTTGTTTAGCAGTATATTCCAAGCAATTGTCTAGCACAAGCACACACTCAAACAGCTATGACATCCAGAAGTACAGGAGAACAATATTCGACGCATTCCTAAAGGGAGTGGTTTCCTGTGTAATAGATAAGTTTCACTGGGAAACTCACATAAGGATAAGGATAGAGGACGGCGTTACTCAAACCCTTTTTGGGATGCGCCAGCGCATTCTACTTCTACGGGATGTCGTGGAGGCGATATGAATGCGTATTTGGCCATACAATGACTTGCGGTGGTCAGCCAATGACCAAGTCAGCGCTTTATCCTTCAGAGACAAGTCTGGTACCAATTCACCGACCCCGGAGGGATGGAGGGCTTGGTTGGCCTGAGCGGGAAATCCGAACCAGAAACCTGGTATCGGGTGCAGGCGACAGTCGGCGCCTCCTCCGACTGCGCTACACGCGCCCGTGGAAACTCACATACTAGAACGAATCCGCATGTCTTGCAGTACTCGTAATGAGAAGTTTATTTAGTGTAGTTGGTTGCACCGCTAAGATTTTTAATGAAGAAGTCGCTCTATGTGTCTGGATTAACCCATTTCCCTATTACACGCATTCATTGCTGTACTGCGGTATTTGTTCGATGGTTCACAACATCATGTGGCTAAAAGAACCTTCACCGCATGCAATCAAATTGCACGCACTGTAATTGTTTAACCAAAATGATACTACCCAAAGACCGGCGGTAAAAATTATTCCTAGGTTGCGCCAAGCACTCCACTTCTAACGATCGCTAATAGCAGTTTGTATGCATTCTTGGTCGGCACATGACTTGAAATGAATGAAGAACCCCATGCCTAGAAAGTCACATAGATGTATGATACAGGTTTAGCATCTCTCGAATGATATCTTAGGTATCTTTAAAACTATGTAACCAGTTCCCAAGAGGAAACGGGAAAACCCCTACTAACCTTTCTGGATGCGAACGACCTTCGTTGTTTCTAACAACAGCTCTTGCGATCGTAATCGATCGTCTACGTAGTCCACCACCACGTGCAAACCTAGAATTCAACCAATTCACTGTTCGTTATCCGGCCCAAAACCACCAAGTAACGAACAACAAAACGGATAGGCAAATCCCCCGAAACCGGAGCGCCAAAATTCAAAATTTTCGCGCTAGTGCGGGAGGTTTCGAATTCGAATTTTGCGCGCCAAAATTAAATTTTCGCGCTAGTGCGGGAGATTTCGAATTCGAATTTTGCGCGCCAAAATTCAAAACTTTCGCGCTAGTGCGGGAGGCTTCGAATTCGAATTTTGCGCGCCGAAATTCAAAATTTTCGCGCTAGTGCGGGAGGTTTCGAATTCGAATTTTGCGCGCCAAAATTCAAAACTTTCGCGCTAGTGCGGGAGATTTCCAATTCGAATTTTGCGCGCCGAAATTAAATTTTCGCGCTAGTGCGGGAGATTTCGAATTCGAATTTTGCGCGCCAAAATTCAAAATTTTCGCGCTAGTGCGGGAGGTTTCGAATTCGAATTTTGCGCGCCGACATTCAAAATTTTCGCGCTAGTGCGGGAGGTTTCGAATTCGAATTTTGCGCGTCGACATTCAAAATTTTCGCGCTAGTGCGGGAGGTTTCGAATTCGAATTTTGCACGCCGAAATTCAAAATTTTCGCGCTAGTGCGGGAGGCTTCGAATTCGAATTTTGCGCGCCGAAATTCAAAATTTTCGCGCTAGTGCGGGAGGCTTCGAATTCGAATTTTGCGCGCCAAAATTAAATTTTCGCGCTAGTGCGGGAGGCTTCGAATTCGAATTTTGCGCGCCAAAATTCAAAACTTTCGCGCTAGTGCGGGAGATTTCGAATTCGAATTTTGCGCGCCGACATTCAAAATTTTCGCGCTAGTGCGGGAGGTTTCGAATTCGAATTTTGCGCGCCGACATTCAAAATTTTCGCGCTAGTGCGGGAGGTTTCGAATTCGAATTTTGCGCGCCGAAATTCAAAATTTTCGCGCTAGTGCGGGAGGCTTCGAATTCGAATTTTGCGCGCCGAAATTCAAAATTTTCGCGCTAGTGCGGGAGGCTTCGAATTCGAATTTTGCGCGCCAAAATTAAATTTTCGCGCTAGTGCGGGAGATTTCGAATTCGAATTTTGCGCGCCGAAATTCAAAATTTTCGCGCTAGTGCGGGAGGCTTCGAATTCGAATTTTGCGCGCCGAAATTCAAAATTTTCGCGCTAGTGCGGGAGGCTTCGAATTCGAATTTTGCGCGCCAAAATTCAAAACTTTCGCGCTAGTGCGGGAGGCTTCGAATTCGAATTTTGCGCGCCAAAATTCAAAACTTTCGCGCTAGTGCGGGAGATTTCGAATTCGAATTTTGCGCGCCGAAATTCAAAATTTTCGCGCTAGTGCGGGAGGCTTCGAATTCGAATTTTGCGCGCCGAAATTCAAAATTTTCGCGCTAGTGCGGGAGGCTTCGAATTCGAATTTTGCGCGCCAAAATTCAAAACTTTCGCGCTAGTGCGGGAGGCTTCGAATTCGAATTTTGCGCGCCGAAATTCAAAATTTTCGCGCTAGTGCGGGAGGTTTCGAATTCGAATTTTGCGCGCCGACATTCAAAATTTTCGCGCTAGTGCGGGAGGTTTCGAATTCGAATTTTGCGCGCCGACATTCAAAATTTTCGCGCTAGTGCGGGAGGTTTCGAATTCGAATTTTGCGCGCCGAAATTCAAAATTTTCGCGCTAGTGCGGGAGGCTTCGAATTCGAATTTTGCGCGCCGAAATTCAAAATTTTCGCGCTAGTGCGGGAGGCTTCGAATTCGAATTTTGCGCGCCAAAATTCAAAACTTTCGCGCTAGTGCGGGAGGCTTCGAATTCGAATTTTGCGCGCCGAAATTCAAAATTTTCGCGCTAGTGCGGGAGGCTTCGAATTCGAATTTTGCGCACCAAAATTAAATTTTCGCGCTAGTGCGGGAGATTTCGAATTCGAATTTTGCGCGCCAAAATTCAAAACTTTCGCGCTAGTGCGGGAGGTTTCGAATTCGAATTTTGCGCGCCGAAATTAAATTTTCGCGCTAGTGCGGGAGATTTCGAATTCGAATTTTGCGCGCCAAAATTCAAAACTTTCGCGCTAGTGCGGGAGATTTCGAATTCGAATTTTGCGCGCCGAAATTCAAAATTTTCGCGCTAGTGCGAGAGGTTTCGAATTCGAATTTTGCGCGCCAAAATTCAAAACTTTCGCGCTAGTGCGGGAGATTTCGAATTCGAATTTTGCGCGCCAAAATTCAAAACTTTCGCGCTAGTGCGGGAGGCTTCGAATTCGAATTTTGCGCGCCGAAATTAAATTTTCGCGCTAGTGCGGGAGATTTCGAATTCGAATTTTGCGCGCCAAAATTCAAAACTTTCGCGCTAGTGCGGAAGGCTTCGAATTCGAATTTTGCGCGCCGAAATTAAATTTTCGCGCTAGTGCGAGAGGTTTCGAATTCGAATTTTGCGCGCCAAAATTCAAAACTTTCGCGCTAGTGCGGGAGGCTTCGAATTCGAATTTTGCGCGCAAAAATTCAAAATTTTCGCGCTAGTGCGAGAGGTTTCGAATTCGAATTTTGCGCGCCGACATTCAAAATTTTCGCGCTAGTGCGGGAGATTTCGAATTCGAATTTTGCGCGCCAAAATTCAAAATTTTCGCGCTAGTGCGGGAGGTTTCGAATTCGAATTTTGCGCGCCGACATTCAAAATTTTCGCGCTAGTGCGGGAGGTTTCGAATTCGAATTTTGCGCGTCGACATTCAAAATTTTCGCGCTAGTGCGGGAGGCTTCGAATTCGAATTTTGCGCGCCGAAATTCAAAATTTTCGCGCTAGTGCGGGAGGCTTCGAATTCGAATTTTGCGCGCCAAAATTCAAAACTTTCGCGCTAGTGCGGGAGGCTTCGAATTCGAATTTTGCGCGCCGAAATTCAAAACTTCCGCGCTAGTGCGGGAGGCTTCGAATTCGAATTTTGCGCGCCAAAATTCAAAACTTTCGCGCTAGTGCGGGAGATTTCGAATTCGAATTTTGCGCGCCGAAATTCAAAATTTTCGCGCTAGTGCGGGAGGCTTCGAATTCGAATTTTGCGCGCCGAAATTCAAAATTTTCGCGCTAGTGCGGGAGGCTTCGAATTCGAATTTTGCGCGCCAAAATTCAAAACTTTCGCGCTAGTGCGGGAGGCTTCGAATTCGAATTTTGCGCGCCGAAATTCAAAATTTTCGCGCTAGTGCGGGAGGTTTCGAATTCGAATTTTGCGCGCCGACATTCAAAATTTTCGCGCTAGTGCGGGAGGTTTCGAATTCGAATTTTGCACGCCGAAATTCAAAATTTTCGCGCTAGTGCGGGAGGCTTCGAATTCGAATTTTGCGCGCCGAAATTCAAAATTTTCGCGCTAGTGCGGGAGGCTTCGAATTCGAATTTTGCGCGCCAAAATTAAATTTTCGCGCTAGTGCGGGAGATTTCGAATTCGAATTTTGCGCGCCAAAATTCAAAACTTTCGCGCTAGTGCGGGAGATTTCGAATTCGAATTTTGCGCGCCGACATTCAAAATTTTCGCGCTAGTGCGGGAGGTTTCGAATTCGAATTTTGCGCGCCGACATTCAAAATTTTCGCGCTAGTGCGGGAGGTTTCGAATTCGAATTTTGCGCGCCGAAATTCAAAATTTTCGCGCTAGTGCGGGAGGCTTCGAATTCGAATTTTGCGCGCCGAAATTCAAAATTTTCGCGCTAGTGCGGGAGGCTTCGAATTCGAATTTTGCGCGCCAAAATTAAATTTTCGCGCTAGTGCGGGAGATTTCGAATTCGAATTTTGCGCGCCGAAATTCAAAATTTTCGCGCTAGTGCGGGAGGCTTCGAATTCGAATTTTGCGCGCCGAAATTCAAAATTTTCGCGCTAGTGCGGGAGGCTTCGAATTCGAATTTTGCGCGCCAAAATTCAAAACTTTCGCGCTAGTGCGGGAGGCTTCGAATTCGAATTTTGCGCGCCGAAATTCAAAACTTCCGCGCTAGTGCGGGAGGCTTCGAATTCGAATTTTGCGCGCCAAAATTCAAAACTTTCGCGCTAGTGCGGGAGATTTCGAATTCGAATTTTGCGCGCCGAAATTCAAAATTTTCGCGCTAGTGCGGGAGGCTTCGAATTCGAATTTTGCGCGCCGAAATTCAAAATTTTCGCGCTAGTGCGGGAGGCTTCGAATTCGAATTTTGCGCGCCAAAATTCAAAACTTTCGCGCTAGTGCGGGAGGCTTCGAATTCGAATTTTGCGCGCCGAAATTCAAAATTTTCGCGCTAGTGCGGGAGGTTTCGAATTCGAATTTTGCGCGCCGACATTCAAAATTTTCGCGCTAGTGCGGGAGGTTTCGAATTCGAATTTTGCGCGCCGACATTCAAAATTTTCGCGCTAGTGCGGGAGGTTTCGAATTCGAATTTTGCGCGCCGAAATTCAAAATTTTCGCGCTAGTGCGGGAGGCTTCGAATTCGAATTTTGCGCGCCGAAATTCAAAATTTTCGCGCTAGTGCGGGAGGCTTCGAATTCGAATTTTGCGCGCCAAAATTCAAAACTTTCGCGCTAGTGCGGGAGGCTTCGAATTCGAATTTTGCGCGCCGAAATTCAAAATTTTCGCGCTAGTGCGGGAGGTTTCGAATTCGAATTTTGCGCGCCGACATTCAAAATTTTCGCGCTAGTGCGGGAGGTTTCGAATTCGAATTTTGCGCGCCGACATTCAAAATTTTCGCGCTAGTGCGGGAGGTTTCGAATTCGAATTTTGCGCGCCGAAATTCAAAATTTTCGCGCTAGTGCGGGAGGCTTCGAATTCGAATTTTGCGCGCCGAAATTCAAAATTTTCGCGCTAGTGCGGGAGGCTTCGAATTCGAATTTTGCGCGCCAAAATTCAAAACTTTCGCGCTAGTGCGGGAGGCTTCGAATTCGAATTTTGCGCGCCGAAATTCAAAATTTTCGCGCTAGTGCGGGAGGCTTCGAATTCGAATTTTGCGCACCAAAATTAAATTTTCGCGCTAGTGCGGGAGATTTCGAATTCGAATTTTGCGCGCCAAAATTCAAAACTTTCGCGCTAGTGCGGGAGGTTTCGAATTCGAATTTTGCGCGCCGAAATTAAATTTTCGCGCTAGTGCGGGAGATTTCGAATTCGAATTTTGCGCGCCAAAATTCAAAACTTTCGCGCTAGTGCGGGAGATTTCGAATTCGAATTTTGCGCGCCGAAATTCAAAATTTTCGCGCTAGTGCGAGAGGTTTCGAATTCGAATTTTGCGCGCCAAAATTCAAAACTTTCGCGCTAGTGCGGGAGATTTCGAATTCGAATTTTGCGCGCCAAAATTCAAAACTTTCGCGCTAGTGCGGGAGGCTTCGAATTCGAATTTTGCGCGCCGAAATTAAATTTTCGCGCTAGTGCGGGAGATTTCGAATTCGAATTTTGCGCGCCAAAATTCAAAACTTTCGCGCTAGTGCGGGAGGCTTCGAATTCGAATTTTGCGCGCCGAAATTAAATTTTCGCGCTAGTGCGAGAGGTTTCGAATTCGAATTTTGCGCGCCAAAATTCAAAACTTTCGCGCTAGTGCGGGAGGCTTCGAATTCGAATTTTGCGCGCCAAAATTCAAAATTTTCGCGCTAGTGCGAGAGGTTTCGAATTCGAATTTTGCGCGCCGACATTCAAAATTTTCGCGCTAGTGCGGGAGATTTCGAATTCGAATTTTGCGCGCCAAAATTCAAAATTTTCGCGCTAGTGCGGGAGGTTTCGAATTCGAATTTTGCGCGCCGACATTCAAAATTTTCGCGCTAGTGCGGGAGGTTTCGAATTCGAATTTTGCGCGCCGACATTCAAAATTTTCGCGCTAGTGCAGGAGATTTCGAATTCGAATTTTGCGCGCCAAAATTCAAAACTTTCGCGCTAGTGCGGGAGGTTTCGAATTCGAATTTTGCGCGCCGAAATTCAAATTTTCCCGCTATCTTCGCCAAGATTTCGAACTTCAGGCGCTAAAGTTTGAATTTTTCGCTCCAGATTTTAATCATTTGCCCTATTCTCGTAAGGATCCAGATCTGGCAGGTCACTGTTGCAGAATTTAAAACTTTTTCGAAGGTAAGCGCGCAGGATTTCCGGTGCGCATAATTTGAACTCTTCCGAAGCTAGCTCACACATTTTGGATGAAGAGTAGAATTTGCGCAGAATTTGAACTTTTGCGATAATAGCACACGAGATCTGAACTCTTGCGAAGATAGCTCACATATTTTGGATGAAAAGTAAAGCAGCAATAGAGCTAGTAAATTTCCAGATACGCCTATGTCATTATGTAATCGCACTTTCAACATATTCAGCAAATTGCACCAGGAAAACCTAATTTTTCCAATCTTAAAAGGTCTCGAATTCCTCGAAAAATTCCGGTTTCACCGTCTGTGTATAATTCAGACCGGGTTTCCGCCGTCGGCTACTACTGTGGTATTCACTTGTCAACAAGTAAATATGGCAGTAGTAGTCAGCCAGCGCTAAGGTCATCATAAATAACTAGATAGTGAGTTCATCGTCAGGTGTCCCTTTGAAATTGAAGAAGTGATCCAAACACACTGCAAACATCAAGAAAGGAGGTATATACTGTGCACTGGGCGGATGATTGGGGCAGGAAATAACTACATCAAAATACTCCCTCTATCCAGTTGGTTCGGTAAATAATGAAAAATGAATGAAGCATTTCAGATTTGGCAGCGACGTCTGCACGCAGATTGGATTCGCGAAGGCAGCTAGAAGAGCAGCAGACTTTACGAAACTCATATGACATGCGGCAATGGCTAGAACTGTGTTCAAGCCAAATCTTCCTGAAATTGGGGAATTGAGGCCGTAGCATACTCTCCCCAGAGAAATTTTCCGAGAATTTATGAAAAGCCGCTACACTTCATTACGAACCTCCACCAATGAAGGGAGTTTTTCAAGAATTGCAGAGATGACGACGACGACCTCCAGAAGCGATAGCTACAATGCTTCAACGAAAACCACATGAATTCAGTAAAACCATCATCAGCGACGGCGAGTTCCGTATGCGTCTCGTGAAGAAAGGACAGCCACCTACAACGACGACGTCAGAGCTGTTTTATGTAACTCAAAGCGATGTTTCTAATTATACAATTAAGCACAGAGGCGCAGCACAAGCGAAGGAGGCGATGCAGTGAGTTCCCCACGTGTAAATGTCGACGTGAAACCGGTCAAATAAAGCGAGGTCTACGAAAAATGAAGCAAAAAATTCAAAATTCAAAAAATTCTGGAGGCAAATCGGAACATTTAGTGGGAATTCCTGCAGAGATGGTCTTTTACTGTTTGCCAAATTAACGTAAACAATATATGCAAAAGCAGATTGTATGTCTCATCCAGGAAAAGTGATTCCCATGGACATTCGCTATACAATGCCTCGCTGCAATATTTGAAAAAAGGAGGAGAGGGCTGCATTTTATAGCTGTGCTCCCGCATTGTTTTTGAATTTTCGAATAGTTTCGAATACCCGCAATTTTCGAGCATTCGAATTTCGAATATATTCGAAGAACGCGATTTTTTGAACACTCGAATCCGAATACTCAAATTCGAATGAAAATCATTTGATTAACTATTCGAATAGGTCATTCGAGCACAGCTATACTGCACTTTGATGTTTACATCATCCTCGACATGAATATGACTTCAAGTCAAGTTTTTTTTCAGAATATTCATGAAACATATGGAGGAATTCCTTCAGAACGTCTGAACTCCCTATCTAAAGACAACTAAATGAGTCTATAGCACGTCTAAGCCACATGTCGAACGCACATGTGAGCTGCAACTCGATCTGAGACGAAATATCGCTGTTTTCCCGTTTACCTTGCGCATTCATCCAAATATATCAACTTCTATTTTAGGATTGTGAGGTAAGCTACTGAAGCCTGAACATGTATTTTGGAACAAGATTCAGCAGCGTTTTGCCGGAAACGTGGGCGAACGAGTAATTTCTGATCTCTGTTGAAGCCATTTCACGTCGTCAAAAGTGGCACAGTTTCTTAACATTTACAGATGCGTATCGAATTTTAATGTGTGAGTTTATGATTACAATACCGCCCTCGTCGCGTGGTGAAAAAGACGGTTTGCGACGGAAAAATCCGTTGCAAACCGTCGCACGCTCATAACTTCTTCAATTTTGAGTTGTTTAAAAAAACTGTTAGTACCGTTCGATTTGTCTCTTCAAGGTCTACACAAACGTATATAGAACTTTACCAGACCACCGGGTTTTCGCCGTGGGTGGCCTAAAAAATAACCGCAGCACGCTTTTGCGATGAGAGCACCTTATTTTCCAGGACGTGCAGTGTTTTTGGAGTATCTCAAGCATGGCGTGCGTTGTCAGTGCTCTGGAATGCTCATACCTGGAATGCTTCGAGAGTGCGATGTGCGTTCGATTCTATACGCATTGTTCACGGCGCATGCCAGAGGCTAACTGTACAACTTTAGAGCAATTCCTCAGTGGGCGGCTGTAAATTTATGATAGAACTCCCCAAACGCTCCCTCCACCAGCTGCCGAACCCACTCGATTGATAGGTTCATCTCTATACACATTGCACACGGCGCATACCCAAGTCTCCCTGGGACAGATTGGAGCGATTCTCGAGTACGGTGGCTGAGAATTGCTGATAAAACTCTCCAAACGGTTCGAGATAGACTTAAAGGCTTTACATTTTCCAGTAGGGGAAGATAGACTCGGAGTGAACACGCTTACGCCCATTCGATTGATAGGTTCGATCCTATATGCATTGTGCACGGCGCACTCTCGACGCATTCCAGGGATGGCAGCGCACTGGCAACGTAAGCCATACTTGAGATGCTCCGAAAACACTGCACGTCACATGCACGTCCTGGAAAATAAGGTGCTCTAATCGCAAAGGCGTGCTGCGGTTATCTTCTTAGGTCACCCACGGCGAAAACGCGGTGGTCTGGTAAAGTTTTATATATGTTTGTGTAGATCTCGAAGAGACAAATCGAACGGTGTAAACAGTTTTTTAAACAACTGAAAGTTGAAGAAGTTATGAGGATGCGACGGATTTTTCCGTCACAAACCGTCTTTTTCCCGCGCGACGCGGGCGGTATTGCATTTGAAGGAGATGAAACTGTTTTATTTTCGATCGGAAATCGACTAAAATACTTGGCTAAAAAATACATCTAAAGTCAGTAAGCGTATCAGCTCCTCTTTATTAGCACCTATATTCATGGCTAAAAAAGGCGTTTCGAGTTGCCAGCATTCTGCCAAGCAAGATTGTTAATTCCAGTGCGCTCATTAAGACCTATGTACAACATGGGTTCACACTTTGTTCGAGTACCCAGGATGCTTTAGGACTTTCTACCAACTTTAAAGCAGCCATTTCAGCAGTGGTCAAAAGATAACAGCTTTAGTCGACGCTGAGCTGTTGAACGCCATAGTGATAAAAGGATGGGTAAGTCATGGGGACACTTTGGTTTTCCTACCATCACAGCTGCCTATGTTGGACAGTCTTAATTGTCTGAGTTGGAAACGCTTATGGCTATGCTGGAATTGACCTACTCGAATGAGTAATCGAATGATTTTCATTCGATTTTGAATACTCGAATTGGAATATTTAAACTTTCGAATATTCGAATTCGATTATATTCGCGTTTTCGAATATAATCGAATTTGAATATTCGAAATTTGTGAGGATTTGAAACTATTCGAATGCTCGAAAAAATTTCAAGAGCACATCTATAGTGCGCACTTTTTGGTATCGTCTTTCTACACGTAAATCTGCTTAACGATTTGAAAACTCATTGGATCGAGAAAAAAAATACTGGATACAAATTCAAATATTCAAATCAATACTCAAGCTCGAATATTCGGAATAGCGCGCTTTTCGAATGTATTCGAATGCTACTTCGAATATTCGAAATTTGTAAGCATTCGAAACTACTTGAATATTCGAAAAAAACTGGAAAGCATTACTACATATAGGCACGCTGCAGTGATAAGACATTGCCTAAGCGCTATGAAGAGATTGGAAAGAGTGGGCAGACCGTATGAACCCTGCGTGAGAGGGGATCATGGATAGCTTCTAATGTACGTCCTAGTAGGTCTTTTGTGACTAACTGAATTCCAATAGTGCTTATTGCTTTTTCTTCTACTGCTTTACTCGCCCATATCACGTGTACACAACGTGAAAAAATATTTCGTTGACTGAATGATGGAACCAATTGAATGATGGTTTAGTTACCCAAGTTTGAGGTACTTTAACGATCCGACCCAATTCACATTGTAGTCAGACAAATTTTGGAAATCTCTCCTCAAAGGTCGAAGCTATTCGGCAGAAGTTCGGTGTCGCACCGATAGCTGACAAGGTACGGCCACGTTCTGGGTGGAAGGGAAGACAGCGTCCGTAAGTTAGGCCTTAACTTCGAAGTGTCTGGAAAGTGGCTTACCACCCTGATCTAGCACGGGATCGGGAAAGATGGCGACATGGCACCAAAATAGCGGACCCCGCCATGAAGCGGGACAAACGCTGAAGAAGAAGAAGAGGAATGGAACCAATAACTTCAGCTATTTTTAAGACATCATCAGCTGGAGAAGCCGGACTTTCCTTTGTTGTAGAAGTCGACAAATAAGTAAAGCTATTGAGAGCACAGCCGACGTGAGAAGCATATAAACACCAGGTACAAAGCCATGCACGACGGCGAGATACCACCTCTGCCGATTGGGAGCAAGAAAAGCAAAGAGAAAGAAAAGGAAAAACAAAGAAACATGCAGCAAAGAAGAGAACGGATATGAATCTGAGCTTGCATGGACAGACGTACATAATTTACATTGAGCTTTTCGGTGCGTCGGCAAACTTTCGAGTCAAAAAAGACGTTCTTAGATGTTTTTAAGACCCGGCAGACGTCTCCGGAATACGAGAAAGGTCAGTTCTAAGCAAAATCCGGTATAAATCCCTACAGATTACCAGCACCCGCTCGTCACGAAGGGATAAGTCAATTGAATAGCAAAGACTCTGTTACGGTATAATTGTATACTTGCCGGAGATAATTTTTGAGAGATTCTATAGTGGACTGAGCAGGAAGGAGGTTGAAATGGGAAACATTCAGAAATGTGGACGCTCCACTGGAATTGTCTAGAAAACGATCACCCTTACAGGACTCCAAGCCAATACTCGTAAGCCGGACCTTATAGGCAAAATAAAAGACTAACTGCAAAAGTCATCTGAACTCACGTGTACAGAATCCGTGAACTTCTGGATTCCAAGACACAGGAGCGAAGCTTAGCGTTTGCTGTTGCTGCTTCATCGTCACGAGCGATTTGCATCTATAGAAAGAAGGGTAGTTAACAAACGACATCCGTTAACAGAAACGTTGCCTACCTTCTTGTGCACATATTATAATTCAGAAACAAAAGCGGACATTAGAAGGGAAAGGTCTATCTTCTTCAGGAAGATCATTCTATAGGATGAAATTATGTTTGAGCGAATAATTTCACAAAAGTTTTCGACATCTAGACCAGGGGTGCACACGAAGTTCTGTGCGTTAATTTTTTTAACGAAATTTTTTTAACGGAAAGTCATCGTCAAATTTCCGGTAAATCGTTAAATTTCGTTAAAAAATACAATTAACGCAAACTACTACTTAAAATGAAAGAAAAATCAAGGAAAGCGTTATATGTTCCAATTTCAACAGGTCAACTACTAAAGTTCAACAAATGGAGTGTAACACTTCAATGTAAAACAAGCAATTCACTACCAACAAAGTGTAGACAGTAAAATAAGCGCTTCTCAGCAAAAAAAATTACCTTCAGGGTGAAGAAGAAAAGGTGTGGAATTATCTTTAAGAGAACGGCACTTAGTGGGCTGGGTAAGTTGGACCAGACAGATCCCAGGATCCCAGGATTCCCCTCTTTCTTAGCTCTTTGCGAAACCGTTTTGTGTGATTGTTCTACGAGCATGCAGAATCTCGCTGCCCGCTAGTACAGAAAGAATTCATGAAGATACAATTAAAAGCCTTCCACTGTTAACACGTTGACGAACGAAAGATTTTCGCGTGCGTGGTGCGTGGGACCAATCGATTTTTTTGCAACATCGGAACCGTGACACGACATCGTTTCACACGATCCCATACGGCCGAAAGGACGTGACACGGTCGTCAACTTGCTAACGTTCAGGAAATGCAGCTTTCCAAAATTTTATACCATTATTGTTTTTCTTAAATCATTGAGAATACGCCCATTGACTGAAAACGTTCTCTTCTTCTGAGTGTTTCAGGTGGCGAGCAAAAGTGTTTTGGGATAAGCAGCGCCAAGTGCGGGCAAGCATATCTTACACGGGGGGGGGGGGGTCGGACCAGTATCTTTGTGGATTTGTTAACGTGCTTGGTAGCTCAGCGCAGAACTTTTGTATCTCTAAAATGCATCATGCTAAATTTTTACAATTAGAGCAGGATTTACCTACCTACAATTTAGTAAGACTACCTCCCTCCCGGAATCCAAATATTCTTTCAAACGCATTGCAGCAAAACAAATCCTCTGCGCGAACAAATAAATAAATAAATTCCAAAAATTCAAATGCCCCATAAAGATTTTGGAAACAACACAATTTGGAGATATAGAAGTACTGCGCTGAGCCGCCAAGCACGTCAACGAATCTATAAAGATATGAAAATAGTATGAGAGCATAAAAAACTTCTTGCTGATTTCCATAGTTTTTCAGGAACAGTTCTAATCGGAAGGATGAGGCCTGCAATATTAGTGAAAATTAAGGGGAAAAGTGATAAACTTACTGAGAAAAATGTCTGTTAAAAATTCCGTTAAATTTCTAAAAATTTCCTTTAAGTCGTTAACTATATTTTAACGAAAAATGCTGTTAATTCGTTAAATTCGTTAGATCGTTAACCGTTAAACGTGCACCCCTGATCTAGACCATGAAGAAGGCGACAAAGCCGAAACTTCAGCCGTAAAGAAAAATTAACACAGAAATTCAAAGGGTAGATAAGACTCTATGCATTTATATAAAACACCGTGAGCGACAAGAAATGGGAGAAGACTTGAAAAAACGAAGGTGATTCAATTTAAAATGGATCGTTCTGTGTTTTATCACCTCTAACGGCTGACAATGAGGGTGGTATATCGGTCTGGCCCCGGGGTGGTCTATCGATGAACGACTAGGTCAACAGGTCAACACTACGCAGGCTACACCTGGTATACTGTAATGTAGTATCAGGGAGCTGAAATGAGTTCAATCCCGGTTCGAGGTGGGGGAGGGGGGGGGGGGGACCGAATGGGGATTTGTGCCGTCATCACCTAGCCTGACTCTCTTGAAGGAGCCAGTGTTCGCTTTGTGGTATCAGAATGCCCAGAGAATTTCGAGGAAGGTGGTGGCAAAGCGAATCTCCTAACTAGGGTCGCATCTGCCTGTTGTATCTGAGAGAGATTGATCAGCCCCAGGTCAAGAGGCAATCCTAGTTGGAGGGGGCCGCCTAGAACCGATGTTATTGCTTCCTTCTCATTCCATCACTCCCAAGTAGGCGTATTGGTACCAGACCAGTATAGGAAGGACAAGGCGCTGTCTTGTTTTTTCTGGCAACCACAGACCATTGTTGAGGTCAAATAAAGGATACAGGATAAAGGACGGAGTTATTCAATCCCCTTTGGGATGCGCCACGCGTTCTGTTTCTATGGGATGTCGTGGAGGCGAGTTGAAGGCATATTTGGCCATACAATGACTTGCGTGGCCAGCCGATGAACAAGTCAGAGCTTTATCCTTCTCAGACAAGTCTGTCACCAATTCACCTACCCCGGAGGGATAGAAGGCTTGGTTAGCCTGGGCAGGAAATCCGAACCAAACCTGGTATCGGGTGCAGGCGACAGTCGGCGCCTCCTCCGACTGCGCTCTACACGCCCGTTGAGTTCAAATACCTTCACAAATTGCATCCACAACGTTCCGTGGGAGTAGAATGCGTGGCGCATTCTCAAAGAAATTAATTAACGCCGGCCTCTGCCCTTTATTGTCCCTTTATGCTTTACGTTCGCTATCGGAATCATGCTATTATCCATACCCCAACAAACCCAACTATCTTAGGCGTTTACAAAAAAAAACTGAGTGCAAAGATTGACGCCGGACTGCCAAAAAACCAACAAAAATTGTGAGAAAATTTAGGATTCTTCTCATCTTTCGCAGAGATTGTTCACGAACTACCATATACTCACGAGTCATGTATGCTGTCGGGAATTATTTTAAAACAAGTCTAAGCAAAACGGTTGAAATAAGGACCACCTGGGATGCGCCATGCATTCCCTCTCCGCCTTCTTGCACATCCAAAGTTCACCATGAAAAGGATATTGATTAGCCCCTTTGAGTAGCCGTTTTCATTGTCTAGAAAGAATTGTATTGCCCACCGCAGCGTGCTCTATTTACTTTTTATTTTTGATTTTTCAAAACACGTCTCAGGAACATGCTTCAAATCTAAAGCGCTTCAGGATCCCGACATCAACGCATAACAACCTCGTACTACAAAACTTGGGGAAGAAACTCTGTTTTTTCAAGTTATCTTCCAGAATTGCCGCGTGTCGCGCAGTCGGAGGAGGCGCCGGCTCTCGCCATGCACTGTGAAACGATTCATGGTTCGGTGGATTCTTTCACCCGGGCCAACCAAGTCTTCCACCTTTCCGGGGCTAGCTAATTGGTGCAAGGCTTGTATGGGAAGAGTAAAGCACTGACTTGTTTATCGATTGGGTCAGTTTAATGGCCAATTGAGTCAGTTTAATGGCCAATTTCGCATTCAAGCTCCTCCACCACCCCGTAGAGTGGAATGCATCGTGCATCATAATTAGGGATTGATTAACGCCGTTCTTCATCCTATATCCTTTTGCAAAATGTTCTAGGGTACAGCCCTCACTTCGCAAAATGTTCGCCTTTTATCGAAGCATTTTCAGAAAGCATTCTGGCACGTAGCAGACACCGAATAAAGGATAAGCAGTCCTCTTTGAGCGACTAATCAATTACTTATTGATTTATGAGTGTTTACCCTGAAGAGCTGTGACTGATAAAGTCCACTTAACGTAGTAGGAAGCAAATTGATAAAGGAGGCAGCGGTCCTAAAAAAATGCAAAAACCGTGCATAGTGCGGGAGTCTAACATCTGGCCTATCACCTGTGAAGCAGAGTCACACCCTGCTGAGCCACCAACTCGCTTGCCGAAGATGCCGTAGGCATGCGCTGACGGTGCAATTGTATCCAATTTCGTGGGCCCGTAGCTCTTTTTAATCAACGACTCAGCAAAAACGAAACATGTCTTTCTACTATATGAAGGGTGGACATTCTCGCAGCACTATCCATTTCCCTCGTTCAGACATACGCCTGAGACCCTCCCCTGGTTAGTTGAGGAAACTGACTTGCTAATGTCCTGGAGGAAGAGAGCGGTTCTACTCAGCATAGTGTGCTATTCGGTCCTGACTAAAGCTTGAGGTTGGAGAATCGAGGGGGGGGGTTGTATTGTGGCGCCGTTTCTTTGGGGAGGTGGAGGGGGGAGGGGGGGGGAGGTCGTCGTCGTACAGGTTTTTCGATGAGGTCCTTATTTCTTAATTTTTTTTCAGACGTGTCTACGACAATGTAGTGACTCACCTTCGTTTCATGAAGTCACTGAATTGAATATTTAAAAAAGTTTTAAATTTCCAAAGTTTCTTTACTATGTGGTGAGGAGCAGTCAAGGAGGCGCAGGTTTCGCGTGCATTACAATCTCGTTCAAAATTCAGGTCCGGGCCAGATGATCTGAAGTCTTGCGAAGCTAGCTCACGAAGCTTGAATGAAAAGTAAAGCAGCATAAGAGTTAGTGCCTTTCCAGATACGTCTATGTCATTATGTAATCGCATTTTCAACATACTCAGCGATTTCCGCAAGAAAAACCCTAATTTTCCCAAACTTAAAAAGTCTCGAATTTCTCAAAAAATTCCGGTTTCACCGTCTGTATGTAACCGAGACCGAATGCTCGTCGCCGGCTGCTACTGCGGTATTCACCTGGCAACAGGTCAAGATGGCAGTAGTATTCAGCCAGCGCTAAGGTCGTCATAAATAAATAGATAACGGGATTATCATCAGACTTTGCTTCAAATTTGAGAAAAAATGGTCCGTAAATAATGCAACGGTGAGCACCTACAGACGGGCAGGCCTTAGAGGGCCCGTCTGTAGGTGCTCACCGCTGCATTATATACGGATAATTTTGGGAAACATCTAGTACTAAAATCATAGCACAGAGGAGCAAATCCAACTGGTATCCATGAATACAGATTGCGCCATGCACTCCGCAAGGTTATCACCTCGTGTATACCGATTGTTTGTGAACTGACTGACTGATTGTGAATACGCATACAGAAGTTGCCTACAAAAAGTTACATACAATTAAATAATGAAGTCCTTCAAATTTCGCCCTGCTCAACTACGCAAGGTAATGTCGTTTTACAAATACATAAGTTGGAGACCTTCTGGTTGAATCCTTGGCCAAGAGTTTCATATTAATTCATGTCCTCCCTATGGTTTAGACTCGTTTACTCTCTGTGAAGCCAGCTCATACAAACCAGCTCATCATACCATACCACATTAAAAGGCTATTTCTTGACAAAAATGGATTACTTCAATTGATATTTTCTTAACCAAAGTTGTTTACTTGCTCTGAGGTCCGTCGGTCAGCAACCACGGGCGCACAATGATCAAACTTCCACTTCAGACAAGAATCGATAGGGTCGATCAATAGTAAATAACTGGTCGATGCTAGTATTTGTAGTGGAGCCCGTTTATCGCCCATGATAATCATGCGGTTTCTGTTTCAGATGGGTTACTCTTATTAAAGATCGATAATGATGATCAAGATGTGATCAACAGACGGTTGTTGGGAAGGATGGATGCACAAACAGACGTGCGGACTACGTTTTGTACGGCATTTCAGTCATTCATTTGTAACCAGACCAGAGGGTCAGGAGAAACTCAGAAAAGGTAACAATTCTGCACTGCTGGTAGGCAGCAACTCTGCGATCAATTAGGTGGGCATTGTAGTATAGCGAACAAGAATACGGCGCAATCTTTACATGCATCAACAAGAAAATTGCCGATTTTCTGATCTTCAACCTGGGCCTATCAGCTGCATTTCAGCTAGAAAGGCAGGGAGAAATAATGACGGCTCCAACAGCTAACGCGCTTGTTCGGGACGCAGCTTTCACGAACTCGGGTTGTTTGTGATGCCTTACATAATAATTGTTTTTGACTAAATATGAATGAAAGACGTTACATTCAATGCTTTTTACCCTTGCCGACTGCTAACTTGGTCGATTACTTGATGCTAAGTAATAGACGCAGTTGGAGCCGATGATTACCGCCTCTCCATGTATTATGGAGGCAGTGAAACGGGATTTTTTTTGGAAGTGTTCAATTTTGGAATGTTGATTCAGTAAGCATTTTCACAATATATACTGCTGAGATGTGAAAAGCAAAGATTTTTAACATAAGAAAATATACTAAAGGGTGGAAAATGAGACTCTCGCCCATGGGGGAGTCGAACCTGTACCTCTCGCTCCCGTCAGCAAACCTTCGCTACTACCCCGCCAGGGCCCGGATTCATCAAGCAATGGGCATAGGTAGAGATACCGTAAGGGAATCGTACCCACTACCAGCAGTGGGTAGTGGATGCGATTCGTATTCATGAATGTAATCAAGGGTATGATACAGCTAGGCCTCTCGAGAGAACAGCTGATCTCACTGGAGCGCCATTTTGTCAATGGGGCGCGAACGAGTCGCGGGTATAGGGATGTACTAGACATGGGATCCGACGCCGATTTTCCAGATGATCAGATGATTCGGATAGGTCATTTTTCAAAACCCGGATCTCTGGATGATTCGGATAAGGGTAATTTTGAAAATCCCGAATTTGCGGATGATTCAGATGAGGCTAAATTTCGATTGGCCGGATTTTGGATGATTCAGATAGATGACTTTTCTTCGGATCGGCTATCGGATATCCGATTCGGATAACAGCGGATAAGCTAGAGGGCAAAGGAGCCTGCTACGAAAATGGTCCATAGCTCCGTTCACAGATGGGCACAGCAGAAACGGAACACATATTTGGAATCAGCGTTCGAAGCCGCATCCCGCGGTATGCATCTCATTTCAAAATTCCATGATCATTTAGTATCCTTCCTTTGTAAGTGTGAATTTCGCACTTGCGCTGCAAGAATCTGAATGAATTAAATGGAAAAATCCAACTTTTCGCAGAGGCTACACGAGAACTCAAACGTACAAGCCAACACTGCCAGATCTCAGCAGAGCCACACGAGAATTCACATTTTACGCACCACGACTAAAGTTTTTTTTTGTGTCCATATTGCGAGAGTTCGGCAACCGCATGCTAGAATTAATCATATTTCGGGTACCAGACTTCAAAAATTTCGCCTTAGGTTCACAAGAGGTCAAATTTAGCGCGCTGGCGTGGCAGGAGTTCAAATCTCTAGTGATCAAATTCAAAGCATTCGCGCTACAGTACCGGACATGCCACCGCATCCAACAAGCACAACGGCGCTGCGCATTCAACTTCTGGACGTTAGGCTGATGGAAGGAGCCTACCTTTAAGCTTGGACGAGCATGGCCTACTGTTTGGGGCTAACTGCCGGCATGGCGTGCTGTGAACAATGCATATAGGCCTGACAGAATCAATCGAGTGGGCACGACAACCTATAGAGCGAGCGACAGCTTGTAGAGTGGGCGTATGGGGAGTTTTATCAGAAATCCCTAGCCGCCTTACTCAGGCATTGCTCTAGGACTATCCAGCTTGAATCTGGAGTGCGCCGTGAACAATGCATATAGAATCGAACCTCTCAACTGATGGGCGCGAAAGCTTGTAGAGTGAGAGTTTGAGGAGTTTTATCAAAAATTCCCAGCCGCCCTACTCAGGAGTTGCTCTAAGGCTGTCCAGCTTGCATTTGGAGTGCACCGAGAACAATGCGTGTAGAATCGAACCAATCAATCGAGATGGCGCGACCGCTCGCAAATTGCACGCGCGGGCGTGCTTGGAGCGCGATAAATCTGTCAAGTGTGAATCCTTTCGGCTGAAGCCTGCGGACTCTATAATAAATAAGAATCTCTAGCAGCTCGTCAAAACACAGCAATGCAGCCTAACAACGGACAAAGCTAAGATGGTGTGAAAATGCAGGTTAGGTTTGTAAACCTTTTTTTCGATTTCAGTCGATCACTGCGGTAGGAGGCGATGAGCTAACGGCCTACAAATGCATAGGCGAACAGACCACTTAAGGTAGTTTACGAGGAAGCGTTCACAGCTTTCCAGCTGCTTAACGTGCCATAGTTACAACTGCCGTTTTAGAGCGGCGGACGGCAACGGTGAAGATTCTTCCGCCCTAACTTCTTCCGTCCTTGAGTCTTCGACACTCGCAATGACGCCGTTCCGTTCAGCTCAAAAAGCTCTATAGAATCGTATAAATCTCGACCAGTTTTGAAAAAACGATTTTTCGACAATTTCGCGTCGAAGAAAGGGGCGCGGCAGAAGGCGATGACGTCATTTACAATCGATGTTTCCGAACCAGGAAAAGTTGGTAACCATTCGATAGAGCTTTTCGTGCTGAATTGAAAGGTGCTGCTACGACTCGCGAAAACCGTAATGTGGGCGAGTAAGAGCAGGGAGAACATTGACCGTTGTTGTGCTAAATTGCACGCGCGGGCGTGTTTAGAGCGCAAGAACTCTGTCAAGTTCGAGTCGTTTCGGCTGCAACTCGTGGGTCATAGAGGCAGTAAAATGATCTAGTAGTACACTAAAGTAGAATTGTGTAGCTGAGGAAGAGGCAATGTTACAGAGATGCGAAGATGCAGGTGAGGCTTGTATGACGCATTTTTTCGATTTCGGTGGACCACTACGGGAAGACACAGCTAGCTAACACGCTTAAGATGCGTGGGCGAACAGAACACTTCATGTACTTAACGATGTCGTGGTCAAAACGCCTCAGCTGCCTAAATTGCCTTAGCCACAGCTGCCAGTTTAAAGCGTCTGAAGACAGCGGTATCCATATTTCGGGTACCATCCATATTTCGGGAATCCCACCATATATAATTATCCATATTTCGGGTACCAGACTTCAAAAATTTCGCCTTAGGTTCACAAGAGGTCAATTTTAGCACGCTGGCATGGCAGGAGTTCAAATCTCTCGTGATCAAATTCAAGGCATTCGCGCTATCTACGCGAGAATTCGGAACTCGTGCGCGCGCTAAAATTCGAACTTTCTCGCGTCAGTTTCGCGAGAATTCAAATTTCGCAGCCAGAATTCAAAATTGCTCAGCTTCTTAAGCGAGACTTCGAAATTCGTGCTCTGGTTCAAGTCTCGCGTATAAGAACTGAATTTTTGAGCGGGGAGAATTCGACGTTCATGCGTCGGAATTCGATTTTTTTGTGCTAAAACTCGTAGCGAAAAAATTTATAGCGAGAATTCAAGCCTGGCACATTGCTATTGCGGAAATTCAGTTTTTTGCGAGGCTAGCGCGTAAGATTTCCGCCGCGAGAAATTTGAACTCCTTCGAAGTTATACACCAAATTTGAATATAAAGTAAAGCAGCAATAGCGTTAGTACAACTTCAGATCAACCTTCATTTTCCAGCAGCCATATGTGCGGTTCAGCGGTATCGAACACCTATGGCCGCTAGTCGTCAATTGGGCCTACAAAAGGAGGCCAAATACCCCCCAATCACTATTCAGAGCATCGACCGTAGACGCCCTCACCCGTCCGACGCGACCTCATTGCCCTTCTGCCCTTTCGTAGGATTTGGCGCGCTAGAATTCAAAGTTTCGGCGCCCGAATTCGAAATTTTCGCGCTAGTGCGGGACATTTCGAATTCAACTTCTACGCGCTACCTTAGGGAGAATTCGAAGTTTGTGGGCCAAAATTCAAAATTTTCCCTCAGTCTTCGCCGATATTTCGAACTTCACACGGAGTCCGAATTTTTCGTGCTGAAATTTTAATCCTTCACTCTATTCTCGTGAGGATCCATATATGGCACGCCATTGTTGCAGAATTTCAAACTTTTTGAGAGGTTAGCGCGCAAAAGTTTAACTTTTGCGGTAATAGCACTCGAAATCTCAAGTCTTGCGAAGCTGCATAGTTCACGAAATTTTAATGAACAGTAAAGCATCTATAGAATTAATACATTCCAGATATGTCTATCTCATTGTGTAATCGCATTTACAACATACTCAGCAGTTTGTACCAGGAAAACCGAATCTTTCCAATCTTAAGAAGTCTCGAATTTCTCAACAAAAAGAAATTCCGGTTGCGTCTTCCGTATGTAACCCAGACCGAGTTTTCGTCGTCGGCTACTACTGTACTACTAACTTGGCAACAAATTAATAGTAGAGTAGTAGCCGGTTAATTGTGAGAAGCTTCTAGTCTTGAAATCGTATAAAAGGATAAAGGACGGCATTATTCAATACCTTCTGGGATGCTCCAGCGCATTCTACTTCTACGGGATGTCGTGGAGGCGGCATGAATGCGTATTTGGCCATACAATAACATGCGGTGGCCAGCCGATGAACAAGTCAGCGCTTTATCCTTCTCAGACAAGCCTGGTACCAATTCACCGGGATGGAAGGCTTGGTTGGCCTGATCGGGAAAGCCGAACCAGGAACCTGGTATCGGGTGCAGGCGACAGCAGAAGCCTCCTCCGACTGCGCTCCACGCGCCCAATTGAAATCGTAGCACAGAAAATCAAAATGAATTGGTATCCATGGGTACAGATTGCGCCATGCAATCAGCAAGGCTATCATCTCATGCATACGACTGAATGTGAATACGCATACAGAAGTTGCATACAAAAAGGTAAACACAATTAAATAACGAAGCACTTTTCCATTTTGCCCTGCTCAACTACGCAAGGTAATGGGTTTTAAGGTACATAAGTTGCGGACCTTCTGGCTGGGTTCTTGACCAAGAGATTCATAGTAGTCTATATCCTCGCCATAGTATAGGCGTCGAGTAATTCCTGTGAAGCCTGCTCATCAGCCATTATATGCACCTGATTGCCACACTAAGCGGCTATTTCTGGTCGAAATAGATAAATTTGATCGATATCTTGCCAATGAACGTTGTTTGCTTGCTCTGAAGTCCATCGCTCGGCAACCACAGTTGCGTGATGATCAAACTGCCACCGCGGACAAGAATCGATAAGATCGATCATCTGTCAATAAACGGCTGATGCTAGTAACTGTAGTGGAGCCCGTTTATCGCCTACCATATTCATGCGGCTCATAACTCAGATAGATTACTCTTACCGAGGATCGATAATGATGATCAAGCTGTGATCAACAGGCGGTTGTGGGGAAGGATGGATGCACAAACAGAAGGGCGGACTACGTTTTGTACGGCATTTCAGTCACTCATTTGTAACCAGACTAGAGGGTCGGGAGAAACTGAGAAAAGCCTTCTGATAGACAGTATGCTTGTGCTCGAATAATCGAATTCGAATATTTATTCGAATAATTTATTCGAATTCGATTTTTGATTATTTGATTATTCGAGTTTCGCAATTTCGAATAATTATTCGAATTCGATTATTTGCGTTTCGCAAATTCGAATAATTATTCGAATCCGGTTATTCGAGGTTCGAAAATTCGAATAATACTCGAATTTCGAATATGTGGTTGTTTCGAATGTGGCATAATGATGATTCTTGTAAGCGGCGTTCATTCCGGTGATGATTGTTTTTGATAGCACACTGTCTAGGAGTCACCGTTACGAAAACGCATTCAATATCCTACATCCATAAAAGGGTAGAGAGTGTGCGCATGCGTGTTTCCATCAGTCCATCACAACTGGTGTGGGGGCGTGGCGTATTGGCGATGCTGACCGCAGTTGATGGCGATCGACTGCGGTCCGAAATTTCAGCCCTTGGGGTAGTCGATCTCGCTGAACACAAATCTGAAGTTCGTTTTTGAAATTATCGGTTGAAGTTGATCGAGCTATTGATTTTCTATGGAGAATTCGTTGAGGCGAATTAATTGTATGACCAGTCTTCGTCGATATTTTCAAAATCTAACTTCACATTTGCATTCCCTGCGACCACGACTACCATCAATGTCATACACTTGAATCCTCTACGAAATTTGCACAATAAACACAAATTTCGACGAAAAATTAAAAAAAATGAATTTCAGATCCGTGTTCAGTGACCTCGATTATCTCAGACCTGAAATTTCAAGCTTAATGAGTGATACGCACGAAGAATCGACAATTTGATTGATATCTCTTAATGGCAATCGCTACTGCAAAAACTAACTTAAGATTCGTGTTCAGCGATCTCGATTACTCTAGGGCTGAAGCTCACAGTTTGCATATATAACACGATTATATACCATTTTCACGAGTTCTGGTCCCTGCTTGATGAGAAGACAGCGGAAGTGCCGTCACAAGACATGATTGTTGTGGCAGGTGACCTTAATGGTCACGTCGGAGCAACGAAAGATGGTTACGGCTGTCATGGTGGTTTTGGCTATGGGTCACGCAACGCCGATGGTGAGCGTATACTTGAGTATGCAGACTCACATGACCTCACCATCGTGAATACCATATTTCGAAAGCGTGACTCCCACCTCATCTCGTTTTATAGCGGGAACGCCAAAACGCTGATTGACTATGTCCTTGTTAGGCGTCGCGACCAAGGTCTTGTCACAGACGCGAAGACCGTGCCGTATGAGACGGTTGCCACGCAACACCGTCCATTGATCTGCTCGCTGAAGATCACACCTCCGAGGTGTAAACGTGTTGAGCGATGCGGGACGGCTAGAATCAAATGGTGGCGACTGAAAGAGAAGGAAGCAGCTGTTATTTCTCGCATTCGGTTGCTGACGGTAACAACTGTCGACGAAACCTGGAAGGATGCTACCGATGCGATAACTCGGGCTGCGCGCCTCGAACTCGGCACAACGAAGCCTGGACGGCGTTGGGTCGACAAGCAGGCTTGGCTGTGGACTGACGATGTCAGAGAGAAGGTCAGGGAAAAGAAACGGCTATATCACGTATTTATCGGTGATAAAACAGTCGATAATTGGCGGAATTATCGAGAAGCGAAGAAAGCGGCAAAGAAGGCAGTGGCCGTTGCTAAAGCCGCACACTACGCTGATGTGAGTGAAAAACTGGAGACGCGCGATGGCGAGCGTTATCTTTACCGCCTCGCCAAAGCTCGCTGTCGCCAAGCAGAAGACATCGAGAAGTTCTTTGGCATTAACGACGAGAACGGTCATCTTCTGATGGATCGTAAGAGGGCTGTGAAGAGATGGCGCGAATACTTCGAGGAAATCTCGAATGTAGAATTTGAACATCCTGCTGTTCCTTTTGCATCACCTGTATACGGTCCCGTTCAGAAGATCACAGTGAGCGAAACTGAAGCAGCCCTGAGGAAGATGAAGTCAGGCAAAGCCACTGGTCCCGATGACCTGCCAGCTGACCTGTGGAAGTCGAAGGGCTGGTGCCCTGCTGACTGGCTGACTGAGTTTTTCAATCAGGTTGTTGCTGAGAAGAAAGTGCCTGAGGGTTGGCAGCAAAGCACGACTATTCCGATTTGGAAGAAGAAGGGCAGTCCTGCAGACTGTGCTAGTTACCGTCCAATTCGCCTTCTTTCGCACACCATGAAAACCTTTGAGCGAATTGTCGATGGACGTATTCGGGATGTCGTTCAGCTCTCCAATAATCAGTGTGGTTTTGTTACCGGCTGTGGGACGGTTGATGCCATACACGCCGTTCGTCTTCTGCTAGAGAAGCACCGCGAGAAACAGAAACCGGTGCATTTCGCCTTCCTGGACTTGGAGAAGGCCTTCGACCGCGTTCCGCGGGAAGTGATATGGTACGCGTTGCGACGACATGGTATCCCTGAAGAGCTTATTGAGTGGGTGCGCATCCTCTACTCGTGCCCAATAAGCCGAGTGCGAGCACCAGCGGGCACCTCGATGGAGTTTCCAATCTCTGTCGGACTGCACCAGAGATCTGCGCTCTCCCCACTGCTCTTCGTGATCGTCATGGATGCAATTACACGCGATCTCCAAAGGGAAGCTCCTTGGACGCTGCTGTATGCCGATGACGTCATGCTTGCATGCGAAGACAAAGCAGAGCTCGAGCGACAGGCACAGGCGTGGTGCGATCGCTTAGCATTGTTCGGACTCAAGCTAAACGTCAAAAAGACGGAGTACTTGACGACGGATGTGAATGAGCATGGATCCATTAAGATCAATGGTACTGAGCTCTCACGAGTTACATCTTTCAAGTATCTTGGATCAACAGTCACGTCCGATGGCAGCCTAAAGTTGGAAGTGAACGCACGTGTGAGTGCAGCCTGGTCCAAATGGCGTTCGTTGACTGGGGTGCTTTGCGACAAGACAATACCTGAGTACCTCAAGTCAAAGGTGTATAGAGCAGTCGTCCGCCCAGTAGCGACGTATGGTGCTGAGTGCTGGCCCGTGACGAAGGAAATTGAAAGCCGCCTCAGTGTAATGGAGACGAAAATGCTAAGGTGGACGGCTGGAGTAACGCGACTGGACCGCGTTCGCAATGAAACCATGCGACAAAGGTTCGGTGTCGCCTCGATAGCTGACAAGTTGCGCGAAGCACGTCTACGATGGTATGGCCACGTCCTTCGTGCTAACGACGACGCCGTGTGTAAGATTGGCCTTAATCTTGAAGTCCCTGGAAAACGGCCCAGAGGACGCCCGAAACAACGTTGGCTAGATACGTTGCATTTGGACTTGAAGTTAGCTGGTGTCCATCCCGACCAAGCGTTTGATCGGGAGAAGTGGCGTCACCAGCCCAGAAGAGCGGACCCCGCCACCAAGGGGGACAAACGCTATTGAAAATGATGATGATGATGATGATATACCATTTTCAGTTGAAATTCAAAGTTTTTCAAATCAAATTCAACGTTGCCACAGGTGGCGGATTCCAGAAGAATGTTGAATTTTTTTGAAAAACGTTGAACTTGGACTGAAAATGGTATATAACTCCACGATTTGATTGGTTGACGATTCCTGTGAGAACAATTCGAGTGAACGGTTTTTTTCGCAAAGTCTTGCACTTGTGCGTAGATGTTTTGCACATGTATTTCTGTAGGAATTCTTTTTGTAGTTTTTTTTTTGTGGGAAAAAAGTTTTCGTGTCTTGCCATCTTAACGAGTATTGTAAACGGTTCCTAGAAGATATTGAATATCTCCACTATTTGCATTTTTGAAGGAATTCTATTCTTTTATTTTATCTCTGGCGAATGTTGTCGTTGAGTTTACTTTACTGCACTTACTTGAACTTACACAATGTGATTCTGAAGTGAATAAACGATATCAGACGAAATTGGCTAACACAAAAATTTAATCGTCCTTAATAATACACCCCGGCGCAAAATTATAGGTTCACACCCGATTTATCCATTAGTACCCGAAGAATCCGCTGCCTAGGCTCAGCGACGGTACCGTCGTATTCCTCAATATCGAGAACCTCTATAGAAGAATTCTAAGCAGGTTATCCTATCAGTGCAGGATACCACGAACTTTTATTGAAAATTTAACAAATGGAGATCGGTGCAAAATATAAGTCCGTTTCATAGAAAACCTGATTAATCACAAAAGTACCTGCAGACAAGGTAAGATTAGTACTTCGTCACATTACCTTTGTTGTAATCAATATCGAGTATTCTATTTGGCATACTACTAATTAAGTTATCAAAAACAGTTTGCACAACTTTGGTTCATGTATGAAGTATGGCGTTTTCAGATCAGAAACTAAAGTCTAAGCGGTTCCATTTTTGTAGGCTTTGTGTACAGAAATGCCCCACAAGTTCTTTATCGGACTGAGATCTGGAGGACAATTAGGCCATTCCAAAATTTGAATTCTATTGGAGTTAAGCCAACCTGTAGTTGACCGTGATACGCGTATCGATGCATTATCTTGCTGGAAAATTAGGTTGTGCCTACGAAACCTTCTAAAATACTTCAAAATGTGATCTCCGAGTAATTTCTGGTAGTCTTCACTGTTCATCTTACACGAGAAGAACTTCCGAGACGAACGAGATAAATCCGCATCCAGAAAATGCAGCCCAAACCATGAGAATTCCACCGCTGAAGTTGCGCCTAGAGGACACTCGACCTCTTTTCTCACCAGGGAATGCCGTCAGCTTCCCATGGAACTTCGGATTGAGACCTATATCACGTGAAAGAGCTCGAGACGCTGATCACAGATATGTAGACCAAATTTGCTAAATGCATCTCCTAAGCGAGTTATGGCCGGCGGAAATTCCACCGCGATGTCTTCCATGTGTTAGGCGCGCTCAATAAGCGTTGTGCGCAGTATGGCGCGGTAATCAGCGGCTCGGCTATCAGCGCCGTCAGCAGCGGCGGCGGCGCAGGGGTAGGGTGCTCGCTCCAAAGGATTGGGTTCATTGGCTCGGTTCCCGCCGCTGACGGTTTTTTTGCATTTTGTGACCTATCTTCGACGAGGACCTATGATCTCATTTTTGGCACACTTTTGAGCGAACGGCTGATGGCGACTTGCATTTACGTCTATTTGAAGACGGAAACGTGTTTCAGGTAAAACGTTTTATTCATGACGTAAAGCAAGTCAGAAATTCGAATCAAAACAAAATAAAAAGTAAAAATAAAATCAAAAATCAACAAAACTTAATAAACATAATAATTAAAAAGTAGAGGCACTAGTTAAAAGTTCCGACTCCACCGACACGACTCCGGTCGAAAAATTTTTTTTTAGCTGAAACTTCGTCTAGGGGGTTATTTGGGGTGCTGATCACGAATCTGACATCCGTTTTTCACGGTTCGGTCGGAGACCACCCATACCTTTAACAAGGGTGGTCCAGGCAGAGTCACCAATTTCGCTGAAACTTCGTCAGAGGGGTTGCCTGGGGTACTAATCACGAATCTGACATCCGTTTTTCACGATTCGGTCGGAGACCACACATACCGTTGCTACAGCTGTTCGGCCGAAGTCGTGTCGGTGGAGTAGGAACTTCTAACTAGTGCCCAGCGAAATCGGTGACTCTGCTTGGACCACCCTTGTTAAAGGTATGGCTGGTCTACAACTGAATCGTGAAAACGGATGATAGATTCGTGATCAGCACCCCCAAATAACCCCCTAGACGAAGCATCAGAAAAAAAATTTCGACCGAAGTCGTGTCGGTGGAGTCGGAAATGCAAAAACGTAAATGTAAACGTAAATGCAAGTCGCCATAAGCCGTGCGCTCAAAAATGTGCTAAAAATGAGATTATAGGTCCTCGTCGAAGATAGGTCACAAAATGCAAAAAAGGCGTGAACTGCGGGAGCCGAACCAGTGAACACAATCCTTTGGAGCGAGCACCCTACCGCTGCGCCGCCACCGCTGCCGGCGCTGATAGCCGAGCCGCTGATTACCGCGCCATACTGCGCACAACGCTTATTGAGCGCGCCTAACACATGGAAGACATCGCGGTGGAATTTCCGCCGGCCATAACTCGCTTAGGAGATCCATTTAGCAAATTTGGTCTACATATCTGTGATCAGCGTCTCGAGCTCTTTCACGTGATATAGGTCTCAATCCGAAGTTCCATGGGAAGCTGACGGCATTCCCTGGTCAGATCTCTCCAGTAGTGTAAAAGAAGTGGAATCTTGATGAGTCCGACGGGTACAGATGCTATTGGAGAGATCTGAGGAGAGAGGAGCGAGTATTCTACAGACGCTGAGTCTAGGCAGCGGATTCTTCGGGTACTTTTGAATTTGAACTTCTGCGATAATAGCACAGGAAATCAAAACTCTTGTGAAGTTGGTCCACGAAATTTGAATGAATAGTAAAGCAGAAATATAGCTAGTAAATTTCCTGATACGTCTAGGTCATTGTGTAATCGCGCATTCAATGTATTTAGCAATTCCCACGAGAAACATTTAATTTTCCCAGTCTTAAAAGGTCTCGAATTCCTCGAAAAATTCCGGTTTCACCGTCTGTGTATAATTCAGACCGAGTTTTCGTCGTCGGCTACTATTGTACTATTAACTTGGCAACAAGTTATTAGATCAGTAGTAGTGAGCCAGCGCTAAGGTCATCATACATAAACAGATAGTGGGATTATCATGAGATATTGCTTCAAATTTGAGGAAAATATGATCCATGCACAATACAACGGTGAGCACTTACAGACCGGCAGTTGGTGTCCATAAATGCAGATTGCGCCATGCACTCTGCAAGGCTCTCGCCTCGTGCATACGACTGATTGTGAATACGCGTACAGAAGTTGCGTACAAAAAGTTACATTAAAAAAAAATAGATAAATTCGATCGATATTTTGCCAATCAACGCTGATTACGTGCTCTGAAACCCGTCGATCGGTAACCACAATCATGCGATTATTAAACTGCCACTCCAGACAAGAATTGATAGGGTCGAGCGATAGTAAATAACCGGTCGATGCTACCAACTGTAGTGGAGCCCGTTTATCGCCCATCATGTGTTGTACGGCATTTCAGTCACTCATTTGTAACCAGACCAGAGGGTCAGGAGCAGGGATGAGCGGATAACGAAATTTTGAACCCCGGATAACGTATAACGAATAATTCTGCCCAAAAATCGCCGGACAACGGAAAAACGGATAGCGAACAAACGACAAAAATAAAACTGGGCTTAAACTGCTCTAGTTTCATCAGCAGACTTTAAATGCAACTGCTGTCAAATTATAGGCCTTTTCTAACGACCTTAATGGGGTTTTTTGAAACATGGTGCAGTCACTTTAACAAGGCCCTATGGGATTCTCACGGAACTTCAGTAAAAAGAAGGGCTTCTTCATTGCCATCCAAACCGATGCCCAAGTCGATTTGCGAACCACAATTCCTTCACCAGGTTCCGCGAACAACACCACCAAGCTGTGAAACTAAAACCGTTTTGCAAGCTCTACTCTGCTGACGTTTCGCCATGATCACCTTAATAAAGTCTGGAAAAGTCAAGGAGAGGTTGGGAATTTGCTCATACAAGCACATTTCCATAGTACAATTTACAATTTTTCATATTTTCGCTATTTAAAACGAACTGGAAGAACAAGACAAAGGATGCGTAAAACAGCCCAACTAACAGTATGGAAACATTCATAAGTCGCCCTTGGAGGGAGAGAATGTGGGACTCATTCACCTCTAATTCACTCACATTTCCTTCATTGAACAGCAACTTGCCGGCATTTTGTCAGTTTCCACTGTTGGGTTGATTTACTGATCAATCATCAGGTTTTCTTTTTGAATTAGGGCTGTGACCAGACAGAATGATCGTTGGATGAATGGCTGCTCCGACGCCTCTTGACGTTTCTATACTAGGCCGACTCAGCCGAATAAAGTCTGCATAACAATCTTGGTTTCGCAGCTTCACGCGGACCGATACTCTTGTTCGACAGTATCCCAAGATCTAAGAAGAACGTGGTATGAGATGGATGGAACACCAGCTTTCCACAGGCTAGCCACTACAAGCCATTGTGCAGTCCAAATACAAATGCAGAGAGAGATGAAAACTAGAAAAGCGGAGGTAGAATGTCCCTAAAAGGCAATCTTAAATTAGAATGAAGCTCCAACATGCGCAGCGATGAATCGGTTTATTAACGTTCAATTGCACTATTTTGAATTTTAATAGAGAGGATCAATTCCTTAACATTGTGAAGGTACCACCAGTACCAGCATACAAAAAATGCTTTCAGAAAATCGTTTCTATGAACGTACCTCAACAATTTGTGGGAGCGTAGCTTTCTCCACTCATTTAGATTGAAACTGTGCCTATTTTGCTTGTATTCCTTACTGCTCAGCGGTATGTGTTTAATGCGTTACAACAGTCTATCATTAAAAACTGAAATACCTTTGCCGTATGCTACCTACACACTGCAATCGTGGAAGAGGACGCTAAATTCGGCACTGAACAATCCACCTTGGGATGTGCCAGGCGCTCCACTTGTGACCGTCAGTAATATTGTCAAGGCAGCTTGAACGCATTCTTGGTCTGCATATGGCTTGTGGTGACAAGGTCAGGAAGAAATCAGCCCATAGTAGGTTTCATAGATGACCGGACAACCCACATCTTCGCCGCTATTTATACGCTTCGGCCTGGGGGCGTGGCCTTCCAGATGAATGATTCCTGATCAATAACTGCAGCTGTGACAGCATTTTCGGATTTTTGTAATAAACTGGGGAAGCATTTCGAACCAATAATAAATTTGTGCAACATAGATGGACACGGAGCATCGTAAAATTTTGCTTACAGAGGCGAGAAGCCTTCCTTGTTTTTAAAAAAATCCAAAAGCTCTCGTGTTCTAGTTGAGCATATTACAATGCCCACCTAATTGATTGCGGAATTGCTGTCTACCATGCAGGTAAGCAGTTTTGCGGCACGATGTATTATAGATGGAGATCTACGAGATCTGTTGCCGATGTGTGAAGCAATAACAGTGTGCGTATAAGTGGGTTTTTGGGAGGGTGTGTGTTATCGTATTTCTGGCATTCTTACGAGGCCCTACCATCCGATTTTCTTATTTTTTTCGATTTCTCGAATTCCTCAACTAATTCCCGTTTCACCGTTCGTATATAGCTGGGACGAATCTGCTGCGTCGGCTCATCCTGTGATACTTACTTGGCAGCAAGTATGTAGAACAGAATGAGCCTGCATGCGCTGAAATCATCGTAAATAGTTCCGTCGAGGGTTCAGTCTCGATCTCGACAGAAAACACCATGCTTAGGGGGGGGGGGGAGGGGCGGATGGTGATCATGAAAGAGCTGGGCAGAAGGAAATGGGCGACTTGGGAAGCTTTCAAGAGCGTCGTAGAAGTTGTGAAGAAGACGAAGAGCGTCCGGCTTCCTGCCCTTCTATGGGACACCACCGTTCTTCCGGCGGCAGCCTACAATACCGCCCACGACGCACGGTCAAAACTGCGATTTGCGACGGGAAAATTCCGTCGCAAACCCTCGCATGCTCATGACTCTTTCAGTTTTGGATTTTTTGAGAAAGGTTGGCACCGTTCGATTCGCTTCTTCGAGTTCTACACAAACAGGTATGACATTACAATAACACAACATGTACAGAGCATCCATGTTTTCGCCGTGGGTGGCCCAAAAAGTGGCTGGAGCATGCCTTTGCGATTAGAGCAGCATATTCCACAGGACATGTGTGCTTTTGGAGTATCTCAAACATGGTGTACGTTGCCAGTGCTCTGTCATTCTAGAAATGCTACGAGAGTGCGCCGTGCACAATGCACACAGAATCGAACCTTTCAATCGAGTGGGCGTGACAGCTTGTAGACTGAGCGTTTGTAGAGTTTTATCACAAATTTTCGACCGCCTTACTCAGGCATTGCTGTACTCCAGGGGGACTTTAGACTACGCTGTGAACAATGCATATAGAATCGAACCTATCAGTCGAGTGGGGCGACTACTCGCAAATCCACGCGCAGGCGAGTTCGTAGCGCAATATCTCTGTCAAGTTCGAATCTTTCCGGCTGCAGCCCTATGTACGCAGCACAAGGCTCTTGACGTCCTCTGAAGCACAACAGTGTAGCTTGTGAGTGGACTAACCAGGGAAGGATCTCAGGCGTAGGTCTGAATGGGGCAAATGGATAGTACTGTGAGAATCTCCACCCTTTGTATAGTAGAAAAACGTGTTTCGTTCTTGCTGAGTTTTTGAACCCAAAGAGCTACGGGCCCTCGAAATTGGGGGTACAGTATTACACCGTCACTCGTACCCACCATAACCTACCGTAATCGGCCGAAATTTGAAAAACGGATGTCAGATTCGTGATCAGCACCCCAAACAACCCCCTTGGGCGAGGTTTGGGTGGAAAATTTTTTCGACCTTTCCTCGACCTCTGGAGTCGTGAAAGTAGTGAAGGTCGTGCCTTATGGCATTCGAAGTCAGCTTACTTCTTCTTCTTACTACACATCTCCTACACATTTATTTTACTCTAAATTGACAAATAAGGGTTTGCTGTGAGCTGTGCTTCACTCACTTTTCTAAGTTTCTGAATTATACATTGTTTTGTGTTTTTCAGCGAACGTTGAACATTGACCTTACAGCAGGTACGGGTGACTGGGCTGTCGAGGTCATTATCACCGATTTCGCCCAAACTTCTCCCAGGGGGGTTATTAGGGATGGTGATCACGAATCTGACATCCGTTTTCCGTATTACCCTGGAGTATGTTAAATTACAGTAGGTTAATGTGAATTAATGATAAGGTCATGGTAACCGTTCTTGTCCAAACTTCGCATTGAGTACGAATCTGATCCTTGTTTGACAATGTATAGTAAAATAAATATGTAGGAGATGTTGTGAATACCCAACCAGGCTTTACATCTACATATGTTATGTATTGGTCTATTATAATAATATAGGACATCTTGCCTTAAATGATAAGACTTAAGATGCTTAGGTAGGCAATATAAGATAAGAACCATTGAATATCATCCACAGGCATAACCTAGCAATACCGCAAGTAGGCACTCATGAATGTAATCTCCCGTGGTGCTCGAGTGCGGCACCGTCTTTCAGGTTTACTCTGATGATACCGACTGGGCGGCCAGAATGTCGCCATATCATGGCTACGCCTACTGAAATTGTGTATATACACGATGCATGTACCACTATTGTGGGTTCTACTATAAAATCGTGAGAATAAACCTTTGTTCCACTGAATAGTAAAGCCACCCATTGGTAATCCACCAAAGGAGATGTGTAGGAAGCAAATTGGTAAAGAAGGCGGCAATAATGAAAAATGCAAAAATACTGCATAGCACGAAAGTCGAACACCTGACCTAGCACCTGCGGAGCAGTCCCGCTCCCTGCTGAGCCACCGACTCGCTCGGCGCTGGCCCTTTCGCCGCGTCCCGTGCAGCAGCGCGCGCACAAGCATGCACGTGAGCAAGTGCTGACGGTGCGCTGCTATGAAGGGTGGAGATTCTCGCAGTGCTATTAGTTTCCCCCGTTCAGACCTACGCCCCCTTCCCTGGTAAATATACTACATCATGCGTAAGAAAAATGAGACAGTACTGAGAAGGTAACCTCTAAAACGCGAGTTTCCTAATTTTTGATGACAAAATAGGCGCCTGCTGTTGTATACACCCAAATGCTGGATCTTGATTCTGATTTCTCGCCTCAGCAAATTGGTACCAGCGCTGTCAAAACGGAGAAAGTATTGAATTGTTCATGGGCTGGGCACCTCAAGCCATTTCATAGGCTCAGTACGCATTCAAGCTGCCCTCTATAGGTAAAATGGGTGGCGCACTCTGAAAAGGATTTGAGTAGCTTTACTTTAGCTTTATTCCTTTTTCTTATTCTCAGTAGAAAAATTAATGCAAGCCTTATTCTCTACGAATCATTTCAAAACAAGTCAGACTGGTATTAGTAATGATCGCTGCTCGCCACCTGCTTGTCACGAATTCAAAAATGCGTATTTTTGATTCTATATTTCTATACATGCTCGAAAACCACCGAGAAACCTTTGTCTCCTGAATGTATGGCCACGATCGCTTACAAACACACCCTGACGAAGCCTATCGAAGTATCAATCTAACACTAGCGTTGCAAGAATTTGAATACCGCGCGCAAGTATTTAAACTTTTCGCAGTGGTTCAGGAAAATTCAAATCTTACGCGCTAGAGTTTAATGATTTTTGTGCCAACATCGCACGTGTTCGGCGTTCGCACGTTGGAATTGAAAATTCGCGCGCCGGAATTCAATTTTGTTGTCCTGATGTTCATAACCCTCGTTCTGTTCTAGCCAAAATATAGATATAACACGCCGCTATTGCAGAATATCAAACTGTTTGAGAGCGTAGCGCGTTAACTCTCCATCGCGCGTAGTTTGAACTCTTGCGAAGCTATTCACGTTAGTACATCTTCAGATCAACCTTCTTTTTCCAGCAGCCACATATGCAGTTCAGCGATATCGAACACCCTTGGCCGCTAGTCGTCAATTGCGCCTGCAAAAGGAGGCGCAAGTACCCCAGCCAATTGCAACTATTCCTAGAATCGACCGTACACGCCCTCACCCCTTCGATGCCACCTCTTTGCATTTCTATCCCTTCTTAAGATTTGGCGCGCTAGAATTCAAAGCTTCGGTGCCAGAATTCAACGTTTTGGCGCTCGTGCGGGAGATTTCGATTTCGAATTTTGCGCGCCAAAATTCAAAATCTCCCGCTGTCTTCGTCAGGATTTAGAATTTCGCGCGCCGGAGTTAGAATTTTAGCTCTAAAATTTTAGGCCTATGCTCTATTCCAGCGAAAATTCAGATATGGCACGCCGCTACTGCAAAATTTCATTTTTTTTTACGAAGCTAGAATCAAATAAAAAAATCTCTAGCACGCGAAATTTGAACTCCTGCGATAATAGCACACAAAATTTGAATTTTCGCAAAGCTAGCTCACACAATTTGAATGAAAAGTAAAGCAGCAATAGAGTTAGTACATTTCTAAGCACTTCTAGGTTCCTTATGTCATCGCATTTTCAACATATCCAGCAATTTGCATAAGAACACCTCAGTTTTCTCGGTTTTGAGAAATCTCGAGTTTCTCGAAAAATTCCGGTTTCACCGTCTGTATGTAACTCAGACCGGGTTTTCGTCTTTGGCTACTACTGTGGTATTCACTTGGCAACAAGTCAATATGGCAGTAGTAGTCAGCCAGTGCTAAGGTCATCATAAATAGCTAGAAAGTGGATTTATCGTCAGGTTTTCCTTCGAATTTGAAAAAAAATATGATTCATACACACTGCAAACAAGAAAGGAGGTATATACTGTGCAGTGGGCGGATGACTGGGGCAGGAAATAGTAACTACATCAAAATACTCCCCCTATCCAGTTGATTCGGTAAATAATGAAAAATGAATGAAGCATTTCAGATTTGGCAGCGAAGTCTGCACGCAGATTGGATTCACGAAGGCAGCTAGAAGAGCAGCAGACTTTACGAAACTCATATGACATGCGGCAATGCCTAGAACTGTGTTCCGACCATCCTGTCTGTTGGAAGCAATCGAGACACTTCAATAACTGTTAGGCAAACCCACAATCCCGTCGGGTATATCACACTTCGGAAATAAGTTGCGAACCCTGCCCTTCTAGATCGACCTGGCTGTGTAGAAATTGAAAGCGGATCTTCTCCAACTATCACTACTTCTCTTTTAACATTTTTTTACTTCATCTTTTTTATACATTTCTAATATTTTTGATTACGTTCGCAATGCAATATCTTCTGTATGGCAAAGAAGGTTGTGTCCCCAGTATAGGAGCCAACTAAGTAGGACGAACGCTGATGGCAAAGAAACCCAGCTGAGCACGCAGTAGCGCAGTGGCAGGAGGCGCCAGCTGTCACACGCTTCCTGAATTGAGGTCGTTGGTTCGGATCAGGTATGGACGGAAATCTTGAAAATTTTGAAAATCGAAAAAAAGGAAACAAAAGGAAACAAAATTGTCAGAAAACGGAAAAGCTCGATATTGTCACTTTCGTTCTTTTGTTTGTACAGATGCGTTTCTACCAAACAAACATTTTCATATCTTTTTATGCTAAACTGGGCACTTACCGACGCAAGCTTGATAATTTTTAAATCAAACTGAACACCTCCCGAATAAGAGCGAAGGGGTACGTGATGAAAGCAGATCCTCCATTTTTTGAATGTTAAAGTAATGAATTAAATAATAATTTAACATGTTGTAAAGCAGCAGTCCGTTGATTGTATAAAAAGAAGAGATCACACCGTGCCCTCGCCTAGGTCGTTATGATTTTTCTTTAATTGATAGTGTAAATGCTGTTCACTTGAAACTTTCAGAAGCATGTATGTATTTCCTACTCTACACTCTTTTTATTATGCCGTTTATTTGTGCCAAACTACACTTAAATAAAATTTTTACGTCTTAAGCAACATTTACATCAAATTGTTGCAATTAGCAATCAGCTTGAAGAGAAATTTGACGTGAAATCTACTACGGAAGAATTCTGTGGTAGTGGCACTTACATCGTCAGTCAAACGAAACTGTTCCACACTACGAGTGCATGGCGCAACTTCTGAGGGGCATCATACAAACTGCTCCATTCGAATTTAAAATAGCCTAGAGACATTTTTTGCTACAGAGGTTACGATGGTATAATACAGATTAAATTCTGACGGTCAGATACCTATAACAAGTTCTCTATTCCAGAATATCACCTATTTTCCGACTAATTTTGGCGATTTTCCCAGGAAACAGAAAAAACTGCCCAAAATAAGCAGAAAATCAGAAAAGAGAAATGAGGAATTCCGCCAACCCCTGGTTCAAGTCTCGCTCATGCCAACGAAGCCACATCTTCCTGAAATTGGCGAATTGAGGCCGTGGCATACTCTCTCCAGAGAAATTTTCCGAGAAATTATGAAAAGCCACTACACTTCATTACGAACTTCCACCAATGAAGGGAGTTTTTCGAGAATTGCACAGATGACGACGACGACCTCCAGAAGCGATAGCTACAATGCTTCAAGGAAAACCACATGAATTCAGTAAAACCATCATCAGCATGCTAGCGACGGCGAGTTCCGTATGCGTCTCGTGAAGAAAGGACAGCCACCTTCTACAACGATGTCAGAGCTGTTTTATGTAACTCGAAGCGATGTTTCTAATTATACAATTAAGCACAGAGGCACAGCACAAGCGAAGGAGGCGATGCAGTGAGTTCCCCACGTGTAAATGTTGACGTGAAACCGGTCAAATAAAGCTAAGTTTACGAAAAATGAAGCAAAAAAATTCAAAATTCAAAAAAATTCTGGAGGCAAATCGGAAGATTTAGTGGAAATTCCTGCAGAAATGGTCTTGTACTGTTTGCCAAATTAAGGTAAACAATATATGCAAAAGCAGATTGTATGTCGCATCCAGGAAAGATGATTCCCATGGACATTCGCTATACAATGCCTCGCTGCAATATTTGAAAAACGGAGGAAAGGGCTGCACTTTATAGTTGTGCTCTCGCAAAGTTCTTGAATATTCGAATGGTTTCGAATACCCGCAATTTTCGAGCATTCGAATTTCTAATATATTCGAAGAGCGCGATTTTGAACACTCGAATTCGAATACATTCGAAAAGCGCGATTTTCTGAAAATTCGAACTCGAATACTCAAATTCGAATGAAAATCATTCGATTAACAATTCGAATAGGTCATTCGAGCACAGCTATACTGCACTGTGATGTTTACATCACCTTCAACATGAATTTGACTTCAAGTCAAGATTTTTTCAGATTATTCATGAAACATACGGAGGAATTCCTTCAGAACGTCTGAACTCTCTGTCTAAAGACAACCAAAAGACTATAAGAGTCTATAGCCCGTCTAAGCCACATGTCGAACGCACATGTGAGCTGCAACTCGATCTGAGACGAAATATCGCTGTTTTCCCCGTTTACCTTGCGCATTCATCCAAATATATCAACTTCTATTTTAGGATTGTGAGGTAAGCTACTGAAGCCTGAACATGTATTTTGGAACAAGGTTCAGCAGCGTTTTGCCGGAAACGTGGGCGAACGAGTAATTTCTGATCTCTGTTGAAGCCATTTCACGTCTTCAAAGTGGCGCAGTTCCTTAACAATTACAGATGCATATCGAATTTTAATCTGTGAGTTCATGATTACAATACCGCCCGCGTCGCGTGGTGAAAAAGACGGTTTGCGACGGAAAAATCCGTCGCAAACCGTCGCACGCTCATAACTTCTTCAATTTTGAGTTGTTTAAAAAAACTGTTAGTACCGTTCGATTTGTCTCTTCAAGGTCTACACAAACGTATATAAAACTTTAGCAGACCACCGGGTTTTCGCCGTGGGTGGCCTAAAAAATAACCGCAGCACGCTTTTGCGATGAGAGCACCTTATTTTCCAGGACGTACAGTGTTTTTGGAGTATCTCAAGCATGGCGTGCGTTGTCAGTACTCTGTCATACCTGGAATGCTTCGAGAGTGCGATGTGCGTTCGATTCTATATGCATTGTTCACGGCGCACTCCAGAAGCTAACTGGACAGCTTTAGAGCAATTCCTCAATGGGCGGCTGTAAATTTATGATAGAACTCCCCAAACGCTCACTCTACCAGGTGTCGAACCCACTCGATTGATAGGTTCATCTCTATACACATTGCACACGGCGCATACCCAAGTCTCCCTGGGACAGATTGGAGCGATTCTCGAGTACGGTGGCTGAGAATTGCTGATAAAACTCTCCAAACGGTTCGAGATAGACTTAAAGGCTTTACATTTTCCAGTAAGGGAAGATAGACTAGGAGTGAACACGCTTACGCCCATTCGATTGATAGGTTCGATCCTATATGCATTGTGCACGGCGCACTCTCGACGCATTTCAGGGATGGCAGCGCACTGGCAACGTAAGTCATACTTGAGATGCTCCGAAAACACTGCACGTCACATGCACGTCCTGGAAAATAAGGTGCTCTAATCGCAAAGGCGTGCTGCGGTTATCTTCTTAGGTCACCCACGGCGAAAACGCGGTGGTCTGGTAAAGTTTTATATATGTTTGTGTAGATCTCGAAGAGACAAATCGAACGGTCTAAACAGTTTTTTAAACAACTGAAAGTTGAAGAAGTTATGAGGATGCGACGGATTTTTCCGTCACAAACCGTCTTTTTCCCGCGCGACGCGGGCGGTATTGCATTTGAAGGAGATGAAACTGTTTTATTTTCGATCGGAAATCAACTAAAATGTTTGGCTAAAAAATACATCTAAAGTAAGCAAGCGTATCAGCTCCTCTTTATTAGCACCTATATTCATGGCTAAAAAAGGCTAAAAAAGGCGTTTCAAGCATTCTGCCAAGCAAAATTGTTAATTCCAGTGCGCTCATTAAGACCTAGAACGTGGGTTCGCACTTTGTTCCAGTATCCAGGATGCTTTAGGACCTTCTACCAACTTTAAAGCAGCCATTTCAGCAGTGGTCAAAAGATAATAGTTTTGGTCGACGCTGAGCTGCTGAACGCAGTCCATAGTCATAAAAGGATGGGTAAGTTATGGGGACACTTTGGTCTTCCTACCATCACAGCTGCCTATGTTGGACGGCCTTAATTGTCTGAGTGGGAAACGCTTATGGCTATGCTGGAGTGACCTACTCGAATGGATGATCGAATGATTTTCATTCGATTTCGAATACTCGAATTCGAGCATGTAAAAATCGCGTTTTTCGAATATAATCGGCTTCGAATACTCGAAATTTGTGAGCACTTGAAACTATTTGAATACTCGAAAAAATATCGAGAGCACATCTATAGCAGGCGACAGTGGTACCGTCTTTGTACGCGTAAATCTGCTTAACTCTTCGAAAACTCATTGGATCGAGATAGAATTTATTGGATACGAATTCAATTATTCAAATCATTATTCAAGTTCGAGTATTCGGAATATCGCGCTTTTCGAACGTATTCGACTTCGAATATTCAAAAATCGCGCTTTTCAACCATATTCGAATTCGAGTAATCGAAAACCGTCTTTTTCGAATGCATTCGAATTGGAATATTCACAAAATCACTTTTTTCGAATGTATTCGAATACGAATGTTCAGAAAATCCCCAATTTTCTAATATATCCCACTTCGAATATTCGAAATTTGTAAGCATTCGAAACCATTTGAATATTCGAAAAAAATTGGAAGGCATAACTACATATAGGTACGCTGCAGTGATAAGACATTGCCTATGCGCTATGAAGAGATTTGAAAGAGTGGGCAGACCCTATAAATCCTGCGTGAAAGGTGCCATGGATAGCTTCTGCTATACCTAGTACTTGTTTTGTGACTAACTGAATTCCAATAGTGCTTATTGCTTTTGCTTCTACTGCTTTACTCGTACACATCACTTATACATAACACGAAAAAAATTCGTTGGTTGATTGATGGAACCAACTGAATGATGGTTTAATTACCCAAGTTTGAGGTACTTTTAAGATCCGACCCAATTCACATTGTAGTCAGACAAATTTTGGAAATCTCTCCTCAAAGGTCGAAGCTATTCGGCAGAAGTTCGGTGTCGCGCCGATAGCTGACAAGATGCGAGATGGTACGGCCATGTTCTGGGTGGAAAGGAAGACAGCGTCCGTAAGTTAGGCCTTAACTTCGAAGTGTCTGGAAAGTGGTTTACCACCCTGATCTAGCACGGGATCGGGAAAGATGGCGACATGGCACTAGAATAGCGGACCCCGCCATGAAGCGGGACAAACGCTGAAGAAGAAGAAGAGGAATGGAACCAATAACTTCAGTTATTTTTAAGACGTCATCAGCTGGAGAAGCCGGACTTTCCTTTGTTGTAGAAGTCGACAAATAAGTAAAGCTATTGAGAGCACAGCCGACGTGAGAAGCATATAAACACCAGGTACAAAGCCATGCACGACGGCGAGATACCACCTCTGCCGATTGGGAGCAAGAAAAGCAAAAAAAAAAGAAAAGAAAAAACAAAGAAACATGCAGCAAAGAAGAGAACGGATATGAATCTGAGCTTGCATGGACAGACGTACATACATTTACATTGAGCTTTTCGGTGCGTCAGCAAACTTTCGAGTCAAAAAAGACGTTCTTAGTTGTTTTTAAGACCCAGCAGACGTCTCCGGAATACGAGAAAGGTCAGTTCTAAGCAAAATCCGGTATAAATCCCTACAGATTACCAGCACCCGCTTGTCACGAAGGGATAAGTCAATTGGTTAGCAAAGACTCTGTTACGGTATAATTGTATACTTGCCGGAGATAATTTTTAAGAGATTCCATAGTGGACTGAGCGGGAGGTTGAAACGGAAAACATTCAGAAATGTGGACGCTCCACTGGAATTGTCTAGAAAACGATCACCCTTACAGGACTCCAAGCCATTACTCGTAAGCCGGACCTTATAGGCAAAATAAAAGACTAACTGCAAAAGTCATCTGAACTCACGTATACAGAATCCGTGAACTTCTGGATTCCAAGACACAGGAGCGAAGCTTAGCGTTTGCTGTTGCTGCTTCATCGTCACGATCGAGTTGCATCTATAGAAAAAAGGTAGTTAAAGAACGACATCCGTTAACAGAAACGTTGCCTACCTTCTTGTGCACATATTATACTTCAGAAACAAATGGCGGACATTAGAAGGGAAAGGTCTACCTTCTTCAGGAAGATCATTCTATAGGATGAAATTATGTTTGAGCGAATAATTTCACAAAAGTTTTCGACATCTAGACCAGGGGTGCACACGAAGTTCTGTGCGTTAATTTTTTTAACGAAATTTTTTTAAGGGAAAGTTTTCGTTAAATTTCCGGTAAATCGTTAAATTTCGTTAAAAAATACAATTAGTGCAAACTACTATTTAAAATGAAAGAAAAATCAAGGAAAGCGTTATATGTTCCAATTTCAACAGGACGACTACTAAAGTTCAAGAAATGGAGTGTAACACTTCAATGTAAAACAAGCAATTCACTACCAACAAAGTGTTGACAGTAAAATAAGCGCTTCTCAGCAAAAAAATTACCTTCAGGGTGAAGAAGAAAGGGCGTGGAATTATCTTTAAGAGAACGGCACTTGGTGGGCTGGGTAAGTTGGACCAGACAGATAACAGGATCCCAGGATTGATCAGTATGAATACCCAAGTGATGTAGCTGACGAACCAAGATTAGTACAGATCCTTTATTCCGGCTAACGTTTCGGCGTAACCGCCTTCTTCAGAGCCTGGAAGAGTCAAGTTGAGTTTGAAAAACCATCCGTCCAAGAGCCATTTCAAACCACAGCGGTGAATCAGAAGTTGGCAGGAGAGGGAGACGAAACACGAGGAGGTGTCGCGCCAAACGCAACTTCAAAATTGGCGCCGTCTACCGTTTCGTGCAATCTACCGTACCTCGTCAACGACTCGAACAATTTTGGGCCGGAAGTGGACCGAATACGACTGCTGCTGCCCGTCGACAGGACGCCGAACTCGCTCCTCCACTCCGACAGCCCCGTCAAATGGACGCCACGGATCCAGCTCCTTAACCCGAGAACCCCTCAACTGGAATCCCAAGTCCCGTTTTTCCTCACCATAACCCTTTCGACAGGACGCACAACTCGCTCCTCCTTTCCAAGAGTCCCCCTTGATGAGACGCATGAGTCCAGCCGTACCAGCCTCCAGCCCTTTCTGAGTCGTGTCGACTCGACCTTGAGGGGCATTTGTTGTTTGTTTAGGTTACTAACTAGGAATCGTTCTTGTTGTAGCATTTCACTGATAAACTAATAATATCAACATCGGGAGGCAAAACTACAAGAGCGGCCACCGCTTCGACAATGGTGCATCGGCCAAATCGGTGATCAGGATGACCAGTCGCCACGCGTTCTTTTTGTAGTGTTTGCGCGGCCAAGTTAAAGTAGTCACCATGGCCTTAGGTCGAGAAGCAACTTGTGGCAGGAGTTGTTTTTCGACTTAGGCCTCCCGGGATGGTATACTATTGAAACTTAAAAGCTTGCCACGGAGCGCGTTTGCTACGACGTGAGCGTTGGACCGTAAGGCTGGGATCCGGCGGCCGGGATGGCCCGGGGCCAAGGATGCAGCCGGGATGGCCCGGAGCCGTAGAGGCCCAGAAGTCGGGTAACGTTGTTCGCACTAAGCACCTCGTTGTAGCTAATTCACCTCTTTGTCAGGCCGGCCGTTCAGCGAACGTTGCTTATTCTCACTGTTGTATTATTGTATTTCACATCTTTATTATCATCGAGTAATAATTGCCTAACATCGACCACATCACATTCACCACATTTTTTCTCTTGATGGAGAGGATATCTCTTCAGAAACTTGGAAATTGTCGACTACCGTTGAACCACGATAGGAAATGGCTACATTACGCAGCTGCAAGTCGCAGATTACAAGGACGCTCAATAAGCTGACCGCAACCTTGGACGGCATGGACGTCTGTTTATTGCAGTGGCACGAAATCCCCACCAACTGTAGTTCAGTTGAGGAACGCCTAAATTTTTGATTGCTAGGAAAGCAACTCTTGCTGAAGCGAAAACTCTCGTGGACTTACTCTTAGCTAACGCTAAAGATAAGTTCGAGATAGCTGTCAATTTCGCCAAAAGTACGCCTACTGACAGTGAGAAAACGATAAATGAGATCGATGAGCACTGGGAAGAGCACCATGGAGATGAAGTGGAGGAAAGAGCTTTAGAGTTTATTTGTAAGGTGAGCGCTCACTTGGCAAGAATATCGATGGTAGAAGAACACCTAAGAAAAGGCTCTGATAGAGATTCTTCTCATATGCCACTCGATTTTACTGCTGATCATCGTGTTTCTTTCAATACGCCTAATGATTCCGCTTCTTCCAATCATCATGACGCCTATAATGACCGCCGTGGTTCTTCTATGCTTGAAACGCCGCCAACGCAGAGTCATTCTAGATTCGAGGTCCACAATGCAGCAATTTCACCGGCTATAGAGGAAGCTTCCAACGTCTCGCCAGGACAAATCGAGAAGATTTCTGTGCAGCCATTCCATGGAGACGTGAGTCAGTTCAATGAATTTTGGTGCACCTTTGATACGCTGATTCATTCCAATCCTACCATTCCGGTGTCCGCCAAGTTCATTTACTTAAAATCATCACTGAAAGGAAACGCGGCCCACGTACTTCATGGCATCCACAACACAAAGCAGAATTATGACTTGGCCGTAGAGCTTCTTCACAAGCGCTTCAATAAACCGCAATCCGCTCGTAATGCTATTTTCTATCAAATCAGAGATCTGCCTGATGCTTCGTCTTCTTCTGTCTCGCAAAGAAATACTCTATGTCAATTACAGTCACTCCTAGCCCAACTTTCGAGATATGGGAACATTTCTACTTCAACCGCTATGATTCAAATTGTTTTGGAGAAGTTTCCTCTCTCGATACGGCAGGATGTGGCAAAAAGAGAACACGGCTCTAGTTCTGTTTGGACTTTAGAGCAACTTCTAGAAGGAATCGATGCGGCTATAGAAGAACTCGAAGCCGTTGAAAATTATCGCACTATCAAGTCTGTTGTTGAATATCCTGTCAACGCTGTTAATTCTTCGCCTTCATATAGGAAGTCTCCACCACCTAACTGGGATCCACAGACTTGTTGTTTCTGCCGTTCGATGCGCCACCCATCTTTGAGATGCACAAGAAACATTCCATGTAGTGATCGTCGCCGCATCGTCAGGATGTACAAACTTTGCTGGAAATGCTTTAAAGACGACCATTCTAGCCGAGTTTGTACCCTTCCATCTTGCGAACGTTGCGGATTAGACCATAACGTGCTGTTATGCAATTCCTATGATAAGCCAATGCAATCGCCTGTACGTTTTCATCCATCCAATACTCATAGCCATGGACGTTCACGACAGTTTCGCTCGAACAGCCCTCGACATAGAAGCAGCTCACGTGAACCATCTTGTGAATCTGTTAGGTCTCGTGACTCCTCTCGTAACAGTCATGAATCAATACGCCTTCCTAATCGTAAACCACCTTCTTCACCTCGAAGAGTTTCCTTCAATACGCCTATAAGGGATGCGTCACCCCTAACCCATTTTGATGAACGACATCACAAGGTGAATGCATGTTCTACTTCTTTTGATAGTCCTATGAACTCGGAGGATGAGTTAGAGAACATGATGAGGTGCCTCACAGTTGGAGTCAGCTCCGCAGATGCAGGTCATACGCCTGTGAGACAGTCGAAAAGCAAAATCACGCCTAGGCTTATGATAGTCGATGCAATGGCGTACAGCTATCAAAGTCGCACCTACGAATCTGTTTCCGTTCTGTTAGACACTGGTTCACAACCAAGCTTTATTACAGCAGCGGCTGTTAAGCGCCTGGGACTCTCAATTGAAGAATATCGTGACATCACCTTAGTGACACTAGGAGGAAATCCAGTGACTGAAAGGTTAGGTATTGTCGAAGTAACGTTCATGGATTGCGATGGTCAACGACTACGCATACGCCTATATGTTAAGGACAGATTAGCTGCCCCGCAACCTACGCCTATTATAAATCAAGATGACTTAGCCGCCATTCAGTCATGGAATATTTCAATTCCATGCCAAAGATCTAGTCTTCAGTCGCCTGAAATCCTGATTGGAATCAATCATTGCTGGGAAGTGTTAACGCGAAAACCATCTCGCGTTCTACCATCAGGTCTTGTACTTACATTTTCCAGATTCGGTCCGATCATATCAGGAATGGAGTTCAATGTCACACTGCAAACTATTCAGGAGGACGATAACTCTAAAACAGACAATCTGAAGGACGACGACGTGAAGAATCTAGCAAGTAAGCTTTGGAAACTAGAGGTTGTTGGAATTACTGACGATCCAGATCCGCTATTCGACAGTCAAGAAAACGATCGCGTTGTTAAGGAGTTTTTCAAAACCGCTACTGAAATAGACGGATTCCTTCACGTGAGATTTCCGTGGAAAATGGACCATCCGCCTTTAGCCGATAACAAACAGCTCGCTTACAAACGCCTACAAAGTCAACTCAAAGCTCTAAGTAGTCGTCCTGAAATATTAAACGCCTATTCAAATGTATTCGAAAGTCAGCTTTCCTCTGGAGTCATAGAAGAGGTAGAAGAAGCTTCTCCGAATAGCAGTTTGTGCTACTATTTGCCACACCAGGCAATTATTAAGGAAAGCTCTACATCTCCAATCAGAGTTGTCTTTGACGCTTCATCTCACTATAAAGGATCGCCTAGTCTCAATGATTGCCTTCATCAGGGGCCTACAATCTTACCAAGTCTTATAGGAATTCTCTTAAGAATGAGAACCTATCGATTTCTCCTAATATCTGACGTGGAAAAAGCATTTCATCAAATACGCCTACTCAAAAATCAACGAGACGTGACTCGATTCTTGTGGATTAAAGACATTACGAAACCACCAAGTAGTGACAACCTTCGTCACTTTCGATTTACTCGCGTTCCGTTCGGAATCAATGCTTCGCCTTTCCTTTTGGCAATATCGATTTTATACTATCTCAGAAAGGAACCAAATAAATCATTAAGTCAAGACATTGAAAGAAACACATATGTCGACAATGTCATACTTGGTGCGGACGGCTATAATGAAGCTCTTCGAAAATACAAGGACGCTAAATCAACATTTGCTGCGATGCACATGAACTTACGCGAGTTCTTGTGCAACTCCGAGAAGATCAACGAAGAGATACTTCCGTCAGATCGCATGAAAAGCGTAGAAAAGGCAAAGGTTCTAGGGTTAAAATGGAATGCTATCAATGACACGTTGGACATGCAACTTAGAATTGCCTGTATTGAAGTTTCCTCCAAAAGAACCGCTCTGCAAGCATTAGCATCAACATTCGATCCGCTTGGATTATTGTCGCCTTTTCTTGTCAAGTTCAAAATGTTCATTCAGGATCTGTGGTCCAGCTCATACGACTGGGATCAACCTATTTCAAACGAGGACGCAGGAAAATGGAAGGAACTCATCAACGCAGTACGTTTTCCTATCACACCAATTCCACGCCTGATACTACCCTTACTTTATGACGGAAAATACGAGTTATACGTTTTTGCTGATGCGTCGAACCGTGCGTATGCATGTTGCGCATATTTAGCACACAAATCTGAGAACAACTTTTCATCGCATTTGATGATCGCCAAAAGTCGCTTAAATCCCAAGAAGAAGCTAACAATTCCACGATTGGAACTGCTCGCTATCTTCATTGCAGTACGCCTAGCAAAGTTCATTTTGTCGCAGTTAACTGCACTTCCACTTAATTCGCTTCACATTTTCTCGGATTCTCAAATCGCTCTTCATTGGCTTCACTCAAAGAAAGCACAAAAACCTTCGTCCAAAACAAAGCTGTTGCTATTAGGAAAAATTTAGATGAAATTCGAAATCAAAACATAACGCCTAAACTTCACTACGTTCAGTCTTCCGATAACCCGGCAGACTGCGCAACGCGTGGTCTTAGCACAAACACAACGGAGCAACATATATGGTGGCATGGACCGAGATTTCTCGAATTGCAGGAAGAAAAATGGCCACACAGTCAAATGGACTTCTCAATTCCCCCTAATGGGATAGACCAGGACGATCTCGAATTAAAGGTGCACATTTTATGCAAGGCCGACATGGATGACACGTACGAATCTGTTGTTCCATTTCACTGCACCAATCGCTATGTAAAGCTCGTTCGTATCGTTGTTTACGCCTTCAAATTTCTTCGAATTCGCATCTTTTCGCGTCTCAGGTCTCCCCTTTTGAAGGAACGTTTAGCCAGTAGCATGCCTCTCGTCGAAAGTTGCACTACAAACGGTAACTTAACTGCCGAAGAGTTTCGTATGGCTGAGCATGTCCTTCTAATTGAACATTATCGAGAAAGCTCACTCGAGCTGAAGAAACTTCCACTCGAAAAGTTCAATGCGCACTGTACTGAAGAAGGCTTGATTAGGTGCCCAAATCGCTTACAAAACGCTAACATCGCAATGGACTCCAAGTGTCCTATTTTGCTGTCTGCAAAACACGCCTTGACGAAACTTCTCATTCTTCATTATCACAAACGCCTGATGCACTCTGGGGTGCAACAAACTGTTAGCGCGTTAAAAGCGAAGTACTTCATACCCAAGATTCTTTCAGTCGTCGCGAAGATCCTTAGGACGTGTACTATTTGCAAAAAAGCAAATGGAAACGCCTATCGTTATCCTAATATGCCTAGCCTGCCCAAAGAACGCGTAACTAGGTGCAGACCTTTCCAAAAGACTGGTCTGGATTACTTAGGCCCTTTGCCATATCGAAGCAGCTCGGGTGCAGTTTGCAAAGCCTGGGTATGTCTCTTTACATGCATGGCAACAAGGGCTGTTCACCTGGAAACAGTCAAAAACAACACAGCGACGGAATTTCTCATGGCATTCAGACGATTCAGTGCTCGTAGAGGGATACCAGAGGTCGTTATAAGCGATAACTCAACAACATTTAAATCAGGCAGCGAATGCCTTACACACATTTTCGCCAATCAGACAGTTAAGGATTTCGGAACAAACCGCAATATTTCCTGGAGATTCATCACCCCTCTTTCTCCATGGAAAGGGGGCTTTTATGAACGCCTAGTAGGCATATTCAAAAACGCCTTCAGGAAAACCGTGGGACGTTCAATCCTACCATTCGAACAATTCTACACATTAGTCGTTGAAGCAGAGTCGGTCATGAATTCTCGACCGTTGACATCAGTACGTTCGTCGGACTCTGACTTCAAAATAATACGACCTATCGACTTCATTTCTCCCGAAGTTGAGTTGAACTTCCCATGTTCGGATCCTTTAGATGAATGCGATTACTCAATTTCTGCAAAAGAACGCCTAATACAGTGGCACAATAGCAATATCCTCTGTCTTGAATACTTTTGGAAGCTATGGCATATTGACTACTTGCAAGCTGTCGCTGATCGCAATCAAAAACGGTTACGACAGGGACGCTCAACTCCTTGTGAAATCGCAATCAACGACGTCGTAATAATTGCCGACGAGTCACTATCTAGGAACCAATGGCCTTTAGGAATCGTAATAGCAACGAAGCTCAGCGAAGATGGTACCATTAGGTCCGCAGCAGTACGAACGCCTAAGGGAAATACATTAGAACGCTCAATAAACCACCTCTATCCGTTGGAAATACGTGCAGTAGAAAATTATGGCGAAAAGATACAACCGTCAACAAGTGAAAGGCGCAAACAACCATCGCGAACGTGCAAAAACTAACAACTCGTTGATTTGTTGTCATGTTGTGATAGTTATCGTTCAGTTTGTCTTCCTGTTTTCTTGTACTCACCATCCCCACAAAGGAATTCCATTACGCCTCTTGAATCAGTGAAGTTTGTGAAGTTTAAAGGTCTGTCCAAAACGTGCTCTAATGCTAACGGGATACGGTTAAATAGTATTTTACTATTTTCATGCCTTTCGCCCGATTCTGGGCTTATTTCTTAAAAATATGTTAAACAAGGACACCAATGAAAAGACCTTATAAACATCCCTCAAACTTCAAAATTTCAAACCAATCTAGGCTAAAACACTCACGTTTCACACGTTTCCTCATCCGCTTCCCGTCTAAGCGTCATTTGCTCGCTGTTTCGCACGTTAGGATGTTTCGGTGCAATTGCACACTAGGTCGCCTATTTCACGCCTATTATTAAACCACTTGTCCTTCGCCGAGGAAATAAACGTTTTTCTTCAATTTTGGATTCCTAAGCCTTCACACGAGGTTGCTAGAACCTTCCTATGTCTAAGATCGCTCCTGATTTCCGCACATTACGCCTGTTTCACGGTCCGGTCTCCCATTTTCGCCCTTTCGTCAAGTTTTTTTCGCTGTTTTCAGGTGAATAAGGGTTCGAGTACCCACGTGGGCTCCGGTAATGGCATCCATCGACATGTCCGGCTCAGTCAAGGATGGCATGGCTCAGTCAAGGAGGTCAGTTGATACTCCAAGCTCAAACGATAATGTCGTGGATAGCAGTATAAACTCGAGGGGGTGGATAAACAACTACTGCTTAGCTCGTTATCAGCTTTCCCCCAAATGGCGGAGCAGAAGATAAATGGAGAGATTAGCTTAACCCATTGACGACCGCGCGGCCCAATTTCGGCCCGCAGTTTTTCTGTCGCGTGGGACCGCGCGGCCCAATTTTAGCCCGCGGTTAAAAAAATGTTCGCTGCGGCGCACTTCCTCGATTTTTCATAGTTTACTAGTATTCATTAGATTCGTTGGATGCTACCAATGCTACCTGCAGAGTGGTCTGAGAATCACTTACTTCTAACGAAAGCTTTGATAAAAAAATCAGCACAACACACTATTCAAACCTCAAATAAGTAGATACTACTCACGAGCAGCTATGTATATCTTACAAAAATGGTCATGGTTAAGACATCTAGTCAAATTTCTTGCGAAAAACTTGAACCCAATTTAGAAAAAATATTTCAAACACTTGCTACATCGTGTGGTCACCTTATTTGCATGATTCGTGACCAACGTGCGCCCTTTTCTGTGTTGATCTTTTCGTAGCAGGAAATACATTTTCTACTTTTTGCTTCGAACCTCTTCCGCCCTTTTCCAATATGTGGCTCACCCATTGGAGAGGGAGCTTCATTTGAAATACCGTGAAGTAGTGAGTGCACGAGATTCGAGCCTCAAGGCGGTCCCAGCGCGCGGTCCCACGCGCCAGACACGCGATTTGCCGCGCGGTCGTCAATGGGTTAAAATCCACTTCGGACAAGAACGAGGCCCCCACGCTTTTACAAAAAATTAAAAATTTGTGCGAGGGTAGGGATCCTAACGGTGATTGTGCAGCGGATTGTTCGAATACGACAATAGTTTCCAACAACTATTCCTTCGCGCTTGAGCTTCTTCAGTTGCTAACCCTGGCGGTCAATGTAGACCACGTCTTCTCTATTTCGCACCTCTCAAATCGCGATTTCAAACACATTGACGCCTACCTCAAAGACGAGCTATATTTGTTCCTGAGGGATAAAGCTACCGACGAAATTATAACGCCTACTCCAACCTAAATCAATGAGGGGATGAATGGCGATTTCACCGTTTTCTGCGTGACTCAAGCGCTGAAATCGTTGAATTGCCATTGCAAAGCCCTAACATCGCTTCACATTGAGGTCGCAGGAACGCCTTGGGACAATGTCCGAAAAATATTGAGATGGATTCAAGATGCAACCACACTGATAGCCAATATAAATTGCCAACGCAGTATAGTGGAAAGGAAACTACTACCACGCGTCTTCGAACCCTCCAAGGAGCTCGCCGATCTCGCCTCCAAGCTACACCGGTTTGGAGTCACGCCCTTGAAGATCAACACCCTGTTTGCTGATGCGGATACAACTCTCAACTACGCCTATGATATTATCTCAAAGTTGCGCACCTTCCTTGAATCGCACCTGGAGGATGTGAAATCGCCAAAAAAGATTACCATGGAGCCAAATCAGACATCAACAACGCCTCAAGAAGAACACATGGTCTTTCCTCCCCCGCCCCCAGCCTGGATCGCAACGATCCAGAGATCAGTTCGTATCAACCACGCCTCCTCCGAATTATAACGGTTGCGTGTTTTGCGGAAGCCGGAACCATTACAGCGCACTCTGCATGAGGACGCCTAAACTTTCGGAAAGAGCTATGTCATTGGTGAGAGCAGGGAGGTGCCTTAAGTGCATTAGTCGCCACGAGCCAGGACAATGCAAACGAAGAAGCTGGTGCCTCACCTGCCATTCATATACTCATCATCAGGCCTTATGTGGCCAAGGAGATGTGATCATAAATGACGTTGAGGGCCCACTTCAGGAATACTACGACATGATGAGCCGTCTGTCTGAGTGTTCATACACCTCATACCGCTCGCGTAAGAGGGCAAGGTTAGACAGAGAGGGTTAGGAGACATTTTAAGATTACTGAATTGCTGCTCAAAAGAAACTGCTCATTTTTGACTCCAATATTGCCGTTAGTTCTTACACATGACTAAACGATAAAGAGAATGAACGCCTATACCAGACATGAATCAAGGACGCTATTTCAATCACGCCTAAATAGTTGTGAGCCTCATTCATTGTTACAATAACGCCGCGTTATTGTAATAATGAACTATTCGCAGTTGCGAAAGCGCTCGTGGAGGGAGACCACATAAAGAATTTTTTAGCCGTCAATTACCTTTCGGAACTAAATCAAGTAGGCAAAGTTTTGAGGAAATCTCTCCCACTCAAGCATTTTGATCACATAACGGTGCAAAACGGCACTCAGTAGGAAATTTATCTGTTCTTAACTTGTCTGCGGTCCGTCGTGAAGTCAAGAATTTCCGAGGTCCCTCCGCGCCATCACGATCATGGTCAACCGTCGTCACGAGCACGAATGGTCGATAAACGAAGTCCGGTCGAGTCCCACTCAAACTACGCGTATGGCTGCTGCTTTCGAAGTCCGACTCCTCAACTACTACCCTCTGCGATCTACTTCTACCTAATTCCGCCAAGAGATACGTCATCTTCGTCACGTTAAGTGTTATCTATTTGTTTCGTGTCACGATTGTTACTGTTGCGCTGCTTTTATTGTTGACGTGTCACTTAGTTGACCCGTTTGGTATGGGTAGGGCTAACTCGTAGTTCTGGGCACATCCATATAATGAGTTCTCCTCGAGTCGACACTTCCTCGACCCCAACCTCATGCATCGGACCTCATGCTCTGGGATCGCCTGTCTTAACAATCGTCAGCATCGTCGTCAGCATCGACTACGCTCAACTACTTCGTCATCTCGTATTCGGAAGGATACTTCGTCGGCGGCCCCCAGTGTCGCGCCAAACGCAACTTCAAAATTGGCGCCGTCTACCGTTTCGTGCAATCTACCGTACCTCGTCAACGACTCGAACAATTTTGGGCCGGAAGTGGACCGAATAAGACTGCTGCTGCCCGTCGACAGGACGCCGAACTCGCTCCTCCACTCCGACAGCCCCGTCGAATGGACGCCACGGATCCAGCTCCTTAACCCGAGAACCCCTCAACTGGAATCCCAAGTCCCGTTTTTCCTCACCATAACCCTTTCGACAGGACGCACAACTCGCTCCTCCTTTCCAAGAGTCCCCCTTGATGAGACGCATGAGTCCAGCCGTACCAGCCTCCAGCCCTTTCTCAGTCGTGTCGACTCGACCTTGAGGGGCATTTGTTGTTTGTTTAGGTTACTAACTAGGAATCGTTCTTGTTGTGGCATTTCACTGATAAACTAATAATATCAACATCGGGAGGCAAAACTACAAGAGCGGCCACCGCTGCGACAGGAGGTAACACAAACAGTCCAGTGCAAATGGGCGAACGGTCCCCCTTCTAAGGCGACACATGAGGGGATGAGGTCACCTTCGGTTCACCCTCCTAGCGAGCCTCTGGCGGACTGTCCTCCGGTTCGAGACCGCAAAGGTCAACGTACGGAGCCAGCTCCTGTATCACCGCTACGCGTTCCTCCTTCCTGTTGATCGTGGGGTTCCTAGCGGCAATCCACAGCGCTTCTAGTGTTTTGCGCGCCGAGATCTCGAACTCGCGTGCCAATATCGTCACCGCCACGTCAATGCCCGCGCCATTGTGACACCGTAGCCTGTGCTCACCCAACGGACCGGTGATGTCGCACCTACGAAGCATGCCCAAATGCTCTTTAACGCGCTCCCCAAGGGGTCTACCCGTCTCGCCAATGTACTCGCCGTTGCAACTCGTGCATTTTATAAGGTATACCACACCTGAGACCATGCAGTCTCCCTCCTTACCGAATGGGCAGATAATACACTGGCGAGTCTTACAGCAGGAATCGTATAGTCGATTCCTAACGAGACGTGCCTTGAGATTGGCCGGCGGAACCTCGATCATGCGGACCATGCTATCAAGACCAGCTTTGCGAATGCAGTTTCGCACTTCGGTACTGAAATCAGGATTCCCCTCTTTCTTAGCTCTTTGCGAAACCGTTTTGTGTGATTGTTCTACGAGCGTGCAGAATCTCGCTGCCCGCTAGTACAGAAAGAATTCATGAAGATACAATTAAAAGCCTACCACTGTTAACACGTTGAGGAACGCAAGATTTTCGCGTGCGTGGTGCGTGGGACCAATCGATTTTTTGCAACATCGGAACCGTGACACGACATCGTGTCACGCGATCCCATACGGCCGAAAGGGCGAAAATTTTATATCATTATTGTTTTTCTTAAATCATTGAGAACACGCCCATTGACTGAAAACGTTCTCTTCCTCTGGGTGTTTCAGGTGGCGAGCAAAAGTGTTTTGGGATGAGCAGCGCCAAGTGCGGGCAAGCATATCTTACACGGGGGGTGGGTCGGACCAGTATCTTTGTGGATTTGTTAACGTGCTTGGCAGCTCAGCGCAGAACTTTTGTATCTCTAAAATGCATCATGCTAAATTTTTACAATTAGAGCAGGATTAGCCTACCTACAATTTAGTAAGACTACCTCCCTCCCGGAATCCAAATATTCTTTCAAACGCATTGCAGCAAACCAAATTCTCTGCGCGAACAAATAAATAAATAAATTCCAAAAATTCAAATGCCCCATAAAGATTTTGGAAATAATACAATTTGGAGATATAGAAGTACTGCGCTGAGCCGCCAAGCACGTTAACGAATCTATAAGGATATGAAAGTATCAAAGCATTAAAAAATTCTTGCTGATTTCCATAGCTTTTCAGGAATCTCATCTTCTAATCGGAAGGATGAGGCCTGCAATATTAGTGAAAATTAAGGGGAAAAGTGATAAACTTACTGAGAAAAATGTCCGTTAAAAAATCCGTCAAATTTCTAAAAATTTCCGTTAAGTCGTTAACCCAGATTTTAACGAAAAATGCTGATAATTCGTTAAATTCGTTAGATCGTTAACCGTTAAACGTGCACCCCTGATCTAGACCATGAAGAAGGCGACAAAGTCGAAAATTCAGCCGTAAAGAAAAATTAACACAGAATTTCAGAGGGTAGATAAGACTCTATGCGTTTATATAAAACACCATGAGCGGGAGAAGACGTGGGAAAAGGAAGGTGATTCAATTTAAAATAGAGCGTTCTGTGTTATACCACCTCTTACGGCTGACAATGAGTGTGGTCTATCGGTCTGGCCCCGGGGTGGTCTGTCGATGAACAACTAGGTCAACAGGTCAACACTACGCAGGCTACACCTGGTATACTGTAATGTAGCATCAGGAAGCTGAAATGAGTTCAATCCCGGTTCGAGGTGGGGGGGGGGGGGAGGGGGGAGCGTGTGGTGAATTTGCGCCATCATCACCTAGCCTGAATCTCTTCAAGGGACCAGTGTGTGCTTTGTGGTATAAGAATGCCCAGAGAATTTCGAGGGAGGTGCTGGTAAAGCGAATCTCCTAACTAGGGTCGCATCTGCCTGTCGCATCTGTGAAAGATTGATCAGCCCCAGGTCAGGAGGCAATCCTGGTTGGAGGGGGCTGCCTAGAACCGATGTTGTTGCTTCCTTCTCATTCCATCACTCCTGAGTAGGTGTATTGGTATAAGAATTGTATAGGAAGGATAAGGCACTAACTTCTTCATTGACTAGCCACCGCAACCACTGTTGAGATCAAATACCCTCACAAATTGCATCCACAACGTTCCGTGGGAGTAGAATGTGTGACGCATTCTCAAAGAAATTAATTAACGCCGGCCTCTGCCCTTTATTGCCCCTTTATGCTTTACGTTCGCTATCGGAATCATGCTATTATGTATACCCCAACAAACCCAACTATCTTAGGCGTTTACTAAAAAAACTGAGTGCAAAGATTAACGCTGGACTGCCAAAAAAAAAAACAATGAAAATTGTAAAAAAAAATTAGGATTCTTTGCATCTTTCGCAGAGATTGTTCATGAACTACCACATACTCACGAGTCATATATGCTGTCGCGAGTATTTTTAAGTCTAAGCAAAACCGCTGAAAAAAGGACCACCTGGGATGCGCCATGCATTCCGTCTCCGTCTTCCTGTACAACCAAATTTTACCATGAAAAGAATATTGATTAGCCCCTTTGAGTAGCCGTTTTCATTGTCTAGAAAGAATTGTATTGCCCACCGCAGCGTGCTCCATTTACTTTTTATTTTTTATTTTTCAAAATACGTCTCAGGAACATGCTTCAAATCTAAAGCGCTTCAGGATCCCGACATCACCGCATAACAAGCTCGTACTTCTAAATTTGGGGAAGAAACTCTGTTTTTTCAAGTTATCTTCCAGAATTGCCGCGTAATAGCGCAGTCGGAGGAGGCGCCGGCTCTCGCCATGCACTGTGAAACGATTCATGGTTCCGTGGTTTCTTTCACCAGGACCAACCAAGTCTTCCATCTTTCCGGGGCTAGCTACAATACCGCTCAAATTCTTTGCAAATAAGACGCTCTGCGACGGATTAATCCGCCACAAAGCGTCGCATTGCCGTAACTCTTTTCAAAGTTACTGGTTTAAAATCTAATTAACACCATTAGAAGCCCCGTCTCATTTTCTATCCAGCGATCTAAACATCATCTAAAACGATTGCACAGTGACTTAGTTATGAAGCTTTTGCTTCCTTGGCTCCGTTAATTGATTTACGACCCCTCCGAGATCCCCAGTATCATGTCCTTAAGGCTTTTCGTTGACGAGGTTCATCGAAACTCAGAAATCCTCTATTGTTTCAGCAGATCTGTATTCGTTACGCATCAAGCGTCAACGTGGTACCTAATAGTGCCAAGTTTGAATAACATAGGCCCGATTTCAGTTAAGCGCAAACGCGCGGAAACCTAAGATTCGGTTAAGAATTACCCAACTAGTAGTCTGCTACAGAAGATAGTATTCTACTATTCCATTGCGGGAACGATGATCTTTATAAAAAGTGTAAAACGGCTTTGAGAAATGGAAAGAAATGACTAGATTTTCTTTTTTCCAACAAGGGATTGGTCCAATTTCAATATGCGGCGTAGGATTTCTCCTATCTTTGAACTTCGGTTGCTCCTGTACAAGATAAGTACGAAAGCCGGGTTTTTTGTGGTCTACAGTAGACCACAAGCACATTCGAATCTAAAAAGAGCGAAAAGATTTTGGCCGTTCAAACTAGATTTCCATGCTGCCAAAGTTTGACGAGAACAACAGAAAAATTTGTTTCAGTCGCTTACCTCGTTATGGATGAGTTTATTCGAAAAACCAACTAGACAGCATTTCTCAGCTCGTTGCGAGCTTTCCATAGATGTAATATTGTCCGCATTCAAACTGAAAACCATTTTCACCTCTTCGGCCGCCGAAACAAGTTTGGGCCTGCGCTTCGGCGCAAGGGCAGCGAACGGCCCGCACGGCGGCGGGCTGCTCGCTGCCCTTGCGACCTCCTGCGGCACTCCACATGTCGTATATACAGTATTCACACTTCCTGCGCCGCGGTACATAGGCGATATACGACATGTGGAGTGCCGCGGGAGGTCGCAAGGGCAGCGAGCGTCCCGCCGCCGTGTCCGCCGCACTCCACGCTTCGGCCCCAAACTTGTTTCGACTGCCGAAGAGGTGAAAATGGTTTTCAGTTTGAATACGGACAATATTATATCCTTGGAAAGCTCGCAACGAGCTGAGAAATGCCGTCCAGTTGATTTTTCGAATAAACTCATCCATAAAGAGGTAAGCGATTGAAACAAAATTTTTTGTTGTTTTCGTCAAACTTTGGCCGCATAGAAATCTACTTTGAACGCTCAAAACCTTTCCGTTCTTTGTAATTGTGGTCTACTGTAAACAACAAAAAACACGGCTTTCGTACTTATCCTGTACAGCAGAAACCGAAGTTCAAAGATAGGAGAAATACTATGCCGCATATTGAGATTGGACCAATCCCTTGTTGGGAAAAAGAAAATCTAGTCATTTCTGTTCATTTCTCAAAGCCATTTTACATGTTTCATAAGGTACATCGTCCCCGCAATGGAATAGTAGAATACTGTGATCTCTAGCAGGCTACTAGTTGGGTAATTCTTAACTGAATCTTAGGTATCCGCGCGTTTGCGCTTATCCAAAATCGGGCCAATGTTATTCAAACCTGGCACTATTTAGTACCACTATAACACTTGATGCGTAACAAATACAGATATGCTGAAACAATAGAGGATTTCTGAGTTTCGATGAATCTCCTCAACGAAACGCCTTAAGGACATGCCACTGGGGATCTCGGAGGGCTCGTAAGTCAATTAGCGGAGCCGAGGAAGCAAACGCTTCACTGTGCAATCGATTTAGACGATGTTTAGATCGCTGGATAGAAAATGAGACGGGGCTTCTAATGGTGTTAATTAGATTTTAAACAAATAACTTTGAGAAGAGTTACAGCAATGCGACGCTTTGTGGCGGATTAATCCGTCGCAAAGCGTCTTATTTGCAAAGAATTTGAGCGGTATTGTAATTGGTGCAAGACTTGTCTGGGAAGGGTAAAGCACTGACTTGTTTCTCGATTGAGTCAGTTTAATGGCCAATTTCGCATTCAAGTTCCTCCACCATTCCGTAGAGTGGAATGCATGGTGCATCATAATTAGGGATTGATTAACGCCGTTCTTCATCCTATCTCCTTTTGCAAAATGTTCTAGGGTACAGCCCTCACTTCGCAAAATGTTCGCCTTGCGCCCTTTTATCGAAGCATTTTTCAGAAAGCATTCTGGCACGTAGCAGACATCGAATAAAGGATAAGCAGTCCTCTTTGAGCGACTAATCAATTACTTATTGATTTATGAGTGTTTACCCTGAAAAGCTGTGACTGATAAAGTCGACTTAACGTAGTGGGAAGCAAATTGACAAAGAAGGCAGCGGTCATGAAAAAATGCCAAAACCGTGCATAGTGCGGGAGTCGAACATCTGGCCTATCACCTGTGAAGCAGAGTCACACCCTGCTAAGCCACCAACTCGCTTGCCGAAGATGCCATAGGCATGCGCTGACGGTGAAATTGTATCCAATTTTCGTGGGCCCGTAGCTCTTTTTAATCAGACATACGCCTGAGACCTTTCCCTGGTTAGTTGAAGAAACTGACTTGATAATGTCCTGGAGGAAGAGAGCGGTTCTACTCAGCATAGTGTGCTATTCGGTCCTGACTAATGCTTGAGGTTGGAGAATCGAGGGGGGGGGGTCGTATTGTGGCGCCGCTTCTTTGGGGAGGTGGAGGGGGAGGGGTCGTCGTCCACTTTCGGTTTTGGCAGAGGATTCTTTCGTTTTTTCAGATTTTTCGATGAGGTGCTTATTTCTTAATTTTTCAGACGTGTCTACGACAATGTAGTGTCTCACCTTCGTTTCTTGAAGTCACTGAATTGAATATTTAAAAAAGTGTTAAATTTCTTTCCAAAGTTTCTTTACTATATGGTGAGGAGCAGTCACGGAGGCGCAGATTTCGCGTGCATCACGATATCGTTCAAAATTCAGGTCCGGGCCAGATGATCTGAAGCCTTGCGAAGCTAGCTCACGAAGCTTGAATGAGAAGTAAAGCAGCATAAGAGTTAGTGCCTTTCCAGATACGTCTATGTCATTATGTAATCGCATTTTCAACATACTCAGCGATTTCCGCAAGAAAAACCCTAATTTTCCCAATCTTAAAAAGTCTCGAATTTCTCAAAAAATTCCGGTTTCACCGTCTGTATGTAACCCAGACCGAATGCTCGTCGCCGGCTGCTACTGCGGTATTCACCTGGCAACAGGTCAAGATGGCAGTAGTAGTCAGCCAGCGCTAAGGTCGTCATAAATAAATAGATAACGGGATTATCATCAGACTTTGCTTCAAATTTGAGAAAAAATGGTGCGTAAATAATGCAACGGTGAGCACCTACAGACGGGCAGGCCTTAGAGTGCCCGTCTGTAGGTGAAGGCGACAAAAATGTTTTCCGCTTAATTTTGGGAAACATCTAGTAGTAAAATCATAGCACAGAGGAGCAAATCCAACTGGTATCCATGGATACAGATTGCGCCATGCACTCCGCAAGGTTATCGCCTCGTGTATACTGATTGATTGTGAACTGACTGATTGTGAATGCGCATACAGAAGTTGCCTACAAAAGGTTACATACAATTGGATAATGAAGTCCTTCAAATTTCGCTCTCCTCAACTACGCAAGATAATGTCGTTTTACAAATACATAAGTTAGAGACCTTCTGGCTGGACCCTTGGCCAAGAACTTCATAGCAATCCATATCCTCCTGGCTATGGCTTAGACTCGTTTACTCCCTGTGAAGCCAGCTCATACAAACCAGCTCATCATACCATACCACATTAAAAGGCTATTTCTTGACAAAAATGGATTACTTCAATCGATATTTTCTCAAACAAAGTTGCTTTCGCGCTCTGAGGTCCGTCGATCGGTAACCAAAGTCGCGCAATGATCAAACTGCCACTCCAGACAAGAATCGATAGGGTCGATCGATAATAAATAACCGGTCGATGCTAGTATTTGTAGTGGAGCCCGTTTATCGCCCATCATAATCACGCGGTTCCTAATTCAGATGGATTACTCTTATCAAAGATCGATAATGATGATCAAGATGTGATCAACAGACTGTTGTTGAGAAGGATGGATGCACATACAGACGGAAGGACTACGTTTTGTACGGCATTTCAGTCATTCATTTGTAACCAGACCAGAGGGTCAGGAGAAACTCAGAAAAGGTAGCAATTCTGCACTGCTGGTAGGCAGCAACCAATCAATTAGGTGGGCATTGTAGTATAGCGAACCAGAACACGGCGCAATCTTTCCATGCATCAACAAGAAAATTGCCGATTTTCTGATCTTTAGAGTGGACCTATCCACTGCATTTCAGCCAAAAAGATAGGGAGAATCAATGAGGGCTCCAACAGCTAGCGCTTGTTCGGGACGCAGCTTTCACGAACTCGGGTTGTTGTGATGCCTTATATAATAATTATTTTTGGATAAGTACGAATGGAAGACCTTATATTCAATGGTTTTTGTCCTTGCCGACTGCCAACTTGGTCAACTACTTGATTCCAAGTAGGAGACGCAGTTGGAGCCGATGACGACCGCCTTCCCTAGTATTATGATGGCAGTGAAACGGGAATTTTTTTTTTGGAAGTGTTCAATTTCGGAATGTTGATTCACCAAGCATTCGCACGGTATATGCTGCTGAGATGTGAAAAATAAACATTTTCGACGTTAAATAAATATATTGACGGGTGGAAAAGGAGACTCTCGCCCATGGGAGAGTCGAACCCGCACCTCTCGCTTCCTTCAGCTATTCTTCGCTATTACCGACCAGCGTGCTCATTTATTTCAGGAGATTCTTCGCAACGTGTCCGTGGAGATCGAAATGCTGCGGCGTTCATACCACTACATACAAGAGCAAATGGTAATACCTTCAGTCTCAATGAGCTTCAATAAATTCAGAAATCCATTTTTTTCAACAATTTCTTCAATTTCGGAAACACATGCTTCAATATCCAGTTTATAATTGGCGATTTACCGAAGGATCTTGAACCTAAGCCACATACATATACACAGGCGGGATAACGGTTGAATCATCAATAACTTTTCAGAGCAGCACATTGTCTCGAAGATGTGGGAGTTATTGTATAGAAAACAAGTGCATCTGGAGGCATTTCATCGGGCTCTTCCTCCTATGTTCACAAGTTCAGCATTTAAACTCGAATGGAAACGAACTCTGTTCTTCTGATGTACCGCATTTTTCAAATTTTCAGCTAATCTCACCAGAAGACTCGGTTTCTCCCTCCATTCGTTCCTGTCGCGTGGCAGAGTTCCCCAATGGATCCTTCTCGCCCGGGAGACGAATAGCGTCATATCGTTCGTTCAGGGATTCCACGAAGAAGCTCTACCAACTCGTTGGCTGGCGACCTGGTGTCTTGATGACATCTGGCGAAACCCTGTCGGTCACGGCTCTTATCCAGCACGTTACTGAGAAGCGCATTACATGGCCGGCCCACCTAATTTTCGGCTACTTGGGAGATTCGACAGCGTCTCTGATCTTCGAAAGTTGACGTTGACGAAGCTCGGAACTCTGGAGGTCTTCTCTCACTTGCGTGAATCTTTCCATTTCCTTTCGTAGAGCTCAACGCTCTCGGTGTAGGTTACCGCAGGAAGAATGGTGTTGTCCGATAGGTGGGCACGAAGCCGTACGCTCTTCTTCTTTTTCGCAACTTCTTCGACGCTACTGAAAGTTTCCCAGGTCGCCCAATTCCTCTTGTCCAGCTCCGGCATTTCCCATCCCAGCTGTCCCCCAACAACCCCTCCCCCCCCCCCCCCCCCCAAGTATGATGGGATGGGTTTTGTCGAGGTGGAAATTGAACTCTCACCGGTACTACATACGATGATTTCAGCGCATGCAGGCTCACTCTGTCCCTCCTCGTCCTCTGGAGTCCCGAAAGTACGATAGTGCCGGAAACTGAACCCTTGACTGTACTATTTGCGATGATTTTAGCACATGCAGGCCCATTCTGCGCTACGTACTTGTTGCCAAGTAAGTATCACAGTATGAGCCGACGGCAAAAATCCGCCGCAGCTATATACGAGCGATGAAACGGGAATTACTTGAGAAATTCGAAATATCTGAAAGCTGGGAAAGTCGGATGGTAGGGCTTCGGTAAGTTCTAGAAATACGATAACACACACCTTCCCAAAAACGCGCACATCGCCATTGCTTCACACTTCGGCAACATTTAAAACTCCTCTACATCGTGCCGCAAAACTGCTAACCTGCAGTACGCCTTCTACATGCTTGTCACCAATTCAAGAAATGCGCACAATTTTGATCTCCCGCCCCGCATTTCTAGATATGCTTGAAAACCACCAAGAAACCTCTCCTTCCTGAATGTATCAGCACGATCGCCTACAAACACACCTTGACGAAACTCATCGAATTATCAGTCTCGCACTAACGTTGCAGGAATTTGAATATCGCGCTGAAATTCAACCTTTTTGCAGTAGACTCAGGAGACTAAAACGCTACAGGAGAAGAAGAAGAAGAAGAAGAAGAAGAAGAAGGTGGATTTGCGGTGATGATGTCATAGCGGTCTGATAAAAGGTCGCCAAGGGTGCAACCAGATATTCCTATTCAAAGCATGCAAATTGATTGAAGCCGAGCGATCGCGATGCTAATGCGCGAAGTTTGAATTCCTGCTTGGCTGCATGCAAAATTTGAATGCTTTCAACAATGACACGTGAAATTTTCTGCGACAGAAGTGCGCAAAAATCAAATTCTTGTCAATGTAGCGCTCGAAATTTGAATTGAAGCTTCCCCAGTGGGTAAAATTAATAACTATACATTGAATCCGAATGCATCAGTTTCGGATATCCCGCTCCGAATCATCCAAAAATCCGAGGCCCGCAAAATCGTCGTTATCCGAGTTTTCCAGAAATCCGGGGTTCGCAAATTCCTCGTTACCCGAATTATCCAATTATCCGAATATTTAGTTCTCAACTGTTGAAGTTGTCGACAGGCGTCCATGTTTAGACGACATGTCATCGATGTCTGGCAAAGGGGGTGCGGCTTGGGAAGAGATGTCCCCCACCTCCTTCAACATGCGCCCGGGTTTAGAAGAGGTGTCAGCAAGGTGGGTCAACAGGTGTCTGGATTCAGAAGACGTGTCACCGATGTCCCACCAAGGACGTTCGGGTTAAGGAGGTATCACCGATGTCGCGCGAGGGTTCCGGATTCAGACGACGTGTTACCAATGAAGGTGGGACCAGTAATGGGAGACCGGTGAAGGGTTGACCAATAAAGGAGGGACCAGTGAAGGTGGGACCAGCAATTAGGACCAGTGAGGGTGGATCCAGTGAAGGGGAACCGGTGAAGGAGGGGGAAGGGTCCAGCGAAAGGGGGACCGGTGAAGGAGGGGGGAGAGGTCCAGTGAAGAGGGGACCGGTGAGGAAGGGACCATTAATGGGGACCGGTGAAGCGGGGGGGGGGGGGGGGAGTGGTCCAGTTAAGGGTGGACCGGTGATGGAGGCGAGGGGTCTAGTGAAGGGGAACCGGTAGAATGTTGACCAGTGAAGAGGAGACCAGGTGAAGGGGGGGACCGGTGAGGAAGGTACCAGTAATGGGGACCGGTGAATGGGGGTGGAGGGGTCCAGTGAAGAGGGGGGGGGGCTCGGAAAGGGGTTGGTGAATAAAAGGGGACCAGTGAGGACCAGTAATGGGATCGGTGAAGGATAGGATGACCAGCGAAGAGGGGCCAAGTAAAGGGAGGTCCAGTGAAGATGGGAGCAGTAGTAGGGACCGACGAAGGGGAACGGGGGACCAGTGAAAGGTGAACCGGAAAAGGGCTGACAATAAAGGGGAACCAGTGATAGGGGACCATTTAGTTAAGGGGGACCAGTGAGGGTTATGGACCTGTCCCTACTACTGCTCCCATCTTTTCATTACGATTCATACCCGCTGCAAACAAGAAAGGAGGTATATACTGTGCACTGGGCGGGTGATGGGGCAGGAAATAACTACATCAAAATACTCCCCCTATCCAGTTGATTCGGTAAATAATGAAAAATGAATGAAGCATTTCAGATTTGGCAGCGAAGTCTGCACGCAGATTGGATTCGCGAAGGCAGCTGGAAGAGCAGACTTTACGAAACCATATGATATGCGGCAATGGCTAGAACTGTGTTCCGAAAATTCTGTCTGTTGGAAGCAATCGAGACACTTCAATAACTGCTAGGCAAACCCACAATCCCCTTGGGTATATCACACCTCGAAAATAAGTTGCGGACCCTGCCCTTCTAGATCGACGAGGCTGTGTAGAAGGAGAAAGCGGATCTTCTCCAACTATCACTACTTCTTTTTTAACATTTTCTATTTTATCTTTTTTATACATTTCTAATATTTTCGATTACGTTCGCAATGCAATATCTTCTGTATGGCAAAGAAGACTGCGTCCACAGAATTGGAACCAACTAAGTGGGAGGAACGCTGATGGCCAAAAAGAACCAGCTGCGCACGCAGTAGCGCAGTGGCAGGAGGCGCCGGCTGTCACACGTTTCCCGAATTGAGATCGTTGGTTCGGATCAGGCATGGGCGGAAATTTTGAAAATTGAAAAAAAAGGCAACAAAATTGTCAGAAAACAGAAAAGCTCGATATTGTTGTTTGTACAGATTTGGTTCTACCAAACAAACATTTTCATATCTTTTTATGTTAAACTGGGCTCTTACCGACGCAAGCTTGATAATTCTTAAATCAAACAGAACACCTCTCAAATAAAATTGAAAGGATTTGTGACTAAAGCAGATCCTCTCTTTTTGAAAATAAATAAGTGGCGCACTTAAAATTTACGAAATTTTGATTTATGAAGTGAAAATCATGAAACAAATGTTTTCTTATTGTGCTGTAAGGTAGGACATTAGAAGGAAAAGGTTCATCTTCTTCAGGAAGATCATTCTATATGATGAAATGATGTTTGAGGGAATAATTTTACAAAAGTTTTCGACATCTAGACCATGAAGAAAGCGACAAAGCCGAAACTTCAGCCGTAAAGAAAAATCAAGACAGAATTTCAGAGGATAGATAAGACTCTATGCATTTATAGAAAACACCATGAGCGGGAGAAGACTTGAGAAAAGGAAGGTGATTCCATTTAGAATAGAGCGTTCTGTGTCATATCACCTCTAACGGCTGACAATGAGGATGGTCTGTCGATCCGGCCCCGGAGTGGTCTATTGATGAACGACTAGGTCAAATAGGTCAACACTACGCAGGCTGTACCTGGTATACTGTAACCTATTAGGTTGTAACGAATTAAATGGCACTGGCTCGCGCCATTTTTTGGCGCGTCTTTACGCGTTTGATCAAGAACAAACCGTAACATGTGGCATATCATTTAGAAGCGCAAACTTTGCTCTACCGGTGAGTGCCAAATTTTCTATGTAAAAGTGGGAAAACTTTAGAGTTTTATTGACTTTTTTGCAGATGGACAAAAGGGTAATCCGAGGCATTTACTTGTATGAATTCAAGTTGGGCACTACAGCTAAGGAGGCGGACGAGAAGATCAACGCCGCATTCGGTCAAGGATGTTCCACAATTCGGACGGCGTATCGTTGGTATCAGAAGTTCCGGAATGGAGATGAGAGCTTGGAAGAACATGATGGTCGTGGGAGGCACAGTGAAGTTGATGAGGACAAGCTGAGAGGTGTGGTAGAGGAGGATCCACACAAAGGTACCAGGGAGATAGCGAAGGTTCTTGGCGTCAGTTACAACACAGCTGCCTGGCATCTGAAGGAAATTGGAAAGACCAAAAAGCTGGAAAGATGGGTGCCTCACGAGCTGTCTGAAGAGCAAAGAAACCGATGATATGAGATCTCGTCCGCACTGCTTCTACGGAACGAAACGGACCCATTCCTTGATCGCATCGTAACCTGTGACGAGAAATGGATAATGTACGACAACAGGCGACGATCGGCACAGTGGGTGGACAGCGATGAGAGCCCCAAGGTTTTTGCGAAGCCGGAATTGCACCAAAAGAAAGAAATGATGACAGTATGGTGGTGTTCGCTGGGAATTATTCACCACGGCTTCCTCCCTCCCGGTGAATCCATCACGGCAGAGAAGTACTGCATTGAAAGTGAAGAAATGATGAAAAAGTTGAAGGATATCCGGCCGGCCTTGGTAAACCGAAGGCGAGTTCTCTTTCTGCACGACAATGCTCGCCCCCATGTAGCACGAATGACGTTGCAGAAATTGAATGAGCTGAGCATCGAAACTCTACCACATCCTCCGTTTTCTCCCGACCTCTCCCCAACAGACTACCATTTCTTCAAGCATCTTGGCGACTTCTTGGTAGGGAAAATATTCAAATACCAACAGGATGCCGAAAGTGCCTTCGAGGATTTCGTCAATTCCAGAACTTCTGATTTTTATGCTACAGGGATAGACAAGCTTGTGTCACGTTGGCAAAGATGTGGAGAATCGAAGGGTTTTTATTTCGATTAATAAACTTGCCTACAAGCCGAGATATTAACTGTTTAAATTTACAGTGGTTCACTGTCATTTATTTCGTTACAACCTAATAGTATCAAGGGGCTAAAATGGGTTCATTCCTGGCTCGGGGGCACCGAGTGGTAATTTGTGCCGTCACCACCAAGCTCGAATCTCTTCAAGGGGCAGTGTTCGCTTTATTGTATCAGAATGCCCAGAGAATTTCGAGGGAAGTGGTGGTGAAGCGAATCTCCTAACTAGGGTCGCATCTGCCTGTCGCATCTGAGAGAGATTGGTGAGCCCCAGGTCAGGAGGCCATCTTAGTTAGAGGGGCCCGCCCACAACCAGTGCTGTTGCATTCTTCTCCTTCCAACACTCCCAGGTAGGCGTATTGGTACCAGACCACTATAGGAAGGACAAGGCGCTGACTTGTTATTTTCTGGTCACCACAGACCATTGTTGGGGTCAAATAAAGGATAAAGGATAAAGGACGGAGTTATTCAATCCCCTTTGGGATGCGCCACGCGTTCTGTTCTACGGGATGTTGTCGTGGACAGCAGGCGTCTCCTCAGACTGCGTTACACGCGCCCGTGTCCTGGAGATACCTGTCAATTATAATAGTATCTAATTCAACAGCAAAGACATCTTTCGTATTCGAAGTTTGCGCGCGGAAATTCAAAATTTTCGCGATAGTGCGGGAGATTTCGTATTCGAAGTTTGCGCGCCAAAATTCAAAATTTTCGCGCTAGTGCGGGAGATTTCGAATTCGAATTTTGCGCGCCAAAATTCAGATTTTCGCGCTAGTGCGGGAGGTTTCGAATTCAAATTTTGCGTGCCAAAATTCAAAGTTTGCGCGCTAGTGCGGGAGATTTCGTATTCGAAGTTTGCGCGCCAAAATTCAAAATTTTCGCGCTAGTGCGGGAAGTTTTGAAATCGAATTTTGCGCGCCGAAATTCAAAATTTTCGCACTAGTGCGGGAGGTTTCCAATTCGAATTTTGCGCGCTAAAATTCAAATTTTTCGCGCTAGTGCGGGAGATTTCGAATTCGAATTTTGCGCGCCACAATTCAAAATTTTCGCGCTAGTGCGGGAGATTTCGAATTCGAATTTTGCGCGCCAAAATTCAAAATTTTCGCGCTAGTGCGGGAGATTTCGTATTCGTAGTTTGCGCGCCAAAATTCAAAATTTTCGCGCTAGTGCGGGAGGTTTCGAATTCAAATTTTGCGCGCCAAAATTCAAAATTTTCGCGTTGTCTTCGCCAAGATTTCAAATTTATGGCGCCGAAGTTTGAATTTTTCGCTCCAGAGTTTAATTCTTTGCTCTATTCTCGTAAGGATCCAGATTTGGCACGCCACTGTTGCAGAATTTAAAACTTTTTGGAAGGTAAGCGTGCAAAATTTCCGCAGAATTTGAACTTCTGCGATAATAGCATACGACATCTGAACTCTTGCGGAGCTAGCTCACACATTTTGGATGAAATGTAAATAGCAGAATAGTTAGTGATTTTCCAGATACGTATAGGTCATTGTGTAATCGCGCATTCAAGGTATTTAGCAATTTCCACGAGAAAAATTTAATTTTCCCAGCCTTAAAAGGTCTCGAATTCCTCGAAAAATTCCGGTTTCACCGTCTGTGCATAATTCAGGCCGGGTTTTCCACGTCGGCTGCTGCTGTACTATTAACTTGGCAACAAGTTATTAGATCAGTAGTAGTCAGCCAGCGCTAACGTCATCATAAATAAACAGATAGTGGGATTATCGTTAGGTTTTGCTTCGAATTTGAAAAAAAGTTGTTTGTACACAGTGCAGCGGTGAGCACTTATAGACAGACAGCGGTTAAAATGCCTAAAATGCCTGTATTTTGTGAATGCGGAATAATTGTTTTCCGCTTAATTGTGAAAAGTTTCTAGTCTCGAAATCGTAGCACAGAAAAGCAAATTGAATTGGTGTCCATAAATGCAGATAGCGCCATGCACTCTGCAAGGCTCTCGCCTCGTGCATACGACTGATTGTGAACACGCGTACAGAAGCTGCGTACAAAAAGTTACATTAAACAAATAGATAAATTCGATCGATATTTTGCCAAACAACGCTGATTACGCGCTCTGAAATCCGTCGATCGGTAACCACAATCATGCGATTATTAAACTGCCACTCCAGACAAGAATTAACAGGGTCGAACGATAGTAAATAACCGGTCGATGCTAGCAACTGTTGTGGAGCCCGTTTATCGCCCATCATGTGTTGTACGGCATTTCATTCACTCATTTGTAACCAGACCAGAGGGTCAGAAGCAGGGATGAGCGGATAACGAAATTTTGAACCCCGGATAACGGATAACGAATAATTTTGCCCAAAAACCACCGGACAACGGAAAAACGGATAACGAACAAACGACAAAAATAAAACTAGGCTTAAACTGCTCTAGTTTCATCAGCGGACTTCAAATGCAACTGCTGTCAAATTATAAGCCTTTTCCAACGACCTTAACCTTGGGGTTTTTTGAAATATAGTGCAGTCATTTTAACAAGGCCCTATGGGATTCTCACGGAACTTCAGTAAAAAGAAAGGCTTCTTCACTGCCATCCAAACCGATGCCCAAGTCGATTTGCGAACCACAAATCCTTCACCAGGTTCCGCGAACAAGACCACCAAGCTGTGAAACTAAAACTGTTTTGCAAGCTCTACTCTGCTGATGTTTCGCCATGATCACCTTAATAAAGTCTGGAAAAGTCAAGGAGAGGATGGGAATTTGCTGATCAAAGCACATTTCCATAGTACAATTTACAATTTTTCATATCTTTGCCGTTTAACACGAATGGGAAGAACGAAATAAAGGATGCGTAAAACAGCCCAACTAACAGTATGGAAACATTCATAAGTCGCCCTTGGAGGGAGAGAATGTGGGACTCATTCACCTCTAATTCACTCACATTTCCTTCATTGAACAGCAACTTGCCGGCATTTTGTCAGTTTCCACTGTTGGGTTGATTTACTGATCAATCATCAGGTTTTCTTTTTGAATTAGGGCTGTGGCCAAACAGAATGATCGTTGGATGAATGGCTGCTCCGACGCCTCTTGACGTTTCTATACTAGGCCGACTCAGCCGAATAAAGTCTGCATAACAATCTTGGTTTCGCAGCTTCACGCGGACCGATACTCTTGTTCGACAGTATCCCAAGAGCTAAGAAGAACGTGGAATGAGATGGATGAAATACCAGCTTTCTACAGGCTAGCCACTACAAGCCATTCTGCAGTCCAAATACAAATGCAGAGAGAGATGAAAACTAGAAAAGCGGAGGTAGAATGTCCCTAAAAGGCAATCTTAAGCAAAAATGAAGCTCCAACATGCGCAGCGGGGAAGCAGTTTAGTACAGTTCAATTGCACTATTTTGATGTTTAATAGAGACGACCAATTCCTTAACATTGTGGAGGTACCGCCAGTACCAGCGGCAGAAAATGCTTTCGGAAAATCGTTTCTATGAACATACCTCAACAAATTGTGGGAGCGTAGCTTTCTCCACTCATTCAGATTGAAACTCTGCCCATTGTGCTTGTATTCATTGCTGCTCAGCGGTATTTAATGCGTTACAACAGTCTATCATTAAAACTGAAATACCTTTGCCGTATGCTACCTACACACTGCAATCGTGGAAGAGGACGCTAAATTCGGCACTGAACAATTCACCTTGGGATGTGCCAGGCCCTCCACTTGTGACCGTCAGTAATATTGTCAAGGCAGCTTGAACGCATTCTTGGTCTGCATATGGCTTGTGGTGACAAGCTGATGAATAATTCAATCCTTAATAGGTTTCATAGATGCGTGGTATAAATGAACGAGCATGGAAGGATGGAAGTTAGACGTCTTTCCAACTACGTCACCTGTGCCTGAAGTCACCTCACCCTTCTAGATTTAAATGCCCTCTATTGTTGCTCGCGATCAATCCTATGATTGTGAAGCTTCTACATAGCTATCCAATACCACGTCCAAACCTGGGTATCAGCTAATTTGTTGTTCGTTGTCCGGCCCAAAATTGCCGGATAACGAACAACAAAGTGGATAGCCCAAAACCCCCGGAAACCGGATAACGGATAACGGATAATCCGCTCATCCCTGCTGGGAATCCCGAAAATTAACCTAACCGGCATCAATGCACTCTTTCCCTCGTCTTTGCCTGCCATCGCGAGCGTACAAGACCCTCAAACTCGTGATGCGCCATATTCCGTTGTGACTTCAAGGACCCCCTACTCCCTGGGTTTAACGACTTGGCAAAAAATAAACACATTTCTGTACTATTTGACGGTGGGGATTCTCCCTATGTGAATCGCTCCTCCTCGCAAAGGGTTTCCGGAAGACTTAGCTACGAACATGAGGGTATGTTCTCTACGACTCCAACGCACACCGTGCCATTTGGCGACCTAGAGGAGAAGAGCCGCCTGCGTAAGTAAAGTCGAACGTGCGCCTCAAGAATGTTCTTCTACGCCGCTTCCGAGACTCGAAGGGAATACTATACTACAAGTCGCTCCTGCAAGACTACGCGGTCGCCGCTGTCGTTCAGCTCCTGAAACTTGCAGAAGCTGTTCAGGAGGCAAGACGACCGTTAGTGCACCTTCTTCAGGATATCGCCAGACTGCACGCAGCTAAAGCGATCCACCAAAAAGGCGAGCGGCTGTGATGGGAGACCGTACCTCGTCCGCCGTATTCTCCTGACACAGCCGCTCAGATTCACACTACATAGTTCCGAACGCTAAAAGCTTTCTTGGTTAAGAAAAGTTTCACAAAGCTTGAAGACTCAAGTCGGGCCGTCGCCGAATTCTTCGACTCCCGGTCTTCCCAGTTCTGAGAAGGGGGATCACTGATCTACCCAGTGGATGTACAACTGTGGTGGCTAACGATGGTGATTATATCCTTGATTGGTTTGCTTTGTGGGCTGAATGGAGAAATAATGAAGACAACCCGAGATCGTTTATATCAGAGCACTTTCCGACCCCGGCGGATGTGCCCCTGCTCTGCACGGACTTCCACCCAGCGTGGGTTCTCCTCCCACCACTCTTCTTCCTTTACCAGCCCAAAACTGTTGTCACCACATCTGTTTGACCGATGAACCCAAATCTACGCCGCTATTAATACGCTTCGGCCTGGGGGCGTGGCCTTCCAGATGAATGACTCCTGATCAATAACTGCAGCTGTGACAGCATTTGCGGATTTTTGTAATAAACTGGGGAAGCATTTCGAACCAACAATAAATTTGTGCAACCTAGATGGACACGAAGCATCGTAGAATTTTGCTTACAGAGGCGAGAATCCTTCCTTGTTTAAAAAAATCCAAAAGCTCTATTCAGGCGTCCGAAAGGCAGTATAGTCGCTATAATCGCGAGAACAGTCGAGCAGCATGGATATAGATGGTGTCGTCGTTATAGTCCGCGAGAGTAAATGAACTCTATCGATATAATTATCGATAGTGTTCAATTATTCTCCTTAATTAATATTAATGCTAATATTTTAAAATAATTATTATTCAAGGTATCACAACAACCCGAGCTCGTGAAGGCAGTATCCCGAACAAGCGTTAGCTGCTGGACTCACCATTAATTTTCCCTGCCTTTGTGGCTGAGATGCAGTGGATAGGCCCACGTTTAAGCTCATGAAACCGGCAGCTGTTTGGTTGATGCATGTAGTGATTGGGCCGTGTTCTGGTTCAGCATATCACAATGCCCACCTAATTAATTGCAGAATTGCCGTCTACCAGCAGAAGAGAATTACTACTTTTTCCTGAGCTTCTGTTAACCACCTAACCAGTTCGATCAAAAAAGTGAGTGGCTAAGGTGTTCTACAAAAACCTAGCCCGTCCGTCTGCTTGTGCATCATCCTCCACAACTGCCTGTGGATCACATCTGGATCATCATCACGATTTTTGATAAGAGTAGAGCCACATGGTTACGATGGCCGATAAACGGCATCCACAAGAGTTGCTAACATCGTCCGGTTATTTACTATCGATCGATCCTATCGATACTTGTATGGGGTGGCAATCGCGCGATTGTGGTTGACGATCGACGAACTTCGGAGCACGTAAACAGCGTTGATTGGCAAAATATCGATCGAATTTATACTATTTGTTTAGATAAAGCCGCTCAATGTGGTATGGTGCATTTAAAGGCTGATGAGCTGGCTTCACAGGGAGTAAACACCTCTAAACCAGCGGAGAATATGAACTACTTTGAAACTCTTGTCACTCAGCCAGAAGCTTATGTATTTGTAAAACGTAATGACCTTGCGTAGTTGAGTGGGGCAAAGTGAAAAAGGACTTCGTTATTTGGTTGTATGCAACTTCTGTACGCGTATTCACAATCAGTCGTATACATGAGACGATAGCCTTGCGAAGTTCACGGCGCAATATGTGTCCATGAACACCAACTCAATTTGCTTTTCTGTGCTATGATTTCGGGACCTAGAAGTTTCCCACAATTAGGCAGAAACAATTTCGTGTGCATTCAAAAAGTACAAGCACTTTATGGTCAGCCCGTCTATAAGTGCCTTCCTTTGCATCGTGTCCGGATCACATTTTTTTCAAATTTGAAGCAAAATCTGATGATCAACCCACTATCTATTTATTTATGACGACCTTAGCGCTGGCTGACTACTACTGCCCTTTTAACTTGTTGCCAAGTTAATAGTACAGCAGTAGCCGACGAGGAAAACCCTGTCGGAGTTATATGCAGTCGGCGAAACCGGAATTTTTCGAAAAATTCGTCATTTCTTAAGGTCGGGAAAATTGGGGTTTTCTGGTGCGAATTGCTAAATATGTTGAATACGCGACTACATAATGACATAGACATTATGTAATTGCATATTCTATCTGGAAATGTAAGAACTAATTCTATTGCTGCTTTATTTTTCATTGAAATTTCGTGTGCTATTATCACAAGAGTTCAAATCCGCGCGCTACAAAACTTCTCAATTTTTTTGAAATTCTGCTATGGCCGCGTTCCAAATCTGAATTTCCCTGGAATAGAGCGTGCGTTATGAATATCAGAAAATAAAATTGAATTAAAAAATTGAATTCCGGCTCACGGACTTTGAATTCCCTCGGCGGTAGTGCGAAAACTTGAGTTGGCACAAAAATCATTGAATTGTAGCGCGTAAAATTTGAGTTTTCTTGAAGCCACTGCGAAATGTTTGAATTTCAGCGTGTTTTTCACATCTCAGCAACACATACCGTAAAAATGCCTACTATACAAACATTTCGAGATTTAGCAATTCCCAAAAAAATTCCCGTTTCACGGCCTACATAATACTAGGAAAGGCGGTCGTCATTGGCTCCAACCGCGTCTCTTACTTGTAATCAAGTAGTCGACCAAGTTGGCAGCCGGCAAGGGCGAAAAGTATTGAATATAAGGTCTTTCATTCATATTTAGTCAAGAACAACTACTACATAAGGTATCACAACAACCTGAGTGCGTGAGAGCTGCCTCCCGAACAAGCGCGTTAGCTGTTGGAGCCGCCATTTGTTCCCTTGCCTCTACTACTAAATGCAGTTGATAGGCCCAAATTGAAGATCAGAAAATCGGCAATTTTATGGTTGATGCACGTAGGGATTGTGTTCTAGTTGGGTATATTACAAGGCCCACCTAATTGATTGCGGAATTGCTGCCTACCAGCGAATTGAAGATCAGAAAATCGGCAATTTTATGGTTGATGCACGTAGGGATTGTGTTCTAGTTGGGTATATTACAAGGCCCACCTAATTGATTGCGGAATTGCTGCCTACCAGCGGCGGAGAATTGCTAGATTTCCTAAACTTCTGTTGAACCCCAGTTCGATTGGAAAATGAGCAGCTAGGGTGCTGCACAAGAGCCAGTCCGTCCGTCTATTCCATCGTTCCCCACGGCCGCTTATTGATCGCATCTTGATCATCCTTATCGACCTTCGGTAAGAGTAATCCATCAGAGTTGGGAACCGCATGATTATGATGGACGATAAACGGGCTCCACTACAGTTACTAGCATCGACCGGTTATTTACTGTCGATCGACCCTATCGATTCTTGTCTGAGGTGGCAGTTTAATAATCGCATGATTGTGGTTGCCGATCGACGAACTTCGGAGCACTTAAACGGCGTTGATTAGCAAAATATCGATCGAGTTTATCTATTTGTTTAATGTAACTTTTTGTACGCAACTTCTGTACGCGTGTTCACAATCAGTCGTATGCATAAGGCGAGAGCTTGCAGAGTGCATGGCGCAACCTTTATCCATGGACACCAGTTCATTTTGATTTTCTGTGCTACGATTTCAAGACTAGGAGCTTCTCACAATTAAGCGGAAAAGAATTATTTCGCATTCACAAAATACAGGCATTTTAACCGCTGCCTGTTTGTAAGTGCTCACCGTTGTATTGTGTACGGATCATGTTTTTTTCAAATTCGAAGCAAAACCTGACGATAATCCCACTATCTGTTTATGTGTGATGACCTTAGCGCTGACTGAGTATTATTGATCTGATAACTTCTTGCCAAGTTAGTAGTACAGTAGTAGCCGACGACGAAAACCCGGTCTGGGTTACATACAGAATGTGAAACCGGAACTTTTCGAGGAATTCGAGGTCTTTTAAGATTGGAAAATTCGGTTTTATTGGTGCAAATTGTCGAGTATGTCGTGTGAACTAAATTCGCAAGACTTGAGATTTCGAGTGCTATTATCGCAAAAGTTCAACATTTAAGCGCCACCTCTCAAAAAGTTTTAAATTCTGCAACAATGGCGTGCCATATCTGGATCCTCACGAGAATAGAGCGAAGGAATAAAATTTTAGCGCGAAAAATTCGGACTTCGGTGCGTGAAGTTCGAAATATCGGCGAAGAAAGCGGGAAAAATTTGAATTCTGGCGCGCAAACTGGTAGTGCGTAAAATTCGAATTTGAGATCTCCCGCACGAGCGCCAAAATTTTGAATTCTGGTGCCGAAACTTTGAATTCTAGCGCGCCAAATCCTAAGAAGGGATAGAAGGGCATTGAGGTCGCATCGAACGGGTGAGGGAGTGTGCGGTCGATACCCGGAATTGTGATTGGCTGGGGTACTTGCGCCTCCTTTTGCAGGCCCAATTGACGACTAGTGGGACATCGGTGCTCGGTATCGTTGGACTGCATATATGGCTACTGGAAAATGAAGGTTGATCTGAAGATGTACTAACGCTATTGCTGCTTTGCTTTGAATTCAAAATTGAATTACCACAATAATTGCTTCGAATTTTAGCACAAAAGTGGAATTCCACCGTCGTACGTTCGTCACTCAAAAATTGAGTTCTAGTGCGCGAAATTTGATCCATAGCGTGCGATCTTCGAAGTCTCGCGGAAGAAGCTGAAAATTTTTGAATTCTGGCCGCGAAATTTGAATTCTCGCAAAACCTTCATGACCAACTCTGAGGGCTATATGATAGAAAAGTTGAAACCGGTACTAGTCGCTAATGTGGCCTGAGTAGAGGAAGGGTTTGGAAGGAACATCAGAAAAACGAAGTCGCATCGGACGGGCGCGCAGAAAAGGTGTGCGACACTAGGTCAAGTAGATTTTACCTGCACTTGATTGTTGTCATGGTATCGATCGATATCGATGGAAAAGTTCGAACTTTGGCGCTGGACTCCTGCCACGCTAGCGTGCTAATGTGACCTCTTGTGAAGCTAGCGCGATATTTTTGAAGTCTGACCCCCGAAATATGAATATTTCTAACGGGCGATTGCCGAACTCTGGCAATATTGACACAAAAAAACTTTACTCGTGGTGCTTAAAATTCGAATTCTCCTGTAGCTCTGCTGAGATCTGGCAGTGTTGGCTTGTACGTTTGTGTTCTCGTGCAGCTGCTGCGAAAAGTTGGATTTTTCCATTCAATTCATTCATTTTGCGCGCCAAAACTCAAATTTTCGCACAGTCCGGGAGATTTCGAATTCGAATTTTGCGCGCCAAAACTCAAACTTTCGCACTAGTCCAGGAGATTTCGATTTCGAATTTTGCGCGCCAAAACTCAAACTTTCGCACTAGTGCGGGAGATTTCGAATTCGAATTTTGCGCGCAAAAATTCAAATTTTCGCGCTAGTGCGGGAGATTTCGAATTCGAATTTTGCGCGCCAAAACTCAAACTTTCGCGCTAGTGCGGGAGATTTCGAACTCGAATTTTGCGCGCCAAAACTCAAATTTTCGCGCTAGTGCGGGAGATTTCGAATTCAAATTTTGCGCGCCAAAATTCGGATTTTCGCGCTAGTGAGGGAGCTTTCGAATTCGAATTTTGCGCGCCAAAACTCAAACTTTCGCGCTAGTGCGGGAGATTTCGAATTCGAATTTTGCGCGCAAAAACTCAAATTTTCGCACTAGTCCAGGAGATTTCGAATTTGAATTTTGCGCGCCAAAATTCAAATTTTCGCGCTAGTGCGGGAGATTTCGAATTCGAATTTTACGCGCCAAAATTCAAATTTTTGCGCTAGTGCGGGAGGTTTCGAATTCGAATTTTGCGCGCCAAAATTCAGATTTTTGCGCTAGTGCGGGAGATTTCGAATTCGAATTTTACGCGCCAAAATTCAAATTTTTGCGCTAGTGCGGGAGGTTTCGAATTCGAATTTTGCGCGCCAAAATTCAGATTTTTGCGCTAGTGAGGGAGATTTCGAATTCGAATTTTGCGCGCCAAAACTCAAATTTTCGCGCTAGTGCGGGAGATTTCGAATTCGAATTTTGCGCGCCAAAATTCAGATTTTTGCGCTAGTGAGGGAGATTTCGAATTCGAATTTTGCGCGCCAAAACTTAAATTCTCGCGCTAGTGCGGGAGATTTCGAATTCAAATTCTGCGCGCCAAAATTCGGATTTTCGCGCTAGTGCGGGAGATTTCGAATTCGAATTTTGCGCGCAAAAATTCAAATTTTCGCGCTAGTGCGGGAGATTTCGAATTCGAATTTTGCGCGCCAAAACTCAAATTTTCGCACAGTCCGGGAGATTTCGAATTCGAATTTTGCGCGCCAAAACTCAAATTTTCGCGCTAGTGCGGGAGATTTCGAATTCAAATTTTGCGCGCCAAAATTCGGATTTTCGCGCTAGTGAGGGAGCTTTCGAATTCGAATTTTGCGCGCCAAAACTCAAATTTTCGCGCTAGTGCGGGAGATTTCGAATTCGAATTTTGCGCGCCGAAACTCAAACTTTCGCGCTAGTGCGGGAGATTTCGAATTCGAATTTTGCGCGCAAAAACTCAAATTTTCGCGCTAGTGCGGGAGATTTCGAATTCAAATTTTGCGCGCCAAAATTCGGATTTTCGCGCTAGTGCGGGAGATTTCGAATTCGAATTTTGCGCGCAAAAATTCAAATTTTCGCGCTAGTGCGGGAGATTTCGAATTCGAATTTTGCGCGCCAAAACTCAAATTTTCGCACAGTCCGGGAGATTTCGAATTCGAATTTTGCGCGCCAAAACTCAAATTTTCGCGCTAGTGCGGGAGATTTCGAATTCAAATTTTGCGCGCCAAAATTCGGATTTTCGCGCTAGTGAGGGAGCTTTCGAATTCGAATTTTGCGCGCCAAAACTCAAACTTTCGCGCTAGTGCGGGAGATTTCGAATTCGAATTTTGCGCGCAAAAACTCAAATTTTCGCACTAGTCCAGGAGATTTCGAATTTGAATTTTGCGCGCCAAAATTCAAATTTTCGCGCTAGTGCGGGAGATTTCGAATTCGAATTTTACGCGCCAAAATTCAAATTTTTGCGCTAGTGCGGGAGGTTTCGAATTCGAATTTTGCGCGCCAAAATTCAGATTTTTGCGCTAGTGAGGGAGATTTCGAATTCGAATTTTGCGCGCCAAAACTCAAACTTTCGCGCTAGTCCAGGAGATTTCGAATTTGAATTTTGCGCGCCAAAACTCAAATTTTCGCGCTAGTGCGGGAGATTTCGAATTCAAATTTTGCGCGCCAAAATTCAAATTTTTGCGCTAGTGCGGGAGGTTTCGAATTCGAATTTTGCGCGCCAAAATTCAAATTTTCGCGCTAGTGCGGGAGATTTCGAATTTGAATTTTGCGCGCCAAAACTCAAATTTTCGCACAGTCCGGGAGATTTCGTATTCTTGGTTTTCGCGGCAAAATTCAAAATTTTCCCGCTGTCTTCACCAAGATTTCGAATTTCAGGCGCCGAAGTTTGAATTTTTCGCTCCAGATTTGGTGGGGTTTGCTCGTAAAGACGCGTGTGGAAGGCGATCCAACACGCCAGAAAAGTCTCCAGTTTGGAAGTTGGTGTCCAAACGGATTTAGCCAACGGCTTCCACAACAGGTGTTAACATCGGGCGGTTATTTACTATCGATCGATCCTATCGATTCTTGTATGGGATGGTAATCGCGCGATTGTGGTTGCCGATCGACGGACTTCAGAGCACGTAAACAGCGTTGATTGGCAAAATATCGATCGAATTTATACTATTTGTTTAGATAAAGCTGCTTAATGTAGTATGGAGCATTTAACGGCTGATGAGCTGGCTTCACAGGGAGTAAACACCTCTAAACCAGTGGAGAATATGAACTACTTTGAAACTCTTGTCACCCAGCCAGACAGCCAGAAGGTCTCCAACTCATGTATTTGTAAAACGTTATGACCTTGCGTAGTTGAGTAGGGCAAAGTGGAAAAGGACTTCTTTATTTGGTTGTATGCAACTTCTGTACGCGTATTCGCAATCAGTCGTATACATGAGACGATAGCCTTGCGAAGTTCATGGCGCAATATGTGTCCATGAACACCAACTCAATTTGCTTTTCTGTGCTATGATTTCGGGACTTAGAAGTTTTCCACAATTAGGCAGAAACAATTTCGTGTGCATTCATAAAGTACAAGCACTTTATGGTCAGCCCGTCTATAGGTGCCTTCCTTTGCATTGTGTACGGACCACTTTTTTCAAATTTAAAGCCAAATCTGATGATCAACCCACTATCTATTTATTTATGACGATCTTAGCGCTGGCTGACTACTACTGCCCTTTTAACTTATTGCCAAGTTAATAGTACAGCAGTAGCCGACGAGGAAAACCCGGTCTGAGTTAAATGCAGTCGGCGAAACCGGAATTTTTCGAAAAATTCGCCATTTCTTAAGGTCGGGAAAATTGGGGTTTTCTGGTGCGAATTGCTAAATATGTTGAATACGCGACTACATAATAACATAGACATTATGTAATTGCATATTCTACCTGCAAATGCAAAAACTAATTCTATTGCTGCTTTATTTTTCATTGAAATTTCGTGTGCTATTATCACAAGAGTTCAAATCCGCGCGCTACAAAACTTCTCAATTTTTTTTTGAATTTCTGCTATGGCCGCGTTCCAAATCTGAATTTCCCTGGAATAGAGCGAGCGTTATGAATATCAGCACAAAAACTGAATCCCGGCGCACGGACTTTGAATTCCTACGGCAGTAGCGCGAAAATTTGAGTTGACACACGCAATGTTGGCACAAAAATCATTAAATTCTAGCGCGTAAAATTTGAATTTTCCCGAAGCCACTGCTAAGAGTTTGAATTTCAGCGCGATATTCAAATTCCTGCAACGTTAGAGCGAGATTGATACTTCGATGAGTTTCGTCAAGGTGTGTTTGTAGGCGACCGTGGTCATACATCCAGAAGACAGGTTTCTTAGTGGTTTTCAAGCGTCTATTGAAATGTGGGGGTTATAACTGTAACCTATTTTTGAACTTGTAACAAGCAGGAGGTGGATGTGCCGCAGGAAAGCAGTTTTGCGGCTCAATGTAGGTGGAGTTTTGCATGTTGCCGAAGTGTAAGGCAATAACAATGTGCGTATGAGTGTGCGCTTTTGGGAATGTTCATTTTATCGTATTCCTGACATTTTACGAAGCCTTGCCATCCGATTTTCTTATTTTCTAGATTTCTCGAATTTCTCATGTAATTCCCGTTTCACCGTTCGTATATAGCTGGGGCGAACTTCTGCCGACGGCTCAGACTGTTGTACTTACTTGGCAACAAGTACGTAGAACAGAATGAGCCTGCATGCGCTGAAATCATCGTAAATTGTGCCGTCGAGGGTTCAGTCTCGATCTCGACAGAAAACACCATGCTTAGGGGGGGGGGGGGGGGAGGAGCGGATGGTGATCATGCGAGAGCTGGGATGGGAAATGCTCGAGCTGGGATGGGAAATGCTGGAGCTGGGCAGGAGGAAACGGGCGACTTGGGAAGCTTTCAAGAGCGTCGTAGAAGTTGTGAAGGAGACGGAGAGCGTCCGGCTTCCTGCGCATCTATCTGACACCACCGTTCTTCTGGCGGCAGCCTACACCGTGAGCGTTGCCCCGAAAGCCTCGAAATCTAGGGCCAACCTTGTGGGGTGATCCTCTGGTCTTCTAAGGACGTGTCCATACCACCTCAGGCGCTGCTCCCTCATCTTCAGCTGGATCGGGGCTGTCTTCATCACTGCCCTAACATCCTCGTTTCGCACCCGGTCCCGACGGGTCCATCCACATGCCCACCTCAGCATCTTCACCTCCGCCGCGTACAGTTGCCGCTCCTGCTCTTTACTCAGGGCCCAACCCTCACTGCCGTAGAGGAGGGCAGGCCGCACAACTGTTCTATAGAGCTAGCCTTTGAGGTCATGAAATTCAGGAGATTCTTCGCAGTTTCTCCGTGGAGATCGAAATACTGACGCGTTCATACCACTACAAGAGCAAATGGTGGTACCTGCAGTCCCAATGAGCTTCAATAATTTCAGAAATCCCTTTTTTTCAACAGTTTCCTCAATTTCGGAAACACATGCTTCAATATCCAGTTCACAATTGGCGATTCACCGAAAGACCTTGAACCTAAGCCGCATTTGCACAGGCGGGACAGCGGTTGATTCATCAAAAGCTTTCCAGCGCAGCATGATGTCTCGAAGATGTGGGAGTTCGAATCAGTTTCTTTAAGCCTCAATTGGCTGGTATCGAGGTAGTAAGCCGTCACAACGATGTCTTGTTGCGATCAAAACTTCTAGCGCCAGGCGGACTCGAACCCGGACCTCCCTCTGACCGGGCGGGAATGCTCTACTCCTTTACACCACCGGCGCCGTTTGATCGAACGCAACATACACACCTCGTGGGACCGACCAGCACCAACCCGTATCCGGGATGAGCCGGCCGCTGATATCAGCATGGAACCAGTTATGCTGATGGTCTTGATAGAAACAATTCGAATCAGCTTCTTTAAGCCTCAATTGCTGATGTTCTTCTGGTGTACCGCATTTTTAAAACTTTCAACTAATCTCACCAGAAGACCCAGTTTCTCCTCCATTCGTATCCATAAATGCGGATTGGGCCACGCACTTCGCAAGGCTATCGTCTCATGTATACGACTGAATGTGAATATCCATACAGAAGTTGCATACAAAAGGTTACACACAATTAAATAACGAGGTCTTTTCCATTTTGCCCTGCTCAACTACGCAAGGTTATAACGTTTTAAAAGTAACTTGCAAACCTTCTACTGGGTCCAAGGCCAAGGGATTCGTAGTAGTCTTTATCCTCCCCATAGTGTAGGTGTCGATTCATTCCTGTGAAGCCTGCTCATCAGCCGTTTTATGCACCATAAAACATTAAGCGGCTTTATTAAACAAATTGATATGTTCGACCGATCTTTTGCCAATCACGCTGTTTACGTCCCGTCCATGAGAGCGTCGAACCCGGACCTCTCGCTCCTTTCAGCTAATCGTCGCTATCACCCCATCAGCTTTGCTAATGTAGTTCAGGGCTCTGATTCATCAAGCAGTGGGCATAGGTAGAGATACCGTAAGGGAATCGTACCCACTACCAGCAGTGGGTAGTGGGTATGATTCGTATTCATGAAAGGAATCAAGGGTAAGGTACATCAAGGCCTCTCGCGAGAACAGCTGATCTCAATGGAGCGCAATTTTGACAATGAGGCGCCAATAAGTCGCGGGTGTACTGTTGTACCCACGACGATCGGCGTGTTTTCTCTACCCAATTATATACCCACGACTTGACGGGTAAAGTTTATCATGAATCGCGGATATGTCCACACCGTTGGTATCAGGGATGAGCGGATAACGAAGTTTTGAAACCCGAATAACGGATAACGGATAACTTTGTCCAAAAATGGCCGGATAACGGAAAAACGGATAACGAACAAACAATAAAAAATAAAACCATTTTAGATTGTACTAATTTCAGCAGCAGATTAGGAGTTGAACCACTGTGAATTTATAGGCCGTTCCTAGACATTTTAATAGTGTTTTAAATGTCATGTGGTAGCCCCATTAACGACGCTCTATGTGACTTTCTGCCCACCAGTAGGAACATAAACGAACAGCAACATACCCGCCCTTCACCTGTCTCCAGAGCGTCGGTTGGATTATTTTTCAGCCGCCTAGATCTTTTTTCAATTGAAGCCGCTGAAAAATATAATGGTCCTTGGAAGGGCAATTCCTCCAATGTCTCTTAACTTTTCCATGCTACGAGGAAGGCGAGAGACGTCCAGCCGAATAAAATCCATGTAATAATCTTGTATACTTGATTCTGGGTAGTGTATAGCGCAGTCGAAGAAGCTGACTGTTGCGTGCACCCGAGTCCCTGCCTCTTGGTTTGATTTCCCGCCCAGGCCAACTAAGCCTTCCATCCCTCGAAGATTGGTACCGGACTTGTCTGAGAAGGATAAAGCGTTGATCTGTTCAGCAGCTGGCCATGACAAATCATCGTATGACCAAATACGCATTCGAATCGCCTCCACGACATCCTTTAGTAGTAGAATGCGTTTCGTATCCCAAAAAAGATTGAGTAACGCCGTCCTTTATCATCACCCTCAATAATCTTGATTTAACACCATAGTAAGAACCGTTATTTTTGTTGCTGCTCGATAGCATCTGAATATCCAAGATAGTTGAACTCGGAGTTATCTTGGATGGATAAACACTAACTTTCTATGGGCTTGTTTAGCAGTATATTCCAAGCAATTGTCTAGCACAAGCACACACTCAAACAGCTATGACATCCAGAAGTACAGGAGAACAATATTCGACGCATTCCTAAAGGGAGTGGTTTCCTGTGTAATAGATAAGTTTCACTGGGAAACTCACATAAGGATAAGGATAGAGGACGGCGTTACTCAAACCCTTTTTGGGATGCGCCAGCGCATTCTACTTCTACGGGATGTCGTGGAGGCGATATGAATGCGTATTTGGCCATACAATGACTTGCGGTGGTCAGCCAATGACCATGTCAGCGCTTTATCCTTCAGAGACAAGTCTGGTACCAATTCACCGACCCCGGAGGGATGGAGGGCTTGGTTGGCCTGAGTGGGAAATCCGAACCAGAAACCTGGTATCGGGTGCAGGCGACAGTCGGCGCCTCCTCCGACTGCGCTACACGCGCCCGTGGAAACTCACATACTAGAACGAATCCGCATGTCTTGCAGTACTCGTAATGAGAAGTTTATTTAGTGTAGTTGGTTGCACCGCTAAGATTTTTAATGAAGAAGTCGCTCTAGGTGTCTGGATTAACCCATTTCCCTGTTGCACGCATTCATTGCTGTACTGCGGTATTTGTTCGATGGTTCACAACATCATGTGGCTAAAAGAACCTTCACCGCATGCAATCAAATTGCACGCACTGTAATCGTTTAACCAAAATGATACTACCCAAAGACCGGCGGTAAAAATTATTCCTAGGTTGCGCCAAGCACTCCACTTCTAACGATCGCTAATAGCAGTTTGTATGCATTCTTGGTCGGCACATGACTTGAAATGAATGAAGAACCCCATGCCTAGAAAGTCACATAGATGTATGATACAGGTTTAGCATCTCTCGAATGATATCTTAGGTATCTTTAAAACTATGTAACCAGTTCCCAAGAGGAAACGGGAAAACCCCTACTAACCTTTCTGGATGCGAACGACCTTCGTTGTTTCTAACAACAGCTCTTGCGATCGTAATCGATCGTCTACGTAGTCCACCACCACGTGCAAACCTAGAATTCAACCAATTCATTGTTCGTTATCCGGCCCAAAAACAACCAAGTAACGAACAACAAAACGGATAGGCAAATCCCCCGAAACCGGAGCGCCAAAATTCAAAATTTTCGCGCTAGTGCGGGAGGTTTCGAATTCGAATTTTGCGCGCCAAAATTAAATTTTCGCGCTAGTGCGGGAAATTTCGAATTCGAATTTTGCGCGCCAAAACTCAAATTTTCGCGCTAGTGCGGGAGATTTCGAATTCGAATTTTGCGCGCCAAAACTCAAACTTTCGCGCTAGTGCGGGAGATTTCGAATTCGAATTTTGCGCGCAAAAACTCAAATTTTCGCGCTAGTGCGGGAGATTTCGAATTCAAATTTTGCGCGCCAAAATTCGGATTTTCGCGCTAGTGCGGGAGATTTCGAATTCAAATTTTGCGCGCAAAAACTCAAATTTTCGCACTAGTCCAGGAGATTTCGAATTTGAATTTTGCGCGCCAAAACTCAAATTTTCGCGCTAGTGCGGGAGATTTCGAATTCAAATTTTGCGCGCCAAAATTCGGATTTTCGCGCTAGTGAGGGAGCTTTCGAATTCGAATTTTGCGCGCCAAAACTCAAACTTTCGCGCTAGTGCGGGAGATTTCGAATTCGAATTTTGCGCGCAAAAACTCAAATTTTCGCACTAGTCCAGGAGATTTCGAATTTGAATTTTGCGCGCCAAAATTCAAATTTTCGCGCTAGTGCGGGAGATTTCGAATTCGAATTTTACGCGCCAAAATTCAAATTTTTGCGCTAGTGCGGGAGGTTTCGAATTCGAATTTTGCGCGCCAAAATTCAGATTTTTGCGCTAGTGAGGGAGATTTCGAATTCGAATTTTGCGCGCCAAAACTCAAACTTTCGCGCTAGTCCAGGAGATTTCGAATTTGAATTTTGCGCGCCAAAATTCAAATTTTCGCGCTAGTGCGGGAGATTTCGAATTTGAATTTTGCGCGCCAAAACTCAAATTTTCGCACAGTCCGGGAGATTTCGTATTCTTGGTTTTCGCGGCAAAATTCAAAATTTTCCCGCTGTCTTCACCAAGATTTCGAATTTCAGGCGCCGAAGTTTGAATTTTTCGCTCCAGATTTGGTGGGGTTTGCTCGTAAAGACGTGTGTGGAAGGCGATCCAACACGCCAGAAAAGTCTCCAGTTTGGAAGTTGGTGTCCAAACGGATTTAGCCAACGGCTTCCACAAGAGGTGTTAACATCGGGCGGTTATTTACTATCGATCGATCCTATCGATTCTTGTATGGGATGGTAATCGCGCGATTGTGGTTGCCGATCGACGGACTTCAGAGCACGTAAACAGCGTTGATTGGCAAAATATCGATCGAATTTATACTATTTGTTTAGATAAAGCTGCTTAATGTAGTATGGAGCATTTAACGGCTGATGAGCTGGCTTCACAGGGAGTAAACACCTCTAAACCAGTGGAGAATATGAACTACTTTGAAACTCTTGTCACCCAGCCAGACAGCCAGAAGGTCTCCAACTTATGTATTTGTGAAACGTTATGACCTTGCGTAGTTGAGTAGGGCAAAGTGGAAAAGGACTTCTTTATTTGGTTGTATGCAACTTCTGTACGCGTATTCGCAATCAGTCGTATACATGAGACGATAGCCTTGCGAAGTTCATGGCGCAATATGTGTCCATGAACACCAACTCAATTTGCTTTTCTGTGCTATGATTTCGGGACTTAGAAGTTTTCCACAATTAGGCAGAAACAATTTCGTGTGCATTCATAAAGTACAAGCACTTTATGGTCAGCCCGTCTATAGGTGCCTTCCTTTGCATTGTGTACGGACCACTTTTTTCAAATTTAAAGCCAAATCTGATGATCAACCCACTATCTATTTATTTATGACGATCTTAGCGCTGGCTGACTACTACTGCCCTTTTAACTTATTGCCAAGTTAATAGTACAGCAGTAGCCGACGAGGAAAACCCGGTCTGAGTTAAATGCAGTCGGCGAAACCGGAATTTTTCGAAAAATTCGCCATTTCTTAAGGTCGGGAAAATTGGGGTTTTCTGGTGCGAATTGCTAAATATGTTGAATACGCGACTACATAATAACATAGACATTATGTAATTGCATATTCTACCTGCAAATGCAAAAACTAATTCTATTGCTGCTTTATTTTTCATTGAAATTTCGTGTGCTATTATCACAAGAGTTCAAATCCGCGCGCTACAAAACTTCTCAATTTTTTTTTGAATTTCTGCTATGGCCGCGTTCCAAATCTGAATTTCCCTGGAATAGAGCGAGCGTTATGAATATCAGCACAAAAACTGAATCCCGGCGCACGGACTTTGAAATCCTACGGCAGTAGCGCGAAAATTTGAGTTGACACACGCAATGTTGGCACAAAAATCATTAAATTCTAGCGCGTAAAATTTGAATTTTCCCGAAGCCACTGCTAAGAGTTTGAATTTCAGCGCGATATTCAAATTCCTGCAACGTTAGAGCGAGATTGATACTTCGATGAGTTTCGTCAAGTGTGTTTGTAGGCGACCGTGGTCATACATCCAGAAGACAGGTTTCTTAGTGGTTTTCAAGCGTCTATTGAAATGTGGGGGTTATAACTGTAACCTATTTTTGAACTTGTAACAAGCAGGAGGTGGATGTGCCGCAGGAAAGCAGTTTTGCGGCTCAATGTAGGTGGAGTTTTGCATGTTGCCGAAGTGTAAGGCAATAACAATGTGCGTATGAGTGTGCGCTTTTGGGAATGTTCATTTTATCGTATTCCTGACATTTTACGAAGCCTTGCCATCCGATTTTCTTATTTTTTTCGATTTCTCGAATTCCTCAACTAATTCCCGTTTCACCGTTCGTATATAGCTGGGGCGAACTTCTGCCGACGGCTCAGACTGTTGTACTTACTTGGCAACAAGTACGTAGAACAGAATGAGCCTGCATGCGCTGAAATCATCGTAAATTGTGCCGTCGAGGGTTCAGTCTCGATCTCGACAGAAAACACCATGCTTAGGGGGGGGGGGGGAGGAGCGGATGGTGATCATGCGAGAGCTGGGATGGGAAATGCTCGAGCTGGGATGGGAAATGCTGGAGCTGGGCAGGAGGAAACGGGCGACTTGGGAAGCTTTCAAGAGCGTCGTAGAAGTTGTGAAGGAGACGGAGAGCGTCCGGCTTCCTGCGCATCTATCTGACACCACCGTTCTTCTGGCGGCAGCCTACACCGTGAGCGTTGCCCCGAAAGCCTCGAAATCTAGGGCCAACCTTGTGGGGTGATCCTCTGGTCTTCTAAGGACGTGTCCATACCACCTCAGGCGCTGCTCCCTCATCTTCAGCTGGATCGGGGCTGTCTTCATCACTGCCCTAACATCCTCGTTTCGCACCCGGTCCCGACGGGTCCATCCACATGCCCACCTCAGCATCCTCACCTCCGCCGCGTACAGTTGCCGCTCCTGCTCTTTACTCAGGGCCCAACCCTCACTGCCGTAGAGGAGGGCAGGCCTCACAACTGTTCTATAGAGCTAGCCTTTGAGGTCATGAAATTCAGGAGATTCTTCGCAGTTTCTCCGTGGAGATCGAAATACTGACGCGTTCATACCACTACAAGAGCAAATGGTGGTACCTGCAGTCCCAATGAGCTTCAATAATTTCAGAAATCCCTTTTTTCAACAGTTTCCTCAATTTCGGAAACACATGCTTCAATATCCAGTTCACAATTGGCGATTCACCGAAAGACCTTGAACCTAAGCCGCATTTGCACAGGCGGGACAGCGGTTGATTCATCAAAAGCTTTCCAGCGCAGCATGATGTCTCGAAGATGTGGGAGTTCGAATCAGTTTCTTTAAGCCTCAATTGGCTGGTATCGAGGTAGTAAGTCGTCACAACGATGTCTTGTTGCGATCAAAACTTCTAGCGCCAGGCGGACTCGAACCCGGACCTCCCTCTGACCGGGCGGGAATGCTCTACTCCTTTACACCACCGGCGCCGTTTGATCGAACGCAACATACACACCTCGTGGGACCGACCAGCACCAACCCGTATCCGGGATGAGCCGGCCGCTGATATCAGCATGGAACCAGTTATGCTGATGGTCTTGATAGAAACAATTCGAATCAGCTTCTTTAAGCCTCAATTGCTGATGTTCTTCTGGTGTACCGCATTTTTAAAACTTTCAACTAATCTCACCAGAAGACCCAGTTTCTCCTCCATTCCTATCCATAAATGCGGATTGCGCCATGCACTTCGCAAGGCTATCGTCTCATGTATACGACTGAATGTGAATATCCATACAGAAGTTGCATACAAAAGGTTACACACAATTAAATAACGAGGTCTTTTCCATTTTGCCCTGCTCAACTACGCAAGGTTATAACGTTTTAAAAGTAACTTGCAAACCTTCTACTGGGTCCAAGGCCAAGGGATTCGTAGTAGTCTTTATCCTCCCCATAGTGTAGGTGTCGATTCATTCCTGTGAAGCCTGCTCATCAGCCGTTTTATGCACCATAAAACATTAAGCGGCTTTATTAAACAAATTGATATGTTCGACCGATCTTTTGCCAATCACGCTGTTTACGTCCCGTCCATGAGAGCGTCGAACCCGGACCTCTCGCTCCTTTCAGCTAATCGTCGCTATCACCCCATCAGCTTTGCTAATGTAGTTCAGGGCTCTGATTCATCAAGCAGTGGGCATAGGTAGAGATACCGTAAGGGAATCGTACCCACTACCAGCAGTGGGTAGTGGGTATGATTCGTATTCATGAAAGGAATCAAGGGTAAGGTACATCAAGGCCTCTCGCGAGAACAGCTGATCTCAATGGAGCGCAATTTTGACAATGAGGCGCCAATAAGTCGCGGGTGTACTGTTGTACCCACGACGATCGGCGTGTTTTCTCTACCCAATTATATACCCACGACTTGACGGGTAAAGTTTATCATGAATCGCGGATATGTCCACACCGTTGGTATCAGGGATGAGCGGATAACGAAGTTTTGAAACCCGAATAACGGATAACGGATAACTTTGTCCAAAAATGGCCGGATAACGGAAAAACGGATAACGAACAAACAATAAAAAATAAAACCATTTTAGATTGTACTAATTTCAGCAGCAGATTAGGAGTTGAACCACTGTGAATTTATAGGCCGTTCCTAGACATTTTAATAGTGTTTTAAATGTCATGTGGTAGCCCCATTAACGACGCTCTATGTGACTTTCTGCCCATCAGTAGGAACATAAACGAATAGCAACATACCCGCCCTTCACCTGTCTCCAGAGCGTCGGTTGGATTGTCTTATTTTTCAGCCGCCTAGATCTTTTTTCAATTGAAGCCGCTGAAAAATATAATGGTCCTTGGAAGGGCAATTCCTCCAATGTCTCTTAACTTTTCCATGCTACGAGGAAGGCGAGAGACGTCCAGCCGAATAAAATCCATGTAATAATCTTGTATACTTGATTCTGGGTAGTGTATAGCGCAGTCGAAGAAGCTGACTGTTGCGTGCACCCGAGTCCCTGCCTCTTGGTTTGATTTCCCGCCCAGGCCAACTAAGCCTTCCATCCCTCGAAGATTGGTACCGGACTTGTCTGAGAAGGATAAAGCGTTGATCTGTTCAGCAGCTGGCCATGACAAATCATCGTATGACCAAATACGCATTCGAATCGCCTCCACGACATCCTTTAGTAGTAGATGCGTTTCGTATCCCAAAAAAGATTGAGTAACGCCGTCCTTTATCATCACCCTCAATAATCTTGATTTAACACCATAGTAAGAACCGTTATTTTTGTTGCTGCTCGATAGCATCTGAATATCCAAGATAGTTGAACTCGGAGTTATCTTGGATGGATAAACACTAACTTTCTATGGGCTTGTTTAGCAGTATATTCCAAGCAATTGTCTAGCACAAGCACACACTCAAACAGCTATGACATCCAGAAGTACAGGAGAACAATATTCGACGCATTCCTAAAGGGAGTGGTTTCCTGTGTAATAGATAAGTTTCACTGGGAAACTCACATAAGGATAAGGATAGAGGACGGCGTTACTCAAACCCTTTTTGGGATGCGCCAGCGCATTCTACTTCTACGGGATGTCGTGGAGGCGATATGAATGCGTATTTGGCCATACAATGACTTGCGGTGGTCAGCCAATGACCATGTCAGCGCTTTATCCTTCAGAGACAAGTCTGGTACCAATTCACCGACCCCGGAGGGATGGAGGGCTTGGTTGGCCTGAGTGGGAAATCCGAACCAGAAACCTGGTATCGGGTGCAGGCGACAGTCGGCGCCTCCTCCGACTGCGCTACACGCGCCCGTGGAAACTCACATACTAGAACGAATCCGCATGTCTTGCAGTACTCGTAATGAGAAGTTTATTTAGTGTAGTTGGTTGCACCGCTAAGATTTTTAATGAAGAAGTCGCTCTATGTGTCTGGATTAACCCATTTCCCTATTGCACGCATTCATTGCTGTACTGCGGTATTTGTTCGATGGTTCACAACATCATGTGGCTAAAAGAACCTTCACCGCATGCAATCAAATTGCACGCACTGTAATCGTTTAACCAAAATGATACTACCCAAAGACCGGCGGTAAAAATTATTCCTAGGTTGCGCCAAGCACTCCACTTCTAACGATCGCTAATAGCAGTTTGTATGCATTCTTGGTCGGCACATGACTTGAAATGAATGAAGAACCCCATGCCTAGAAAGTCACATAGATGTATGATACAGGTTTAGCATCTCTCGAATGATATCTTAGGTATCTTTAAAACTATGTAACCAGTTCCCAAGAGGAAACGGGAAAACCCCTACTAACCTTTCTGGATGCGAACGACCTTCGTTGTTTCTAACAATAGCTCTTGCGATCGTAATCGATCGTCTACGTAGTCCACCACCACGTGCAAACCTAGAATTCAACCAATTCATTGTTCGTTATCCGGCCCAAAAACCACCAAGTAACGAACAACAAAACGGATAGGCAAATCCCCCGAAACCGGAGCGCCAAAATTCAAAATTTTCGCGCTAGTGCGGGAGGTTTCGAATTCGAATTTTGCGCGCCAAAATTAAATTTTCGCGCTAGTGCGGGAGATTTCGAATTCGAATTTTGCGCGCCAAAATTCAAAATTTTCGCGCTAGTGCGGGAGATTTCGAATTCGAATTTTGCGCGCCAAATTCAAAATTTTCGCGCTAGTGCGGAAGGTTTCGAATTCGAATTTTGCGCGCCGAAATTCAAATTTTCCCGCTATCTTCGCCAAGATTTCGAATTTCAGGCGCTAAAGTTTGAATTTTTCGCTCCAGATTTTAATCATTTGCCCTATTCTCGTAAGGATCCAGATTTGGCAGGTCACTGTTGCAGAATTTAAAACTTTTTGGGAGGTTAACGCGCAAAATTTCCGGCGCGCAGAATTTGAACTTTTGCGATAATAGCACACGAGATCTGAACTCTTGCAAAGATAGCTCACACATTTTGGATGAAAAGTAAAGCAGCAATAGAGCTAGTAAATTTCCAGATACGCCTATGTCAGTATGTAATCGCACTTTCAACATATTCAGCAAACTGCACCAGGGAAACCTAATTTTTCCAATCTTAAAAGGTCTCGAATTCCTCGAAAAATTCCGGTTTCACCGTCTGTGTATAATTCAGACCGGGTTTCCGCCGTCGGCTACTACTGTGGTATTCACTTGTCAACAAGTAAATATGGCAGTAGTAGTCAGCCAGCGCTAAGGTCATCATAAATAACTAGATAGTGAGTTCATCGTCAGGTGTCCCTTTGAAATTGAAGAAGTGGTCCAAACACACTGCAAACATCAAGAAAGGAGGTATATACTGTGCACTGGGCGGATGATTGGGCAGGAAATAACTACATCAAAATACTCCCTCTATCCAGTTGGTTCGGTAAATAATGAAAAATGAATGAAGCATTTCAGATTTGGCAGCGATGTCTGCATGCAGATTGGATTCGCGAAGGCAACTGGAAGAGCAGCAGACTTTACGAAACTCATATGACATGCGGCAATGGCTAGAACTGTGTTCAAGCCAAATCTTCCTGAAATTGGGGAATTGAGGCCGTAGCATACTCTTCCCAGAGAAATTTTCCGAGAATTTATGAAAAGCCGCTACACTTCATTACGAACCTCCACCAATGAAGGGAGTTTTTCAAGAATTGCAGAGATGACGACGACGACCTCCAGAAGCGATAGCTACAATGCTTCAACGAAAACCACATGAATTCAGTAAAACCATCATCAGCGACGGCGAGTTCCGTATGCGTCTCGTGAAGAAAGGACAGCCACCTACAACGACGATGTCAGAGCTGTTTTATGTAACTCAAAGCGATGTTTCTAATTATACAATTAAGCACAGAGGCACAGCACAAGCGAAGGAGGCGATGCAGTGAGTTCCCCACGTGTAAATGTTGACGTGAAACCGGTCAAATAAAGCGAAGTCTACGAAAAATGAAGCAAAAAATTCAAAATTCAAAAAAATTCTGGAGTCAAATCGGAACATTTAGTGGGAATTCCTGCAGAGATGGTCTTTTACTGTTTGCCAAATTAACGTAAACAATATATGCAAAAGCAGATTGTATGTCTCATCTTGGAAAAGTGATTCCCATGGACATTCGCTATACAATGCCTCGCTGCAATATTTGAAAAAAGGAGGAGAGGGCTGCATTTTATAGCTGTGCTCCCGCATTGTTTTTGAATTTTCGAATGGTTTCGAATACCCGCAATTTTCGAGCATTCGAATTTCGAATATATTCGAAGAACGCGATTTTTTGAACACTCGAATCCGAATACTCAAATTCGAATGAAAATCATTTGATTATCTATTCGAATAGGTCATTCGAGCACAGCTATACTGCACTTTGATGTTTACATCATCCTCGACATGAATATGACTTCAAGTCAAGATTTTTTTCAGAATATTCATGAAACATATGGAGGAATTCCTTCAGAACGTCTGAACTCCCTATCTAAAGACAACTAAATGAGTCTATAGCACGTCTAAGCCACATGTCGAACGCACATGTGAGCTGCAACTCGATCTGAGACGAAATATCGCTGTTTTCCCGTTTACCTTGCGCATTCATCCAAATATATCAACTTCTATTTTAGGATTGTGAGGTAAACTACTGAAGCCTGAACATGTATTTTGGAACAAGGTTCAGCAGCGTTTTGCCGGAAACGTGGGCGAACGAGTAATTTCTGATCTCTGTTGAAGCCATTTCACGTCGTCAAAAGTGGCACAGTTTCTTAACATTTACAGATGCATATCGAATTTTAATCTGTGAGTTCATGATTACAATACCGCCCTCGTCGCGTGGTGAAAAAGACGGTTTGCGACGGAAAAATCCGTTGCAAACCGTCGCACGCTCATATCTTCTTCAATTTTGAGTTGTTTAAAAAACTGTTAATACCGTTCGATTTGTCTCTTCAAGGTCTACACAAACGTATATAGGACTTTACCAGACCACCGGGTTTTCGCCGTGGATGGCCTAAAAAATAACCGCAGCACGCTTTTGCGATGAGAGCACCTTATTTTCCAGGACGTGCAGTGTTTTTGGAGTATCTCAAGCATGGCGTGCGTTGTCAGTGCTCTGTCATACCTGGAATGCTTCGAGAGTGCGATGTGCGTTCGATTCTATACGCATTGTTCACGGCGCACTCCAGAGGCTAACTGGACAGCTTTAGAGCAATTCCTCAGTGGGTGGCTGCAAATTTATGATAGAACTCCCCAAACGCTCACTCTACCAGTTGTCGAACCCACTTGATTGATAGGTTCATCTCTATACACATTGCACACGGCGCATACCCAAGTCTCCCCGGGACAGATTGGAGCGATTCTCGAGTACGTTGGCTGGAAATTGCTGATAAAACTCTTCAAACGGTTCGAGATAGACTTAAAGGCTTTACATTTTCCAGTAAGGGAAGATAGACTCGGAGTGAACACGCTTACGCCCATTCGATTGATAGGTTCGATCCTATATGCATTGTGCACGGCGCACTCTTGACGCATTCCAGGGATGGCAGCGCACTGGCAACGTAAGCCATACTTGAGATGCTCCGAAAACACTGCACGTCACATGCACGTCCTGGAAAATAAGGTGCTCTAATCGCAAAGGCGTGCTGCGGTTATCTTCTTAGGTCACCCACGGCGAAAACGCGGTGGTCTGGTAAAGTTTTATATATGTTTGTGTAGATCTCGAAGAGGCAAATCGAACGGTGTAAACAGTTTTTTAAACAACTCAAAATTGAAGAAGTTATGAGGATGCGACGGATTTTTCCGTCACAAACCGTCTTTTTCCCGCGCGACGCGGGCGGTATTGTATTTGAAGGAGATGAAACTGTTTTATTTTCGATCGGAAATCGACTAAAATGTTTGGCCAAAAAATACATCTAAAGTCAGCAAGCGTATCAGCTCCTCTTTATTAGCACCTATATTCATGGCTAAAAAAGGCGTTTCGAGTTGCCAGCATTCTGCCAAGCAAGATTGTTAATTCCAGTGCGCTCATTAAGACCTAGAACATGGGTTCACACTTTGTTCGAGTACCCAGGATGCTTTAGGACTTTCTACCAACTTTAAAGCAGCCATTTCAGCAGTGGTCAAAAGATATTAGGTTTAGTCAATGCTGAGCTGTTGAACGCCATAGTGATAAAAGGATGGGTAAGTCATGGGGACACTTTGGTTTTCCTACCATCACAGCTGCCTATGTTGGACAGTCTTAATTGTCTGAGTTGGAAACGCTTATGGCTATGCTGGAATTGACCTACTCGAATGAGTAATCGAATGATTTTCATTCGATTTTGAATACTCGAATTGGAATATTTAAACTTTCGAATATTGAATTCGATTATATTCGCGTTTTCGAATATAATCGAATTTGAATATTCGAAATTTGTGAGGATTTGAAACTATTCGAATGCTCGAAAAAATTTCAAGAGCACATCTATAGTGCGCACTTTTTGGTATCGTCTTTCTACACGTAAATCTGCTTAACGATTTGAAAACTCATTGGATCGAGATAAAATTTACTGGATACGAATTCAAATATTCAAATCAATATTCAAGTTCGAATATTCGGAATATCGCGCTTTTCGAATGTATTCGAATTCGAATATTTGAAAGAAGACCCGCCTTTTTCGAATGCATTCGAGTTCAATTATTCGCCACATCACTTTTTTCGAACGTATTCGAATACGAATGTTCAGAAAAACCGCAGTTTTCTAATATATCCCACTTCGAATATTCGAAGTTTGTAAGCCTTCGAAACCACTTGAATATTCGAAAAAAAATTGGAAGGCATAACTACATATAGGTACGCTGCAGTGGTAAGACATTGCCTATGCGCTACGAAGAGATTTGAAAGAGTGGGCAGACCCTATAAATCCTGGTGAAAGATGCCATGGATAGCTTCTGCTATTCCTACAGGGTGCGCCATAAATATGGTCACTTTTTTGCGCGTCATTTTCTGTATTTGTTTGTGAGCGTTTTTATGTTTCCATTGTTTCTTCGGATTCTACGTGTCATCTTAACCGTATATAGTGTTTTTTGCATCTCCATGCTGCTTCTACCAGAAATGGTAAAGTCTTGTTGTCAAAGAGGCGCAATCTTGGATCCGAGAAGAGCTGAACTTTCTGTTCCCAACATCGCACGTCTGCTGAAGCTGCACAAGATGACAGTCTATTGCTGTGTGGAACGTAACTCTCGTTGATCGTTCCCGACCTGGCTGCCCGGTATCCGTAGCTACGAGCAGTCTTTGGAAAATCGTGAAAGAAAAATTCAAGTGGAACCCAGGCCGCGGCATGAGAAAGATGGCAGCCGAGCTCAACGTATCGGCTACGACGATGAAGCGAGTTGCTAAGAATGAACTTGGACTATACCCCTACAAGTTCCGTCAACTGCACGGACAAACGCCTGCACAGATGGAAGGAAGAAGAAAAAACGTCCAAGACTCCACGAGCGGCACGACCACTGCACGAAGCTCTTCACTGATGAGAAACTTTTCTCAATTAAGCAGCCTTTTGACCGCCAAAACTCGCGGTTGTTGGCTGAAAGTGGTGAGGATGCAGACACGGTTAACAGAAACTCTCATGCAGCTTCCCTGATGGTTTGGGCCGGAGTTTGCGCCACAGGACGGACACGATTGGTTTTCGTTCAAAAAGGAAAAAGCCAAGGTCAACACGAATCTCTTCGTGAACGACATTGTGATGAAGAAGTTGCTTTCCTAGGCTCAAGACACTCTGGAAATACAGCATGGACCTTTCAGCAGAACGGTGCACCCGCTCATAAGTCCAGGAAGACTCAGGAGTGGTGCGCAAGGAATCTTCCCAACTTCATCCCTGTTTCTGAATGGCCGACAAACTCGTAAGATTTGAGTGTTATGGATTACTGCGTTGGTTCATTCTAGAGGGTGAAGCCTACGCTAAAAGACGCACTACGATTCGAAGATTGAAATCTTCACGGAAAATGCATGGAAGGGAATTCCGGAAGCAACCTTGCGTGCCGCCGCTGAGTCCTACCCTAAGCGCCTGAAGGTCGTCATTCGTGCCAAGGAAGATCATATTAGATGATATCCATTTTGCGTGTTAACTAGATTGTTAGTAAATTGCTGAGGAGGTTTCGCTATTCCCTGACAAATTCCCCGTGAGTAATTCGCTTCTTATTGAGTGACCATATTTATGGCGCACCCTCTAGTACTTGTTTTGTGACTAACTGAATTCCAATAGTGCTTATTGCTTTTTCTTCTACTGCTTTACTCGTCCATATCACGTGTACACAACATGAAAAAATATTTCGTTGATTGAATGATGGAACCAATTGAATGGTGGTTTAGTTACCCAAGTTTGAGGTACTTTAATGATCCGACCCAATTCACATTGTAGTCAGACAAAATTTGGAAATCTCTCTTCAAAGGCCGAAGCTATTCGGCAGAAGTTCGGTGTCGCGCCGATAGCTGACAAGGTGCGAGATGGTACGGCCACGTACTGGGTGGAAAGGAAGACAGCGTCCGTAAGTTTGGCCTTAACTTCGAAGTGTCTGGAAAGTGGCTTACCACCCTGATCTAGCACGGGATCGGGAAAGATGGCGACATGGCACCAGAATAGCGGACCCCGCCATGAAGCGGGACAAACGCTGAAGAAGAAGAAGAGGAATGGAACCAATAACTTCGAAAAAAGAAAAGAGAAAAGAATCGATTATCACGGCTATTCCAAAAGCTCAAAATTCAGCATTAGTGTCGTCTTTTCGACCTATAAGCATAAATCCTACTCCAATGAAGATAATGGAAAAGATTGTACGGGATAAGATTGTGGCATGGTTCACCAGAAAGAAATCAATTCCATCTCAACAGCATGGATTTACGGAGGGAGCTTCTACGACTACTCAACTTGCCGATTGCACCTTTGACTGGAGTATTGCATTGAATAATGGAGACTCAGTTGATGTTATTTACATTGATTTGTCAAAAGCGTTTGACAAAGTAAGCCACCGATTGCTTCTAAAAAAGCTTTATAATCTTAGCATTACAGGATCTTTGCTTCAGTGGATTCAATCTTATCTGCATTAAAGACATATGCGGGTGAAAGTCGGTAATTCTTTTTCGAAGAGCTATGATTGCAGAAGTGGAGTTCCCCAGGGAGGTGTGCTGTCACCGGTCCTTTTTCTTGCATATACCTGCGATCTTCCTGCAGTTCTATCCACGCACTCTCATGTGAAGGTGCAGATGTATGCCGATGACATAAAAATTTATGGGAGATACAATGATAGCAATAAGGCTGAAGTTTGCCAGGCCTTATCCCAGTCCATTAACATGATGGCAGTATGGGCTAATGCTTGGAAAATTCCTATATATCCTTCCAAAACTTCAGTCTTCCATATCGGTGAAACGCCCATTGTAGAATTTGGTCTTGAAAACACCCCGTTCAAGACTGTATCTGAGGTTCGCGATCTTGGAATTTTTTTGGACAGTGGATTAGATTTCAATAATCACATTGATATCATAGTACGGAGAGCTTCTTCTGTCCTTTTTTCAATTTTCAGAAATATGAAATGTCACGACAGCACGATACTGATCAAGCTGTATAAGTCGTACGTTTTGCCGATACTGGAGTACTGCTCTCCGATTTGGAATCCTTTCACAAAAAAGCATATAGAGAAAATTGAAAAGGTTCAGAAAATCTTCACAAAGATTTTGTTTAATCGATGTGTAAACTGTACCAATTCTATTGGAACGTGTCCTAGATATGGAGAGCGGCTAAAACTATTCAGCCTAAATAGTCTACAATACAGACGCATTGTAAATGATCTAGTGTTTTGCTTCAAAATCCTAAAAGGCGAATCTGGACTTAAAGCTAGTAACTACTGGGCCTTTTTGCCAACACAAGGTCGGCGTAATAGGTACTGCTTTCGCTATCCCGAGATTAAGAAGAAAAACAGAGAAAAGGTTTCTAATTCTCTGTTCTTTCGTGGAGCTCGTTGGCTACAAATGCTACCACCCAACCTAGTAGAAGCACCAAATGCGTATGTTTTTAGAAAAGGTTTAAAGAGAATAGACTTGCTTTCAACACTGCATATTCCTGATTTCGCCTAAGTGAAAAAAGATTCTGCTATTTTTCGCTTTCCTAAAACCAGGGAATCCTTTGTTTTGGATGTTTTTATTTATTCTTTTTTTCCACTTCAGAGTTTTTTGTTTATTTTTTGCTCTTTCTTTCTGCTCTTCTTTTTTTTTTTGTTTTTTGCACTTCTCTGACGTTTGTTAGTTTCTTGTTTGTTTCTAATTTTCTTTGAATTTTAGAACTTCTCTGCTTTGTTTCTGATTAGCCAGTGTTACCGTCTTACGTTTCCCCAAGCAGCCGTCCTCGATGGGTTCTGATGGAGCTGACGGACCTACTAAGTTGGTATCCGGAGCCGATTTCTCCCACGACTTGCAGTGTTGGCGGGCCACTGCTCTTCTTCATCAGTTACCCATCATCCCCTATCACATCCTCTACCCCATCATTCTTATCCGGCTTCCTTACCCTTATTCTCCTAGAGCTCTATCTCTTCTAAGACTTCTATTTGCCGTTTAAGAGTTGTGCTAACATAAAAAAGTAACAATGATGGCTAGTTTTGATTTGTTGAATTTTTTTAACACCACGTATTTTATTCTGTGCTGTGTCCTTTATAAATGTACTATTTTGTGCGCACGACATCGTGCAAATAAATAAATAAATAAATAAATAACTTCAGTTATTTTTAAGACATCATCAGCTGGAGAAGCCGGACTTTCCTTTGTTGTAGAAGTCGACAAATAAGTAAAGCTATTGAGAGCACAGCCGACGTGAGAAGCATATAAACACCAGGTACAAAGCCATGCACGACGGCGAGATACCACCTCTGCCGATTGGGAGCGAGAAAAGCAAAAAAAAAGAAAAGAAAAAAACAAAGAAACATGCAGCAAAGAAGAGAACGGATATGAATCTGAGCTTGCATGGACAGACGTACATACATTTACATTGAGCTTTTCGGTGCGTCAGCAAACTTTCGAGTCAAAAAAGACGTTCTTCGTTGTTTTTAAGACCCGGCAGACGTCTCCGGAATGCGAGAAAGGTCAGTTCTAAGCAAAATCCGGTATAAATCTCTACAGATTACCAGTACTCGCTCGTCACGAAGGGATAAGTCAATTGATTAGCAAAGACTTTGTTACGGTATAATTGTACACTTGCCGGAGATAATTTTCAAGAGATTCCATAGTGGACTGAGCAGGAGGTTGAAATGGGAAACATTCAGAAATGTGGACGCTCCACTGGAATTGTCTAGAAAACGATCACTCTCACAGGACTCCAAGCCATTACTCGTAAGCCGGACCTTATAGGCAAAATAAAGACTAATCGTAAAGATCATGTAGACTCACGCATACAGAATCCGTGCACTTCTGGATTCCAGGACACAGAAGCGAAGCTTAGCGTTTGTTGTTGTTGCTTCATTGTCACGATCGAGTAGCATCTATAGAAAGAAAGGTAGTTAAAAAACGACTTCAAGGTAGGCAACAGAAGCGTTACCTATCTTATTGTGCACATATTATACTTCAAAAACAAAAAACGGACATTAGAAGGGAAAGGTCTATCTTCTTCAGGAAGATCATTCTATACGACGAAATTGTGTTTAAGCGAACAATTTCACAAAAGTTTTCGACATCTAGACCAGGGGTGCACACGAAGTTCTGTGCGTTAATTTTTTTAGCGGAATTTTTTAACGGAAAGTCTTCGTCAAATTTCCAGTAAATCGTTAAATTTCGTTAAAAAATACAATTAACGCAAACTACTACTTAAAATGAAAGAAAAATCAAGGAAAGCGTTATATGTTCCAATTTCAACAGGTCAACTACTAAAGTTCAACAAATGGAGTGTAACGGAGTGTAACACTTCAATGTTAAACAAACAATTCACTACCAACAAAGTGTTGACAGTAAAATAAGCGCTTCTCAGCAAAAAAAAATTACCTTCAGGGTGAAGAAGAAAAGGTGTGGAATTATCTTTAAGAGAACGGCACTTAGTGAGCTGGGTAAGTTGGACCAGACAGATCCCAGGATCCCGGGATTCCTCTCTTTCTTAGCTCTTTGCGAAACCGTTTTGTGTGATTGTTCTACGAGCATGCAGAATCTCGCTGCCTGCTAGTACAGAAAGAATTCATGAAGATACAATTAAAAGCCTTCCACTGTTAACACGTTGACGAACGCAAGATTTTCGCGTGCGTGGTGCGTGGGACCAATCGATTTTTTGCAACATCGGAACCGTGACACGACATCGTGTCACACGATCCCATACGGCCGAAAGAGCGTGACACGATCGTCAACTTGCTAACGTTCAGGAAATGCAGCTTTCCAAAATTTTATGCCATTATTGTTTTTCTTAAATCATTGAAAATACGCCCATTGACTGAAAACGTTCTCTTCTTCTGAGTGTTTCAGGTGGCGAGCAAAAGTGTTTTGGGATGAGCAGCGCCAAGTGCGGGCAAGCATGTCTTACACGGGGGGTCGGACCAGTATCTTTGTGGATTTGTTAACGTGCTTGGCAGCTCAGCGCAGAACTTTTGTATCTCCTAAATGCATCATGCTAAATTTTTACAATTAGAGCAGGATTGACCTACCTACAACTTAGTAAGACTACCCTCCCTCCCGGAATCCAAATATTCTTTCAAACGCATTGCAGCAAAACAAATTCTCTGCGCGTACAAATGAATAAATAAATTCCAAAAATTCAAATGCGCCATAAAGATTTTGGAAATAGTACACTTTGAAGATATAGAAGTACTGCGCTGAGCCGCCAAGCACGTCAACGAATCTATAAAGATATGAAAATAGTATGAGAGCATAAAAAAAATTCTTGCTGATTTCCATAGTTTTTCAGGAACAGTTCTAATCGGAAGGATGAGGCCTGCAATATTAGTGAAAATTAAGGGGAAAGGTGATAAACTTACTGTAATTCGTTAAATTCGTTAGATCGTTAACCGTTAAATGTGGTTCCTGATCTAGACCAGAAAGAAGGCGACAAAGCCGAAACTTCAGCCGTAAAGAAAAATTAACACAGAATTTCAAAGGATAGATAAGACTCTATGCATTTATACAAAACACCGTGAGCGACGAGAAATGGGAGAAACTTGAGAAAAGGAAGGTGATTCAATTTAAAATAGAGCGTTCTGTGTTATATCACCTCTAACGGCTGTCAATGAGGATGGTCTATCGATCCGGCCCCGGGGTGGTCTATCGATGAACGACTAGGTCAACAGGTCAACACTACGCAGGCTACACCTGGTATACTGTAATGTAGTATCAGGAAGCTGAAATGAGTTCAAACCCGGTTCGAGGTGGGGGGGGGGGACCAAATGGGGATTTGTGCCGTCATCACCTAGCCTGACTCTCTTGAAGGGGCCAGTGTTCGCTTTGTGGTATCAGAATGCCCAGAGAATTTCGAGGGAGGTGCTGGTAAAGCGAATCTCCTAACTAGGGTCGCATGTGCCTGTCGCATCTGAGAGAGATTGATCAGCCCCAGGTCAGGAGGCAATCCTAGTTGGAGGGGGCCGCCTAGAACCGATGTTGTTGCTTCCTTCTCATACCATCACTCCTGAGTAGGTGTATTGGTATAAGAATTGTATAGAAAGGATAAGGCACTAACTTCTTCATTGACTAGCCACCGCAGTCACTGTTAAGATCAAATACCCTCACAAATTGCATCCACGACGTTCCGTGGGAGTAGAATGCGTGGCGCATTCTCAAAGAAATTAATTAACGCCGGCCTCTGCCCTTTATTGTCCCTTTATGCTTTACGTTCGCTATCGGAATCACGCTATTATCCATACCCCAACAAACCCAACTATCTTAGGCGTTTACAAAAAAAAAAACTGAGTGCAAAGATTGACGCCGGACTGCCAAAAAACCAACAGAAATTATGAGAAAATTTAGGATTCTACGCATCTTTCGCAGAGATTGTTCATGAACTACCATATCTCACGAGTCATGTATGCTGTCGGGAATTATTTTAAAACAAGTCTAAGCAAAACGGTTGAAATAAGGACCACCTGGGATGCGCCATGCATTCCCTCTCCGCCTTCCTGCACATCCAAAGTTTACCATGAAAAGGATATTGGTTAGCCCCTTTGAGTAGCCGTTTTCATTGTCTAGAAAGAATTGTATTGCCCACCGCAGCGTGCTCCATTTACTTTTTATTTTTTATTTTTCAAAATACGTCTCAGGAACATGCTTCAAATCTAAAGCGCTTCAAGATCCCGACATCAACGCATAACAACCTCGTACTTCTAAATTTGGGGAAGAAACTCTGTTTTTTCAAGTTATCTTCCAGAATTGCCGCGTGTAGCGCAGTCGGAGGAGGCGCCGGCTCTCGCCATGCACTGTGAAACGATTCATGGTTCGGTGGTTTCTTTCACCCGGGCCAACCAAGTCTTCCACCTTTCCGGGGCTAGCTAATTGGTGCAAGGCTTGTATGGGAAGGGTAAACCACTGACTTGTTTATCGATTGGGTCAGTTTAATGGCCAATTTCGCATTCAAATTGCCTCCACAATCCTGAGAGTGGAATGCATGGCGCATCATAATTAGGGATTGATTAACGCCGTTCTTCACCCTTTATTATTTTGCAAAATGTTCTAGGGTACAGCCTTCAGTTCGCAAAATCTTCGCCTTGCGCCCTTTTATCGAAGAATTTTTGAGAAAGCATTCTGGCACGCAGCATACACCGAATGAAGAATTAGTAGTCCTCTTTGAGCGACTAACCAATTATTGATTACCTATGCATTTATGAGTGTTTACCCTGAAAAGCTGTGACTGATAAAGTCTACTTAACGTAGTAGGAAGCAAATTGATAAAGGAGGCAGCGGTCATGAAAAAATGCAAAAACCGTGCATAGCACGGGAGTCTAACATTTGGCCTATCACCTGTGAAGCAGCGTCACACCCTGCTGAACCACCGACTCGCTTGCCGCAGAGCCTTTCGCTACGTTCCATACATCAGCGCGCGCACGTATGCCGTAGGCATGCGCTGACGGTGCAATACTGTACCCCAAATTTCGAGGGCGCGTAGCTCTTTAGGTTCAAGGACTCAGCAAAAATGAAACATGTCTTTCTACTATATGAAGGGTGGAGATTCTCGCAGTGCTATCCATTTCCCCCGTTCAGACCTACACCTGAGACCCTTCCCTGATTAGTTGAGGAAGCTGACTTGCTAATGTCCTGGAGGAAGAGAGCGGTTCTACTCAGCATAGTGTGCTATTCGGTCCTGACTAAAGCTTGAGGTTGGAGAATCGAGAGGGGGGGGGGGTCGTATTGTGGCGCCGTTTCTTTGGGGAGGATGGGGGTCATCGCCGTACTCTTTCGGTTTTGGCAGAGGATTCTTTCTTTTTTTCAGATTTTTCGACGACGTCCTTATTTCTTTATATTTTTTTCAGACGTGTCTACGACAATGTAGTGTCTCACCTTCGTTTCTTGAAGTTATTGAATTAAATATTTGAAAAAGTTTTAAATTTCTTTCCAAAGTTTCTTTACTATGTGGTGAGGCGCCGGTTTCGCGTGCATCACGATTTCATTCAAAATTCAGGTCCTGGCCAGATGACACCGAACCTTTATCTCTTTGGAGTAAATGGATGGGTACCGGATTCGTTCGAAAAAAAGCTGACATTTGTATTGACTGCCCATTCAAGGTCACGGCACAGGTCGAATATAGGGTAAAGTATCAACGACGGCGTTACTCAATTCCTTTTGGGATGCGCCATGCATTCTACTTTTGTGAGATATGTATTGTGGAGGCAATCTACGTAAGGCGAACGTCTATAGCTGCTATTTACTGGTGGTCCTTCTCGGCATCCACCTATAGGGTCAGTCCTCCCTTCATAACTGTCATGTTGGATTTTGTCGCTATTTCTCCTTAAGATATGTAAGCACGAAATGGTGCTTGGGAAGACAGCTTAATAAGTGTTTTTCGACATTTTCAGGCTCTGACGAAGGCGAGGTCGCCGAAACGTAAGCCGAGTTAAATAAATGTGATAACAACTTTGGCTACCAGATAAACAAGACAACAACATCGATTTACATGGTAGATCATCAAGAGCGATAAGTTCTGAAACCTTCAAAAAATCGGCTCAAGACTTTTTGACCAACTTAATATTGGGTCCTCCCGAAAGTATAATAAGTCGTCTTTGTAACCTAAATTCAAATGACCACAATTTCACCCAGAATTAATCATTTACGTCAGCTAAAAGCTATTACATTTGTCATAGCTCTGCCTGTGTAAGCTCTCAGTAAAATTCTTTCAATCGTGCGCAGTTGAACAATTAGAGCTCCTGAACTGTCATAAAATATTTTAGACACTCTCTCATACATACACGGTGTTTTTTTCCTCAGAAGCATGGAAAAATAACGGCGCCTAAACGCTGTGCATGCAACGACAGTTGAAATAGCTTGTGTTTCCTTCAAATAAGGAGACAGTACAAAACTTTGGCGCGATACGAGTTGGTGGTTGCTGTTGTAGTGTAATGACGGTGAACTTTACTTGCCTTTTTTTCATTCTAGAGTTCACTACTCTATCATAGTACAGTAAGAAGCAAAATGTTCCATCCTACTGCAGGCTAGGCTGTATATCGAAAATATCCAAGCCTACATACCAGGGACCACCCCCCCCATGCCAGCAAATCCGTATTGCGCCAAAAGTTCTGGTTAACTCAACATGATCTTTAGAAGTGGCATTAATGAACATGCTTGTGATGCCCTACGAAATGTGCAATTTGTAAAATAACACTTTGAAAATGTATTTTGAGGACCTCTCCTATATTTGAGATAACACGTTTTCAATATGTTATTGTATTTAATAGTAGCGCAATTAGGTAGAACATTAAACAAAAAAGAAAGATCAGTCCAATCGCTGCTCATTCCACATCAGCAAGCCCTGCCAAAGTGATCGTGCTAGTCGAAGGCAATTCTGAAAGGAAAACGTTGCTTTCCTCTTAACACTACAGTATACCCTTCCACTTACCGTCTCAGAAGAATCAGAACGGGCAGACGAGTTTCTCGTTAGAATACCATTGTACGGTTCTTTCCCAGGCGTCATCGACGGGTGTGCAGCTCTTTACGCCCTGTTCTACAGCCTGTACAAACTTGGCCGATCCAAGTGGATAGGCCTCGTAGAAACATCGAAGTTCGTCTGAGAGCGCATCGAAAACATTTGTGTGGTATGCAGAAAGGACTTCAGACTCTTCAGGCATGCAGATGTAGAAGCAGTCGCGCTCAAGGGCCAGTCGGATTATGGCGTCATCTCCCTGCTGTCTCTTCTTCGACTTTGCCATGTAGGTGAAGGCTGTCTTCTGGTTCTCTCTATTGAGATTCACTTTAAAAGACCGGATTGCTAGGACATCCAAAATAGGAAGAACGCTGTCGAACACAACAGTCGCACAATGAGCGCTCAAAGGATAGTTGTAGTGTACCATATGCTGAATAATCTCCGGTTTCGGATTCTCGTAACAGATTCGCAGCAGCATTCTGTGCAGGTCGGTCGCCAGACACTCTGCTGTCCTGCTCCTTGCTCTCTTTTCGTTTTCATAAAGAATCTTTCTATTCTTCGTAACGGCCTCGTCCACTGTGATGTTAGCCGTGGGTTGCCTTTTCTCCGCTCGCAAGGAAGCAATTCGATTTAGCGCCGGTTGCAGAATATCCCTTATACAGTCCTCCACGATCGGATCGACCACCTTCCGGAGGGCCACCTTCAGCACATTCGAAGCACTGCAATCATCCAGCGTCACGTCGATCAGGCCACGCAGTTCCGACTCTTTCGACTGTGCAATAGCCTGCTGAATAGCGATGAACTCGTCGTAATCCAGACGTGCCAGCCTCACGTCCGTCTCCTGCCCTTTCTTGGTAGCTCTCAGCACGGAATTGACATCTGATACAATAAGGCTTCCGAAGGCGAATAGCACACTAGGAGGGTCGTGATCCGGGAGCTCAATCGGCTCCGGTTGTCCACCTTCTATGAGCTCGCCGTAGCAATCCTGAAAATACTAACAAATAATTTCATAATTCGGTATATGTCGCGAAGGTGACCCGCACTGGTAGTTGGGAGCGCGCCAGCCAATCGGACCGCATTGAATGGGCATGCCATTCAGAGAGGGCGTGCACAGTCGGTACCCTGATCGTCTGGCATGTGTTCGGTCCGTGCTCAGTTTGGTTACTATTAGCTAGCGCGCTCCCACCTACCCATGCTGCTCAGCTTCGCGACATGTGCCCATACTTCTTCGAGTTTTCAATATTTCATTTTTCTTCGAGTTTTCAATTGAATTCTGCTTTATTAGGCTGGAAGAATAGTGCTGGTCAGCCTAATTTCAGCAATGCATGACGGCTTCAACTATTTAGAAGCTTTGCAGCAGAAACAACAGCAAAACTGGTGCAAAAATTAGACGCAAAAAGGCACTCAGGTTTTCACAACCACTCCCAACAGCTCCCCCAAAAAGGGGAACATCTTGAGAACCAAATGACTACCAGCGTCAAGCTTTTGCAAGCCACTAAAATCATTATGATTTGAATACGAATAAAAATTCACCAGCTGCAGATTGACGGCATGCATAGTAAACCAGCTTTCAAGTCCTTGACGAAGCATGGAAACACGCTCAGAATTGACGCAACAATCAAGAATATTTTCCACTATGTCTCTCATATCCTGCTGACTCTTAGTGAGCAGGCATCCGTATTGCACTTGCCTCACGATACACTCAGTGAAATCGTCGGTTATTTGATTGATTTGCTGAAACTATGGCATTAAAAGAGCTCTAATAAAATTTTAATGCAAGTGTGCATAGTAAAGCCACCACAAAAAGAAAGAACGAAAACCTAACTTACACACTGATTCATGTCTGCTAACGAGCATGACAAGAGGCAGTCGAGATTAAAAGACTTCAAAACTTGTTTTCAGTTGTCGGACATATGAGCAAAAATTGACTGTGCTACTGTGAACTACAACTGACATTGAAAAAGAGTGACATTTGATTCCGTTAAAAGAGCACTAACACGAAAAAACTTCGGTGAAGGGGGTGCAAACTTAACCCACCGTTGGGTTAAGTTCTGAACAAAGAGAGTGTTTGTCGTTAATGTGTCCAGCATGGGAAGGCGGTGGGAAACGTTGTCTAAAGGCCCCCACAGAGTTCTGCGGGAGCGCCGCGGCCCTATGCTTAACCATAGCGGGGAGCGGCGCTGCCGCAGAACTCTGTGGGGCCTTAAGGCGCCTTTTATACTGGCGCCGCCGCGCGGCACGGTGTGATGATTGACATAGCTATCGATTTTTCGCGCCGCTCCGCGGCGCCGCATACTCCGCCGCCCCAACACACCACATTTGACGGAATTTCGGGTTACGGTATTCGGCGAATCGCGCCGCTGAAGGGAAGGGCGCGGCGCGGCGCGATCAGCCGCGGCAGACTCGGTGTGGAGTGATAGATTTCACACCGGGATGAATCGTTTTGTTATGCCCTTTTTGTCTTTGTTCCCAAACTAAAAAGGGTATAGCAAGATGATGGCACAATTGTATTTTCAAGACTTCAGATGTCGAGAAAAAGGGGTGGAAAGACAATCTCTCGACCAAACCTCGCCCAGGGAGTGGGGGAGGTCATTTAGGGTACTGATCTCGAATCCGACAACCGCTTTCAAAATTTCGGCCGATTGCAGTAGGTTTGAGTGACTGAGGCTGTCGAAGTTATAATCACAAATTTCGCGCAAACTTCGCCTAGAGAGGTGGGAGGTTATTTGGGGTGCTGATCACGAATGTAACATCCATTTTTCGTATTACGCTGGAGTTTAGGCAGAATTGGTAACCATAACCTTAGTCACCCGTACCTTCTGTAACCTAGGAAGGGAATGGAGATCTGTAGACATTCCCGAAGTTTCACCTACTACGCTAAAGATATTTTTAGTGCACAATGACCCCGGAATGGACATATGAGAGAGAATTCTGATTGGTTCTCGACGATGAGTACCCTCCAGCAATTTTACTTTTTACCCGCACATCTTGCAAAATAAAGGATCATCTAGTGCCATTTGCATTGCATGGAATTCGACTCAGTACCACACTCACCAGTTTCAACCGTAGGTTGAGTAGACGACTTCCTCCCAGCCCTAAGAGAGAGTTCGTCGCTTCTCACAGGAAAAACCCACCGCTAACATTAGCAAGAAGCATTCCGTTGTTCAGTTGGACGAATCCTTTCTGTTTTGGTTCAACAATGACTCATGAACCCTCTGTCATCCTTGGCGAAAGGACCGTAGTTAGCAGAAGCTCGTGGCCGTGCGTCGCTGACGCTCTCCTTCCTAATTGCAATCGCGCAGCGGCGCATCAAATTCGGAGCGCGGCGCGGCCAGTCGCGCCACGTCCCAAATTGACGCGCCGCGCGGCGGCGAGAGTATAAAAGGCGCCTAAAGCCCTCCGCACACTTTGCGGCAGTCGCGTACGCGGCAGAGGCCAGAACAGCCGCGTCCCTGCCTTCCACTGCCCCGTGCTAGAGTTCACGCGGCACTTCTCCCGCTCGCTCAATCACCAACGCGGCAATGCGGCAACAATGCCTTGAAGGATTACTGCCGCAGCCATCGCGTCTGCCGCGTAGGCGACACCGCGTCTGCCGCGAAGGCGGCACATCAGCGGCCGCGCGAGGCTAGTTTTGCCTCGCGCGGCGACTCTGCGTCTCTGCCCCATGCTTAAAGATAGGGCTGCCGCGTTGCCGCAAAAGTGTGCGGAGGGCTTAACACGGCACGGCCTTATTAAGGAAGGAGTGGAAATAGGGCCTTTGTGAAGCGCTTAACCTGTTGTTGTTCCTTAATGACGAGGAGGAGCACCTTTTAGATGTTATTTAAAAAAATGGTATCATTATGTTATTCAAAATTCTCAAAGGCATCGACATCACGGACTTCTTTCGTTTTGTACCTAGCAATACCACTACTAGGAAGGATAAGACTCTCCGACTCCGCAGCGAAAAGTCAGACCAGAGTGAGCTTTTTTACCCATAGAACTTTTCGATTATTCCTGCCCTTCATGAGGGATGGAGCATTACAGATGTCCATTAGGCGTTTTAGAAAGCATCTTGACCGCCGATTAAACCTTCGCAACTCTCAAATTTCTATTGCCGTTTATAACTTTCCTTCGCCTCATCTCTGTTTACTGGCCATCTGCTCAGTGCTCTTCTGTTTTGGCTTCCTTTTCACAGTTCTTGTTTTTCCCTAGAATATGCTTCTATTGCCCGATCAGGCCCTTACTCGTGTGCTTGTTCCTACGTAGTGGATTTGTTTTTGTGTTTCTTTATACTTGAACGTTTAACGTTTTTCTGTTCACGTCACAATAAGGTAAAGTAAATAGTCAAATTATAAACAAGGGAAGGGTCTCACCAGGTCACTGTCTCAACGGTAGGTCGAAACGGCCCAAGTGTTGTATATGGGCAGAATCGCCTCTCTCTCTCTGGGAAACAACAAAATGCAGATATCTCAACCCCAATACAATTCTGCGGAGAGTTAGGGACGGCGGAAGTTGGGCCGGCGGCGGCGTTAGTCTTCTGTTTGCACGCGGAGGGCGTGCTCAAGTTAGCTGGAAACAGCGATGACGAATAAACGGTGGTAGCGCAGTGGGTAGAGGGGCAGCGTAATCCCGTTAACGCTGTTTCCTCCAGCTTGAGTCCGCCTTCCGCGGGCAGGTAAAGGGCTAACGCCGCCGACGGCACAACATCCGTCGTCTCTAACTCTGCACAGAGTTGTATTGGGGTCGAAATCCTTGCATTTTAATGTTTTCCAGAGAGAGGCGATTCTGCCCATATACAACACTTGGGCCGCTCCGACCTACCGTTGAAATAGTCTCTTGGCCAGGCGTAGGTCTGAACGAGGGAAATGGGTAGTACTGCGAGAATCTCCACCCTTCGAATAGTAGAAAAACATGTTCCGCTTTTGCTGCGTCCTTGAACCAAAAGAGCTACGGGCACTCGATAGGGGTACAGCATCGCACCGTCAGCACGTGCCCACGTGCATACGAGCACGCGCTGCGGCAAGCGAATTGGTGGCTCTGCGGCAAGCGAATCAGCGGCTCGGCGGGATACCACACAGCTTCATAGGAGCTAGGCCAAATGTTCGACTCCCGTGCTATGCACTGTTTTTGCATTTTTCATAACCGCTGCCTCCTTTACCATTTTGCTTTCTACACATCCTCTAGACATTTATTTCATTCTAAATTGTCAAAAGGGTCAGATTCGCGGTCAACACCCAGATAACCCCTAAAGACAAAGTTTGGAGGAAAACGGTGCAATTACCTTTACTTTACGGTGCAATTACCTTTAGTCACCCATACCTACTGTAACTTCTCGTACTCCAGCGTAATACCAAAAACGGATGTCAGATTCGTGATCAGCACCCCAAATAACCTTCCTGGGAGAGGTTTGGAAAAAATAGGTGATTATGACGTCGAGAGCCCTAATCACTCATATCTGCTGTAACCTGTACCTGCTGAAAGGCCAATGTTTAACATTTGCAAAGTGGTTGCACTTTTGTACTTCTACGACTCCAGAGATTGGGAGAGGTTCAAAAAAGTTTTCGCGCCAAAAAAACCTCACCCAGGAGGGTTATTTGGGGTGCTGACCACGAATCTGACATCCGTTTTCAAATTTATGCCGACCACGATAGGTTACAGCAGGCATGTACGGGTGACTAGGGCTGTCGAGGTCATAATCACCGATTTCGCCCAAACTTCTCCCAGGGGCTTATTTGTGGTACTGATCACGAATCTGACCCTTTTGACAATTAAGAGTGAAACAAATGCGTAGGAGATGTGTAATAAGCAAATTGGTAAAGAAGGCAGCGGTCATGAAAAAATACAAAAATAGTGCATAGCACGGGAGTCGAACATCTGGCCTAGCACCTGTGAATCAGCGTCGCACCCTGCTGATCCATCGATCCGCTTGCCGTAGAGCCTTTCGCGACGTTCCATACGTCAGCGAGCGCCTATGCACGTAGGCACGGAGAAGTTATACATAAAGAAGGAACGGAGGCTGCGAAATAGAGTAAACTGCTATAGACCGAAATTCTGCCTCAAAGTTCCAACCTTGCAAAGAAGTGAAATCGTTAACAAGAAAATGAAAGTGTCGTAATTTAGGGAAGGAGTTACATACTGAATTTCTGCCTAACACGGTGTCATCTAATACAAGTGAAGCAGCCTAAACCGCCGCCTGTCCTCGCCTGAGAAAGATTCCTACCCTTTTCTTTACTACAGACTTCAGTTGCAGATCTGTAGCAAAAATTGTAGGAATTTCGTGGCCATTCAAACACTGTACTGGGACAGCCGTAGGAAGCCATAGATGCAGCTTCACAGAACAAAACGCATGGGCAGTACCTGCATAAGCTTAGCTGCTTTCTCTTCGCGATGATGCTCTACAATAGTCGCTTCATGAAATTCTCTGAGAATCTTGAATTCATCCACATCATATCTGACGGAAGAGCGCATCTAAACAATTACGGATCAGAATCAATATTTGCCACCTTTTTTGGTATAGAGCATTAATACTGATTGAATACTGCAATTTGGCTAAAAATCCCGCACCTGCCGAATGGATGTGCTTCCAGGAACTTCAAACTGGAGGTCTGTTGTAAAGAATCGTAGAAATGACTGAGGATTTTTTAGACCTTTATCAACCGCTATATAAGCTAACACGACCAACACGTTGCTTAGCGATTGCTGCGGTATTAAACTCTACCTTTCCATTTGTTACCACCTTAAGAGTTTGAGACCCGTCGAGCCTCAAACTGGTTTTTGTGACTAAACCTTGCCTCCAAAATTGCTTCAATCTTATTTAATTTGCCTTTCATCATTTTTAGGTCGTTTTATCTCGTAATAAGTTGTTCTCTTCTAGGTGCGGTTTTGACAATGTAGAGATTCAAGTGCAGCTTTCTTTTCTGAAATAACCATGTTACGAAATTAAAGTTGAATCCCATCAAGTATCGAATGCTGATTCTTCTTCTTCTCTTTTTCTTCAGTGCTTGTCCTGCTTAGCGACAGCGTCCGCATTCCCGGTGTACTGCCGCCAGTTTTAGTGATTCAATGCCTGACCGAGTTGAATCGTAGCCATGTATGTAGCATTAACAAGGGAAGGGTCTGAAGCATATATCTGAACTGGGGAGCGAGTTATATAGGGAGAAGCCTCACTCCTGAATTAGTATGAAAATATATTTATTTTTTGCCAAGTCGTTAAACTCAAGGAATAGGGTGTCACAATGGAATACGGCGCAGCACGCGTTGGGGGTCTCATACGCCCACGATGCCTCTGCAGGCAGTGACTCGGAGCGCAGGTGGGTAATGGGTTGACTCGTGCGAGGGAGGTCAGGGGATTGGTTCCTCTACGCTGCTGCACTTTTGCATTTCAACTGATTGGTTGAGATTTGGGGATTCTGACTTCTCTACCATTTTCAGACGTTTTCTGCGCATTTTTCCAGCTGTACGCTGTGATATTCAACATGGTGATGTATAAATGTTCAACACCAGTGATACACAGGTGCAAAGTGCATGAAGCAGCACAGGGCACAATACGGGCAGCGTATAAAGGCTACAGGATCTCACAGTTTGTTTCCATCCAAGCTACGTTACCTCGAGGGAAGACCTTGAGCATTCGGAATATACCTTCGTGTGCCACCGGCCAGATTCAGCCAGCCGACGTGGGCTTCTTCAGTTACATGAAGTTGCTTGTGAAGCGATTTCACTCCCACGTCATTGTGCAGGACCTTCCTTTTGACCTGCAAAAAAGGGATAACATCCTGAAGGTAAGTGTCGAAGCTGCGGGAGCTGATGGAGAATGGATTTGTTATAACGACATTGAAGGTCGTGTCGCTGGTGTACCTAATCCTGTGTCATCCTCGGGTGGAAAAGCTGGTTGCTTATGGCTGGTTCAAAGTTGGTTATACGACGTCACATCCTGGTCTCTTTGAAAACCAAGCAGGATGATTTTCCCGATGATATTGGTTCATGTAGGGAAGCAAAATTGAGCATCCTGTAGGTTTTATACGACGTCCGCATTGTGACCAGTGCTTCTGTTTCATGCACTTCGTGCCTGTCTATCACTGGTGTTGATCGTTTATACATCATTATGTTGAGTAGATTTCTCATTGCCTTGTGGTTAGAAAACCAGTCAGTAATAAAAAAGTTGCAATAAAGTTACTCTCCACAGCGTACAGCTGGAAAATGCGCAGAAAACGTCTGAAAATGGAAGAGAAGTCAGAATCCCCAAATCTCAACCAATCAGTTGAAATGCAAAAGTGCAGCAGCGTAGGGGAGCCAGTCCCCTGACCTCCCTCGCACGAGTCAACCCACTACCCACCTGCGCTCCGAGCCACTGCCTGCAGAGACATCTGCGGGCGTACAACACCCCCAAACGCGTGCTGCACCGTATTCCATTGTGACCCCTACTCCTTGGGTTTAACGACTTCGCAGAATAAAACCCATTTTCGTACTAATTGAGAAGTGAGGATTCTCCCTATATGACTCGCTCCCCCCGTTCAGACACACGCTTCAGACCCTCCCCTTGTAAGTGCATATGCATCGTATCAAGTAAGCGCTGGTTTGGTCTCCCTCGAGGCTGCTTTTCGGGCACCTCAAGGTTAAGTCCGGTCTTTCGAACAGTGTCACCTTTTCCGCGAAGAACGTGGCCAACGTTACCGGAAGCTGTTTCCCAAGAGCACTACGATGAACTCCAAGGCCATGGTCAACGAAATAGAAGAGGTGGGCCGGCGACTCGCTCTCATTCATTCGCAACGCTTCAGGATGGTTCTCCTCTTCGATAACGCCGCACCCCATCGGGAACAAGTAACCACGAATAAGCATGCTCAGCTGGGCTACGCTCACATGCCTCACCCACCATATTCGCCGGACATCTCTCCATGCGACTATCACTACTACTTGAGCCTACAGGACTTCCTAGTCGGAAGGGACACAAGAACCCAAGCAGAACTTGACAACCATGTCGAGCAGTTGATCAACACCAGGCCCAAGCAGTTCTGGAAGGATGGGATCAGGAAGGTGGCTGAGCGATGGCAGCAAGGTCATTGCCCTTAATGGCAAATACATTCCTCAGCATCGTTGAGCTGTAATTCAGTTATAAAGAGATAAAGATTTTTTTCATTTTGTCTCATTTCTTTTGCCCCCCCCCCCTAATAGTTGTGTTGTCTGATGCACAGTGTCTCTCAATTCGAGGCGTGGGAAGAAGGTTTATTGTAAGCAGGTAGCGAAAGGCTACAAGAGTCGGTCGGTTCATTTGTACCACGTGAATGATGTGAAGATGGGTGAGGGTTGTCGGGGTCCAGCGCAGGTGCAGTCCGCGCGGGAGATCCTAAATAATAGTGCTGTGAGCCGTGGTTTAGTCGGGGCAACAAGGGCCCATACTCGTAAGGCGCAGCGGCAGGCAACTTAGGAGCGGCTCACAAGTAAGACCTCGACTTTCTTGTGTCCCAACACGTGATCTCGGAGGAGGGCCGCATAAAGTGTTCCACCGATGCAGCGGATTCCTCCGGGGCACGACAAGGCTGCTGAAGATTACGTGGTATGGCATCCGTAACGACGATGAAGAGCAGTAGGGAGAACGCAGGGAAATATTGACGTACCTGCTGGCACCTGGACTCGGAGGACGGTCAAGAGGTACACCCGCCTCTTGCTGGGGCGTGTGCGCGGGCAGTCGCGGACGGTTCGATGGCCGTTCTGCATCTGAGGCACTCCTACAGTCTACGACAAAGCTCTGATTCACTCAAGACTCTACGAGCTGTGGACTGTTAAAGAAAATGACACCATTTATCGTAACAAAAGCTCTGCAGGTTCTATTTTGGAGCGAATTGTTAGGAAGCGACGTTGACTGCTTCGTTCTAGTCCTCTCCATTTTTCTTGTATCTCAAATCATATGGACGTTATTTCATTCTCTCATTTGCATGTTTGGATGGAAGATCGACTAATTTGCGTTGGTTGCTCATATGAAAGAAATCATATGGCATATGGCCGTAGATATGGAAGAAAAGATGAAGCACAATCTCGGCGATAATTTGTATAATCACTTTGATGAAAACTACCGCTACGGTAGAGGTGGAAGTCGAATTGGAGGTTTCGCCGTAGATTTAGGAGTGCCTTAAATACAGAACGGCCATCGAACTCGTCCGCAATTGCCCGCGCTCACGCCGCCAGCAGGAAGCGGGTGTACCTCCTGCGCTGCACTTGCAGTCGACTTTTCGGGCAAGAGTAGAGTGACCGCACCCAATCAATTAGCTCTTCGGGAAGGTTATTCTGTCTTAAGTTATGCCATATCACTTCACGCGAAACACGATCGAAAGCCTTCCCCAAGTCAAGAGGAAGGCAAGATGAACCGGCTTCTGTTTCTCGGAGTGCACTTTTATAAGAAGACGAACAGCGTGCATGGTATCGATAGTGCCACATCTGGCTACGAAGCCGAATTGGTTGGTAGAAAGCTAAAGAACGTGACTAATGCGTCCAACGACAATTTGCTCAAAGATCTTCATGCTGTGTGAAAGCAAACGAATTGGACGGTAGCTTGTGCAGTCTGCTGGGCTGTCCTTCTTCTTCCCAATCGTAATCGTCGTACTTGTCTGCCAACTATCAGTCACTTTCTTCTCCACAGCAGTCTGGTTGAAGAACATCTTCAACGACTCAGCTGGGTAACAGGATTTCGACTTCCACAAGTCGGCCGCCAAATTATCAGGGCTCATTGCCTTGTCCGACTTCATCTTCTTCAGATCCGCCTTTCCCTCAACGGTGGTTTTCTGAACGGGACCGTATACGGGAGGAGCAAAGGGAATGGCTGAATGGACAAAGTCTAGAGTTGAAATTTCCTCGAAGTAGTTGCGCCATTGATTCAGGGCCATTTCGCGATACATTAGGATATGAACATTCTCGTAGTTGATGCCAAGGAACTTTTCAACATCCTCGGACTGATGATGATGGACCTTGGTGAGACGCTAAAGAAGTCGTTCACCATCGCATGACTCAAGTTTCTCGTTGACGTCATCCTAATGAGTGGCTCTTGCAACGGCCACTGCCCTCCTGGCCGACTTTTTCGTTTCCTGGTACGAGCCATTTGTCGGCTGTCTTGCCGCTGAGGAATGCATGGTATAACCTCTTCTTTTTCCTTAACCTCGTTAGTCCATAGCCATGCCTGTTTATCGTCTTTACGCCGTCCCGATTCCGTAGTGTTCGTGCAGCATCAACCATCGCATCGGTAGCACCTTGCCACAGTCTCGCATTCGGTTGCCGGCGATCGTGACCATCGGAATCCTAATGCGAAATGTCACAACTGCTTCATCCTCCTTCAATTGTCTCCACTTACGAGGAAGGGCAACGAGGCGACCGTGGAGATTCTCAAAGCGACCTATATACTAATGTAGGACGTTGTCTGGGAAGCACCGTGGTGGTTTCTCAATTTTCTGCAGATCCCTGGGTAGGTGGGTAGGTCTAGAAGCAGAGGGTCAAAATCATCAAATGAAAAAAAAAACTAAACACTCTTGTAAAGCAAGTAATCCTCTTTCGAATGGAGAACAAGGTTGTACAAAAATCAAATGTAGGCCGAGAGAAAGGGCTGGTTGCGAAGGTCATTTTCCTTCCTTTTGGTTTTTCCACTTTAATAACCTAAAAATTGACAAAATCAAAATGGTAGAAAGTGAAGCAATCATTTCGATAAAGCAAGTCATTCTCTTTCGAATGATGTATAACGTTACGCAAAAACCCTTCAGCGGTGTTTAGAATAAAATGTTTACAAAACGGCGAGGAATTAGTTCCCAGCCTAATATATTTTGAGTGGTTTGAAAACAGTATGTCTTTCCCCACGTAACGCGCCAAAAGCTTTTATCCGTTCAAGTTGTATAGTAAAATATTTAAATAAAGGCGAAAACTCCCGAAGAAATAAAACGGCCGAAACTTGCAGTCCGGCCTTACAGGAAGATGACCTAGCTGTTGAAGATGATTTTCTGCCTTGTCAAATCACAAGCTTTTCAAAAGAGGGACGTGTGCTATTAGTTTGATCGTTTCTTCCATTGTGCCAGATAAAAGATAGTGCTCCTTTAACCAAATAATCTAGTGCACTACTCCTTTGAAATAATCAAACATTTTGTTTAATGTAATAGGACTATGGTATACTCCCGCGTCGCTCCGGCGGCGGGCTCGGGGCAACTGTCAATGATGCACCTTCGCTGCAATGGCGGACGGCGCAGTGTGTGGCGCGGTTGTCAGTTGTCGCATCTTCGCTTCCGCGACGCGTCGCAGAGCGGTATTATACCTCCGAGGGCCGGAGCGAAACATACTCCCGCGCAACGACCGTCGTGCACTATTTTTGCACTTGTTTCCACTGCTCGTCGCGAGGCATCACTGTCGTTGTACAAAGTCGCGTCGCTGCGGTGGACGGGAGTATACCATAGGCCATAGAAGAGTGAAATTTTGTAAACAGGTTCTTTTTAAAGAATAACTAAACATGAGTACAATCTCCTCTACCTGGCTGGAATAATGGCAAGGACGAAAACGTGCAGCGTGCGCGACTGTAATTTTACAATGAGATTCGAGAATCGAAGCATTCCTCACCTTTTGCAGGGTTCGAAGTGTGGTCATCACGAATTCTGTTGTCATTACAGCAGCTGTAGCGACGAGAGAAATGGCCAGTGCGACAGGACTGAGGAATCGCACTCCCACGATGGATACCACGTTGGGGAGTGTGAAGTTTCGTGGGAGAAGACTGAGAAACGAAGCCTTCCATGAGCTGGGCTCTGTCACAGCAGCGATTTGTCTCATTCCTCCTGCAATAACTCGTTGCGCCTCCGGGCCAAGAGTAACACCCTTTCTCCGCAAATAGTAGGCAGTAGATACCAAGCTGCATTTGTTCAGGAGTATCGAGGGGCTCTTTTGCTCCAAACGATCGTAGATCTGCTTTGGAACGAAGTAGTCAGAAGTATTCGGCGCGAACACCTTTGGAATGAAGGTGTTGGAGGTCTTCGGCGCGTAGACATTTTTCAGCACCGGTGTAACCCTCTCATGTTGGAAGATCCCACACATCAATAAATCTTCATAAAGGTCCACGTAAGGCTTTTTGGGAAGGAAGATTCTGTGCACGATCTCCTGGCCGTCAGCCGCTTCTCGAACACTGCTACGTAGGGCATTCAGTGCGTATCCGTAGCAGAAATGCTTTGCCATTATCTCCTCTAGACTCTTCCGCATATTTTCAGGAAACATCTCGCAAGTAGCTCTACCAGTAAGAGTATATATGAAACTTCCTACGATTACGTATCCTTCTTCACTCTCTTCTAAAAAGGAGTTCTCCTGCTGTTTGGCACACTTCACGTCGGCAACTCTCTTCTCGAGGACGCCGTACTCGACAAATTTCTGCAGAATCCAGGATGCTTCGGCTGGTGCAACTGCCAATTCGCTAGTAAGAATCTCCTCGGTGAGATAGTCGAATTCGTCGAGGTGCTCAATGGCGAACAGCACCAAAGGATTCAGTTCACCTAACAGCTCTACGGTAGCCACTCCAGCCTCCAGACACTCCCTAAGCTCAGCATTTTTCAGGTCATTTTCCTTTACTGAGCTTGCGTCTCCATACACATCATAGAGGTTGCAGTCGTCGAGAAGTGTCGTGGACAGTTGGACACGAAAAGGCACTTCCTTCAGCGTCACAGGCTTCAACCCGCTGACGACTGCCACGAGTGGCAAGTCTGACTTCTTCACGGCAATGAAAACCTTTTCCTGCAGAAAACCACCGGAACGCCTTAGAGACTTCCAGAATCCGGTCGCACTTGGCAAGGGTAACATGTACGAAAGAAGGTCGGCGCTTACTACCTTGAGTCCATCATGAACTTCGAGGTCCTTCGATTGGTTGATGCTGCTCAGTGCAGTTTTTAGAACAGGAAGGGAAACGCCATGTTTGCAGGAAATTAAGCGCAATTGCTGGTCGGAAAAGTTCCTTGAGAGTGTTGTTGGGGAGAAGATAGCTGCCCTCTGGTAATCTTTGAAACGTCGAATGTGCAATGACGGTGGTTCGTTTTTTAGGCGTGTATCCTCTGGCTTCACCGTATGTCCAACCATGTCATCGATGCTAGAAATCAAGCTTTCCAGAACAAAATTCGCTTCTTCTTGCTGAGCAGCGAATCCCCGAGACCTAACGGTAGTCGGGTTCTGCAGCAGCTTGGAGGCAATGTCTTTAAGAATATTCTTCTGTTGAATTCGTTCCATTAGAAGGCCTTTGGCACTCAGAAGACACGTCGTAGACTGCATTAACATCTCTGGATCGTTTTCTGATTGATCCTCGGAGCCTTCGCCGTTGCCCTTGATTCTTCGAATTTGCTGCTGCTTGATTACTCCTTTATAGTAGAGCACTTCTGCAGCGAATTCCGGATATTCGACCTCAACTCTCTCCAATTTTTCGAGAGCGGAAGACGGCTTGTTTCTCGAAATGTCGATTATGGCCCAGGCAATTAATGGTTGAGGACAAGTAATCCAGCTGAAACACCTGTCCACTTCGCAGTCTTCCCTTTCCATGATTGGCAGTGGATGCTGCTCTATGAACTTTTTCACGGATTCAATGATTTCAGCCTTCTGCTGACTGCTTCTGTCCGCCTCGCATTTCTTTATAGCGTGGGCTCTTCCGTCGAGCCACATTGCCCACTCGTCAAGCAGAGCGAAATAAATCACCTGATGCTCAGAAGGCAAGTCGTCGTGTGAGTAGCTGTACACGTCAGATAACACACTGCTGCAGTGATCTCGGAATAGGCTTAGGCAGGCCTCCTCAACGTCAATGTGGTAGTCAAAGAAGTGCTTCAGCGCCTGCAGTCGATGAACTTCAGCATTGTCGCGGAATTGCTTCAGTTGAAAAATGTTCGTGTCGCTGTCGTCGTCTACAACTGCAATGATCTGTCCAGATCCTGGCTGTCCACAACGAGCCGCCCTACCGTACGCCTGGTCTTCAATTCTGCTGTTTTCCGGGAGATAGGAGACGATCACGTGCAGACCTCCAGCTGCAGCCAACTCCTCCGTAAGTTCAATATCGGTGCCGCGACCGGCAAGGTTTGTCGATATGATTATCCGACGGCAAGCTAATCCACCGGTGACCGAGAAGTCGAATTCGTCAAATTCTCGCTTGTAAACAAGCATTGATTGAAAGGCATCTCCAAGCTCCTTGTTCATGGCAGGGCTGTTTTGGTCACATAGCGCAACAAATCCATCATATAGCCGTTCGATTTCACTTATTGAACGACAAATAACGAGCACTGAACGGAGGGCTCGAACCTGGTTGCAAATCTCGCCGTAAATCTGCTCAATCCATTCAGCTGTTGTCGATACCAGAACAGGTGCGTTTTCGCTGAACGCCTTTGCCTTCCACGTTGGTATTCTCATCAGATCGGCGTCGTAAAGAGCGACAAGAGTATTGCTCTCTTCTTTCGAACCGAGCGTTCCGCTGAAGCCGTTCAGCTTCTTATATCCTTTAAGGTAGGAGACGTTTGATACGAAGACGGCCTTTAAACTCAGTGGCGCTAGCCGGCACCCATGTTTAAGTTGGACGAACTGATGGAGTCCTTCACTCCACTGTGAAGTGGCCAGATCCGTACCGGTACCTCTGTCGATGATTGTGATAAGAGGGTGAAGATCGGGAACCCTCCCAGTGTGATCCAGGTCGACTACATAGTCATCGTTGTGCTGCAGAAACAACGCCTTCTTCGCATTGTCGATGAACTCATCCAAATGTGCCAGTACAAATTTCCTCAAGTAGCCAGGTACAGTTATTTCCCTGTGGCGGTTTTGCACCACATTTATCATTGCTAGAATCCTTCCTGCTAAGGTGGCCCCGCAATCTTTCCGGACCTCTCTTTCAAAATTCGCCAAGCTTATGTCCTTGAACTCAAGCAAAATGCCTTCCTCATCAACAATACCATTCTTCAGCAGCAGCCTCCACAAAGTCGCGATGCTTGCGGTGTCCTTCTGGTCGTAGAGAATTGGCGCAATATCAGTTTTTGTGACCATCCCATACATGTCCATCAGTACTTTCCGGCGCAGTGCCTGTGAGTTGAACTCTGGGTCTTCTTCTGCTGAAAGAGATGGCATGCGGAGCTCCCTGAGGATAAAGACGAACAGGGAATCGAGCAGTTCCAGACCGGGCACGTTGTGAGACAGGTACAGCATGTTGCTTCCGCTGTCAAGCAGCATACTGTCCACCTCGTCGACGATTACATTACATCGCTTGCGAGATCCAAGAATGTTCCTCTGGTAGAAAGTGTGTATCAGGTAATCTCGTTGAAATCTGGCGATGTCACCGTAAACCACTGCGCATTTGTAGGCATTCTTTCGCTTGTCTACATCTTCATCGCAGTTATGACCCACCTTTATGTCAAAGGATTCGTAGATGTCCTCCATGTTTTCAGCGTCTCGCTGCGCTAACACACAGGAGCTCGTGATGATGTCGACCGTTTCTTGATCACCTCCCATCAGCACTCTAATGATAGCCAGGGCCACAATGATGTAGCTCTTGCCCTCTCCTGTGTTCACTTGACACAGGAGGTTTTTCCGGTTCCTCAGAGCGCTCAGGACGGCCACCTTCTGAGTGTTGCGCAGCCTTACTTTGCGCTTCTCGTACAACACGTCGTCGATTTTGCGAAGCATTTGGACTTGCTCATCACCTTCGACACGATTTTCAAGAAGGGCTTGAATTTCACTCATTGTGGCTTTCCGAACACACGTTTGCGTGTAGTCATCGTTAGGGTTAACAGATAAGCGAATGATGTCAGAAAGTGTTCGACTATTTTCTGGAAAAACGAAATTCCACTCCCTCATCGTCTTGACTTCCTTCATACACGAGCATTGTAGGGATTCATTTACAAGGAAGAATAGGTTTCCAAACGTTTGAACGTGGTCACGCACGGAGAATTCCTGGGAGCTGAAATTTTCAAAATGAATCTTCATAGTGGCTACCAAGCTTCCCACAGTTAGCAGTCTAGTGATGCCCATCGCTGTATTGTAATTAAATTCGATTTCGTCGTTGGCAACTGTGTGTGCTATACGAGAGATGAGCTTCTCGAAAATCACAACAGGCCCCTTCGCAAGTAGCCCGTCGATAATCGATTGCAGCTGCAAGCCTTCTGATCTCCCATGCGAGTTCAGAAACACAAAACAGTAGCCGACGCTCCCATACTTCTTCAGCAAAGGAGCATACGACACCCACGTCTGGCACTTCGCAATGTCGATCCAGTCCTTCATGGAGGTCTTCTCCAGCTGGGGCACTCTATCTTCGGCATGAGCTAGCATGTTTGTCAGCGCTGGAAGAGTCTTTCGGTCAAGGTCGTTCTCTCGAATCTTCACTCCAAAAAGGGCACGCAGCCGTGGTTCTTCGATGACCGACAAGGACTCAGTCAGCTCCCTGAGTTCAGGCGCGTCTTCCTTCATCATGACGCTGATCCGTACTGCCAGCCAAATGTCCTCAATGGCTCCATCTTTCTGTAAGACGTAGGAGCATAGGTCTTCTAGTGGAATGCCAATAACACCATGTAGAAGTACAACGGTGTTTAGCATGAACTGAAGGTCTAAGGTGGACAGCATGCATCCCCTCAAGGAGAACAATTTGTGGAGAAATTTAAGGAATTCTGATCCGATGGATGCAGTGATCGCTCGGCTCCACTCTTCCGCAACAGCTTTTTCATCGAAGAAAACAGCAATATCCGGTTGTTGGTCCCATCGTGGAAGGGGGACATTCAACTTGCGGAGTCCTATATTGCTTCGGAGAGTTCGGACGGCCATGTCCGGTCCAACACTGGCCACCTCTCCACTCGAGCTGATAAAGATTTTGCGCACAACGTCAGCTGTCGGATTGAGGTTCTCCACCAGTCGTAGCCTTGAATATCCACTGGTGCAGAACACCTGCACATTTGTATTCACGAGATCAGCCACAAACTGTCTGTAAGCTCCGCATTTCAGGCCATGACGAAGCATGAACTTCCTCAAATCAGAATGGTTCGTCGGCATGCCATTGAACTTCACGCTTTCGATAAAGCAGTCTCTATCCAGTATGGGGTCTTGCTCGTCAGTATACCAATCTCGCGGTGTTAAAATGTTCGCTGCGTATTTCATATGGAACTTGTAAAGCAGCATATTATAGTCTAGCAGCTGTTGCGTCATGAAATACATGTGGATAAGGCTCATGGGAGTGGTGCCGGGCATCAGTGGACCCTTGTGTTTTCCGAATTCAGTAGTAAATCTTATGAATAGATCTTCATCCTGCCCCATTAGAAGTGCTAGAGGATGAAATGCCGCCGTTATTTCTCCTTTGTTGTCTTTCAACAATTGGATTATTTCCGGGAACGATGAATTTTGCGTTGGACTGTTGAGGAAGTTGGTCAGACACTCCTGAAACGTGAGAATTTTTGATGTCCATCCTCTCTTCGTAGCTTCAACTTCTGGCGGACTCAAAGCAGTCTGCTCTGCGGTCATCTCAAATGATTTTTCGGGTGGATCTTCTTCCCCGTCAGACTTCTTGTGCCCTTCGTTACTCAAGAACGTTGAGAGATACTTCTTCGCCTCCTCTACGTTGCACCAATTAATAGCATCACTCTTGTACTTCTCAAATGCGGCTTCGTGTTTAGAGAGGCAACGGTAAACTCGATAGAGTGCAACGAGAAGCTCTGTTTTCGCGTATTTGTGCTCCAGCTGGTCGAAGAACTCGTTCAAGATTCTTTCTCTGCAACCGTCCGCTACATTGTTGTACTTCATCCAAAAGTCGTCAAGCGGAACTGGTCGCACGTCTCGCAATTCTAGACCATCATTAACGACAGTGTCACTAATTCTGTCCACCTTAGCAACAGTCCGCGGTGATATTGTTGACAGAAGTTTCTTCTCGTGCAGTTTCTTCTCCACCTCTTTTGCGAATCGTCTAAGCTCTTCTTGTGTCATTCCGTTCTTAAGGCGTGGCCTATTCTCGAAAGCCGATGTGACGGTTTGGCTATCGAGGAGGTTAGCCAGCATTCTGTCCAACGCTGCTTTCACATCACCCTTGATCTCGAACGGAACGCTGAAGACATCATTCCAGAGAGCGATCTGCTCGTCCAAATCAGTTTGCGGAGCGCGATTACACTGAGATTGAATTTGTTCCCGTAGTGACTCTACGTCTACAGAACAGTTACGCATCTTCTCTTTGTAGTAAATTTCATCTTTATCGGTGTACGTCCTCATGATGGAGATCTGTTCCTCGGCAATTTCTTCTTCCACCTCTTCAATAACCTTGGATTTAGATTCGGAATCTCTACTGAACTGGACGTCAGCGACTTCACTTGCACATCTCGACCAATACTCCTGTAAGACAACGTCTTCAGAAATGCTCTGTTTGCTGGTCGCCTTCGAAGTACTCCTTCGTTCGCTCACAGCTCTTTTCGTCGCCGTCTTCGTAGCTTGAATTCTCTCGACGTCGTTCTCCACAATCTTTACGAAACAGTCCTTCCTTCCTAAATTGTGCTTTCGATATCCGCTAAAACGAGTTTCTACTTCTGAGCTGTGCTCATAGGAGTACGAAAGCCGGCATCTTTTCTCAGTACCGTAGAGACGCTGAGACTTTCGTATGTGAATCGGCGTAAAGTCGCCCGATCGATCTATAAGGGCGACGTCGTTTCCGTGCGAGCCGGCTGCGCCAGGTGTTCCACATTTGCCGTCGATACCGTCGTCACCTTTGCGCATCGCAATTTCGAATCCTGTCAGAGGTTTGCCCCTTGCAAGGCTTATTGCCGTGAGTTCGCCGCGATTGCCTCCCTCGCCTCCTAGGCCATTGCGTCCACCTTCCGATCCTGCCGATCCTTTAGCACCTCGGAGCAAGAAGCGCAAGTCGTATACGGTAAAGAACCAGTGCCATCTTCCCGCAACGGCAAAGTTGATCTCGCGGCCGTCCTCGCAAACCAAACATCGTTCCATCCACTGTTGAGCTAGATCGTCCCGCTCGAACCGCTCAGTCCATCCTGCACCGGGAGAATGGTTGAGAATTTCCGTCCAACTGCTCCAATACAAGCTGTCATACTTGATCATTAGTCTGAACAAATCCTCCTTAGTGCTTCCTTTTCCATGGACGCCGTCAACACCGTCGCCTCCGTCTTCTCCGCCCTGCCCATCTCCGCCATTCAGAATCAGTTTCAGTTTCTCTGGATGCTTCAGTTCGTTGGTAGCTAGTAGAATATTTCCACTTGATTCGCCTGCTTCTCCATCACTTCCGTCCTCACCTCTCTCGCCAGCGCTCGATCCGCTTCTGGCTTTTCCTCTGACACCTCTTGGGTAGCTTTTTCCTGCAAAAGATGGAGAATTTAGAAACTAAAACAATCGTAATGCTTCAATTCTAAGCGTATGCGGAAACTGCAACCACTATGAGCTTATGATCCAATGGACGAAAATCTGCGTAACGATATTCAGTATTCTCACGTTAAGCTGGACAATTCGATTTTCAAATCAAATTGAACAGTCTTCTAAGCAGGCTTGGCACTTCTGAACTCTAAACATCTTCCAACCCAAAGCAAGCGACTTCCAGGTTACATTGACGACTCTTCGAAAAGCACACCATTAATTTTGCCCAAGGAAAATTTAGCATGGCTTTTTGGAAGTTTTGCATGCGCATCTGCCCCAATAAATGGATATGCCATTTAAAATTTCATAAATTTCCACCATTTAAAGAGAAATGTGATTTTGAACTACTCACAAGCAAAAGATGGAATTTTTTATAGCGTCTTAAAGGATGATCGCGCTATGCACTTGTGCACGATTCCTTTTTGAATACAACAGGGGATTGCTACTTCCTGCGCTCAAAACAAAATTTAGTCTGATATTCTTCTTAACAAATAAAATGCTATAATATTTCACACAGTGACTTAGCTTATTGGGAAATATAACAAAACATATATTCTATTTGTCTTAGGGAATCTTTGCTGCATCTCATGTTCAAAGTGTGCATAATTTAATTATAAACGTCTTTACATAAAGTCCAAATTCCCACTTAATTCTGCTTTGACGTTCTCGGGATTCATGACATAAAGCTCTACATAGGACACGGAATTTGGATCTATAGGCTGTCACAAAGACGCTTAAAAAGATGGTTTAAAAGAGCTTTGATTATCACGAGATATCTTGAGTACTTTATGTGCTTTCAAAAGCGTCCCTTTTTGTTTACGTATTTCTACTAAAAACGTCGGTCAGGTCGTGGAATATTAAACGAACAAACGCGGGGAAACGCAAAGCACTGTAGCGGTGGAAATATTTGGCCCGACCTAATAAGTTTCATTCATAAAAAAAACAATTCGTTAAGCATTTGCCTAAGATTTGTCGCGCTTTCCCTGAAGAAGTACTAACTTTAAAAATAGTGGAAGAGCATGAAACGTAGAATGATATCCTTTTTGTAAGGTCAATTCCTTGCAATTCAGATGAATATATTCGACATCAGCGTTACTGTTAGAATAATTGATCATTGTGATAAAGTGTACTCCCCAGTGGCATAAAAAACCTCTGGTGAGGTTGGTTGTACTCATTCTTCCTCTGCAATAAACCAGTGCGTCTGCCAATTGTAACACTGACGATCAGGATCGGCTCAATGGAAACCCTACTAGCCATCCTACAAGCCGTACAACATCAACGCGACATCCAGAACAGCACTACAATAGCTCATGGAAAAGCTGTTCGCGATGAGTACAAACTCGTCCTATAACGGAACTACAGTCGTGCCTAGAGGTAAGCACACCATTTCAATTCTCTGTACAGATGGATCGAAACTTTTAATCACAACCCCGAACGAGGTCGTACTTTTGACCCATGGTTACGCAGGTATCGGGATCTATTCGATAACGAGAACAACGAACAGGACGAAAAAGACAAGACGAGGCTTCTCGTCTCTAGACTTGACGATGATCGTTACCGTATACTGAAGAGTGCAATTTCCCCTAAACAACCCACAGACTTACCATGGGAAGAAATTGTCCCGGTACTAAATCGAATATTCGGAACAGCAAAGACACTCTTCAGGCACCGGTTCGAATGCTTCATAGTCAGGTACGAAGGCCAGAAATTCAATAACTACGAGACAATGGTAAAAACCAAATGTACAGATGCCCATTTTGACTCGATTAACTTTGAATATCTCTAGTGCTTATTCTAGGTAGCCGGATTCCAAGAGACCGAATTCGCCGACTACTATAATCGATTGCTAAGGAAGGAGAGAAAATCGCTCTGAAGGACTTCACCGCTGGATGCCAACTCACCAAATCGTGCATGGATGACGCCCAACTTCTGAAGGAACACCTGGTGTCACCGCCGTTCAACGCCAAAAGTTCCAACTTGTTAGAAAGAAGAAGTCTTAACGACGACAACGAGATGAGTCCTCACCCAAAAGGATTTTCCATCGACCAGGAAAAAGCACATTTAAGCCTAGGACACCTAGTACGACCAACCGCTATCGTAGAAATCGAAATATCCATCGAATTGTGGTCGCTCTTTGAAGGAGTGACCACCCACAAGTGGAAGTGACATCATTGGTCGATATCTGCAGCTACTGCATAATACTGATGCTGAAGTAGCTCTTAACTCCGAGTTCTACTGGAGCATATTCGGAAAACCCGCCTTACAACAAACACATCTCAATGCCTACGCAGCTAATGGTATCCCCTCAAAGTCCATGGATGTTTAGATACTGATTTCACTATAAGCTGTTCATTAGGAGCACAACACGTAGGATAAAGAACGTGCTTCGTAACCAAGAAAAACTGCAACGTCTTTGGAAAGGAATCGATCAAACAACTACCGGACCTCTATCACGCCGTCCGTAAGTATTCTATCGTGGATGACCACATAGCTGATTACCGGGATATCACCGTCGACGACGACCTTCCACACTGTTCTAAGACCTGCCGAGATTCAAGGACAGTCGCACATGGAATTTATTATGTGACGTACCAGCAACGTATTCGCGACTGCTGATGGAGTCGTTGTCTCTAAGATAGAAATATCTTAGCCAGACAAGGCACCCACTTTCTCAAGCAGTGCCTGCAACACGGCGTGATTCCTTGTTTCATTCGCGGAAAGGAATTGCACAAGTTATGCGGCTGCACGGAGGACACAAGCAGATTAAGAAGACCGAACTGCATATCTCGAAGATGGCGATTAGGAGCAAGCAGAATGATGTGTATAGAGTGTTGAACAAGTGAGTGTCGAAAGAGATATGCTGCGAGCGTTTTCTGCCGAACGTTCTTTGGAAGAGAATGGGTGAGTCGAGAAGAATTTATGATCTTATCTGTTCTAGAGTTCAAGTAAAGTTGCAGCGAAAGTTTCAGGAGTTAGCGGGTGGAAAGAGCAACTGCGAGCAGAGCAACCCCTCGACCCATATCACCTGTTCTGTTCTCGGTCAGGGTGGGTGGTAAGCGCTTCCAGAGGGTCACTGTCTTAGGCGACGTCTTTGTGTCGCGCGAGCCACTTGCCGCACTGGAGGTGGGCCACAGTTTCGCACTTAGGCAGCGTTTGTCGCATGGCGTAGCGCGTGAATTTGTAGGCTTAGGCCTGTAGAGGCTACGGGATCAATTGCGCTGCAGGGCAAAAATCGTTGCGCAAGGCGATCAGCTGGGTACCGCAAACATCGCGGCAATTTCGCCTCCGCCTTGCCTTAGTTAGTTTCTCTGTGCGCAGGAGTCAAATTGGGCGATCGATAAGAAGTCCCGCATATTGGCTACCTCCCTACTCACAGTTCTGCAGAGAAACATTGCAGGGCTGATGCCTCCAAATCTCGCAGCTGATTGGAAGAGGGGTCTGAGAGAGATCCGGAACTTGAAGGCTTCAGAAGCAATTAAAGTGGGCGTTACTGATAAGGGAAGCGAGTTTGTGGTGCTACCACAAGAACTTGATAGGAGTATTACCATACTCCACCTACAGGACAGTACTGTCTACTGTCAGCCTACTCCTGAAAAATTTAATAAACAGTTCTGACGTCTAGAACGGAAGTGGGTTGAGGTTGCAAAGTCAGCAAACCTCCCTAGAAGCATTACAGCGCCGCTGAAGTGTGAGCCCGTCTGCTCGGTCTTGCATGTCCTTATCAAGGCCCATAAGTCGCCATCACGTGATGCCCTTAGCAACCCTTCGCTGAATAAGGTTAGGCCTATCATAAGTGGCATTGGTGGTCCTGCAGACCGTATCTCTTGGCTGCTGAACTTGGCTCTTACGCAGCTACTACGGTTCATTCCAGCTCACCTTCCTAACACCTGTGCCCTTTTGGATAAGCTCCAGGAGACAAAGGAGCTCCAGGAGTGCCTTCAATGCAAAATATTCAAATGGTCCAATCAGTACTAGAGGCAGGTCGGAGGTCAGAAATGGGTTACCGTTTAGCTCCGGTGCTAGCTATACCGAATATGTTCCAAACACCTGCCCTTGTGTCCACGAACAGCGAGTTCAAGTCCTCATCTAGGGAAGTGGCATCTCGCATTGCCTTATCGAACAGGTATTTTGCAAACAACATGCCCAAAGGCCGTCAACCACGGGCACTAGCACTCATACACAGGGCACAATTGCGTGGTCAAATCGCTTTCACGGTATGTCTCATTTCGGAGTCTCTCAGCGCTCAAGTACGAGAATGCGTTTGAAAGGCTGACCTGGGTGACATCGTTAGGGTCGTGGAGGTACTCCGGCTAATCTCAAGGCGCAACTGGTGAGGAACCGTCTTTATGACTGTGCTTGTGAAACGACCTCCAGCGTGGTCTGCCCTTCGGCAGGGAAGGCGACTGTAGGGTTTTAGGGGCAGTATACCTCAGAACTTGCATTGAATGGAAGGAGGAATACATTGGTGAGACGGGCAGACGACTTTGGGTAAGAGTGAAGGAGCATGTGGATGCAGTCATTAGGTGCAAAGTCGCCACACCCTTGGAGCAGCACAGGCTGCGAAGTTATATTGGCACTGTGATTTGAGTGGCGGTGACGATCCTAGCTCGCGAGGTCAACATCGCAGCGAGCAAGGCCCTGGAGGCGCTGTGGATTGCGTCCAAGAACCTCGCAATCAATAGGAAGTAGGAACGGGTGGCCGTAGGAGATGGCTCCATTTGCCGACCTCTGTGGACTTGACCCCAGAGGGCGCCAGCCAGAAGGTCGCTGAGGAGCTGACCCAAAGGAAGGACCCCATTCACCCACATTTGTCTCCATCCGAAGGGTAACTCAACAGCCTTTCGGCTGTTTACATAAGGTCAGTTGGGCTGGCTTCCTCACGGTTTATCTCTTTCACCCTTTAGCTTCTGATATGGCTGAAACTTGAAATGACTCTTTGAAGGGTAATTTCTCTAACTCCCCTTGTCTTTTCCAAGCTCTGAAAAAGGCGGTTACGCTGAAACGTAAGCCGAATAAAGGTTCGATGATGATCTTGATTGATCTTGGCATGACAGCTCTACGACTACCTTCCACACTGATCGAACGAGAATACTCGAACCTAGATACCTTGATTGAGTGGGCGATTACAGAGAAGGAAGTCCGAAATGGACTGTCGGGCAGGTAATCAAGAAACACGGTCGATGTGTTTACGACATCATGATTCAAGGTCAAATATGGAAAAGACAAGCGAATCAGCTGAGAAAAATGACAAGCACTCTAAAGCGACCCCGTCTCTCGACGACTTACCACTCCTTCCTTGCCAGACCCAACAGGCTACTCACTGCCAAGAATCAGCATCAGTCGAAAACGTTCCTACCGATATTCAAGAGGCTGTCCAGGTAGGATTACCAACACAAGTTAATAATACTCAAACAGATATACGGGCACCAACAGATTTAAGTACCCTGGCTCCATCGCGATCAAACAGAAATAGACGTGCACCGAAGAAACTCAATATGGATCCTACGAAGAAGACTTACGCCTCCGTTGTTCGTCTTAGGAGGGAGGTGTTAGAGATCATTGTGATACTCGCCAGTGGTATAAAAGACCTCTGGTGAGGTTGGTTGTATTCGTTCTTCTTCTGCAACAAACCAGTGCGTCTGCCAGTTGTAACAGTTACAAAAGGTCAACATCTATTTGTATTTGTAGTAGTGATTTTAGAATACTTTTGTAAAGCATTATAAAAGTCATATTGAGGAGCATAGCATCATCTATAAGTACCAGTTTGGTTTTTTGAAGCAACGCTTGGTGGAAGCAGACGTTCTTTCTTCACTAAATGACTGGACTAAATCTATAGACCGTAGAAAACACACAGACACAGTGTTTTTCGACTTTTCAAAAGCTTTCGACAAGGTTCCTACGGAAAAATTATTGTACAAAATGGGAAGAGTATGTATACATCCTATGATTGTAACGTGGACAAAGAGTTTTCTTTCAGGCAGGATTTATTAGGTCGGAGTAGGAGGTGAGTACTCACCTGTGTATTCTGCCTCCAGTGGGGTTCTACAGGGTGGGGTACTCTCACCATTATTTTTTCGTTTGTATACGTATAAGGTTCCCGATTCGGTTCAAACGTTTGGAGTTTCTTGTAAAATGTACTCGAACGACATAAATGTTTACCAAGAAGCTGAAAATCAAGAAGCCTCCTGTGATGTCCAAGCAGCTATAAATTTTGTAGAGAAATGGGAACACGCCGGGAAACTACATCTTTCGACTGAAAAATCGCATTGTCTCGTGCTATAGTCAAAATATCAAGTCATCGCCCAACCTACACACTTAATGGATCAGTTTTAAGGCGACTTACTAGTATCCGAGACTTAGGTTTCCATTTTTCCAGTAACCTAAACTTTGAACAGCATTATAAAGCACTTGTGAAGAAGACTAACTACCGAATTTACAATTTGCCTAAGATACTGGAAACCAAAGACGAACCTGCTCTTGTGAGAGCTTACAAATGTTACGTAAGACCCACTGTAGAATGCGGTGTTTCAGTTTTCAGTCTCTGTCGAAGGATGGACATAAAACTCCTCGAAAGTGTTCAGAATAACTTCACTCGTAAATTTTTCTGAGATGTCGAGGCCTCAGTTATGACAATATTCCGAGTGGTTCTGACAGGGATAAGTTGCTTAGTTTGCCCAGCCTTCAGACTAGACGAATCAGAGCGGATTTAGTTACGTTGTCCAAAATTCTGAATGGAAGGCTTTCCATTGACCCAATTGGGTTTTTTGGTACTCCTTTGAGAACCAACAGAAGAGGGCATCTCTGACTCTACTTTCCATTTTCAAGGTCGAAAGTAAGGTCAAGTTTCCTCATTTACAGGAACATCAGGGAGTTCAACATCTTGCTTTCTGAGAATAAGAACATTGGTAACATGCCACTGTCTTCTTTGAAACGACTAATTGCACTAAGGTTTCGTTAAGCCTATTTCGTTTTGTTTGTTTTGTTGCTCCGATACCTGCTCTCTATACTTACTTTAGCGTTTTATTGTTACAATCTAACCGCATGTGACTCCCATCCGTGCCTTAAAATAAATAAATAAATGAATAGCAAATAAATAAACCTACCGGACACGTTAATCTCGCACTCCTTTCGAACAATGATTTTCTCCGCAGCCAAAGACAGATTAATTCCATGCCATGTGAAGTTTTCAAGATTACAGTCGAGAATAATTGCATATTCAGCGTAGATGTTAACTTCGAAGGTGGAGGGATTGTCTCGCAGAAAAGTCTCCAGCTTTGGTCTGACGTCACTAAGGAAGAACAGTTTCGAAAATAACCGCAGGCGAATTCCAGTCCGTTCCTTGGTGGGTTCTGTCTTGGAGGCTAGGTTTGATAAGAACTGCCACAATTGCTTGTAGCTTTCTTGACAAAGATCTTTCACGGGCAGCTCCTTTAAGGCTATCTTGAAGTTGGTGAAAAAAGAGTTTTCGGAGTTTTCGAACCAGTTTGCTTTTCTGATATCGCTGAGGCTGAATGATCCTTCTTCAGTAAGGGCCCTCCACGTTCTATAGTGTTCGATGCACATTTCTCCAGACTTGAACCAGTTGATGATTAGCCGAACGAGTTCCTTCTCGGGTTGTTCCTTGGAGAAGTGGAAAACAATTTGATTGAGGAGCTTCCGTAACTTCGCCAGAATCTGTCTATGCTTTCCTGGTTGCTGGGCGAGTAGTTCTGCCAGAATTTTCAACCTTCGCGTCTCTACTATTCTGAAAAAACACAAATTTCATACTTATCAGAACTACTAAAAAATCGGAGTAAACTCAAGCTGTTTACATTTTTGCTAACTTCTAGAATACAGGGTAACCCCTAAAATGGCTCCAGTGTCTGAGGGATCATGCAGTTTTTATTTAACAGCATGCATCCTAAGGGCTGAACATGCAGGTAATCACCCACTATCTTTTGGTTTGATTACATAAAAAAAACATTGTTGCGAAGTAATATTCATAGAATTCTAACCTCTGATTTGTATCTGCATTGAGAAGCGTGGGCGTCATCCATAAATTCGAATTTAGAGGAGCCTCTTCAAAAGATCTAGCCATTGAAAGAAATTCGTTGTTTCTACTGCAACACAGCTCTGTGATATGCGCCAGAGTGGTCCCGAGAACTATTTCAGTCAGTGTGCACACGTAATACTCTCGAATCGCCTTCAGCATCACCTAAATTTCACATGTGTTATCCTATGCCTGTAGAATTCAACGTCACAAGTGCTACGGTGCACCAACGTCATAACTGGTAAGGCGTATGCTATACTCGGGGGGTCGAGCGTTCTATCTCTCGTCCCCCTGGCCCGCCCACTCCCAACTACCTAGGCTTGCTCGAGAGTCCAGTGGCTGCCTTACGAGATAGTGGAGACGCAGACATTTGCCACGCCTCTTTATAAAGAGCGGAGATAGAACGCCGCGCCGCCGTCTGTGGCGCACTTCCCGCACCCGGACATCCACTCCCGCTCGGACATTCGGGTTCGACGAGCCGAACAGCCTCCACTCAACCACGCCTCCTTCAACAGAATAGCAACTGCGGTTGCCAACAGAAACAGCGGTTGCTATTCTGTTGCAACAGCAACAGTGTGTTGCTATCCTGTTGGAGGCTCGCGACACACGGCGGAGTGGCGTTCTATCCCCCGCCCTTTAAACAGAGGCGTGGCAAATGTCTGCGTCTCCACTATCTCGTAAGGCAGCCACTAGACTCTCGAGCAATCGCAGGGGGTTGGGGGTGGGCGGGCCAGGGGGATGAGGGGATAGAACGCTCGACCCCCGCGACACACTGTTGCTATTCGGGCACAGTGACTAGCGCGCTCCAATCGGACACGCTCGCGCCGCAAGGAAGAAGTTAGAGCTAGAGTTAGGAATGTTGCAATTCAGGCGCAGCCATTTCTCGTTTTTCCAAGCTTTAAGCACTGGACTGTATCGTTGATTTGTGTCTGCATTGTTGTGTACATGAAAGCCCCGAGAATCATTTTAACCTTCGCTTCGCCAGCGCTTGGCTCTGCCGTCTTTTTCCAGTCCTGCGTTGTTCAACTGCTTTTTCGGGGAATTCATTCCTTCGTATGG
>OX377206.1:3612731-3658979 GCA_947396885.1 Heligmosomoides polygyrus polygyrus | reverse complement strand
ACCTGTATTTTTCAATTGTAAAATTTAGTTGCTAGTACAAGTTAAAACAATTTTTTTAAAACAAGTGCTCCGACACGCCTAACGGCGTGTCTCGCACTTGCGCGCTTCGCGCGACTTCGTAGCATCACTGACCTATGGAATGTAGTTTTTGTAAAACATAAAATTCGCTAGCATCTAGGACTTGGTGCGTGCCTTATCGTTATCAAGCCCTTCATCACTTCCGTGCATTCATCATAGGCATTCTCTCCGGACCGGCCATTAACGTCATTGGTTTATGCTGCGCAGTACTTCTGTCCTTCAGGCTGCTCCTCCGCAACCGTTCTCATGCTCAACAGCTAGCGTTTCCAGACATCGTTGACATGTCTTCCGAAGCCAGGTTCCCCCTCACTCGTTTATTCTTACTGGATCTAATTGCTGGTCCGCCTTTACAGGTCTTCCCCTCTCCTCTTTAGTCCCCCACCTTCCTGATCCCAACTACTGGCCCACTTCTTTGTTTCCACTATTGACCCCCTACTGGTCTCTTCTTGCTGGTTTCCCGTCCTGGCCCCTCATCCTGGTTCTTCCTTTCCTTCCTGGTCGCTCTCCTGGTCCACCATAGAGGTCCCCCTTACCGCCCTTCTCCACCACCCCTTTAGTGGTCCTCCCATGTTCACGGTACGGTTGGTGACACGTATTCAGAATCAGGAAATTCTTGCTGCGTGACGTAGGGCGCCTGTTTTCTGGATCCAGAAGCACAGGACCGCGCCGTCGCCGCTGTGTCGAGCATGAAGAGACTATGCATATGGCAGATTCCTTGCTCTCCGTATGAATTCCCTTACGGCTCCCTTCTTGTGTTCCCGTCCTGGTGCCGCCTCCAGGCCCCTTCTTCAAGGTATAGTCCTCCTTCCTCCCTCGGAATCCTCCCTACTACTCTACCCCAATTAAGTAGGTCTCCCACGCTCACAACACGACGACGGCTAGCGAACGCCCATTGTGTGACACCGGTGTCACATCTTCTAAATCCGGTCTCTTAATGGTAACGGATCCCCTTGCTGACCCTCCTTAACGTCCCCCTTCCCCTGATTGGTAACTCCCTAATGATCCTACATATTGCCTAAAATCTTCTTGGTTCCACCTCATGGCCTGCTTCATTGCTCTCCCCACCGACCATCACGATGCACCTCCTGGTCGCTGCCTCCTGATCGCCGTCGGTTCTCCACCGCTCAAAGTTCCCCTTCTACCCTTACCTCTCTAGTAGTCTTCTCAAGCTAATGGCACGAAGTCGGCTTCTGAATCTGGACGCTCAGAAACGCGCGTAGGAGGTGTTGTGTTAAGCAGTAAAGGGTTGCGTTTCTCCTGCTGCAGCAACATCTCACGTTCAATAGCAAACTTTGCCCCCGCTGTAGATGATGAGGCGTATCTCACTCAGGTTAGATCACTCCACGGACAAACTCTAACTCTTTTTATATAGGTGGTGATATTTCGCCCAATACAGTACTAGCAACTAAATTAATTAGTTACCTTCTTCACTGATGAGCCTCGGGGTAACTAATTATAAACATGTTTTTTTATGAAGATAGAGGCGAAACAAAGCATATTTAAGTTATTGTTAGCTGTCGTTGTTCTAGATGATGTTGTTGTCCTTTGTTCGAAATTGTTGTTACATTGTATTTTATGATATTGAAGAGCTATAAAAATAATTTTGATTTTAATAAATAATGATACAATAATTATCTAAATACTTTTACGTATAGATTTTCACCTAATTCTATTTCAATAGCCAATTTGATTTGTTCCTCCTGCGAAGTTCTCCTCTTAGTGTGTGGTTCAAAATAGCAATAAATAAATAACACTGTATAATAAGCCGCTAGCCGATGAGTCATACCATCCATCGCAGCAGAAATTTGCCATAAAATAGGAGGAAAATTGGGGGAGAAAGAAATAGGGGGAAAATTAGCAATAAAATAGCGGAAAATAGCCAGACGTCTCAGAAGACGTGCCGAAGACATCGTCCAATGTGCCTGGAGATTCAGAAGACGTGCCGAAGACGCCATCCATGGTGCGTATATTAGACGGTGCGACTGCCACACGGGAACTTCTATAAATAACAGAACCGTCATAACGATGTTTTGTTGCGATCAAAACTTCTAGCGCCAGGCGGGACTCGAACCCCGCACCTCCCACTAACCGGGCGAGAATGCTCTACGCCATTACACCACCGGCGCCGTTTGATCGAACGCAACATCCACACCTCGTGGGACCGATCAGCACCCACCCGTATCCGGGATGAGCTGGCCGCTGATATCAGCATGGAACCAGTTAAGCTAACAGAACCGAAGGCGTCGGTGGAACTATGAACAACTATTTTGGTAGTTAGCGGGCTGGTGCACCCTATGCGATTGCACTTGGTTTTGGAATCTATCTATCTACCACTATATAATTGAGTTAGCTGCCCGCCCTGTAGATGATGAGGCGTATCTCACGGAGGTTAGAAACCTGCCTGAGACACCTACCTCATGGAAGAAACGCGTTCTTGTGGAACCCCATGCAACGTCGCTGCGTACCTCGCGCGGGCAACGTTTGCCGTTCAACGTGGATGTTATTGCAGCAGAGGAAGCGCAGCTTCCTCCCGCTTTACACAACGGTAACTGCGAGCTTTTTCTGAGCGCCTGGATCCATAAGACAGGTTCCCTTCGTCGCAGAACCTCTGGAGTCAGAAGAGGAGACACCGTCGTTCTACGAAGGGCGATCGCATTAGAATTGTACATGGGATATTGTTGCAGCAGAGGAAGAATCAAGAATTCAGAATTATCCTGTGTTGAACAGAAAATCTTACCCGCGCAAGGCACGCCTCTGCGTACCTCCCGCGGGCAACGTTTGCCGTTCAACATGGGATGTTGTTGCAGCAGAGGAAGCGTAGCTTCCTCCTGTTCTACACAGTGGCAACTGCGAGCCTTTCTTAGCGCCTTGATCCAGAAGACAGATCCTCTTTGTCGCGCAACAAGCACCTGGAGTCAGAAGAGGTGATACCGACGTCATGTGACGAGCGGTCGCTTGGAAAACAAGGAAGTGGGCCAGGAGTTGGGACCAGGAAGGGGGGCGGGGAGGGGAAGACCAGTAAAGGCGGGCCAGCATTAGATCCAGAAAGAAGAAATGAGTGAGGGAAACCTGGTGTCCGGATTTGGAAGGCGTGTCAACGACATCCGGGACGCAAGCTGTTTAGAATGAGAACGGTTGCGGAGGAGAAACTTGAGGGCAGAAGTACTGCGCAGCACAAACCAATGGCGTTACTGACGGTATACATTGGAACCGATCGTAAATCTTCGGATAACTGGATGATTCAGATGACGCTGTTTTGGCGGAACCCGGATTTTTGGATGACTCGGATAACGGCGATTTTGCGGACCCCGGATTATTGGATGATTCGGATCGGGTTATCCGAATCGGATATCCGAAAGTGATTTTGATTAAATGCATTGAATTCGACCAAATCTTCGGATAAATTGATGATTCGGAGAACGCTATTTTGACGACCCCGGTTTTTTTGGATGGATCGGATAACGACAATTTCGGAGACCCCGATTTTTGAATTACTCGGATACGGTCAATTTCGCGGACCTCGGATTTTTGGATCATTCGGATCGGGTTATTCTAATCGGGTATCCGAAAATGATTCATTCGGATCCAAAGCATACCTGCACGCAGCAAATCCTATATGTTAGCGTATTTCAAGTCCTACAAAAAAATCCGTAGGCCAGTGATGTTGCAAGGTCGCGCGAGCGCGCAAGTGCGAGACACGCCGTTAGGGGTGTCGGAGCACAGGTACCTACATAAACACGGTTTCTCCTTTTACGCGGAGGAGAGCACAGAAATAGGCAAGGGAAGGAACTCCGGGGTCTAGCTACTCTAATTTGCCCGTTTTAACATAGCTTGCCGATGTGCAGCGGGCACCAACCAGCTTAGTACCACTATTCTTCTTCCGAGAGAGACGTACCAATGAACTGATCTCGGAGGGATGGAAAATATGGAAGGCGCGATTGGCTTGGGTGTCTATCCAGCCTAAGGCCGGCGACATACTTCCATCGCCGCGATGCTATCGCAGTGCTGAGTTCATGACGATTCCACCGCGACAGTGGCGGCCTACATGCGCGATGGTTTCCCGCACCTATCGCGGGCACGGCATACTTTTTCGCGCCGCGCGCGGAGTTTAGCGTTGGTCCTGGGTGAGTCGCCGTCGCGCACCCTTGCAGAGCGATAGCGAGGTGACGAGCGCTGAGAACTCCACATCTTCTCGCGTCGCAAAACACATCGCCGCGACGGGATGTACGCAGGAGCCGGATTCATCGACTAACTCACGGGTATAGGGGGTAGAGATACCCACGATGAAGCCTGTGCCTCTGGCTCTTGTCTTATCTCTGCCTGACTCGTAACTTATCTCTACCCCCTTATACCCCGCATACCCATGGGTTTAATGGTTGATGAATCCGGCCCCAGGAGGCCTAACAAGGGAGGCCCATGAACTCCCCCTAAGATTCTCAACGCGACCTATATTGTCTTGTATAGCATCGGACGAGGATGACAGAACTGTTCTTCGTTTCCGCTACGGGCCACTGGGTGGTCCGAAAATGGCAAAAATGGTACCGCTTCAGGGCGAGCTGGTAAGGCAAGAGTGACACCTGGAATGGCCCTGTCGTGCTCTGAACTTGACTTAAAAAAGGTTTGAAGCTTAAATTAAAGTTTCATTATAGTATCCTACTATATATAAAAGAGTAAGCGGTTGTGTCTGTCCTTCCGTCTGTCCGTCCGTCTGTCTGTCCGTCTGTCCGTTCGTCTGTCCATCTGGCCTTTCGTAAACGTCGAGTAGTAGCCATTAGACATGGGATCCGAATCATGCATTTTCGGATATCCGGCCGGATTTATCCGGTTTCGGATTATCCGAAATCCGGCTCGGTCGAAAATTGCCCTCATCTGAATCATCTGAAGATCCGGGGTTTTCAAAATTGCCTTCATCTGAATCATTCGAAGATCCGGGGTTTTGAAAAACGCAATGATTCGGATTAAATCGGATAAAAATCGGATAATAGGAGGTTAGCGCGCCTTGCTGGCAAACTCTGCGCCATTGATAACCTGACTTTTTCGGGCAGATTTGCAATCATTTGGCGGGAATTCTCTCACAAAGGAAGGGTCTGATAGCGTATATCTGAACGGGGAGAGGGAGTCATCCTATTAAATAGGAATAATCGCCACACCTCAATTAGCATAAAATGTGTTTCATTTTTGCTAAGTCGTTAAATCCAAGGAGTGGGGTTCTTGAAGTCACAATTGAACGGCGCATCACGAATTTGGGTTCTTGTACGACCGCAATGCCTCTGCCGGCAAGCAGCTCGGAGCGCAATGGGTAGTGACGATGCTTCATTGGAGGAAGGTCGGGGGTTCGATCCTCATGCGCTGCTGCATTTCTGCTTTTTAAATGATTGGTAGAGATTTGAGGGATTCTGACGTCTATACCATTTTAAGATGTTTTCTGCGCACTTTCCAGCTGCATGCTGTGGTACTCAACAGGATGATGCATAAATATTCAACACCAGTGATACACAGGTACAACGTGCATAAAGCAGCACTGGACACAATGGGCAGGGTATAAATGCTGCAGGCTCCTCTCAGTCTGTTTCCATAGATCGGCCATTGACCTCGGGTAAAACCATCCTGCTCGGATTTTCAAAGGAGTCTATGATGTGACGTCACATGTGGTTAAAACGAGAAAGTCTGTGGATCCCGGAATTTGACCTAAACGGCATCGATACACTCTTTCTCTCATCTTTGCCTGTCATCTGGAAATCAGAAGTCTGGTGGAGGTTCTCTAAAACCTAACACCAACAACATCGCCGATGCTCGAGTGGTGATCCACTTGCTCATGCTGAAGTGCGGTCCACCTTTAGATAAGCAGACTTCATGGGAATGACACCAACCTGACCGAACGGATGGCTAGCATACCCAAGGACTTCAAAGCACGTCAACTTGAAGTTAACGAAGACGAACGGCTAGAAGTGGCGAAAAACCAAAAGAAGGTTGGGATCCGCAAAATTAACTGATAGACGTGGAAAGGCTGGCAAGCAGTGGGTATATGATAACGTTTTCGGCTGGAACTCTTGTTTCAGAGGAAAGCGAACGTCTTCAATTGGATTTCGCCTATAGAGCCGATCTCATTTGTCCATATATGGAAGCAAACTGTGAGGAGCCAGTAGCCTTTATGCGCTGCTCGTATTGTGACCAGTGCTTATGTTCCATGCACTTTATGTCTGTGTATCACTGATGTTAAACGTTCACACATCGTTATGTTGAACAGCTTTCCAATTGAGTTGTGGTTAAAAAACCGTTCAGTAATAAACAAGTGGCAACAAAGTTGCTCTCACGGCATACATCTGGAAACACTGCACAGCGAACATCTAAAATGGTGCAGATGTCAGAATCGCTGAAATCAAACAATAAGTTGAAATGCAAAGATGCAGCAGCGCAGAAATGTCGAACCCTCTACCTCCCTCTCATGGAGCAACGTCGCTATCCACTGCGCTATGAGCCGCTTCCCGCCGGCGGCATTGTGGGCGTGCAAGACTCCCGAACTCGTGAAGCGCCGATTCCACTGTAACTTCAAGGATCCTCTACTCCTCGGGCTTATCGATTTGGCAAAAAAGAAACACATTTTTATACTAATTGAGGAGTGGCGATTATTCCCATATATGGTGGAATGACTCGCTCTCTCCGTTCAGATATACGCTTCAGACCCTTCCCTTTTCAGAGAAATTTTTTGCGAGTGTTTCCGAATCGTTTCATTATTGTCCTTTACAAGACATTACCAACTCACTATTGAGTTGTATTGGCTCTTTGGGGTCTTAAAGCTGTATTTGTTTGTTCTGGAAGCGCAAAATAGCTCTGCAGAGGGCTCCCTCGTAAGGCAGCCAAATACGACATCTTTTGCGTAGCGCTGGTGTGTTCCATTTCCATTGATGAACTAAGCTAGGCCAGATATAATGTAACTGGGCATTCATGTGCCTTGCTACCAGGGCATATAAACACTTAATTCAAGGTGAGGCGCTCCAAGCTGCTTTGCGCGCTCGTGACTTCAATTGGTCAAGGAAATAAACGCGGAGTTACTGTGTTCCGTTTTTAAGAGGTTGCGTGCCCCTACTATATCACTTATCCGGTTGTATCCGAATCGGATATCCGAAATCCGGCTCGGCCGAAAATGGCGTTATCTGAATCATCCGAAGATCCGGGGTTTCTAAAATTGCCCTCATCTGAATCATCCGAAGATCCGGGGTTTGAAAAAATGGCCTATCCGAATCATCCGATTATCCGGAAAATCGGTGTCGGATCCAATGTCTAGTAGCCATCCGTGTTCAGGCGAGGTGTCACCTACGTTATATTGAGAGGAGTAGAAGAGGTGTCGCCGATGTCACGCAAAGGGCGTTTGAGTCCCGAACACGTGTCATCGACGTCGTGAACGCGATCGTCCGAGTTCAGAAGAGGTGTCACCGACGTCACTCATTCAGACGACGTGTCATCGATGTCGCGCCAGGGGTTCCGGATTCACACGACGAGTCAACGGTGTCGCGCAAAGCACGTCCGGCTTGCGAAGACATGTCATCGACGTCGTTCATCAGGTGCCTGGGTTCAGAAGAGGTGTCACTGATGTCGCGAAAAGCCTATCCGGATTCAGACGACGTGTTACCAATGATGGTGGGACCAGTAAGGGGGACCGGTAAAGGATTGACCAATAAAGGAGGGACCACTGAAGAGGGGGACCAGGTGAAGGGGGATCGGTGAGGAAGGGACCTCTAATGTGGACCGGAGAAGGGGTGGGGGATGGGTCGTGTGAAGGGGGACTGTTAGGAGGTTGACCAGTGAAAGGGACCGTTGAAGGGGTGGGGGGGGGGGTCCAGTGAAGGAGAGACCGGTAGAAGGCTAACCAGTGAAAGGGACCATTGAAGGGGTGGGGGGGGGTCCAGTGAAGGGGAGACCGGTAGAAGGTTAATCAGTGAAGAGGGAACCAGGTGAAGTGGGACCGGTGAGGAAAGGACAGTAATAGGGACAGGTGAAAGGGGGGGGGAGGGGTCCAGTGAAGGGGAACTGGTGGAAGGTTGACCAGCGAAGAGGGGACCAGGTGAAGGGGGATCGGTGAGGAAGGGACCTCTTATGCGGACCGGTGAAGGGGTGGAAGAGGTGGGGGAGGGGTCGAGTGAAGGGGAACCGGTAGAAGGTTGACCAGTGAAGGGGGACCGGGTGAAGGTTGACAAGTGAAAGGGACCGTTGAAGGGATAGGGAGGGGGGATCCAGTGAAGGGGAGACCGGTAGAAGGTTAACCAGTGAAGAGGGAACCAGGTGAAGTGGGACCGGTGAGGAAAGGACAGTAATAGGGACAGGTGAAAGGGGGAGGGGGAGGGGTCCAGTGAAGGGAAACCGGTAGAAGGTTGACCAGTGCAGAGGGGACAGGTAGAAGATTGATGAGTAAAGGAGGGACCAGTGAGGTGGTACCAGTAATGGGGATCGATGAAGGATAGGGGACCAGTGAAGAGGGGGCCAGTGAAGGGAGGTAGGGAGGTCCAGTGAAGGTGGGAACAGCAGTAGAGATCCACAAGGGCGGGGGGGGGGAGGGAGACCAGTGAAGGGCGAACCGGAAATGGGCTGACAATAAAGGGGAACCAGTGAAAAGGGACTAGTAATGGGGGGGGACCAGTGAGGGTGGGAACGGTGAAGGTGAGGGGAGGGGATCCAGTGAAGGGGACCTGTAAAGGGTTGACTAATAAAGGGAGAACAGCGAAGGTGGGACCAGTAATGGAGAGCAGTGAAAGGAGGAGGTCCAGTGAAGTGGGACCAATAAATGGAGTACCAGTGAATCACCAGTCAAGAGGGGAGCTAATAAAGGGAGGACCATTTAAGGGGGTACAGTAAAAAGTCCAGTAGTAGAACCGTTAAAGGGGGACCAGTAGAGGGGATCAGTGAAAGGGACCAATAAGGAGACCAGCATTTTCTCTCAGTGTCGTCCAACGTGGCCACAGAAGAGTGCTACAGACGTCCCACGTGTGTCGGGGTGCAGAAGACGAGTCGCAGACGTCGTGACATATGCGTTCGGACTCAGCAAATGTGTCACAGACGTTATCCATCGTGCATCCGGATCCAGACGACGTGCCACAGATAAGGCTTTGCGCAGCATTCGTGAGATTTTCAGATGACTTTTTAAAGGCTTCGTGCATTAACGAGTGTGCGCGTACTTGATTATCACTTCCGTTTTCTGGCGGCACATGGGTAAGGGCGTATTGGTGGAGTGGGTGGGTTGGGGGAGTAGGGAGAATGACTAAACGAATTGGAGTAATGTTATTCTCGTCGGACTGTGAACCGTATCGAGCGGTCTACCAATATCAAATGATTTCATTTGTGTTTCCGCAGAATAAGCACTTCAGATTAAGGCTCCCTATTTGTTCCTCGCATGTATAGAACGAGTACTTCAGAGAATGAATGAATCGCGTGCGAACGATAGAGGGTGGGTAGCAGGGATGAGCGGATTAACCGTTATCCGTTATCCGTTATCCGTTATCCTGGGGGGGGGGTGGTTGGCCTATCCGTTTTGTTGTTCGTTTCCGGCGATTTTGGACCCGATAACGAACAACAAATTACATATTCCTTGGTTTGAACGTGGATGGGTGGACTACGCGTAAAGGATCCTTCACGATCGTTAAAGTGGTCGTTACAAACAAAGGAAGTTGTTCAAATACAAGAGGGTTAGTTGAGGCATTTCCTCACTTGAGAACTGGTTACATTGCTTTAAAGATACCTCCATTCAGGGTCAAGCGTGGGGTTCGATTTTTGCTGGAAATCTACGACCCCCCCCCCTCAGAAGCGGAATTTGTACGATCCCCTCCCTCTCTCTTCCACTGTTCTATTTCTTGTATTTCTTGATTTTTTCAAGGTTTCTTGTGCAGTTTGAACTCTCTAATAGATTCTTTTTTTCAGGTGCGGCTTCGGCACTGAAGAGGACAATGAAACGCGTTCCCTGAACAACAATGTTTTCAAAACAGAATAAAATCCTTTAAAATTTTGAACGCTATTTTCGACACTTCAAAATAAAGATTTTCTGGTAGCAGTTTCCAATCATCACTGTTCAATTTATGGAGTTTTTTTTTTCAGGACACCATGGACACGGAACATTCTTCTACCTGAAGTAGCGACGTTTGCATCTGAAATTGTGCTCTGAAATTGTGTTATATAAAAATCTATTACTTTCTGACGACGACTTAAGTGCTTTCCTTATGAATTTTTTGGAAGCGTTCCTCGAATCGATTATGGAGCGGAAAAAGGAAGGATGGACGATGGACTTCTCTGTGGAAATAATGTTCTCCCATCCTAAGAAAACGTCATAAAAAACGAAAATGGAGCTAAAAAACCCCAGCTCTGTACATGATACAGCAGAAAAACAAGATTCTCCGCAGCGATGACGGAACTGCGATGACGATATGATTAGGATGGATCGCAAGCAAATTTCTCGTTTTTTTCATGAAAAAATTTTTTTAGCCGAAGCAGACCACCCATACGAATAAAATTTTGCCACAAAAACTTCCAAGTAATGATAAATGCACAGTGAAAAAAATCATGATTTTCTGGATCGAACAGGATGAATCGACCTCCGGTCGACTTTGCACCAACGTCATCGGAGCATGAAACTAAACGCTCACAAAAAGGTTCATAACTCGGTAAGTTTTTCGCATTTTGAAAATTTTTCTAGCTTCTCAAGAAGAGGATAAAACGCTCTTTCTCACATTGTAAAAATCTTTTCCAAAAAAGGAGGTCACGAAAAAAGGTCACGCGTGGCTGCTGGTTCGATTTTTGAGCGAAAAAAATTGAAGTGGCTTCACAAAAATATTCATAACTCGACTAATTTTTCGAAATTTAAAAATTCCTCTAGCTTTTCAGAAACTAGAGGAAGAGCCCTTTCTTGCTATATGAGAATTAATGTCCAAAAATTCGGTCTTCATGCGCGGCAGGGGAGGCTCAATTTCGGTTCCATGTCGCGAAAATACGTACCGAAAATCGTACCCCCCTCGCCCCGCATGAATACCCCTTTCTTGGAAAACGGTTCTTATATGGTTAGAAAGTATATTTGCTCTATTTTTTGATGGCCAAGCGGAATTTTTGATTTTCGGAAAAATAGCCGAGATATGATCAATTTTCGTAAGTCGTGAACTGAATCTCGGATCGACCCTTCACCGACGTCATCGGAGTGATCTCACAAAAATGCTCATAATTCGGTAAGTTTTTAGAAGTTTCAAAATTCTTCTACTTTTTCTGAAACTAGATAAAATGCGCTTTCCTATCATTTAAAAATCGATCTTCAAAAAAAGGTATCTTCATGCGCGGCAGGGGGGTTCGATTTCGGGTCCATTTCGCAAAAATACGTACCGAAAATCGAACCCCCCCTGCCCCGCATGAAGATACCTTTTTTTGAAGATCGATTTTTACATGGTAGGAAAGCATATTTGCTCTATTTTTTGATGAGTGAGCGGGATTTTTGATTTTTGAAAAAATAGCCGAGATATGATCAATTTTTGCAAGTCGTGAACTGAATCGCGGATCGACTCTTCGCCGTCGTCATCGGAGTGATCTCACAAAAATATTCATAACTCGACCAATTTTTCGAAATTCAAAAATCCGCTAGCTTTTTGAAAAGTAGATAAACAGCGCTTCTTTATGGTTACAAACACTGTTAGCAAAAAAGGGACCTTCATGCGGGGCGGGAGGGGTTCGATTTCTGGTCGATTTTTGCCGAAAATCGACCAGAAATCGAACCCCCCTGCCCCGCATGAAGATCCCTTTTTTGGAAACCGGTTTTTATATGGTTGGAAAGCATATTTGCCCTATTTTTTGATGAGCGAGCGGGATTTTTAAATTTCAAAAAAATAGCCGAATTATGAACATTCTTGTGAAATCACTCCGATGACGCCGGTGAAGGATTCAGTTCACGACTTGCAAAAATTGATCATAACTCGGCTATTTTTTTCAAAAATCAAAAATCCCGCTCACTCTTCAAAAAATAGAGCAAATATGCTTTCTAACCATATAAGAACCGTATTCCAAGAAAGGGGTCTTCATGCGGGGCGAGGGGGGTTCGATTTTCGGTACGTATTTTCGCGACATGGAACTGAAATTGAGCCTCCCTTGCCGCGCATGAAGACCGAATTTTTGGACATTAATTCTCATATAGCAAGAAAGGGCTCTTCCTCTAGTTTCTGAAAAGCTAGCGGGATTTTTAAATTTCGAAAAATTAGTCGAGTTATAAATATTTTTGTGAAGCCACTTCATTTTTTTTTCGCTCAAAAATTGAACCAACCGCCACGCGTGACGACTCCTTTTTTGGAAAACGATTTTTACACGATGAGAAAGTGCGTTTTATTTACTTTACGAAATGCTAAAAGAATTTTTAAAATTCGAAAAACTTACCGAGTTATGAACCTTTTTGTGAACGTTCAATTTTATGCTCCGAGGACGTTGGTGCAAAGTCGACCAGAGGTCGATTCAACCTGTTCTATCCAGAAAATCACAATTTTTTCACAGTGAATTACTCAAAACTTCTAGGTTCTTGTGGCTAGATTTTTTCCGTATGGGTGATCTTCTTCGGCTAAAAAATAATATTTTCATGAAAAATGAGAATTTTGTATGCGATCCATCCTCGTCATATCTTCGTCGCAGCGGAGAAGCATAGTTTTTATTGTATGTTAAGCACGACTTAAAATTTTATATGATACAATTCCATTCTCTGTCGTCCTGTCCTTCAGAAGGCAGAAAATAAATTTGCAGCGAGGAGTCCATCCATATTTCAATTGCGATGGTCATGTCAGAGAACGCAGTAGCCGCATTAAATTGCCGTGACACGGAGATTTTTTTAAGGCTCCTGGAAAATTCATAAAGCTTTAGTAAATGTGTTTTCTATGCTTTAAAAGGCAGGTTCTAAAAGTAACTTGTTCCATGTGATTAGTGTGTCGATATCTTTTCGGTAAATCGAGACGTCTGATCATATAGAATATCGTTTCAGAGAAACATAGTTTTATCACTGTGTGTCAAACGGGCTTAAAATTTTATAGGGTGCGATTTCATCTTCTGATGCTGTTTCCTGCAGGAGAGAAATTACTTTTCAAGCAAGTCCGTCCGTCGGTTGCCATTCCGTCATCGACTCGAAGAGCGCTTCAAAAATCTTGTAGGGAAAGCACTTAGGTCGTCCTCAGTAATTAACACTTGAAATTTTATAGAGTGCAATTCTGGAAGTAGATGTCGCTCATCAGGCAGAAAACTACCGTGTCCATGACGTCCTGGGAAAATCTGAAAAAATGAAAATCTCTCATTGACTATAAATCTGCAAACAGGAAATCTTTATTTTTCACTGCACAGTAATCGGCATTAAAAAATTTTTTTGATATTCAATCCTATTTTTTTACTTCAGGAAACGCAAGTGCTTGTAAATCTCCGCATTGTTGTAGTCACACCTGAAAAAAAAACTTATTAATAGATGCAAACATCATCTAAAACCTGAATTTGGAGAGAGTTCTCTGCCAAAACCGAGAGAGTACGACCCCCTCCTTCGATTCCCGAACCTCAAGCTTGACCCTGCCTCCACTCTATTCTTCCAGAGTCGCTAAGCATGCATCATACATTCTTGAGGCCTACTAAGCATTGCATTGTTCATTCATCTCAAGTCATGCAGACCAAGAAAGCATACAAACTGCTACTAGCGACCGTTAAACGTGCACGGCCTGGCTCAACCTAGAAAGAATTTTTACCGACGATATTTGCGTCGTGTCATATGTGGTATAGTCGATTGAGGAGACACGGGTCGTACCAACCAGTTTATCGCAACGGATATTGAAAAGGCAAAATAACAGTGATTCTATTACTATATATACTAGGCAAGAATGGGCGGAGATTATGCTGAAGCTTCTTTCTCATAACATTTTCCTGATCAAAAGCTTATGATAACATTCCATCGGAGTGAAGCAAGCCAAAACATAACACGACTACGGATTGCAAAGTGAATCTTGAACAACGTTCTAATACAAAATGTAGCACTAATTCACGTTACAAAATGGATCTAAGATAACTCAACAACCGCATGATCTAATGCTACAAGAGATGTGTCTCTATACTCCCAGCTTCTCAGTGGTTGTGGTCGCTTGTTGTTCGATGGCGTGGTGATCGTGACGACACGCTCCCTCGACGCTGGCTGGTCCGACTCTTCTGTTGGCATGTAGGCGACGACTGGCGGCGACGTGTTGGCGAGCGACGAGTCGGCGACGGCTGGCTGCGACGTGTTGGCGAGCGACGAGTCGGCGACGGCTGGCTGCGACGTGTTGGCGAGCGACGATTCGGCGACGGCTGGTTGCGATGAGTCGGCGACGGCTGGCTGCGACGTGTTGGCGAGCGACGAGTCGGCGACGGCTGATTGCGATGAGTCGGCGACGGCTGGCTGCGACGCGGGGTCGATCGACGCGGTGATGGCATCTGAGGAGAAAGACGCGTGGGCGATGTTGACTCAGTCATACGGTGAACTCTTCCGGGCGGTGAAGGCGATGCAGAGCGTGCTTCCCGGAATTGTGAACTGCGATGCCCTTTTGTTTGGGTCACTCTGTTGGGTTCATCTGATTGTACTTTTGCCATTTCCTCAAGCTCCATCTGCAGTTTCCTTTCCTTTTCCTTCAAACGGATTTCCTCGCCCAGCAGGGCACGTTTCGACTTCCTCATCTCTTCCAAGCGGGTTTGTTGGTCCTTTCGGCCTTCAGTCCTTCGTCTCTCTTGTTCAATGCGGTGGGACAAGGAGAAGATTTCGTGGTTCACCCTTTTTAGCTCCAGTGAGATCTTCCTGAGCTGATCTCTGAGAAGGCTCTTTTCCGGGTGTTTCTCGACTTTGAAGTCGTCCTGGCGAGGGGACTGATAGTGCATGCTGTTGTCTGATTGATCAGTTATGGAGTCGATGAGGTGCAATTCTTCAGTAGCTTCTACTGCTAAAGCAGTTTAACATGGTCAGAATGTTCGATCTTCGAGTGGCGGAAGACACAACCGTATGCTGCAGTGACAGCTCGCATGACTACTCGTATCAAGGCTAGTACTGAGAGACGTAGTGTGGTGAAAAGAATGCGAATTGTGCCCGTGAGGATTCGCATTCCGCACGTCCAAAGGATTAAGTAACCGAAGAGTAGAGCGACACCGAGTCCGAGCAGCGCAACCACGATTGTTTTGTATCCCGCGAAGATGATATCGACTATGTGACTGATGTCAGGGAACGCAATCTCCTCGGCAATGCTGGTCTCGCCTTCGATGATTCTCATAACCGTTCCTTGAATTGTTTTCACCCACTGTAGGATTCCGGTGATCTCAAATTCGGTTGCGTTCGTTCCGCATGATACGCTGCAAGTCAGTTTCAGTCGTGCTCGGGAATGCGTGAAGCGGAGTTGCGAGCTGCTCCCCTGTGGTGTACACGGCACGGTGAAGTGACGGTCGCCGCAGTGTATTGTTGCTCTCGTCGGCTTGGGTCTGCTTGTGCATGTGACATTAGCTACGGCTCCCTGGACGCAGTGGTAGCATCCTTGCGCAACGGTATTCGGAATTGAGCAGGTCATGTCCGTTATCTCTTTAACTGTCGTGCTGACGTCTCCTTCTAGCGTAACGAGGAGCTCTGCGGTTACCAACGTTGGTATTCTCGCTATCACAGTTTCAGTTCCCTGCAGTTTTTCCAGTGAGAACCACGGTCGCCGAATTGGCAAACGGTTCTGTATCTGGTCGTAGAACTGGGAGGTGATGTTGAAATCGACGCAGTTGCAGCGTACCCGGTTTTCTGCTGGTTGGCAAACGCAGGTGTGTGAGACTTCACATTTCAGCTTCCGAGCCATTTCCTTGGATTGACACTGTAGTGGCAGCAAAGTGCCTTTGTTCCATATTGCAATCTCCTTGCCATCGGAGATAAATGAGGAGTGGAGGGCTGGAGTTGGTGGAATTACTACGGAGCTCAGCGTAACTCTCATTTGAGCCTCGAGTTGTGGTATCGTTGGTTGCAGCAACATTGTGAGTGCCGCTTTCTTGCCATTGCTATGCTCCGATTTGATCTCCAGTTCCACTTTTTCCTTCCATATCGCGCACTTGAAAATTTCGTACACCTCGTCGTCCGTAGGGATGTGAAAAATGCGATAAAAAAGACACCCACTGCTTAAGTAGAAGCAGCCGCATCCGGGCCCGCCACAGCTTTCGACACATCGTGTAATACCTGGGTACCCGTTGCCTAGCGCTAGCTCCGGAATCTCAGCAGTTGTGCTCAAATTTTCGCATTTCATCCCTGTGCAGCTTCCCGAGTGAGCACACCGTTTTGCATCAATTATGTTCTGATTGGTGTTTCGTGTGAACATTACCGGCTGTCTTTCACACTGTAGCTGCAGTCCTTTCCAAATGAACTGATAACGAAGTAGTGTGGTGTTGCCGTTGACTACTCTAAGGCACGCTTCCTGATTGTAGGTGTTCAACTTGATTATCTCTGTAATCTGTACGAAGCATTTTCCTTTTTCTTCTTGCTGCGAGCAGACTTTCGTCTTCAGCGTGAGTATGTCGACGTCTTGGCATGCTGTGGCTGAGGCGATCGTCACTGCTACTGCGATGGCGATGAGAGGGGTGCGAAGGAATTCGTCGATTGTCTCTGACGTATTTGTCGGTCCTCGTCGTTGTTTCCGAAAGACAGATGTTACGCATCTCCACAGTTTTGTTGCCATTGATATGCTCATCAGCAGAAGGCGACCACCTACACGACATGGTTTTCCTAATGTCAGTGGGACATAGCATATCGTATAGAGTAAGGCAATCGCTCCGTAGATGACAATCATCCAGCTCGCAAGTGCCGCTCGAGGATTGCATTCCGGGTTGAACATGTTGGCGGTGCATATCCAACATCGAACATTCTCGCAGAACGGAAGCGCAGGGCAGAGTACTTCTACTACTTCCATTTTGGTCCCTTCCAGAATCTTCCATTGAACAGTATGTTCATGGAGTGTCACTTCTGGTGGAAAGTACAGCGTTTCATTACTTGGCGGCCGATGTCGTAGAATGCAATATCCTTCCGTGCACACCTCGTACCTTTGCAGGTTCTGGTTGATGATTTGTACACCTCCTTTCACGCAGCGAATCGCGGTAGACTCTGCCGATGCAGCTGTTCGACCGAACAGAGCAAGCAATCCCACTATGCAGATGAGCACTGGCTGCTGCTTCTTTGCTATTGTGGAAAATGCATGCTCTGCGTAGTCTTGACTGGTGGCGAAGGTTGTAACGTCGCTGTGCATTCTGCTGAGGTGACGTCGAAAGGCCATCGTCTTCTTTGTTTATGAGCTTGCCAACAGGCTTTTCCTCGTCCTGAAGCTCTAGAGGAGCGAGTAAGTTCACGGGTCTTCTGACGATATTGCCATTGGGCATTCGCACCTCTACCTCTCGAATATTTCCGTCCGCGCTTCGGTTTAGAGCTGAAATCATTCCCATTTTCCATACGTTACGAGGGATGTCTGGATCAGCCAATAGCACAACCATGCCTTCTTTCGGGTAGCTGTTTCCGGCGCGCTTCGAATCCATGTGGAGCTTGTGGGTTTCTCGTAGCGCACTCAGGTACATCTTATGCCACATAGACCAGAAGTTCTCCGATAGTCGGTGTGTGGACATAAGAGCATCTACAGTTTGGTTCCGAGTACGAAGACGCGCTACGTCTTCGGGAGGGAGGTACTCCGGATCATCACAGTCTGTATCGAGTGCCTCAAATGGGTATGTGACTTCGATATCCTTTGTGATGAAATCAATAGGACGAAGCGGGACCAGGTGCTCGAAGTCTGCTCCTTGATACGTCAGGGGTCGTTCGTTGAGGCAGCCTTCAATTTCCAGCAGCAAAGTAGATAGTTCCTCTTCCGTCAAGGTCCGATTTCCGACTTGGTTTTATAGAGGGAGTGCTTTATCGATTTTATCAACCTTTCATAGAACGCTCCCTGCCACGGAGCGTAAGGGGTGTTGGTTTTCCAATCGATTCCTTTCTCTGCCATCGAGGTTTGGAAACCTTGGTCGCTCGTGACGGAAAGAACCGCGTCTTTCAGAATCTGGTTGCTGAGGAGAAACGAAGGGCCGTTGTCCGACTTTACTTTCTAACCATATAAGAACCGTTTTCCAAGAAAGGGGTATTCATGCGGGGCGAGGGGGGTACGATTTTCGGTACGTATTTTCGCGACATGGAACCGAAATTGAGCCTCCCCTGCCGCGCATGAAGACCGAATTTTTGGACATTAATTCTCATATAGCAAGAAAGGGCTCTTCCTCTAGTTTCTGAAAAGCTAGCGGGATTTTTAAATTTCGAAAAATTAGTCGAGTTATAAATATTTTTGTGAAGCCACTTCATTTTTTTTTTCGCTCAAAAATTGAACCAACCGCCACGCGTGACGACTCCTTTTTTGGAAAACGATTTTTACACGATGAGAAAGTGCGTTTTATTTACTTTACGAAATGCTAAAAGAATTTTTAAAATTCGAAAAACTTACCGAGTTATGAACCTTTTTGTGAACGTTCAATTTTATGCTCCGAGGACGTTGGTGCAAAGTCGACCAGAGGTCGATTCAACCTGTTCTATCCAGAAAATCACAATTTTTTCACAGTGAATTACTCAAAACTTCTAGGTTCTTGTGGCTAGATTTTTTCCGTATGGGTGATCTTCTTCGGCTAAAAAATAATATTTTCATGAAAAATGAGAATTTTGTATGCGATCCATCCTCGTCATATCTTCGTCGCAGCGGAGAAGCATAGTTTTTATTGTATGTTAAGCACGACTTAAAATTTTATATGATACAATTCCATTCTCTGTCGTCCTGTCCTTCAGAAGGCAGAAAATAAATTTGCAGCGAGGAGTCCATCCATATTTCAATTGCGATGGTCATGTCAGAGAACGCAGTAGCCGCATTAAATTGCCGTGACACGGAGATTTTTTTAAGGCTCCTGGAAAATTCATAAAGCTTTAGTAAATGTGTTTTCTATGCTTTAAAAGGCAGGTTCTAAAAGTAACTTGTTCCATGTGATTAGTGTGTCGATATCTTTTCGGTAAATCGAGACGTCTGATCATATAGAATATCGTTTCAGAGAAACATAGTTTTATCACTGTGTGTCAAACGGGCTTAAAATTTTATAGGGTGCGATTTCATCTTCTGATGCTGTTTCCTGCAGGAGAGAAATTACTTTTCAAGCAAGTCCGTCCGTCGGTTGCCATTCCGTCATCGACTCGAAGAGCGCTTCAAAAATCTTGTAGGGAAAGCACTTAGGTCGTCCTCAGTAATTAACACTTGAAATTTTATAGAGTGCAATTCTGGAAGTAGATGTCGCTCATCAGGCAGAAAACTACCGTGTCCATGACGTCCTGGGAAAATCTGAAAAAATGAAAATCTCTCATTGACTATAAATCTGCAAACAGGAAATCTTTATTTTTCACTGCACAGTAATCGGCATTAAAAAATTTTTTTGATATTCAATCCTATTTTTTTTACTTCAGGAAACGCAAGTGCTTGTAAATCTCCGCATTGTTGTAGTCACACCTGAAAAAAAAACTTATTAATAGATGCAAACATCATCTAAAACCTGAATTTGGAGAGAGTTCTCTGCCAAAACCGAGAGAGTACGACCCCCTCCTTCGATTCCCGAACCTCAAGCTTGACCCTGCCTCCACTCTATTCTTCCAGAGTCGCTAAGCATGCATCATACATTCTTGAGGCCTACTAAGCATTGCATTGTTCATTCATCTCAAGTCATGCAGACCAAGAAAGCATACAAACTGCTACTAGCGACCGTTAAACGTGCACGGCCTGGCTCAACCTAGAAAGAATTTTTACCGACGATATTTGCGTCGTGTCATATGTGGTATAGTCGATTGAGGAGACACGGGTCGTACCAACCAGTTTATCGCAACGGATATTGAAAAGGCAAAATAACAGTGATTCTATTACTATATATACTAGGCAAGAATGGGCGGAGATTATGCTGAAGCTTCTTTCTCATAACATTTTCCTGATCAAAAGCTTATGATAACATTCCATCGGAGTGAAGCAAGCCAAAACATAACACGACTACGGATTGCAAAGTGAATCTTGAACAACGTTCTAATACAAAATGTAGCACTAATTCACGTTACAAAATGGATCTAAGATAACTCAACAACCGCATGATCTAATGCTACAAGAGATGTGTCTCTATACTCCCAGCTTCTCAGTGGTTGTGGTCGCTTGTTGTTCGATGGCGTGGTGATCGTGACGACACGCTCCCTCGACGCTGGCTGGTCCGACTCTTCTGTTGGCATGTAGGCGACGACTGGCGGCGACGTGTTGGCGAGCGACGAGTCGGCGACGGCTGGCTGCGACGTGTTGGCGAGCGACGAGTCGGCGACGGCTGGCTGCGACGTGTTGGCGAGCGACGATTCGGCGACGGCTGGTTGCGATGAGTCGGCGACGGCTGGCTGCGACGTGTTGGCGAGCGACGAGTCGGCGACGGCTGATTGCGATGAGTCGGCGACGGCTGGCTGCGACGCGGGGTCGATCGACGCGGTGATGGCATCTGAGGAGAAAGACGCGTGGGCGATGTTGACTCAGTCATACGGTGAACTCTTCCGGGCGGTGAAGGCGATGCAGAGCGTGCTTCCCGGAATTGTGAACTGCGATGCCCTTTTGTTTGGGTCACTCTGTTGGGTTCATCTGATTGTACTTTTGCCATTTCCTCAAGCTCCATCTGCAGTTTCCTTTCCTTTTCCTTCAAACGGATTTCCTCGCCCAGCAGGGCACGTTTCGACTTCCTCATCTCTTCCAAGCGGGTTTGTTGGTCCTTTCGGCCTTCAGTCCTTCGTCTCTCTTGTTCAATGCGGTGGGACAAGGAGAAGATTTCGTGGTTCACCCTTTTTAGCTCCAGTGAGATCTTCCTGAGCTGATCTCTGAGAAGGCTCTTTTCCGGGTGTTTCTCGACTTTGAAGTCGTCCTGGCGAGGGGACTGATAGTGCATGCTGTTGTCTGATTGATCAGTTATGGAGTCGATGAGGTGCAATTCTTCAGTAGCTTCTACTGCTAAAGCAGTTTAACATGGTCAGAATGTTCGATCTTCGAGTGGCGGAAGACACAACCGTATGCTGCAGTGACAGCTCGCATGACTACTCGTATCAAGGCTAGTACTGAGAGACGTAGTGTGGTGAAAAGAATGCGAATTGTGCCCGTGAGGATTCGCATTCCGCACGTCCAAAGGATTAAGTAACCGAAGAGTAGAGCGACACCGAGTCCGAGCAGCGCAACCACGATTGTTTTGTATCCCGCGAAGATGATATCGACTATGTGACTGATGTCAGGGAACGCAATCTCCTCGGCAATGCTGGTCTCGCCTTCGATGATTCTCATAACCGTTCCTTGAATTGTTTTCACCCACTGTAGGATTCCGGTGATCTCAAATTCGGTTGCGTTCGTTCCGCATGATACGCTGCAAGTCAGTTTCAGTCGTGCTCGGGAATGCGTGAAGCGGAGTTGCGAGCTGCTCCCCTGTGGTGTACACGGCACGGTGAAGTGACGGTCGCCGCAGTGTATTGTTGCTCTCGTCGGCTTGGGTCTGCTTGTGCATGTGACATTAGCTACGGCTCCCTGGACGCAGTGGTAGCATCCTTGCGCAACGGTATTCGGAATTGAGCAGGTCATGTCCGTTATCTCTTTAACTGTCGTGCTGACGTCTCCTTCTAGCGTAACGAGGAGCTCTGCGGTTACCAACGTTGGTATTCTCGCTATCACAGTTTCAGTTCCCTGCAGTTTTTCCAGTGAGAACCACGGTCGCCGAATTGGCAAACGGTTCTGTATCTGGCCGTAGAACTGGGAGGTGATGTTGAAATCGACGCAGTTGCAGCGTACCCGGTTTTCTGCTGGTTGGCAAACGCAGGTGTGTGAGACTTCACATTTCAGCTTCCGAGCCATTTCCTTGGATTGACACTGTAGTGGCAGCAAAGTGCCTTTGTTCCATATTGCAATCTCCTTGCCATCGGAGATAAATGAGGAGTGGAGGGCTGGAGTTGGTGGAATTACTACGGAGCTCAGCGTAACTCTCATTTGAGCCTCGAGTTGTGGTATCGTTGGTTGCAGCAACATTGTGAGTGCCGCTTTCTTGCCATTGCTATGCTCCGATTTGATCTCCAGTTCCACTTTTTCCTTCCATATCGCGCACTTGAAAATTTCGTACACCTCGTCGTCCGTAGGGATGTGAAAAATGCGATAAAAAAGACACCCACTGCTTAAGTAGAAGCAGCCGCATCCGGACCCGTCACAGCTTTCGACACATCGTGTAATACCTGGGTACCCGTTGCCTAGCGCTAGCTCCGGAATCTCAGCAGTTGTGCTCAAATTTTCGCATTTCATCCCTGTGCAGCTTCCCGAGTGAGCACACCGTTTTGCATCAATTATGTTCTGATTGGTGTTTCGTGTGAACATTACCGGCTGTCTTTCACACTGTAGCTGCAGTCCTTTCCAAATGAACTGATAACGAAGTAGTGTGGTGTTGCCGTTGACTACTCTAAGGCACGCTTCCTGATTGTAGGTGTTCAACTTGATTATCTCTGTAATCTGTACGAAGCATTTTCCTTTTTCTTCTTGCTGCGAGCAGACTTTCGTCTTCAGCGTGAGTATGTCGACGTCTTGGCATGCTGTGGCTGAGGCGATCGTCACTGCTACTGCGATGGCGATGAGAGGGGTGCGAAGGAATTCGTCGATTGTCTCTGACGTATTTGTCGGTCCTCGTCGTTGTTTCCGAAAGACAGATGTTACGCATCTCCACAGTTTTGTTGCCATTGATATGCTCATCAGCAGAAGGCGACCACCTACACGACATGGTTTTCCTAATGTCAGTGGGACATAGCATATCGTATAGAGTAAGGCAATCGCTCCGTAGATGACAATCATCCAGCTCGCAAGTGCCGCTCGAGGATTGCATTCCGGGTTGAACATGTTGGCGGTGCATATCCAACATCGAACATTCTCGCAGAACGGAAGCGCAGGGCAGAGTACTTCTACTACTTCCATTTTGGTCCCTTCCAGAATCTTCCATTGAACAGTATGTTCATGGAGTGTCACTTCTGGTGGAAAGTACAGCGTTTCATTACTTGGCGGCCGATGTCGTAGAATGCAATATCCTTCCGTGCACACCTCGTACCTTTGCAGGTTCTGGTTGATGATTTGTACACCTCCTTTCACGCAGCGAATCGCGGTAGACTCTGCCGATGCAGCTGTTCGACCGAACAGAGCAAGCAATCCCACTATGCAGATGAGCACTGGCTGCTGCTTCTTTGCTATTGTGGAAAATGCATGCTCTGCGTAGTCTTGACTGGTGGCGAAGGTTGTAACGTCGCTGTGCATTCTGCTGAGGTGACGTCGAAAGGCCATCGTCTTCTTTGTTTATGAGCTTGCCAACAGGCTTTTCCTCGTCCTGAAGCTCTAGAGGAGCGAGTAAGTTCACGGGTCTTCTGACGATATTGCCATTGGGCATTCGCACCTCTACCTCTCGAATATTTCCGTCCGCGCTTCGGTTTAGAGCTGAAATCATTCCCATTTTCCATACGTTACGAGGGATGTCTGGATCAGCCAATAGCACAACCATGCCTTCTTTCGGGTAGCTGTTTCCGGCGCGCTTCGAATCCATGTGGAGCTTGTGGGTTTCTCGTAGCGCACTCAGGTACATCTTATGCCACATAGACCAGAAGTTCTCCGATAGTCGGTGTGTGGACATAAGAGCATCTACAGCTTGGTTCCGAGTACGAAGACGCGCTACGTCTTCGGGAGGGAGGTACTCCGGATCATCACAGTCTGTATCGAGTGCCTCAAATGGGTATGTGACTTCGATATCCTTTGTGATGAAATCAATAGGACGAAGCGGGACCAGGTGCTCGAAGTCTGCTCCTTGATACGTCAGGGGTCGTTCGTTGAGGCAGCCTTCAATTTCCAGCAGCAAAGTAGATAGTTCCTCTTCCGTCAAGGTCCGATTTCCGACTTGGTTTTATAGAGGGAGTGCTTTATCGATTTTATCAACCTTTCATAGAACGCTCCCTGCCACGGAGCGTAAGGGGTGTTGGTTTTCCAATCGATTCCTTTCTCTGCCATCGAGGTTTGGAAACCTTGGTCGCTCGTGACGGAAAGAACCGCGTCTTTCAGAATCTGGTTGCTGAGGAGAAACGAAGGGCCGTTGTCCGACGTAATTGTCCTCGGCACTCCTCGTCTGGCAAAAAACCTTCGGAGTGCTAAGAGAAGCTTTTCCGTTGACATATCGGTCACCAACTCGATGTGGAGCAAGCGTGTTGTCATACAAGTTATGATCAGTCCATAAACTTTGCTGGTTCCGTCGTTCGCCTTCGTCGTGAGGGGTCCGAAATAGTCTATGCCTACGTTTTCGAACGGCTTCGTCCTTTTCACCCGTCGCTCCGGCAGTGGTCCCATCGCTGGATACGGGAATGCTAGCGCATTCATTTTTTGGCAGGGCAGACATTTCCGAACCAAGGTTTGCACTTGCTGGCGAAGCTTGGGTATCCAATATTTACAGCGCACAGTCGCCATGGTGTGGGACGTTCCGGTATGAAGCGGTAGGTGACATTCTTCAATTATTCGAAGGGCAAGTGGCGTCTTCGCAGCAACGAAGATTGGTCGTTTCGCTAAGTCTGGGATCTCCGCTTTGTCCAGTCGTCCGTTGCAACGAAGCACGCCATGCTTATCTGCTTGTAAGTTCAGATTCTTCATTGATTTTCTGAGCTGTTCTGTGACGTACAGCCTCTGATGGTTGCGAAGTATTACTTTCAGAGCCACTTCTCTTTCCGCTGCGCTAACGAACTCCTGTTCCGGCGGCACAGTCAGTCCTCCATTCTCTAGTATTCTTGACCGTAGCGACTCGCGAATGCGTACGCAGAGTCGCCGTATGAAGCGTAGTACGTACGCTACAGAGACCACCGCGGATCTGAGCGTACTATGTCGCCTCCAATCGATGATGTCCGTTTCTTTTGTTTCTTCGAGCGTCGCTGATGTTGCGAAAGAGCAGGTTTGAGTCATGGAGTTATCTTCCAGCGCCTCGAACTTCTCCTGTGGTAGAAAGAATAAGCGTAGTTCTTTCGGCCAGTTGTTGTCTGATAGAAGTAGGAATGATGGGCCTGTCCACCAGAAATGCCCTCGGAGCTCGATCGCACTCAGTCCTCGTGTGGCGCTGTCGGCGGGATTGTTGCTTGTGCATACATGACCAAAGCGTATCTTGGTCTCAGTGCCTTCTACGATTGCTCGAATTTCTTTGACTCTGTTTGTCACTAGTCGACCGACGCCGCCCTTTATCGGGTACCTTGACAGCCAATTGAGTGCGATTTCTGAATCCGTGAGAATCGTGATGGAGGTTATCCTGAGCTGCTTAGAGAGTGCCTTTTCCAACGTGCGGGCTAGCCTCGTAGCCATTGCAACTGCCTGAATCTCCATTTTTGGTATTGTTGCAGGTTCCTTTATGCTTGCAAGCTTTGATCTTGCGAAAACGAGGCTGGACGTTTTTCCCGAAACCACATATGCGCAGACACCCATGGCTTGAATGCTTGCGTCGGCAAAGATAACAAGCGTGGCTTCCGCATTTAGGGGAGCAATTTTGCGTGGCAAAACTTGTAGGAATCCATCAGCTTGGGAAATGATATTTTCCCATTCCTTCACGTGCATATCCGAGAGCTTCGCGTCCCAGTCGTATCCGGCTTTCCACAACCTCTGCAAAAACAATTTGCTCTGAAGCAGTAGAGGTGTTAACCAGCCCATAGGATCGTAAACAGATGCTATCTGCTCCGAAGTCGTTCTCTTTGTTGTTGCGGAGTTTGGGATGAAATTAGCTCCGATATGGACGGTGTCCTTACTCGAATCCCACATGATTCCGAGAACTTTGGTAGTGCCATGTGCTGTGATGTCCTGCGGTGGAATGGCTTTATTGATTTCTGCGTTATTGGTCAAGTATCCTCGGAGATTCATATTCATCTCTGTGAATATTGCTTTCGAAGCCTTGCACTTCTTCAGTGCTTCTCTTTCATCCGACGCCGTGAGAATTACGTTGTCCACGTATAAATTCTCTTGAAGCTCCGTGGCCAATTCCTTGTGTTGTGTCTTCCCTTGGAGATGATATCTGATTGTCGCGGCCAACAGAAAGGGTGAGCAGTTTAACCCGAACGTGACCCGTGTGAACCGATATTCGACGAGATTCGACCCTTCAGGTGGCTCCATGGGGTTCTTTACCCATAAGCAGCGTGTGGCATCCCTGTCTTTCATGTTGAGATGGACTTGCAGGAACGCCTTTTCTACGTCCGCTATGATAGCGATGTTCCCTACTCTGAATCGTATGAGCATGTCTCGCATTACCGGAAGTATCACGGGTCCCTGGTGCAGTACCTCGTTTAGAGACGGCTTGCCTTTGAAATGGGCTGACGCGTCGAAAACTACCCTGAGTTTGGTGAACTCTTTCGTAGGTGTGATCACGGCTTGGTGGCTGAGGTAGTGTATTGTGGATCCAGAAGATGGCTGATGGTGCACTTCTTCTATAATGCCCTTTTCGAGTTGTTCTTGAAACGTCGAATGATATTGTTGTAGGATGTGCGGTGTGGTACGTAGTTTTTGCAAAATGGAGCAGAGACGCTTGTACGCGATTGATTTATTGTCCGGCAAAGTATTTGCTTCTTCTTTCCACGGCAGCCGTACGTGATATCCATTTTCATGCCGCTCGACGGTGGCGACGAAGTTTTCCCATACTTTCTTGTTCACCAGTTCCTGTTCTTGTGCCTTGGAGCCTGCAAATTCTACTCCCGAAGACTGTAACGCCAGGAACTCTTCCCACTTCTCGTTGTTCTCTTCCTGCGTGACCCTTGATGAGCTAATGCACTCTGCACAGTGCGAGTCAATTGCATGCAGTCGTCCGATTACCAGATACCCTAGTCTTGAGGGAATCAATCTCAATCCTGACGGTAATGTTTCTGACGTGGAATCCTTGGCATCCATTAGCGAAAACGTGTCGCTACAGCCGAGCAGGATTTCTGGACGTACTACCGGAAGATGTTGACTGACCGACAGCTTGATGTCATGTTCCATTAGATATTGCCTATCTTCTCTGTTGAGCTTGCTTCTTTGCAAGCTCTCCGTCAGGTGATTTATGCGAGCGACCTGGAAGCAATGGGGCTGTCCGGAACAGTCAAAAATTTGAACCGTGGTGATCCCGCATTCGATCTCCTTCGGCTGCATGTTTCCGAAGGTACTGATGTTCATTGAAAGCATGTCGACGTTTTCGAGCTTTAGTCTCTTCGCGAGCTCTTCACTTATGAAGGAGCGATCAGCTCCTGTGTCCAAAAGGATGTGAACGGTCTCCAGGGCTTGTGTGTCATTGTTGAGGACACGAGCTTCTCCTACGAGGACGTAATCTTTTGGGTTCGATCGAATATCGGTGCATTTCATACACACTACTGCTTCAACATCAGTATCTTCGGTCTCCGGATGCGATTCAGAATCTTCTTCCTTTCCGTTTGGTGAGGATGAAATGAAGTTCTGCCTTGTAGCTCCTCGAGGAGGCTTCGTATGCTGCTTGCCTCTAGTCGGAAGTTTCCTTTCTTGTGCGGTTGACGGATTGTCTTTCTTCGGCGGTATGATCGTTCGGCAAATAGCAGTATGATGACCGATCTGATTGCACGCCCTGCACGCGCCTTTCGTGCATTCGCTGGCTCGATGGTTTGGTTCTCCGCAATTCAGGCATAAAGATAGCTGCCGCATACGAGCCATTCGTTCCTCGCGGGTCGTGTATTTCCCGCAGCTCCTTGGGCTGTGATTGCTCTTATTACAGAAGAAACACGAGAAACTCTTTGGCCTTTCCTTTGTGGTTTTTAGCGAGCTAGCATTCATTGACACAGCTTCAGGACGTTCGATGTCCTTTTCGATGTGACGCTGAATTTCTGCTTCCGTGTCTAGAAAGTCGTGAACGTGAGCCAGAAGTAGGTCGGTGGTCCAAACGTCTTCCCCGTGCTGTTCGGATTTTTTCTTGAGCACGTATCTTTGGATTCTCTCGTTGAATTTCGAGAGAAGATGCTTCTGTAAAACGACGTTGTCAACAGATTCCCCCTTGTGCCTCATTTGCAGAATGATTGAAGAAAGCTCCTCATAGAGAAATCTCTGGTCTTCTGTACGTTTGCTTTTTGCTTGACAGGTGTCGAGGCGGCTCGCAAACTCGTTCAGCAGCATTTGTGAACTGCCATACTTCCGTTTCAAGTGCTCGATAGCCATTGTATACGACGATCCACTAATTTGGAATTGCTTCACACATCGTCGTGCTTCCCCACGAAGAGCCTCCATTAAATAGCTCATCTTGTGGATGTCGCCGATATTCCTAGAATGCACCGAGAACTCAAAGGCACTCCAGAAACTTTCCCACTCCCATACTTTCCCACTGAATTTGGGTATGGGTAAGGGCGCGAGCTGGATAGGAGTGACCCCTTGTTCTGTTTGCGTCGAGAGCAGCACTGAAACGTCCTCGAGAGCCATTTCCAGCTCTGATATGGCAGCATGTGCTCGTAAGAGCAGGTCCTGTGTTGTCATCGAATTTGCAGAAACCCTTTCGATGATCGCGGTCAGTTGTGGCGTGTTGCTGTCCAGGGCATCTGCGGCTTCGGTGTATGCCTGTAATGCCGTGTCCACATTTGCCGTAACTGCTTCTACACTCTTCTTCATTTTCGTGAGCTGTAGCTTCTTCCCTTGAAGATATGAGTTCTTGCGTTCTGCTTCTGCCGGAACTTGGATCGTGGCTTCCTGTTGGGCGTCATCGATGAGAGTCGACAGCTTCCCGCTGATCTTCGTGAGAAGTCCTTGCCTTGTTGAAAGAGAAGTAGTCATCTTCTCTGAGCGCCGTCGAAATCTTGATGTCCTTCGCTTGGTACAAGATCTTCAAGTCCGAAGATGGCCTTCTTGTCCGATGAGGTTCTTCTTGTCCGGCGATGTTCTTCTAGTCCGAGTCCTCAGGCGGTCGATGCACCATATAGTCGATTGAGGAGACACGGGTCGTACCAACCAGTTTATCGCAACGGATATTGAAAAGGCAAAATAACAGTGATTCTATTACTATATATACTAGGCAAGAATGGGCGGAGATTATGCTGAAGCTTCTTTCTCATAACATTTTCCTGATCAAAAGCTTATGATAACATTCCATCGGAGTGAAGCAAGCCAAAACATAACACGACTACGGATTGCAAAGTGAATCTTGAACAACGTTCTAATACAAAATGTACTGCTAATTCACGTTACAAAATGGATCTAAGATAACTCAACAACCGCATGATCTAATGCTACTAGAGATGTGTCTCTATACCGCCTTTCATGCGCCACATTTAAGAACCTATATGCACCAGATGCATCTATGGTACAGTGCTATTTTTAAAATTATGTCAGAGGCTGATTGTATTCATAACAACATATATCTAGAAGAGCTTAGGAATAGCACTAAGGATGAAGGATAAAATCAAGAGAAATATGAGACATCTATTTTTCTGGCGAGGCTACTTTGCTTGACTTTTACAAACCTCACATGCCTCAGCCAATAGGCAGGCCTCGCCTTTAGCATTTCTAAAAGGGTTGGAACCAACTCATCAAGTTGAAAGACTTAACTTGCGATGGTTTGGAATTCAACTGGAACTTAATGTTTACTCGATTTCACCACATTGCGAGTTGAATTCTTTAAGGCCCTCGCAGACTTCTGCGGCGAGCGGCGACGGCGAACGGCGAAACCGCTGAGCGGCTTGACTCATCATCAGTGGGAGCGGTGACGGCGAGGTACTGTACTGTTTCTAGTCGGGACCGACTTGTGCTTAACAATAACGCGCCCCGATGACGATCGCTCGCCCGCATCGACCGTCTCCGCTCTGGATCCCGCCGCGAAAGGGCAGAACGCAGAGCGCAGACAAACAGACGCTGGAGCGGCGCCGCCGGGTGGAATGATTCAAGTTATTTCCGCCAGCGACGCCGCCGGTGCCGCTGGGCGGCGCCGCCGGTGCCGCCGGTGCGGCCGGCCGGCCGGCGAGCTCTGCGTCTCTGCCCTACGGTTAAGCATAGAGCAGCGGCGACGCCGCAAAAGTCTGCGGGGGCCTTTAGACGAGAGTGATCCACCTGGTATTCTTCCCTTGTCGGCTCACCACTGGAGTAGAACACACCAGTGCTGTTTAAAAGCTGTCGCTTAAGGCTGCCTTACAAGCTGTCCCCCAACACCAAGCCACTTTGCGCCTCCAGAGCAAAACCTAGCATTAAGACCCCAGCGAGCGACTACCCATTGAATGGTGAGTTGGGTATGCATCATGAGGCCTTGTAAAGGGCTATGAAATGATTACAAAGCTTCCCGCAAGCGATCGCTTGAGCTCTAAGAGAATTCTCTCCAAATCATTGCAAAATGTACCCCCAAAACGTCAGATTATCAACGGCGCAGAACTCCGCAGCAGGGCGCGCTAACACCCTTTTGTCCGATTTTATCCGAACTATTGCATTTTTCAAAATCCCGAATCTTCGGATGATTCAGATAACGCCAATTTTGGTCGAGCCGGATTTCGAATAATCCGAAACTGGATAAATCCAGCCGGATATCCGAAAATGCGTGATTCGTATCAAATGTCTAGGATGCACCCACGACGATCGGCGGGTTTTCTCTACCCACTGATATACCTACGATTTGACGGGTAAGGTTTATCATGAATCGTGGATATGTCCACTCCCTATACCCAGCATACCCGTGGGTACGCGCGTAGAAGAATCCGGACCGAGCGCTGTTCATGTAGTTCATGAGATTCTTCGCCATGTCTCCGTGAAGATGGAAATGCTACTGCATTCACATCATTACAAGAACTAATGGTAAGACCCGTAGTGTCAATGAGCTTCAATTAATTTCGGAATTCCCTGATATTAATTTTCTTAAACAATTTCGGAAACAAATGCTTTAGTACCTAGTTTATAATTGGCGATTCTCCGAAAAATCTTGAACCTAAGTCACGTACAGGCAAGGTAATGGCTGACTTCATCTAAATCTTTCCAGCACAGCACGATGTCTCGAAGATGTGAGAGTTATTGAGTAGGAATAAGTGCACGAGGAGGAATTTCACCGACGTCTTCCTACAACGTTCACAGGTTCAGCATTTCAACTTGAATCGAAACAAACTCTGTTCTTCTGGTGTATGTCACCACATTTCCAAATTTTCTGCTAATCCCACCTGAATATCCAGTTTCTCCTCCATTCGCTCCTGTCACGTGCCAGAGTGCTCCAATAGATCCTTCCTGCCCTCTAGAGACCAATAGCGTCATATCGTTCGTTCAGGGCTTCCACGAAGAAGCCCTACCAACGCGCTGGTCGGGGACCTGGTGCTCTGATGACATCTGGCGAAACCCAGTCAGTCACGGTTCTTCTCCAGCACGTGTCTGAGAATCGCATTACATGGCCGGCTCACCTAATTTTCGGCTACTTGGGAGATTCGACAGCGTCTCTGAGTTGACCTTGACGAAGCTCGGAACTCCGGAGGTCTTCTCTCACTTGCGTGAATCTTGCCATTTCCTTTCGATTTCGAGGGAGATTTCGAATTCGAATTTTGCGCGCCAAAACTCAAATTTTCGCGCTAGTGCGGGAGATTTCGAATTCGAATTTTGCGCGCCAAAACTCAAATTTTCGCGCTAGTGAGGGAGATTTCGAATTCGAATTTTGAGCGCCAAAATTCAAGTTTTCGCGCTAGTGCGGGAGATTTCGAATTCGAATTTTGCAGCGCCAAAACTCAAATTTTCGCACTAGTCCGGGAGATTTCGAATTCGAATTTTGCGCGCCAAAACTCAAATTTTCGCGCTAGTGCGGGAGATTTCGAATTCGAATTTTGCGCGCCAAAATTCAGATTTTCGCGCTAGTGAGGGAGATTTCGAATTCGAATTTTGCGCGCCAAAATTCAAAATTTTCGCGCTAGTGCGGGAGATTTCGAATTCGAAGTTCTCGCGCGAAAATTCAAAATTTTCGAGCTAGTGCGGTAGGTTTCGAATTCGAAGTTTGCGCGCCAAAATTCAAAATTTTCGCGCTAGTGCGGGAGGTTTCGAATTCGAATTTTGCGCGCCGAAATTTAAAATTTTCGCGCTAGTGCGGTAGGTTTCGAATTCGAAGTTTGCGCGCCAAAATTCAAAATTTTCGCGCTAGTGCGGGAGGTTTCGAATTCGAATTTTGCGCGCCAAAATTCAAAATTTTCCCGATGTCTTCACCAAGATTTCGAATTTCAGGCGCCGAACTTTGAATTTTTCGCTCCAGATTTGGTGGGGTTTGCTCGTAAAGACGCGTGTGGAAGGCGATCCAACACGCCAGAAAAGTCTCCAGTTTGGAAGTTGGTGTCCAAACGGACTTAGCCAACGGCTTCCACAAGAGTTGTTAACATCGGCCGGTTATTTACTATCGATCGATCCTATCGATTCTTGTATGGGGTGGCAATCGCGCGATTGTGGTTGACGATCGACGAACTTCAGAGCACGTAAACAGCGTTGATTGGCAAAATATCGATCGAATTTATACTACATATTTATTTAGATAAAGCAGCTCAATGTGGTATGGTGCATTTAAAGGCTGATGAGCTGGCTTCACAGGGAGTAAACACCTCTAAACCAGTGGAGAATATGAACTACTTTGAAACACTTGTCACCCAGCCAGAAGCTTATGTATTTGTAAAACGTTATGACCTTGCGTAATAGAGCGGGGCAAAATGGAAAAGGAGTTCGTTACTTTTTTGCTTTTCTGTGCTATGATTTCGGGACTTAGAAGTTTCCCACAATTAGGCAGAAACAATTTCGTGTGCATTCATAAAGTACAAGCACTTTATGGTCAGCCCGTCTATAAGTGCCTTCCTTTGCATTGTGTACGGACCACCTTTTTTTCAAATTTGAAGCAAAATCTGATGACAAACCCACTATCTATTTATTTATGACGACCTTAGCGCTGGCTGACTACTACTACCCTTTTAACTTGTTGCCAAGCTAATAGTACAGCAGTAGCCGACGAGGAAAACCCGGTCGGAGTTAAATGCAGTCGGCGAAACCGGAATTTTTCGAAAAATTCGCCATTTCTTAAGGTCGGGAAAATTGGGGTTTTCTGGTGCGAATTGCTAAATATGTTGAATACGCGACTACATAATGACATAGACATTATGTAATTGCATATTCTATCTGGAAATGTAAGAACTAATTCTATTGCTGCTTTATTTTTCATTGAAGTTTCGTGTGCTATTATCACAAGAGTTCAAATCCGAGCGCTACAAAATTTCAATTTTTTTGATATTCTGCTATGGCCGCGTTCCAAATCTGAATTTCCCTGGAATAGAGCGAGCGTTATGAATATCAGCACAAAAACTGAATTCCGGCGCACGGACTATGAATTCCCGCAGCAGTAGCGCGAAAACTTGAGTTGGCACACGCAATGTTAGCACAAAAACCATTAAATTCTAGCGCGTAAAATTTGAATTTTCCCGAAGCCACTGCGAAAGGTTTAAATCCTAGAGCGTGGTATTCAAATTCTCGCAACGTTAGTGCGAGACTGATACTTCGATGAGTTTCGTCAAGGTGTGTTTGTAGGCGACCGTGGTCATACATCCAGGAGACAGAGATTTGTTAGTGGTTTTCAAGCGTCTATAGAAATGTGGGGGTTATAACTGTAACCTATTTTTGAACTGATAACAAGCAGGAGGAGGATGTGCCGCAGGTATGCAGTTTTGCGGCTCAATGTAGATGGAGTTTTACATGTTGCCGAAGTGTAAAGCGATAACACTGTGCGTATGAGTGTGCGCTTTTGGGAATGTTCATTTTATCGAATTTCTGACATTTTACGAAGCCTTGCCATCCGATTTTCTTATTTTCTAGATTTCTCGAAGTTCTCATGTAATTCCCGTTTCACCGTTCGTATATAGCTGGGGTGAACTTCTGCCGACGGCTCAGACTGTTGTACTTACTTGGCAACAAGTACGTAGAACAGAATGAGCCTGCATGCGCTGAAATCATCGTAAATTGTGCCGTCGAGGGTTCAGTCTCGATCTCGACAGAAAACACCATGCTTAGGGGGGGGGGAGGAGCGGATGGTGATCATGCGAGAGCTGGGATGGGAAATGCTCGAGCTGGGCAAGAGGAAACGGGCGACTTGGGAAGCTTTCAAGAGCGTCGTAGAAGTTGTGAAGAAGACGAAGAGCGTCCGGCTTCCTGCCCTTCTATCGGACACCACCGTTCTTCTGGCGGCAGCCTACACCGTGAGCGTTGCCCCGAAAGCCTCGAAATCTAGGGCCAACCTTGTGGGGTGATCCTCTGGTCTTCTAAGGACGTGTCCATACCACCTCAGGCGCTGCTCCCTCATCTTCAGCTGGATCGGGGCTGTCTTCATCACTGCCCTAACATCCTCGTTTCGCACCCGGTCCCGACGGGTCCATCCACATGCCCACCTCAGCATCCTCATCTCCGCCGCGTACAGTTGCCGCTCCTGCTCTTTACTCAGGGCCCAACCCTCACTGCCGTAGAGGAGGGCAGGCCTCACAACTGTTCTATAGAGGTTGCCTTTGGGCTCATGTAATTCAGGAGATTCTTCGCAATTTCTCCGTGGAGATCGAAATACTGACGCGTTCATACCACTACAAGAGCAAATGGTGGTACCTGCAGTCCCAATGAGCTCCAATAAATTCAGAATCCCCTTTTTTTCAACAGTTTCCTCAATTTCGGAAACACATGCTCCAATATCCAGTTCACAATTGGCGATTCACCGAAAGACCTTGAACCTAAGCCGCATTTGCACAGGCAGGACAACGGTTGATTCATCAAAAGCTTTCCAGCGCAGCATGATGTCTCGAAGATGTGGGAGTTCGAATCAGTTTCTTTAAGCCTCAATTGGCTGGTATCGAGGTAGTAAGCCGTCACAACGATGTCTTGTTGCGATCAAAACTTCTAGCGCCAGGCGGACTCGAACCCGCACCTCCCTCTGACCGCGCGGGAATGCTCTACTCCTTTACACCACCGGCGCCGTTTGATCGAACGCAACATACACACCTCGTGGGACCGACCAGCACCCACCCGTATCCGGGATGAGCCGGCCGCTGATATCAGCATGTAACCAGTTATGCTGATGGTCTTGATAGAAACAATTCGAATCAGCTTCTTTAAGCCTCAATTGCTGATGTTCTTCTGCTGTACCGCATTTTTAAAACTTTCAACTAATCTCACCAGAAGACCCAGTTTCTCCTCCATTCGTATCCATAAATGCGGATTGCGCCATGCACTTCGCAAGGCTATCGTCTCATGTATACGACTGAATGTGAGTACCCATACAGAAGTTGCATACAAAAGGTTACACACAATTAAATAACGAGGTCCTTTCCATTTTGCCCTGCTCAACTACGCAAGGTTATAACGTTTTACAAGTAACTTGCAAACCTTCTACTGGGTCCTTGGCCAAGGGATTCGTAGTAGTCTTTATCCTCCCCATAGTGTAGGTGTCGATTCATTCCTGTGAAGCCTGCTCATCAGCCGTTTTATGCACCATGCAACATTAAGAGGCTTTATTAAACAAATTGATATGTTCGACCGATCTTTTGCCAATCACGCTGTTTACGTCCCGTCCATGAGAGAGTCGAACCCGGACCTCTCGCTCCTTTCAGCTAATCGTCGCTATCACCCCATCAGCTTTGCTAATGTAGTTCAGGGCTCTGATTCATCAAGCAGTGGGCATAGGTAGAGATACCGTAAGGGAATCGTACCCACTACCAGCAGTGGGTAGTGGGTATGATTCGTATTCATGAAAGGAATCGAGGGTAAGGTACATCAAGGCCTCTAGCGAGAACAGCTGATCTCAATGGAGCGCAATTTTGACAATGAGGCGCCAATAAGTCGCGGGTGTACTGTTGTACCCACGACGATCGGCGTGTTTTCTCTACCCAGTGATATACCCACGGTTTGACGGGTAAAGTTTATCATGAATCGTGGATATGTCCACACCGTCGGTATCAGGGATGAGCGGATAACGAAGTTTTGAAACCCGAATAACGGATAACGGATAACTTTGTCCAAAAATGGCCGGATAACGGAAAAACGGATAACGAACAAACAATAAAAAATAAAACCATTTTAGATTGTACTAATTTCAGCAGCAGATTAGGAGTTGAACCACTGTGAATTTATAGGCCATTCCTAGACATTTTAATAGTGTTTTAAATGTCATGTGGTAGCCCCATTAACGACGCTCTATGTGACTTTCTGCCCATCAGTAGGAACATAAACGAACAGCAACATACCCGCCCTTCACCTGTCTCCAGAGCGTCGGTTGGATTGTCTTATTTTTCAGCCGCCTAGTTCTTTATTCAATTAAAGCCGCTGAAAAATATAATGGTCCTTGGAAGGGCAATTCCTCCAATGTCTCTTAACTTTTCCATGCTACGAGGAAGGCGAGAGACGTCCAGCCGAATAAAATCCATGTAATAATCTTGTATTCTTGATTCTGTGTAGTGTATAGCGCAGTCGAAGAAGGTGCTGACTGTTGCGTGCACCCGAGTCCCTGCCTCTTGGTTTGATTTCCCGCCCAGGCCAACTAAGCCTTCCATCCCTCGAAGATTGGTACCGGACTTGTCTGAGAAGAATAAAGCGTTGATCTGTTCAGCAGCTGGCCATGGCAAATCATCGTATGACCAAATACGCATTCGAATCGCCTCCACGACATCCTTTAGTAGTAGATGCGTTTCGTATCCCAAAAAAGATTGAGTAACGCCGTCCTTTATCATCACCCTCAATAATCTTGATTTAACACCATAGTAAGAACCGTTATTTTTGTTGCTGCTCGATAGCATCTGAATATCCAAGATAGTTGAACTCGGAGTTATCTTGGATGGATAAACACTAACTTTCTATGGGCTTGTTTAGCAGTATATTCCAAGCAATTGTCTAGCACAAGCACACACTCAAACAGCTATGACATCCAGAAGTACAGGAGAACAATATTCGACGCATTCCTAAAGGGAGTGGTTTCCTGTGTAATAGATAAGTTTCACTGGGAAACTCACATAAGGATAAGGATAGAGGACGGCGTTACTCAAACCCTTTTTGGGATGCGCCGGCGCATACTACTTCTACGGGATGTCGTGGAGGCGATATGAATGCGTATTTGGCCATACAATGACTTGCGGTGGTCAGCCAATGACCAAGTCAGCGCTTTATCCTTCAGAGACAAGTCTGGTACCAATTCACCGACCCCGGAGGGATGGAGGGCTTGGTTGGCCTGAGCGGGAAATCCGAACCAGAGACCTGGTATCGGGTGCAGGCGACAGTCGGCGCCTCCTCCGACTGCGCTACACGCGCCCGTGGAAACTCACATACTAGAACGAATCCGCATGTCTTGCAGTACTCGTAATGAGAAGTTTATTTAGTGTAGTTGGTTGCACCGCTAAGATTTTTAATGAAGAAGTCGCTCTATGTGTCTGGATTAACCCATTTCCCTATTACACGCATTCATTGCTGTACTGCGGTATTTGTTCGATGGTTCACAACATCATGTGGCTAAAAGAACCTTCACCGCATGCAATCAAATTGCACGCACTGTAATTGTTTAACCAAAATGATACTACCCAAAGACCGGCGGTAAAAATTATTCCTAGGTTGCGCCAAGCACTCCACTTCTAACGATCGCTAATAGCAGTTTGTATGCATTCTTGGTCGGCACATGACTTGAAATGAATGAAGAACCCCATGCCTAGAAAGTCACATAGATGTATGATACAGGTTTAGCATCTCTCGAATGATATCTTAGGTATCTTTAAAACTATGTAACCAGTTCCCAAGAGGAAACGGGAAAACCCCTACTAACCTTTCTGGATGCGAACGACCTTCGTTGTTTCTAACAACAGCTCTTGCGATCGTAATCGATCGTCTACGTAGTCCACCACCACGTGCAAACCTAGAATTCAACCAATTCACTGTTCGTTATCCGGCCCAAAACCACCAAGTAACGAACAACAAAACGGATAGGCAAATCCCCCGAAACCGGAGCGCCAAAATTCAAAATTTTCGCGCTAGTGCGGGAGGTTTCGAATTCGAATTTTGCGCGCCAAAATTAAATTTTCGCGCTAGTGCGGGAGGTTTCGAATTCGAATTTTGCGCGCCAAAATTTAAAACTTTCGCGCTAGTGCGGGAGGTTTCGAATTCGAATTTTGCGCGCCGAAATTCAAAATTTTCGCGCTAGTGCGGGAGGTTTCGAATTCAAATTTTGCGCGCCGACATTCAAAACTTTCGCGCTAGGGCGGGAAATTTCGAATTCGAATTTTGCGCGCCAAAATTCAAAATTTTCGCGCTAGTGCGGGAGGTTTCGAATTCGAATTTTGCGCGCCGACATTCAAAATTTTCGCGCTAGTGCGGGAGGTTTCGAATTCGAATTTTGCGCGCCGAAATTCAAAATTTTCGCGCTAGTGCGGGAGGCTTCGAATTCGAATTTTGCGCGCCAAAATTAAATTTTCGCGCTAGTGCGGGAGATTTCGAATTCGAATTTTGCGCGCCAAAATTCAAAACTTTCGCGCTAGTGCGGGAGGTTTCGAATTCGAATTTTGCGCGCCGAAATTAAATTTTCGCGCTAGTGCGGGAGATTTCGAATTCGAATTTTGCGCGCCAAAATTAAATTTTCGCGCTAGTGCGGGAGATTTCGAATTCGAATTTTGCGCGCCAAAATTCAAAATTTTCGCGCTAGTGCGGGAGGTTTCGAATTCGAATTTTGCGCGCCGAAATTCAAAATTTTCGCGCTAGTGCGGGAGGCTTCGAATTCGAATTTTGCGCGCCAAAATTAAATTTTCGCGCTAGTGCGGGAGATTTCGAATTCGAATTTTGCGCGCCAAAATTCAAAACTTTCGCGCTAGTGCGGGAGATTTCGAATTCGAATTTTGCGCGCCAAAATTCAAAACTTTCGCGCTAGTGCGGGAGGTTTCGAATTCGAATTTTGCGCGCCGACATTCAAAACTTTCGCGCTAGGGCGGGAAATTTCGAATTCGAATTTTGCGCGCCAAAATTCAAAATTTTCGCGCTAGTGCGGGAGGTTTCGAATTCGAATTTTGCGCGCCGACATTCAAAATTTTCGCGCTAGTGCGGGAGGTTTCGAATTCGAATTTTGCGCGCCGAAATTCAAAATTTTCGCGCTAGTGCGGGAGGCTTCGAATTCGAATTTTGCGCGCCAAAATTAAATTTTCGCGCTAGTGCGGGAGATTTCGAATTCGAATTTTGCGCGCCAAAATTCAAAACTTTCGCGCTAGTGCGGGAGATTTCGAATTCGAATTTAGCGCGCCAAAACTCAAATTTTCGCGCTAGTGCGGGAGATTTCGAATTCGAATTTTGCGCGCCGAAATTCAAAACTTTCGCGCTAGTGCGGGAGATTTCGAATTCGAATTTAGCGCGCCAAAACTCAAATTTTCGCGCTAGTGCGGGAGATTTCGAATTCGAATTTTGCGCGCCGAAATTCAAAATTTTCGCGCTAGTGCGGGAGGCTTCGAATTCGAATTTTGCGCGCCAAAATTAAATTTTCGCGCTAGTGCGGGAGATTTCGAATTCGAATTTTGCGCGCCAAAATTCAAAACTTTCGCGCTAGTGCGGGAGATTTCGAATTCGAATTTTGCGCGCCAAAATTCAAAACTTTCGCGCTAGTGCGGGAGGTTTCGAATTCGAATTTTGCGCGCCGAAATTCAAATTTTCCCGCTATCTTCGCCAAGATTTCGAACTTCAGGCGCTAAAGTTTGAATTTTTCGCTCCAGATTTTAATCATTTGCCCTATTCTCGTAAGGATCCAGATTTGGCAGGTCACTGTTGCAGAATTTAAAACTTTTTCGAAGGTAAGCGCGCAGGATTTCCGGTGCGCATAATTTGAACTCTTCCGAAGCTAGCTCACACATTTTGGATGAAGAGTAGAATTTGCGCAGAATTTGAACTTTTGCGATAGTAGCACACGAGATCTGAACTCTTGCGAAGATAGCTCACATATTTTGGATGAAAAGTAAAGCAGCAATAGAGCTAGTAAATTTCCAGATACGCCTATGTCATTATGTAATCGCACTTTCAACATATTCAGCAAATTGCACCAGGAAAACCTTATTTTTCCAATCTTAAAAGGTCTCGGATTCCTCGAAAAATTCCGGTTTCACCGTCTGTGTATAATTCAGACCGGGTTTCCGCCGTCGGCTACTATTGTGGTATTCACTTGACAACAAGTAAATATGGCAGTAGTAGTCAGCCAGCGCTAAGGTCATCATAAATAACTAGATAGTGAGTTCATCGTCAGGTGTCCCTTTGAAATTGAAGAAGTGATCCAAACATACTGCAAACATCAAGAAAGGAGGTATATACTGTGCACTGGGCGGAAGATTGGGCAGGAAATAACTACATCAAAATACTCCCTCTATCCAGTTGGTTCGGTAAATAATGAAAAATGAATGAAGCATTTCAGATTTGGCAGCGATGTCTGCACGCAGATTGGATTCGCGAAGGCAGCTGGAAGAGCAGCAGACTTTACGAAACTCATATGACATGCGGCAATGGCTAGAACTGTGTTCAAGCCAAATCTTCCTGAAATTGGGGAATTGAGGCCGTAGCATACTCTTCCCAGAGAAATTTTCCGAGAATTTATGAAAAGCCGCTACACTTCATTACGAACCAATGAAGGGAGTTTTTCAAGAATTGCAGAGATGACGACGACGACCTCCAGAAGCGATAGCTGCAATGCTACAACGAAAACCACATGAATTCAGTAAAACCATCATCAGCATGCTAGCGACGGCGAGTTCCGTATGCGCCTCGTGAAGAAAGGACAGCCACCTTCTACAACGACGTCAGAGCTGTTTTATGTAACTCAAAGCGATGTTTCTAATTATACAATTAAGCACAGAGGCGCAGCACAAGCGAAGGAGGCGATGCAGTGAGTTCCCCACGTGTAAATGTTGACGTGAAACCGGTCAAATAAAGCGAAGTTTACGAAAAATGAAGCAAAAAATTCAAAATTCAAAAAATTCTGGAGGCAAATCGGAACATTTAGTGAGCATTCCTGCAGAGTGGGTCTTGTACTGTTTGCCAAATTAACGTAAACAATATATGCAAAAGCAGATTGTATGTCTCATCCAGGAAAAGTGATTCCCATGGACATTCGCTATACAATGCCTCGCTGCAATATTTGAAAAACGGAGGAAAGGGCTGCATTTTATAGTTGTGCTCTCCCAAAGTTTTTGAATATTCGAATGGTTTCGAATACCCGCAATTTTCGAGCATTCGAATTTCTAATATATTCGAAGAGCGCGATTTTTGAACGCTCGAATTCGAATACATTCGAAAAACGGTATTTTTTGAACATTCGAATTCGAATACTCAAATTCGAATGAAAATCATTCGATTAACTATTCGAATAGGTCATTCGAGCACAGCTATCCTGCACTTTGATGTTTACATCACCTTCGACATGAATATGACTTCAAGTCAAGATTTTTTCAGAATATTCATGAAACATATGGAGGAATGTCTGAACTCTCAACCTAAAGACAGCCAAAAGACTATAAGAGTCTATAGACCGTCTAAGCCACACGTCGAATGCACATGTGAGCTGCAACTCGATCTGAGACGAAATATCGCTGTTTTCCCCGTTTACCTTGCGCATTCATCCAAATATATAAACTTCTATTTTAGGATTGTGAGGTAAACTACTGAAGCCTGAACATGTATTTTGGAACAAGATTCAGCAGCGTTTTGCCGGAAACGTGGGCGAACGAATAATTTCTGATCTCTGTTGAAGCCATTTCACGTCGTCAAAAGTGGCGCAGTTTCTTAACATTTACAGATGCGTATCGAATTTTAATCCGTGAGTTCATGGTTCACGGATTTAAAGGAGATGAAACTGTTCTACTTTCGACCGGAAATCAACTAAAATGTTTGGTTAAAAAATACACCTAAAGTCAGCATGCACATCGGTGCCTTTTCATTAGCACCAATATTCACAGATTTCGAATTCTGCCAAGCAAAATTGTAAATTCCAGTGCGCTCATTAATACCACAGGTTCGCACCAGGGGTGCACATTTAACGGTTAACGATTTAACGGCACTTTTCGTTACAATCTGACTTAATGACTTAACGGAAATTTTTAGCAATTTAACGAAAATTTTAACGGATTGTTTTCCCAATAAGCTTATCATTTTTCTCCTTAATTTTCACTAGTATTGCGGGCCTCACCCCGATTAGGACTGCTCCTGAAAAACTATCGAAGTCAGCAAGAATAAGCAAAAACAAGCCGTTCTAGAACAGCCGTAAGAGCCTGTTCAAACATCGCGGCGGGAGCGACGGGAGCGATTGGTCGGTCATGCAAATCATACCTATCGATTTCTGCTGGGCAAACACTTGGTAAAAATTGATACGTATGATTTTTCTGGCCGACTCTATCGCTCCGTCGCTCCCGCCACGAAGTACGAACAGGCCCTGGAAAAAAGATATTGCGCTCCAATGCCAATATTTTCAGGTTTGACCTATAGGCTTGCTTCCATGACGCCAGGTACAGCGGCGAGTCCTTCTTATTTTTATTTCCATGCTATTTTTCATATCTTCTAGGGCGCTTTGAATTTTTAGAAGCAATGCATTTAGGAGCTAGAAACGTTCCTCGCCGAACCGCCAAGCACGTCAACGAATACACCAACCATAAGATAATGGTAAAACAGAAATCGCAAGACCGGCTTGTCCCCCACGTGGCGCGCTTATCCCAAAATATAATACTTTTGCTCTTCACCTGGAACAGTAGAGACGGAGCGGTTTTTGGCTGCTGGACGAACTGTAAACGATTTACGAAAAACACCCTCAACAAAGTTTCTTAGAAAGCTACCATACTTTTCCTGAACGCTGACGTTCTATTGATGAGCTTTTAATTGTATTTTTAATATTTCTTCGACGCAAATGGGTTCGGAGGGGGTCACCTTGTTGGACAGCCCCAACAGCGTTTTGTGTTGTACGAAATTAAAAGCTTTATGCAGCACCGTTGTGATGTACACCAATGATGAAGTTTTCCCGATATTTTTTATTGGAAAGAATGATTAACAACTAATTATATGTTTTAACGAAATTTAACGATCTACCGGAAATTTATCGAAAATTTTCCGTTAAAAAATCGTTAAAAAGAATTTAACGCCCAGAACTTTGTGTGCACCCCTGGTTCGCACTCCGTTCCAGTACCCAGGATACTGTACGACACCAATACCAACTTAATAAGAGCGAATTCAGCAGTTCAAACGATAATAGTTTTAGTCGATGCTGAGCTGTTGAACGCCATGAAAGGATGGGTAAGTCATGGGGACACTTTGGTCTTCCTACCATCACAGCTGCCTATGTTGGACGGCCTTAACTGCCTTAGTTGGAAACGCCGATGGCTATGCTGGAATGACCTACTCGAATGGGTAATCGAATGATTTTCATTCGATTTCGAATACTCGAATTCGAGCATGTAAAAATCGCGTTTTTCGAATATAATCGACTTCGAATATTCGAAATTTGTGAGCACTTGAAACTATTAGGGGGGGCCAAAAGTAATGAGACACCCCATGCCGTGTCCATATATCTCGTGGCTGGAGTCTGGTTTCGTGCTTGTCGTATTTGTATGTTTGTATGCTACTTACTGAAGCCCATCTGAGAAGTTACCTCTTACGCCCTTTCCAGAAGCATGCCAAAAACCCCAGTCTGTCTCATGCCGAAACCCCAGTCTGACGAGTCGACCTGTGTCGCGCAAATCTCCCCCAATTCCCAACCCCGAGCAGCCTGGGCTCAATATTCACGCAAGATAAGAAGTGCGTCTTCTACCTTAACCCTGCCAAGCAGCGAGTCTGGGTGAGGCCTGGTGACCTGTTACTGACCTTCCTTCGGCGAGATGTTCACGGCGAGAAGCATCTTTGGAGATTTTGGGTCTGCGCCCATGGATCGGTTTACCGGAAGCTGTTTACCAAGAGCACCACGATGAACTCCAAGGCCATGTTGAACGAAATAGAGGAGATGGGCCGGCGACTCGCTCTTATTCATTCGCAGCGCTTCAAGAAGGTTGTCCTCTTCGACAACGCCGCACCCCATCGGGAACAAGTAAGCACGGATAAGCTTGGCCAGAGGAGCTACGTTCACATGCCTCACCCACCGTATTCGCTGGACATCTCTCCATGCGACTACCACTATTACTTGAGCCTACAGGACTTCCTAGTCGGAAGGGACACAAGAACCCAAGCAGTCCTTGACAACCATATCGAGCACTTGATCAACACCAGGCCCAAGCAGTTCTGGAAGGATGGGATCAGGAAGTTGGCTGAGCGATGGCAGCAAGGTTCTTGCCCTTAATGGCAAATACATTCCTCAGCACCGTTGAGTTGTAATTGAGTTATAAAGAGATAAAGATTTTTTTTCAATTTGTCTCATTACTTTTGGCCCCCCCCTAATATTTGAATACTCGAAAAAAATATCGAGAGCACATCTATAGTAGGCGCCCGGGGTACCGTCTTCGAACGCGTAAATCTGCTTAATGATTCGAAAACTCATTGGATCGAGATAAAATTTACTGGATACGAATTCAAATATTCAAATCAATATTCAAGTTCGAATATTCGGAATATCGCGCTTTTCGAATGTATTCGAATTCGAATATTCAAAAATCGCGCTTTTCAAACATATTCGAATTCGAGTAATCGAAAACCGCCTTTTTCGAATGCATTCGAATTCGACTATTCACAAAATCTCTTTTTTTCGAATGTACTCGAATACGAATGTTCAGAAAAACCGCAATTTTCTAATATATCCCACTTCGAATATTCGAAACCACTTGAATATTCGAAAAAAAATTGGAAAGCATAACTACATATAGGTACGCTGCAGTGATAAAACATTGCCTATGCGCTATGAAGAGATTGAAAGAGTGGGCAGACCCTATAAATCCTACGTGAAAGGGGGCCATGGATAGCTTCTAATATACGTTCTAGTAGCTCTTTTGTGACTAACTGAATTCCAGTCGTGCTTATTGCTTCTGCTTCTACTGTTTTACTCGTCCATATCACTTATACATAACACGAAAAAAATTCGTTGGTTGATTGATGGAACCAACTGAATGATGGTTTAATTACCCAAGTTTGAGGTACTTTTAAGATCCGACCTAATTCACATTGTAGTCAGACAAATTTGGAAATCTCTCCTCAAACGCCGAAGCTATTCGGCAGAAGTTCGGTGTCGCGCCGATAGCTGACAAGATGCGAGATGGTACGGCCACGTTCTGGGTGGAAGGGAAGACAGCGTCCGTAAGATAGACCTTAACTTCGAAGTGTCTGTAAAGCGGCCTAGAGGGCGTCCGAAGCAGCGCTGGGCTGATACGTTACAGAAGGACTTTAAATGTAGATGGTGTCCACCCTGATCTAGCACGGGATCGGGGAAAGATGGCGACATGGTACCAGAATAGCAGACCCCGCCATGAAGCGGACAAACGCTGAAGAAGAAGAAGAAGAAGATGATGATGATGATGATGATGATGATGATGAAGGAGAAGAACGATGGAACCAATAACTTCTGTTATTTTTAAGACATCATCAGCTGGAGAAGCCGGACTTTCCTTTGTTGTAGAAGTCGACAAATAAGTAAAGCTATTGAGAGCACAGCCGAGGTGAGAAGCATATAAAACGCCAGGTACAAAGCCATGCATTCCGTCTCCGTCTTCCTGCACAACCAAATTTTACAATGAAAAGGATATTGATTAGCCCTTTGAATAGCCGTTTTCATTGTCTAGAAAGAACTGTAAATATTGCCCACCGCAGCGTGCTCTATTTACTTTTTATTTTTTATTTTTAAACATACGTCTCAGGAACATGCTTCAAATCTAAAGCGCTTCAGGATCCCGACATCACCGCATAACAAGCTCGTACTTCTAAATTTGGGAAGAAACTCTGTTTTTTCAAATTATCTTCCAGAAGAATTAGTAGTCCTCTTTGAGCGATTAACCAATTATTGATTACCTATGCATTTATGAGTGTTTACCCTAAAAAACTGTGACTCATAAAGTCCACTTAACGTAGTAGGAAGCAAATTGATAAAGGAGGCAGCGGTCCTAAAAAAATGCAAAAACCGTGCATAGTGCGAGAGTCGAACACCTGGCCTATCACCTGT